>CM053622.1:292133384-292163422 GCA_028646595.1 Phalanger gymnotis | reverse complement strand
GTTTGATTATATCCTGGCTCCCAAGTAGGCCCCAAACCCCTAGCTATTAGGTGCTAAATCGATGTGGGCATGAAGCCCTCAAGGTCCTAGGGGGAGGTGCTAACTCCAGAGCCAATAGTAAGAGCTTAAGTTCTGGTCACTCAGATGACGTTGGATGGGGCTAAAGAGTGCATAAAAAGGGAAGACAGAGCTATTTGCACAGGGCTCTCACTCTTGGTGGTGTGCTGATGTGGAGACTCTGGGCAGCTGTAGTTAAGAGCCCTCCAGCTGAACTCAGATGTTGATTATTTTTGGTAACTATAAATTGTATTTGGTCTGTTTGTAATTTTTTTGTATTTGCTCTGAAGTTTAGGGTGCTGGCTTTTTCCTCTGAACTAAGTGAATGATATTTGTACGTTGGATTAAAGTAAGATTGTTAACCCCTTAACATTGCTTTCCTTAGTAAAGCAGATCAAAAGAACCTAGGCTTGCAGCGTTCTATGAGCTGGTTTTTGTTGGTTTTACACCCCCACAGAAGCTGCTAGCCAGATTGTTGAAACACTTGTGTATACTGTCTTCCTGGCTTTGCTTACTTTTACTCTGCTTCTGTTCATGTAGACCTTCTCCTACTTTTCTGTATTCTTCACATTTGTCATTTCTTACAGAACAGTAATATTCCATTACATTTATGTACCACAATTTGTTTAGCCATTCCCCAATGGATGGGCATCTACTTTGTTTCCAACTTTTTGCTCTCACAAAAAGTGCTGTTTATAGTTACTTGTATATATACCATAGATCTCCTACTAGACCATAAGCTCAGTGAGCACGGGGACTGGGCCGCCCCTAAACTTGGTATCTTCTCACTTACTAGTACTATGTCATGTACATAGAACTTAAATGAATCAAAGGGATTCAAATCTCCCATCTACAAGCTACTAGCAAATGATGCCATGCCCAGAGAAAAGTATTATTTATAAATTCAAAGAAACAAGAAAATAAATCCTAAAAATCCTTTCAATTGGGAGTTACTAGATCAAAATACTATGGACTTTCTCTTTTTCACTCATTCTCTTCCCACCAACCCAATCAGATTAGCACCTGTGAGAAACATCCTGTTCCAATAAGGAAGGAAGAAGGAAATTTGAATTTTAGGGTAGTCATCTCACACAGGGGTATTAAAACATGACTATGGCCTATCGCATTTTTTTTTTTAAAGCATAGAGAAGTTTGCATATGTAATATGTACCCGGGAGGAGCTACTGTAAAGGAATGAGGGGACTTAAATGAGGCTGGAGCAGGAATAGATGGGTGATGGAGTGACAAGGTGATTTATAGAGACAAGAGACGGAGATGGAAAGGAAACAATGAATGTGGGGAGGGGGAGTAGAGGGAGGAAGAACTGAGAAGTTCATGAAAGGAACAAAAAGTAAGGAAGAGGATGTGCTGAAGGTACCTATGATCTGGACCTTTGTCACCAAGTCCTGGCTCTTATTAGCTGTTTGCTCCTGAGCAAGTTTTCTTGACCTCTTTGTAACTCAATTTTCCCACTTGTAAAATGTAAACAATAATGCCTCCACTGTGAAGCACACAAAGTGGATGTGAGGAAAGTACTCTGTAAACCTTAAAGCATTATATAATTGTGACACTGGTATTATTATTGTTAATATTAACAACAAGCCAGAAAAACTCTACATTATAAAAAGAATATTCAATGCAATAAAGTTCTTCTTCAAGCCTACATACTATGGAAATTCCTCAATGTTCGATGCTTCAGTATCAAACAAACCCCAAGGCTCGTTTTCTTGGGCCTCTCATACATCCTTTGCTCCCGATGTAGTTATCTCTCTTTCTAGTTTTCATCTGATCCACGGTTTTTAAGAGGGAAAGTCTTCTATTCTTTTCCTGCTTCTGAACCCAGAGTCACTGAAAAGCCCTGGAAAAGGCACTATCAGTGGTGGGCATATCTCCATAGTATAAAAATAAACCTCTATCTAGCCCTGGATGAACTCTGACTCTTCAAAAGGATCAGGGAATTTCATAACTGTGGGGGTTGTGAAGTAACTAATCACTGTCTCATGATGACAAACAAATCTAGATCTTTGGACTTTGGCTTCCTCTTAGTTTTTTGTTTTGTTTTGTTTTAGATGGCATATAGGTATTTAGTTCATGAAAAAAGTCAAAGCACTGCCCTGATCAATTTGGAGAAATAAAAGCATAATTAGATATGGTAGCACAACCATTTACAATTGCTGTGGTCATGATGGAGGGATAATTTAAAAACACAAAATTTTAAAAATCATAAAATTTCATTTTAGCTGCTGTGATATATCTCACATTACACAACATGAGTTCAATTCAGATCAACAAATATTTCTTAAATGCCTTTGTGCAAGGCACTGTATTGGGTACTGGGGATTTAAAAAAAGCAACAAATAAAACTGGAAAGTTGCATATAAACTCCATTTAATACATCAAAACTCATTTTAAATGTGCCATGTCAGCTAGCTTAAAGGAATCTTGCCATGACTCATTTTGCAAACTGGAGAAATAGTGAGGGCCTTTCATTGATAAGTTTCACAAATCTGGATTTTTACGTTTGGTTTTCTGGTTGGATTTGGTTTATGTTGGGTTTTCTTAAGGCAGGACAACTTTGTAATTTCAACCACCTCTCTCATGAAAATGTAAGTGCTAACAAATATGCCTGAATTTCTCATCAGAAGACTGGTGTTCTCCATAATATTCAAAATAGCCCATTTTGTATTGGTCCCTATACCTTCATTCTCTTTTCCTATGTTCATTCTAAGACTTTTTCCTTAGTCCTTTATGGCACGTTGAGATTTTGCCTGGCACACAGTAGGTGCTTGCTGATTCATTGATCAGAGATAAGGAAGTGGGAGCTCAGAGAAGCGATTTGTCCAAGATCACTTAATGTAAGACCCAACGTCCAAACCAAAGGTTTTTGACTTATGTAAATAAAGTCCTTTTCCATTACATTATGCTTTTGTGGGGGAAAAAAAGGCAGGGAAGGGAAGAGAATAAGCATCTATATGGTATCTACTATGTGTCAGAACGAAACTGTGATACTCACTTTAAAGTAGGACAGAAAAACAGGGTAGAGGGGAGGATGTCTCTAGTGTCCCTATCTTGCAAGAGACCAAACTCTAATGATGTAGTTCCAGGTCAAGGAACTTCCTCTCCCATAGGCCGTTCCTCTTTTCTACAACCTCTGTGGAACCTGGCTTCACAAAAGATTGGCTAAGTAGAAGGACTATCACCAACCCTCATTTCCAAGAGAATCTATGAAGAACATCAAGGTTCAACATGATAAATAAAAATTTTGATACCTTTTCTTCCTCAGGTAGTATACTTCTGAAAAGTGGCAGTCCATCATGGCTTGAACCCTACCAGTAGGTGAAACTCACTTACCACCTGAGACTAACCTCCTGAGATAAACTGCTCCATTTGGAGATGGTTCTAATGGTTAGGAAGCATTTCTTTACCTCAGGCCAACATGTGTTTCTCTTCAACTTTTATCCCAAACTCCTTGTTCTACCCTCTAGAGCCTAGAGCAAGGGTGGGGAACTTGCAGCCTTGAGGCTACATGTGACCCTCTAGGTCCTCAAGTGACTGAATTCAATCAAAGGGTTGCCCTTTGCCCAATTGTCCTTACCCCTGGCCTAGAGTCTAGGGCCTAGTACAAGTCTTCTTCTTCCATACAATAGCCCTTCAGAAAATAGCAATTATGTCCTCCTCCCCGCCCCCACCACTAAGCTTTCTTCTCTCTGGACTAAACTTTCCACGATCCTTTAAATGATTGTCGTGTGATAGTTTCCTGTCTTCTTGCTGTCTTCTGGACATGTTTGAGTTTCACAACACTTCTCCCAAAATGTAGTTTCCATGAATGCCATAGTCTTCTTGCTATCCAACCAAGACAGAGTACAGCAGGACCTTTGTGGTCCTGCATACTATGCCCTTTGCTTTTGCTTCCTATTGAACTTGAAATATCAAAACCTTCTGACATTTTTCAAATGAAATACTTTCTAGCTCTATCTTCTCCACCTTGAACTTTTTAAAAATTGATTTTTTTGAACCCAAGAGTAAGACTTGATAATTTACATTTTTCACTGTTGCAGTTTGAATGACATTTGACCCAATGTTCTAGCCTAGCAATATATTTTTGAATCCTAACTTCATCTCCCAGGATGGGAGCTATTCTTCCCAGTTTCATGTCAGCTGCAAATTTTATTACTGTGTCTTTGATCAAGTCACTGATAAAAATATTAAGTGACATGCAGCCAAGGACATATTGCTGGAACACTTCAATAAACTGTCTCATGGTAACACTGATGTGTTAATGACTACTTCGGTGCTCAGTCATTTAATCAGGTTTTGGGTTTTTTCACACTAAAAAAATTTTTTAATAATATTTTGGTTTTTTTTCCAGTTATATGTAAAGAGAATTTTTAGCACTCAGTTTTACAAGATTTTAGGTTCTAAATTTTTCTCCCTCCTTCTCTCTATCCTCCTAAAATGGTAAGCAATTTGACATAGGTTGTTATGTGCAATCATGTAAAACATATTTCCAAATTAGTCACAGTTGTGAAAGAACAGACCAAAAGGGAAAAAAAAAACCATGAAAAAAAATGAAAATAGCATGCTTCGATCTGCATTCAGAGTCCATCAGTTCTTCATCTGGATGTGGATAGCATTTTCCATCATGAGTCCTTTGTGCTTGTCTTGGATTATCGCATTGCTGAGAAGAGCCAAGTCTATCAAAGTTGATCATCTCACAATGTTGCTGTTACTGTGTACAGTGTTCTCCTGGTTCTGCTCACTTCACTCAGCATCAGTTCATGTAAGTCTTCCAGATTTTTCTGAAACCAGC
The DNA here is from genome assembly GCA_028646595.1 of Phalanger gymnotis. Classification (NCBI taxonomy): domain Eukaryota; kingdom Metazoa; phylum Chordata; class Mammalia; order Diprotodontia; family Phalangeridae; genus Phalanger; species Phalanger gymnotis. Next base: position 292,158,555 of record CM053622.1, on the reverse strand, counting down.
CTGCTCATTGTTTCTTATTGCACCAATTGATGGGTATCCCCTCAATTTCCAATTTTTTGCTATCACAAATAATTTTGTGCATGTAGGTCCTTTTCCCTTTTTAATGATCTCTTTGGAATACAGTCATTTAATCAGTTCTGACGCCTTTTAATTGTACCTTTTAATCCTTTTAATAACATAATCTAAAATGTATTTAAAAAAAAAACCTGGAAAAATTAAGCTTATTGGCCTAGCTTTTGCAGACTCTACTGATTTTCCTTTTGTAAAATTGACACTTTTGCCTTTCTTCAGGTCTAGTATATGTTAACTAATCATTTATCTTCCATTCTTCTCAGTCCAAAGATCATTCTCTTTTTAGGGAAAACCAACAAAAATAAGATTTGGGCATTTCATGCTGCTTGCTGTCCTCATTAGCATCAATCCCCATGCAAAAACTCTAAATTTTCTTTGATTCTCCAATTGGCCCCAATGTAGCTTTTTAGAAAGCCCTTTTTGATATGTTCTTGAGCATCCATCCCCAGCCTCAAAGGCCTCCGTGCTTAAGGCATGGAGGTGGTAGAAAAGGATGAACAGTCTTCAGACTAGCTACCCATGGAACACCATGGAAGCTTCTAACACTTTTTATTATAGGAAATCAGCCCCTTAGAAAACTAAATGGAAGCTTGTTTTCTTATTCCAGAAGCACCCAGGCAGTGGGAAAAGTTGAATACCTCATTGCCTTATTATGCAATGGAAAACACACTGGCTGGAGTGGGAAAACAGCTGAGTGGTATTTTTTTTTTTTGGAGTGGGGACCAATGATTTCATTATTTTCTCACTCACAGTGAGAGAATTCATTCTACCACTATAGATCTTCAATTTACACTCTAAGAGAATTGCCTGGGAGCACTGTGGCTTTAAGTGATTTATCTAGTCTTTGTCTGTGGCTGAGCTCGAACCCAGGCCTTTTCAACAAGGAGCCATGCCAAAGCTTCTCGTGACTTGACTTAGCCTCTTTGGTCATGATAATTTTACTACCTACTTTACAGAGTTATCAAGGATCTTAAATGAGATAAATATGCAAAGTGCTAAATAAATGGGAACTCTTTTGTTTGTTTCTTTAGAACTGGGTGAGGGATATCCTTTAAGAATGGGTGTTGGCCTTGTTTACCAATAAGAGAAGCTAATGAACTGAACCCTAGGGATCAAGGGTGAAAAAAAAAAAGTAGGAGTCACCGAAAACTAGCTCAGGGCAGAGAACAACAAACCCATTCCCATTGTTATCACTGCAGCACAGTCAGAGAAAGCATAGGCAATTAGAGGCATAGTGGTCTGCTGAGAACAGCCCTGGACTTGGATTTACTTTGCACATCTGCCATTTTGCTCATGAATTTCCTTAGGCAAGACATTTTACCTCTCTAAGAGAGATTACAAACTACAAATTATAAAATTATAATTACAATCCTTTATGAAATTATAATTTATACAATATATAATTTTATAAAAATAATACAAACTATAATCAGTCATAAAATTCAGAAGGTTGAATTAGTTGACCTCTGAGGTACCTTTCGGATCTCAGATACTCTGACTATGGAACTACCCGTTATGGACATTCTTCTGATGCAGAGACAGGATGGTTAAATGAATAAACCAAGAACTCCCAGTGAGTCATTTGCCATTCTGCAGACCCTGAGATAATTGCTCAGGTCACCACACTTTCAGTGCACTTGAAGCTAACTTCTTCTAAATTGTTTTTAAGTGAATGAAGCACGATTAACCATCAACTAAAGGAAATGACATCTCAGGTGACTTCTGAGCCTAGGGGATTTTCCAGGAAATACCTGCCTAGTACAAATTGTAGCCACATCAGAGCATCATCAAGATAGGTCTGGAAGGGACCTTGGAGGTCATTTGGTCTAACTTCATTTTACAGATTAAGAAATTGAGACCCAGAGATTTGGGTAAATAGTAAGGGAATTGAACACAGGTTTCTGATATCAAACCTATGAGAAACTCTGAATTAAACAGGGTTTTCTCTATTATTTCTGTTTTCATGGCTCATCAGTTTGACCCCAAGCCTCAGCCTCTTTCCTGAGCATTTCAGACTGCCTGCTGGATGTTATCTATCTATTTGTACTGCTGGCACAATCAAACTCAATAAATCAACAAACATTAAACTCCTACTATGTGCCAGGTGTTCTGCCAGACCCTGGGCACGCAAACACAAAAACAAAACAGTTCCTGCTTTCAAGGAACTCATATCCTAACTTTCTAATGATAACAGTAACTGATGACACATACAACAAAACAAAGTTTTCAAAGTGCTTTACAAACATTAATTTGATCTTCACCACAACTCTATTGTTATAATTACATCTGTTTTAAAGATGAAGAAACAGGTTCAGTGAATATATCATACAAATATACATATACATTTAAAATATACATATGTGTGTATGTATATATACAAATCCAAAAATATATATGTGTACGTATTTATGGACAACAAGGTAGTACAGTGGTTAGAGTACCAGATCTGGATTCAGGAAGACTCATCTTCCAGCCTCAGACACTTACTAGCTATATGACCCTCAGCAAGTCACTTAAGCTATTTATCTCAGTTTCCTCACCTGTAAAATGAGCTGGAGAAAGAAATGGCAAACCTCTCCAATATCTTTGCCAAGAAAACCCCAAATGGGGGTCACGAAGAGTCAGATAAGACTGAGAACAACTCAATAACAATTATGTATTTATATATGTATGTATATCTATATCTATAAATGGATTTGTATGGAATACATTTACATCCTTTCTTACATGGGTCAAGACTGGGGGCTGGACCTGTGACTTCGTTGCTGTGGGAACATGAGGAAAATTCTATTAATGCAACTTCCTCTACTTTCTCTTCAGTTTATAGTCTTAGAAACTCACCCAGAGCACCCAGAGGATTAAGCAACCTGCCCAGGGTCATATAGCCATTATGTGTCAGAGAGGAGACTCAAACCCAAGTCTTCCTCTTCTGGGATCCAAAGCCAACTCTCTAACCAATCCATCCCAATAATCTCTCTTTCTCCCCCACTCTCTTTCTCTCTGTGATTCTCTTTCCCTCTCTGTCTGTCTCCATCCTCTCTTTTCTCTCTGTCTCTCTTTTCTCTCTTTCTATGTTTTTTTTCATTCTTTTTCTCCACACATACAAAATAAATACAAGGCAATTTGAGATGAGGCACATCTTCGGGCACAAGGAAAGGCCACCTTAACAGATTTTAAATGCCACATTATGTAGTCACCCTGAGGTGACTATGCCAGCAAAACACAAAATATGGCTGCTCCTGCCTAGCCAGAAAACCTTCAGTCCTGGGTCTGACAATTGTGTGTTTTGTCTTCCAAACTAGCTAAGGATAGGGATGTTGGTCACCAGAGTTTTGGTCACAAGGTAATAGATTTAGGTAGTAGATTTTTGGGGCACAGCAGCTTATGAAGGCAGAATGCTTAAGGTACAAAGGAGTTGGGGTCTGCAGTGTTGGAAGGATTACATTGACCCAGTGAAATCCTGGCTCGTTGGAATCAGCTTGGATCCTTAGAGAAGAAGAATGAAAAGAACTAGATCTGGAGTCTCAGGACCTGGGTTTGAATTCTGCTTCTCCTATTTACTGTCTGTGTAATATTAGCTAAACGAGTCACTTTTTTTCTGGAGCTATTTCTTTCTGTAAATTGAAAGGGTTGAATGAGATGACCTTTAAGGTCCCTTCTTTAAATATGTGATTCTATAATAAACAGTTTAAACCTGGAATGTGTTCTTCTCTCTCTCTCCTATATTCACTCTTATGCCTACATATCTCCCAGTCATGTGGCCAAGAATTACCATTAAAAACACACTTTGAAGACTTAATGTACTCTTAGATATTTATTATTCCCAGCTTTGCAGATTTTCACCAACCTGGATATTTCTGGGTTTGATTTGTGTGCATGTGGGTGTATATATGTACACATACATTTTTTTAAGACCACATCTCTCCATCTCTCCCAGGCTGGAAGTTCACATACTCATACCCAATACTGATCAGCCCAGGAGCTTTGCCTTGCTCCATTTTCACCCTGGGCAAGTTTACTCCTCTTTAGGTGACCTGGTGGTCCCCATATCTAGGGCACCAATGTATTGATGGTGAACTTAGTGCAGACTACCCAACCTACATAGCCCACTGTAGCTCAGAACTCCCAAGCTCAAGACATCCTCCAACCTCAGCCTCCCCAAAAGCTGGGATGACAGATGTATGCTGCCACATATGACTCAAACTATCAGTTTCTGGAGAAAATGAAGGAATGTATTTTTTAAAAGTATGTTTTGAGGAATATATAACTTTTAAGGTATCTTTTCATTCTTGCAACTAAAATTCATTTTTCCTTCATGGCCCAAGGCTTTTGACATTAATTTTATAGATGTAGTTTAGAGCCATAAAGATTTCCTGAGGACTCACTCTAGTACAATCTACTATGATGCAGAATCTAGTATAAGGTAGCTGTATCTTAGACCAAAAGCAACTAATTTTAGTATCATAAATCATTTGGCCCAGTCCTGTATTCTAAGGACAATACCATAGAAACTCCAGTACAGGTAAGCATTTGGCCAGCTTTAACATAAATGTTAAAATATAATCTAGCTTTGCACTTTTTAAATAATTAGTGGCATAAATGTACAAAGATAAATAATATTTATGTTACCTGGCTCTGCCCAATGGTACATTCAATTACTTTTTTCAGAGGCATGGTTTATAATCATTTGACCTTCAAGAAAGTTGGCAAATTGTCAAGAACTGGGCCCATCGATGCTGATTTGAGCTGTGTTCTTGGTGAAAAATGGATTAGATGGACTAGAAGTTCATCTGGGCCTTTTCAAGATCAGAGCACATATAGGGTATTGTGCTCTACCATATTTTAGAAAGGGTACTCACTGGCTGGAGTATCTCCAGAAGAGCAAGACAGTAATGGTGAGAGGACTAGTAACCATGAATGAGTATTAATTAGAAGCACTGGGGATGTTTAGCCTGGAAAAGAGATGACTTAGCAGGGAGATGAGAGAAGAGGGATTAGTTTTGTTCCATTTGACCCCACAGGGAAGAACTGGGACCAATGAGGGGAAGAAACAGGGAGGAGGGTATAAGGCAAACCTTCTTAACAACTAGCAATACAAAAGTAGACTGTATTTCCTCTGTTCCTTATTACTAGAGATTTTCAAGCAGAGGTTAAATGATTCCTTATTGGAGATGGCATAGAAGCTATTTTTGCTTCTTGCATGTTGTGTTAGAGATGATCTCTGGGATCTCTTCTGACTCTAAAATTCTATGAGAAACAGCATGGCAAAGTGAAGAGAGCATTGGATTTGGAGCTGGGAAGATCTAGCTATAAATCATACTTCTGACACGACCAAGTCACTTAAGTTCTGGGCCCCAGTTTTCTCATCTGTAAGAGGTATCTACCTCACAGCACTTTCATAATACTCAAATGAGGCAATATAAGTCAAGCACTGTGTAATGAAAGCATTAATTATTATGATCTATGAAAAAGTTGCATCTCCTTTTTTTTTTAAAGCAACTGTGTGCCTAGATCTCGAAAGGGTTTGTGAAATATGGTAAATGCTCTTTAAGCAAACATATTGTATCATTTACCAATACTCAATTCACTTCATAAACCAGATTTATGGAGAAATAATCATCCTAGAGTGAATTTTCATTTACAGTGTAAGAGGTAAGGATGTGAATTTTTCTTTTTTTTTCCTCTTTTTATATTACCTACTACCTCTAAGAAGATGGATGAAATGACAAGGCTGTTTAGGATGGTAAATTAAATGAAGGTATACCTGCATAACATTTCCTTTACTAGCTTTAATTCTCCATATTTTTACTACATTATATCCAGATTCCACCTTAACTCCTGAAATTCTACTGTGATGCTGTTTGCCCATTTATAACATTGTTCCCATAGAACTAATGGCCTCAGTAATGTTGTTTCACCTAATGTCATGTTTTCCTGGAACCAGTTAATTACATTAAGTATGGCATCCCTTCATTTATTTACATGGTCACATAGGTATAATCTGATTCATGCTTACAGTAGTGAGCTAGGCATTCAACAGGAATATTGTTGTGTTTGTCCTTCGTTCTCAAAGAAGACCATGATATCAGGGAAATGATAACATGACTTGCAGTTGACTTTGATTTGAGTGAGGGAGGGCTGTACAAGGTCACTCACTTTCTCTTCCAGAGCCATCTGTGTCCAGTGACCTGATATTCACCAGAACAACTGGAAATGACCCAGGATGCAAGGGGAGACCCTTTTAGGCTCGGGCCTTTTCGTGTACTCACTTAGAGTGAGGGACCGCCCATTCACTAAATAGGCCTCTTTGAGAAGGGAGTCAAAGGATGGCCCCTTTAATCAGAAAAGAAGAAAAAAAAATCAAGCTGGGAGGGGAAGATTCTCAGGGTTGCTGTTCCAAAGAGAAACAGTTACTATTGACATTCTCTCTAAGCCAGGAGGGTCCAAAATACAGCCATTAAGTGAAGCTTGGGCAGGGACCTACTGTGATCCAATCTATGAGCTTCAGAGTGGAGGAAGGAGCAGCTTCCTTGGGTTGGAAGCAATGACTTAGAGGCAAGGTTGAAGGTACAGAAGAAGCTGCTATGATTCCCTTTTCTTAGCCAGAAGAGACAGAACAAGAAGTTGCTGGTGTCCTCAAGTAAACACTTGGCCGCTCCTTTCTGTTCTCTTATCACTGCCCTTCTTGACTTTTTGCTGGTTTTGCACCCCTTTGGGCACAAGATATGCCCAATATGCGTGCCATCCTCTCCATTTTACCAATGTGAGAAATCAGTGTCAGAAGGTCACCGTGATGGCACAAACCCTGATCTTGAGGAGTGGAACAGCCGCACCCCTTCTGCCACCAGGCCCCAGCCTCTCAATGCCTCTGTATCTGAATGTTCTAACCATTCTAGAACCTGGCTTTCCAGTGCCATCTACTGTGTTCTTCCTGCTACCTCTTTTCGCTTATATTCTGAGTTTCTGTTCCCAGGTAGGGAAGGAAATGTGTCTTTCCTTTCTCTCTTGCCACCTTCCAATCCTTTAGCTTCCCTTGCAGCTCCTAAAAGTGCAGACCATCCTTTTAGGCTATTTACTACAAAGGGCTGAGAAACATTTGGAGGAAGGAGGTAACTCATTTACAAGATACACTAACAGGTAAAAGTATAATGCAGCAAATGCAACCCTTCCCACCTCCATCTTACCAGTACCCCAACTTGGAGTCCCTAATGATATCCATGTCTACCTCAAGTTATTTTGATAATCACAGCCCCCATCCAGTACTTTATTTCTAAAAAAAAGTCATAGAGGTTTTATTGGTATCTTTCATCATTTACAGCACATTCACTTCCCAATATAATCTCTCCTATTGAACTTTCCTTCATTATTATGAGATAAGTAAAAACAACCACATGTAACAACATAAGCCACATCCTACCTCATAAACTGTGCCTCAATTTCCTCATCTGTAAAGTGGGGATAATAATAGCACGTACATCCCAGGGTTGTTGTGAGGCTCAAATGAGACAATATTTGTAAAACTCTTAGCTCAGTGCCCGGCATAGGACAGATACTTAAATGCTTGTTCCCTCCGTTGTTCTCTCCCTCCCACAGCGCAGATCCCTTACCTTTCAATCCAAGGGAGAGTAATGTATTTCATCTTTTCCCTAGAATTATAAGATTGGCTGCATGAATCAGTGAATTCTCTATTTTCAGATCATGTAGGAAGCACAAATCAAAATGCTTTAGTATTTGTTAAATCTTTACAAATGTTTTATTAAAACCAAACAGCAAGTAAATGCAAATGAAAATAAATGGGCAACAGAATCAGTCTTACTGTACTATGATGATCGCTAACGTTTACACAGCACTTACTACGCGTCAGGCACTGTGCGAAGCACTTTGCAAATGTTGTATCAGTTGATCCTCTCAACAACTCTGGGAGGTAGGTGCTGATATATCCTAGTTTTATAGATGAGGAAATTGAGGCAAATTTCACACAGCTAGTAATTGTCTGAGGCCAGATATCTTGAGGATGTTATCCAAAGACAGAAACAATATACTCTAGTCCAGATCATCCCATAAAATCCCTTCATTCAGGCACCAGCCTGATGCTGAGAGCCTAGACTTTATTCAAAGAATGAGAGTTCCTCCTCCTCAGCCATACTTGGCACTAAAGTCAGGCAGACCCCTCTTACATTCTTTTAGGTTTCATCTTCACTCTAACTTTATCTTATTTTCCTCTTGCCTTCTGCATGACCTCCTTTAACCACACCCTATTAGAGATGTTGACAAAAATCTAGGTCATTCCTGTGTATCCTGCTAGTTGGATTTCTGTATTTCAGAAATCCTTACATCTGAATCTCCATCCTTTCAGTAATGGATGCAGGAGTCCAGACTTTAGGCAAGTATTTTCTCCTGAATACCCCCTTCCCCCACCCCCATCCTGTCCCCCACCTCCACTTTCTCCACACAGGTTATCATTTCATAGGATGCCTGACCATAGACTCATTGGTTATGGCTTGGCAAAATCCTTCTTACTCCCTGATACACCATGTCCTCGATTATGTAGAGAGAAAAGCTCTCTTTCCTATTCTATTCAAGTTTCAGGTTTGATACTTCCCTCATCCACAATGTAGTTATCTCCATTTTCTGGATCCATAGAGATTTGCCTTTTCTTCTCCATTAGTCTATTTCCTCCCATTTTGGGCAGTCTATAGGGGGGAAAATCTCTCTTGACTGGCCCAGCTCTTGCTAGTAAAACTCCTCTATGCATTTCTTAATCTAGAATCAGTCCTATGACACAGAATCTCTTCCCATGCCAGGTTATGTTCTGAACCTGAACCCTAATAGCTTTGGTATTTCCATTCACTGTCTACCAAAGAACGATGGACATTTTCCTCGTTCTTACTTATAGGCTCCAACCACTTCTCTGTCTCATTGTGAGAAATGGGAGGCTAGTGGTTGCACCCTTCTTCCAGAAAATGGATACAAAAGACTAGATAGGATCATACAATTTAAAGCTTGGAGGGTCTTCCAAATTATTTGATCGAATATCCTCATTTGACGGATGAGGAACCAGGCCCAAGGAGGGTAGGCACTTTCTCAAGTTTATCTAGGTGGTAGCAGAGACAGAATTTGAACTAAGATTCTCTGACTCTAAATCTAGTCCTTTTTGCCATCAATGAGAAAACAATTATGAAGCAACTACCATGCCCAGACACTGTGCTAAGCACTGGGGATATATTGTATCACCACTGTCTGATAATAATTTTAAAATGCATGAAGTGAAATAAGAAAACTTTCAATCTATTCAATGAATATTCATCCATTCATTCCCTCATTCATTCAACAAACATTGCTTAAGTGCCTACCGCATAGAGTACAGCATTAAGCACTCGAGAAGGTACAAAGTTTACATCAAGCCTGGTCTCTACTTTCATTCAGCTTACTGTCTATTAGAAGGATAAAATATAGAGGAGGGCCACCTCAGAAGCCTCGATCTCCGCCACCAGAGCTCCCGCCGCCCCCGGGGCCCCTCGGACCCGCCGAAGCCCGCTCCCCTTCCCCGATCCACCCCTGCTCCGCACGATGCCTTCAGAGAACACCTTCAAGCAGCGCTGGACCTTCGAACAAAGAGTGGAAGATAGGAGACTTACTGGAGATCAGCATCCTACCAAGATACCGGCGATAATAGAAAGATACAAGGGCAGAAAAACAACTTCCAGTACTTGATAAAGCCAAATTCCTTGTACCTGATCATGTCAACATGAGTAAGCTAATCAAAATAATTAGAAGGTGCCTACAGCTGAATGCTAATTAGGCTTTCTTCCTATTGGTAAATGGACATGGTGTAGTGAGCATTTCAACACCTATTTCTGAAGTGTATGAAAGAGAGAAGGATGAACATGGATCCTTGTATATGGTATATGCCTCTCCAGACATTTGGAAAGAAATCTTCAGTGTGAGACCTAGTACAAAGCTTCTATACTAGAATTTTTTAAAAACCCTCACCCAGGAAAAAGAGATATTACCAACTGAGATTAATCAATTCATCTAAGCACAGTTCACCAAAATGGAAGTATTACCTATCACCTTAGGGGCTTTTTTTTATTAAGTTATCTTGTATTACATGCATATGTAATATGTAATAATATATGTTTAGTTCAAAAAACGTATGCAATACAGCTTTGAAAAACTATTTCACCTAGGATATCTTGTTTTTTAAGTTTAGGTTTAAAACATGCCTTGTGTTCTAAGTTGCCAATAACACGGGCGTTTGAAAACAACAACAAAAGGATAAAATATAAACATAGATTAAATATGATATACAATATTATGTGTGTTAAAGACATATAAAACAAAGTGCTGTGTGATACCTAAGCTTTACCAACAGACTAATCAATTTAGACTTAAGAGAAAATATGGCATTTGAGCTGGCTTTTCAAAGGTGGGTAGAAATTCAGTGGGCAGCTAGGTGACACAATGAATACAATACCAGGCCTGGAATAAAGAAGACCTGAGTTGAAATCTGGCCTCAGACATTTACTAGCTGTATGACCCTGGGCAAATCAATTAATCCCATTTGCCTCAGTTTCCTCATCTATAAAATAAACTGGAGAAGGAAATAGCAAACCACTCTAGTATCTTTGCCCAGAAAATCCCAGAAGGGGTCGCAATGAGTCAGACACAACTGAAATGACTAAACATCATCATCAACAAAAAAGTATTCAAGGAATAGAACAGTGGCAGGCACATAGTAGGTACATAACAAATGCTTCTTTGAGGAATTGATGGGAGTGGAAAGTGATTATAATATGTAATATATGATAAGGCTAGCAAGGCAGAACAGTGCCAGACTGAAAACCAGGAAAAGGAATTTAAGCATTGCTTCATGGACAATAGACTACTACTAAAGATATTTGAGCAGAGCAGTGGGATGACCAGATCCATGCATAAAGAAGATTATTTTGGCAGGGTTGTGAAAGATGTATTGGATTGGAGGAGAAAGTCAGCAACGTTGTAAAAAAAAAACCAAACTTTGAAAGCTGTAAGAACTATGACCAATCCAATGACCATACATGAATCCAGAGGACTGATGATGAAACATGCTGTCCATGATGGAGATGATAAATTCGCAGTGTTAAATGAGATGTATAAGTATGTATTTTTATAGCAATTGAGGGAATTTGTTTAATTATTCATATTTGCTACAAGAAATTTGTTTTTACTTTCTTTCTTTAAATGGTCAAGGGTGGGAAGGAAATAAAATCGATTGTTATTCATATATTTTTAAAATACAGAAGCAGGGGTAAGTCAGATGTGAAATGTTGCATGCACTTTCAGATGAGGTCACCGTATTATTAGTTTTGCTAAACTGTTTACTTTGTTAAACATTTCACGGACCCTTCATAAAGTAACAATGCTAACAGCTAACATTTCTGTAGCATGTGCTGTGAGCCAGATACTGTGTTAAATGCCTTACAATTATTATCTCATTTGATCCTTACAAGAACCCTGTGAAGTAGGCGCTATTATTATCCTCATTTTACAGATGAGGAACTGAAGCAAACAAATTAAGTGACTTGCTCAAGGTCACACCACTAGTAAGTGTCTCAGGATAGATTTCAAACTCAGGCTTTCCTGACTCCAGGTTGGAGCCGCCTAGCTGTCTCTAAGTAGGAATGATCTATAAAAGTGTGCAATAGAAAAAAACCAAAATCCATCAGTAAAACTTTAAAAAAAAAAAAGGAGAAAATGATTAATTGTCAAATGCAACAGGACAAGGAAGATGAGGATTGAAAAAAAGGCATTTGGATTTAGTGATCATCATATGGTCACTGAAACCTTTGGGAGGGCAGTTTTACTAGTGTTGAGGGCAGAAGCTAGATTGTTAGGGCATAACATTAGAAGGCATTAAGAAGAAACCAGCATTAGTTGGCTTTGATTGACCAAAAAAATTACTCTGAAATAATTTTTTTCATCTCATGACTATTTTGTTTGCCTTATGGGTAAAAAAATGCACTTCATCAATTAATGCCTTCAAAGTATTCTTAAATTCCAGAGATAGCCAGTAGTGGTGAAGTACAACCACAGTATCTAAAAAACTTTTCCAAAAGTTTAGCTGTGTTGGAGGGGAGAGAGATGAGATAAAAACTTTTTGCTTAGAATTGAGAAGACCTATATTTATAGATAAAAGAGGAGATAAGGAAGAGGAAGGCTAAAGATACATGAGAGAGAAGGGATGACCTGATCAGGATGATCCTGAAAAATGTAGGAAGGAACAAAGTCAAAGGAAAGTAAAGTCAAGGGGTTAGGTTTAGTGATAAGTAGGCTTACTTACATGACAAGAGGAAAGAGAGAACGGGTGATGGTGCTGAGAAATTTTAAGGAAGGAAAAAAATAATTTGGGGAAATTCATGTCAGTTAACTCAAGTCTTTTCAGTGAGGTAGCAGGCAAGAGCATTTGCTTTAAGGGTGGAAGGTAGGGGTGAAGGTGGAAGAAACAGGAGAGAGCAGAGATTTGGAACAATGGCTGTGGGGAATGAAATGGGGAGTTAATAAGGTTAATAAATAAAGTTAATAAGTAGAAAGATCATTAAGCATGAGGGCAGGTCTGGTCTAGGCAATGGGAATTAGAGAAAAGAGCCCTAGATTAGGAGCCAGACTATTGATCCCAGCTCTGCTTTGGCCAAGTTGCTTAATCTCTCTTTGACTCTGTTTCTTTATTTGTAAAATGAGGGGATTTCTAAAGTCTCCTCCATATCTAAATCCCATAAGCCACTAATTTGTGGCCTTTGGGGGCCAGGACCTATGATTGCATCAGTATAGGGAACTGCATGGAAATTCTCTCCCAGTGCTGATCAGCTACTTGTGCTATCCTTCATAGTCTTGAAGAGTTACTTGGGGCTCCCAAAGGTTGTGAATCACCCAAACTTACACAGTTACTCCATGTGAGAAGCAGGCTTTGAATTCAAGTCTTTCTGCAACCAACGCTGGCCTTCTATCCACTGTGCACACTGACTCTAGAGGTTATTCTTCTATGATCTAAATTTTGTGAATGATGCCAGCTTGGTGTTGTTATTCTCTCCATCAATGCTCCCTCAGCAGACCTGGAGCAGGAGCAGAAAAGCTTTGAATGATTGAAGTTACTCTCGGGTGGGAATTCACAGGTTGGGAATAATAGAATGCCTGAGGGTCCAAGAGATTCTAAGGAAATAGCTAGTGAAATATTAAAGTGACAGATGGCATGCTTGAGGCAGCTATAGGTACTGAGGGATGTGAAGCCACGGTGGATGAGATGGATTGGGAGAAGAAGGATGGGTCAAAAAACCAGTGATTGCAGTAACATAAGCCCTTAGAGGTGGTCTAGGAATGCATTTCCCCAAGGGTACTTAAGTAGTTAGTGGCAGAGCTAGGATTTGAATCTTAGGACTCCAAATCAAGCTACTTTTCCACTGTACTATGCTAATCTTGGCAGGTTAATATTTCCCAAGCTGTTAGATAGCACAATGTCCAGGGTCTGCAGTCAGGAAGGCCTCAGTTCAAATTTGGCTTTGCACATTTATTAGCTGCGTGACTCTGGGAAAATCATTTAACTTCTGTTTGCCTCAGTTTCCTCAACTGTAAAATGGGAATATTAATAGCACTTGTCTTACAGAGTTGTTGTGAAGATCAAAAGAGATGATATTGGTAGAGTACTTAGGACAGTGCCTGACACATAGTAGGCACAATGTAAATACCAGCTATTATTATTAATGCTATCCACATATCTCTGGTCTCCTGATATTCTGCAGTTCCCAGCCTGTGAATACTCATCCCTGGGCAACTACCCATTATTCAGTTTTTTAGCTCCTACTCCACGACTGGTGAGAGTATGGAAAAGGCAAAAGTTTATGAGAGGGGAATTTGAAAATTCTGAATGTTGGAAGTGGTACAATTCTAAGAAATGGTTTGGACGATGGTGTGGTCACGACAGAAGTAGGATCTAGTTGCAAGGATGTAGATTTTGGCTCAAAATAAAGAATTTCTTGCAATTAGAACTTTGTTAAAATGAAATCAGCAGCCCAGGAGGGTAACAGTTTCCAGCAGAGGCTGAAATGACCTGTCTGGGCTATTGTGGGGAGGATTTAGTTGTGAGAGGGGGTGTTTGTTGGGATAACCTCTGAGGTGCCTTCCAATCTCCTCCTCCTCCTTCCTCATTCTTGTAGTCCCTGCCACCCCATTCCTGAATGTCTGCAGCCCATCCCCCAAGCCTGGAATGTAGCCTTTCTTCCTTTTGGCCTTTCCAAATCTTTGTTTTGCTTCAAGTCCCAGCCTCTTCTTAATCCTCTCTTGATCCTTTCCTCTAACCTTCCCTCCCCCGTGAAAAACATCCTCTCTGGATCTCTCCTTTGACCCCATTCCACCCAACTTCAGATTATATTCATTTGTATGGAAGGCATCTCCACTGCCTAGCCACCTCACACCTATCCAGGAGATAGTAAAGTCCAAGGACTATGTATTTTTTCACATTTGCATACCCTTCACCTGTTGCAATGTCTTGCATATAGTGGGCACCTAATAAATATTTGTTTACTTATATTATTCTCTTCTAAGAAGCATGGTACCTTAATATCTCAAACTGTCATTTTAAATTTTAAAAATTTGGCTTTTTTCCATTATTTTAAATTGAGGCTTGCCCCCAGCTTTAAAATAGAAGATATTTTCTGCAGACTTTAAGCTAGAGGGTTTGATGTCAATGCCCAGCTAAATCTTAGAATGAATTATTTATAGAAATGTTTTATGAGCTCTTGGAAAGGGAAGCAGGGTTCACTCTGAGCTGGCACAGGCTGATTAAGAACAAATCATACCAAATAAACTTCATTTCCCTTTCTGACAGTTACCAAACTAGGATATTCCTCAGAAGTTTAAGAAGGCTAGGTGTGATAGAGTACTGCTGTGACATAAGAAATGTGGAAATAGGTGTTTTCAAAGAGACATGGAGAGACACATGAACTGATGCAGACTGAAGTAAGCAGAATCAGGAGAAAAATTAATCCTATAATATAAATATTATAAACATGAAAAAATTTTGAGGACCTTTATAAACTGCTGAAGAATGAAATAAGCAGAATGGAACAATTTATATAGTAACAACGGTAAAAACAAACAACTTTCAAGCCCTTCCAATGGGATTTCTGGAATGGCCGCTCCAAAGGTAATAAACTAGATTTCTTCTGAAACCTTTTCCTTTCTTGTCTCCTCCATCTTCTTCCATTCACTGAGCTGGGGCTCCCTTCTGATGATATATTTGCCCTGGCCACCCTTTCCAGTACTGCTTGCCCTTGCTAAACTCATTCATCCCCATTCATTGGAGTGGTGGGGGATAAGGACTACTCCTTACTCTGCATTGCCACTTCCAGATTCTCCATCTACTTTATTGCTCAGGAACTTCTCCTTATTTGAAGTTCATTCAATATATATCTACCATTCAAGGAAGATTCTGGTAACCATTGTCTACAGATATTCCCCTTCCTTCCTTAATGAGTTCAGTGCCTAGCTCAGTGTTTTCTCTTTGAACTCCTATCACCTTAGGGGGCTTCAATATACATGGTGATGCTCCTTTAATACCTTAACCTCTTAATTCCTCAACTTGCTCATTTCCCTTGACCTTCTCTTCAATTGAGTTCTTGTTGAGTTGTTTTTCAGTCCTGTCCAATGCTCTGTGACCCCATTTGGGATTTTCTTGGCAGAGATACTGGGATGGTTTGCCATTTCCTTATCTAGCTCATTTCACAGATGAGGAAACTGAGGCAAACAGGGTTAAGTGAATTGACCAAGGTCACTCAGCTAATAAGTGTCTGAAGCCAAATTTGAATTCAGGTCTTCCTGATTTCAAGTCCCCAGAGCTCTATCTACTGTGACACCTAGCTGCCCTAGATCAATGGCACCAAACTTAAACAGAAATGGACCTCTACTGCTGTAACGGCAACCACACTGGCATATTCAGGATGGCTGCTAGTGCAGGTTCTTTTATCAGCTTTACTAAGGAAAGATAGCTGTTTAGGGGTCAACAATCTTTCTTTTTTAATCGCATAAAATACAAACACAGGAAATACAGAAAAGAGAAATGAAGACCGATAGACATGGCTCTACTGCCTGAATCAAAACTTTACATCCACCACTGAATTAAGGAGCCTTTACCTCTGAGCAGTCAGGGAGCTCTGAACATACAGCCACTCAGAGTCTCAACCAGGGAATCACAACATCTTTCTCATAAGTGAGCTCCCAAAGTAAAAGCTTACTCCAGCTAATAGGCTCAGTGCCTAATCAGAAATTAACAAAAGGTGTGTAAGCCTTCCTACAAGCAAGCAAGCTTCCCTTGATAGACTCCACGTGAGGCCTATTGATGGGTGGGGAAGATCTTATTCCCCATTAACCTTACAACTGTCCACATATTGACTTAGAAAACCAGATGTTAACATTATCTAAGTTTTATTGTATTTTTATTTAGTTTATTAAATATTTCCTAAATTTCATTTTAATCTGGTTGAGGCCCACTCAAGAGTAATGTAAGCTACATGCAGCCAACATGTGGTGTGTTTTGACACCTCTGGACTTGATGATTTTGGATTCACCAGCTGAAGAGATTATTTATTGTTCTGGATATTCCAATATAATCAGCCTAATGCTGGCCTGCCTCTTCCTTTCCCTGACTCCCTGGAAAGTCAGTTTTCTCTTCTGACTTCTGTCCTGAGTTCACTCCAAACCAATGTGAACTTTACAGATCTTTGACAATTTACTCAGCTTTAAGGTATGATGTTGACTGATCGATTCAAGAATTTGTTTTAAAAAATTTGGTACAGATTTCTGGTTTCACCGATTATGGGGGAAAGTACCAGTTTGGAAACTCAAAGATGCAGCTGGACATCTCCCTTTGTAACTTACTGAGTCTTTGACGATTGCCTAGGGCACAGAAAGGTTGAGTGATTTGTCCGTGGTTGCAAAGTCAGTATATGGTAGAGGAAGGACATATACCCAGGTCTTCCTAATTCCAAGAGCAGTCCTCTGTCCCCTAGATGAGACAATTCCAAAGCAGAATTCATGCATCTCAGGAAGGATGCAATGATCCATTGCAAAAGAAGGGAGAAAATATCAAAGCTTAGGTTTAGTTTTACTCCTTCAAAAGAAATTAAGCTTTAATAATATTTACTGTATGGAATGCCACTGGTATCTTCACTCAGTGCACAGGTAGACGTGGAGATGTCACATAGAGTGAGTAAGGTATCCTGAGGGAAGATTAGGAGTTCCTCAATGAGGAAGAGGTGTCTACCTTCATTCATTTGTTTGCTTTCAGTATATTGTAATGTGTTAAGTAAATTTCTACATTACACTATCGAGCTTTGCTAACCATCACAAAATGGACAAGTAGCTTTAAAAGATTCTTCCAAGGAAAACAGGGATTTAAAATAATATTAATAAAGTGAGCAGAAGCGAACAGCAACAAAATGGCAGAGCTTACACTTCCCCACTTCATGTTAGGAACTCTTTGTCCACAGCATGATGAGGTTAAAACAATGACAAACTAATCAGATCTAACAAAAAACAATCAACCAAAAATGTGAAATTATAAGGGAAGATTATTGAAATAGAGATTAATATTCAGCATAATTGACAATGAACCTTAGTATGTATTGTGCCTTGGGATATTAGCTAATGATAGCATGAAACCACAACAACTAAGAGAATATATGAAAACAAAACTTTTGTAGCTAAAAATGTCACCTATAAAAACTTTCATGTGTATACATTTTAAAGAGTTGGAAATGGAATCTGTTTAAAAAGATTTCAAACATGGTGTTTGTGGGTTATTAACCCATTTATTTAAAATAGAAACTCTCACAACTTCCAATGAAGTTGCAAGAACAGCATCAGGAAAGATGGAAACTTACTAGCTGAATCTCAATAAAAATCTTTTCATAATTGGCGGATGGGACTGGAAAATGAGTGTCATGATTTAGTAAGTACAGTCAACAATGCATTTCTTTCATTTGGATCACTATATCTTCATGAGACATCTTTTTCAGCTATTATGGGCATTAAAACAAAGTATTAAATAAACTAAACCACAAAGTGTTAAACCAAGATTTTAAAAAGGAAATATGTTCAGTAATGTTGCTCTTGCTAAAATATCATTAGCAATCAGTGTTATATTAAGAATAATATTTAGTGAGAACAGGATGGTTTTGTGCCATTAAAATAACATGGAATTAATTTAAAAAAATATTTCATCTTTATGTCATTTTTAATTTCTATTCTTATATATTTCATAATGTATATGATATATTAGTTTAATAGTTAATGTGTCTAATTCACTTTGGACCAGATTATTATTTCACTGACAAAGAGAATTGATCAGGAAACTTCCTCTAGCATGTCAGATCAGCGCCGTATTTGTAACTTGACCTCTTAGAGTTGCTTAAAGCAGAGGGGTCAAACATGCAGCCCACAACACTGCCAAGTGTGTTTGAACCAGATTAAAATACAATTAGCAAACAAAAAAGATAAAAATATGATAAAATGTAGACAATATTGTATTTCAAAACTAAGTCAATATGCAGCCTACAGGGATCCTTATGTTGCTCTATCATTCTTCAGTTGTGTCTTCATAATACCATCTGGGTTTTTTTTGGCAAAGGTAGTAGAATGGCTTGCCATTTCCTTCTGCGGTTCATTTTATGGCGAGGAAACTGAGGAAAGCAGGGTTAAGTGTCTTGCTCAGGATCACACAGCTAGTAAGTGTCTGAGGCTGGATTTGAACTCAAGAAGAGTATTCTTTCTAACTCTAGGTCTGGCGCTCTATCCACACCACCTAGCTGCCCCAATCCTTATGTACCCTTTTCTATTTAAATTTTATATCAATGGCCAGGACACTGAGATTAAGTGATTTGAACAGGGTCACATATCCCATATGTGTCAAAGGTGGGACTTGAACACAGATCTTCCTGATACTAAAACCAGTTTGCTACCCACTAGAACATGCTTCCTCTGTGTGTAATAAACATTATATTAAGTATGTTATATTATACAAATATAAATATATTAAATATTATGCACTACATTCTATATTAGGTAATACATAATCTATTACGGTTATGCTTGAAAGTATTTTACCAGTGGGGCCCCTTCAAGATCTTTGGAGATCATTACACTATAGATGCCTCCCTTATCATGGTTGTTATTGACATTATTCTTTTAACTCTAATATTGACATGGAGGCAAAAATCCAATCCACACCTGATCTTAGTTTATCTTATTGGAGAAGTTTCTTCAAAGACATGAAGGTACCAACAACTGACTAGAACTCCCAATAACTCAGCCCCAGGTTGATAATAACTTAGAAGAACAGCCAAGTTAAACATAACAATTTTTTTTTTATCAATCACATACATATCAAGCCTGGTTAATCACTAAGTGAGTGAGTGAGAGTAAAAGCTACAATGGTCCTTTGTTGAATAAATTTCCTAAGAACCTGAATATTGTAGGCAAGACTGAGTCCAAACCTGATTCTCTATTTCAATTAGTGTTGAATTTAGATGCATCAGACCCCCTGAAAGAGACAACATAGCATAGTGGATAGCATGCTGGACACAAAGCTAGGAGCCTCTGGATTCAAGTCTTATCTCTGACTCCTATTGATTCTACTGCCTTGGTCAAATCATTTAACCCTCAGTACTTTTGTTGTGGTGGTGGTTATGGTTGAGTCATATCCAACTCTTCATGACCCTATGGACCTTAGCATAACAATACTGCCCATGCTGTTTTCTTGGCAAACATACTGGAGTGGTTTGTCATTTCCTTCTCCAGTGGATCGAGGCAAATAGAGGTTAAGTGACTTGCCCAGGGTCACACAGCTACTGTAAGTGTATGAGGTCAGATTTGAACTCAGATCTTCCTGCCTCCAGCACCCTATCTGCTGAGCCACTTAGCTGCCTCCTTGGCAATTTTAGGCAACTCCTTAAGACTATAAGTTGAACAGCTGGTAAAGGGAATTTCCTCTCCTGGATATTCTCTCAATAGTGTCAAAATCAAATAGAGATGGGTTCCTGGGGGCCACATATTGACTTAGGAAACCACAAATTAACAATATCTATGTTGTATTGTATTTTCATGCATATTTATTTAGCCACAAGTTAACATTATGTTGCACTTCATTTTTATTAATTTTATATTAATATTATGTATCTATTGCATTAATAATATGTACCTGTGGCCAGTTGACTAATGTCAGCTGGGTCAAATATTTTCCAATTGCATTTTAATCTGATTCAGCTGAACTGGGAGTTTTGCAAGCTGTTGTGGATTTGAGAACTGGACTGATAAAACCACAGGTCCAGTCCTCTTGACCAATGGGTATTAGATGTCTTAGTTTGTACATTTGAATTTATCTTCATTCTTTAACTTTCTAAGATTTTCATTGCTCTCCCTCTTGACATCTCTTGGGTTACTTTAAAGTTACCTAGCATCACTGGACAAATTGGACAAGCATGAGAATCTCTGGACTGAGAATGCTAAGATAACGACTCTATGAGAATGATTAAATTAAAATGTTTTGAGAGAATTAGAGATATGACAAATGCTAATGGGATGTTGAGAAAAGAGAGTCACGTGGCACATGACTGCAGAGAGGTATGCTCAGATGCAGTCAGTATAAGAGAAGATGGCAAGATGGCTCTCCTTATATTCTCCCTCACTGAGGGTCAGCATGCATAGTGAGGGCATGGATAAAGAAAGCGTGAATACAAGGGCTTATTATGTGCCAAGGACTGCTGCAAAAGCAAAGACAATCCCTGCTCTCAATGAGTTTATATTCTAATAGGGGAGATAATGATACTGAAGTGATGTTGGAGGAAGGGTATTTGGATGTGGAAAGTTACAGAAGTGACATTGGATAGAAGGCCAGGCTCGGAATCGAGAAGACTTGCCTTCATGTCCAGCCTGTGATGAATGTATAACACTGGGCAAGTAGCTGAATTTCTCAGTACCCTCAGGCAACTCTCTTAAATCTGTAGGTTACTGAACAATTGTGACTCTACCAAACATAATATTGTTAGCTATACAAAAATGGGTCTCTCCTGGTACCTAATGTCCTGATGAACTAATCACCCCCTTTTTTTCTATCAGCCTTCTTGCTTCTGAATGTTCTGATTTCTGATGAAATTTTTAAAATTGTTACCTGAATATGGTAAGTGAGGTATCTATAGTGTAGTGTAATGGTCTCCAAAGATCTTAAGGGGACCCCGTGGGTAAAATATTTTCAAGCATACAACCTTAATATATTGTTTATTATCTAATATATAATATAATGCACAATATTTAATATATTCATATTTGTATAAAGTAACATATTTAATATAATGTTTATTATACACAAAAGAAGCATGTTCTAGTAGATAGAGAACTAGTCTTAGCATCAGGAAGATCTGTGTTCAAGTCCTACCTTTGACACACATGTGATATGTGACCCTGTCCAAATCACTTAATCTCAGTGTCCTGGGCCATTGGTAGATTGGTAGGTTATTGCAGACACTCTACTTAGAAAGTGATGATAGTGACAACAAAGAAGTTCACTACCTAGGGAAAGAGAAAGTAATTTAAAAGGTTACATTCTTATCTGAGAAATGATATAGGTACTACTTTTTAATAACCGTCACAGTTTTATGCCTCCCCATTTAAAAAAAAAAAATCAAGAAAACCTAAAGTAGTAGCTCATAGACAGTGACCACAAAGTAGGAAACTTTAGGGATACTGTCAATGTCCCCAGGCTTTTAGGAATCCATTTACTCAACAAGTATTTATTTAGTGTCCGCTGTGCATAAAGAATTAGAGGTTTGTTGTTGAGTCGTTTCAGTTGTGTCAGATTCTTTGTTGCCCTATTCGGGGTTTTCTTGGCAAAGATACTGGAGTGGTTTGTCACTTCCTTCTCTAGCTCATTTAATAGATGAGGAAACTGAAGCGGGTTAAGGGACTTGCCCAGGATCACACAGCTTGTAAGTGTCTGAGGTCAAATCTGAACTCAGGTCCTCCCACCTTCAGGTCCAGCACTCTATCCATTAGGCCACCTGCTTGCCAGTAAACCATTAGTGGCACAAAGACACAAATGAAACAGTCCTGTCCTTCAAGTAACATTCTCCTAGGAGGAACATCCACAGGTCACTAAATAGAAAAATATGCAAGGTAACTTTAAAGTAACTGAGGCAGGGGGACACTAAGAAGTGGGGGCATTATGTAGGAAGTGGTACCTGCTCTGGCCCTTGCAGGGAGCTAGGCATTCTACAAGTGGGTTGGAGGAGGGAGAAGGTTCAAGGTAGGGTATGAGACAGAACAGCGTCCCTTGGGAACAGCCAAGAAGCCAGTTTGACCAGAACATAAAAAGAGGGAGGTGGATCAATGTGAAATGGATTCATAAAGATAGGTTGGAACCAGATTTCCAAGGATTTTAAGAAAAGGAGCCTGTGGACTCTAATTAAACAGGTTCTTTTTTCTAGAAAAGACTGAAAGTAGATAAAGCCTCTATCAGAGTGGGGGAGGTTTAAATGCCCTGTGGTTTATGAAGCACAACAAACTGACCTGGGGCCTTTTTAATCGCTGGATCATTAGGAAAACAAACTGCTCCCAGTCGAGGCGTTGGTTAATGATTTTTAATAGCCCAGGTGTTGATAGATTTCATCATGTTTCCTTCTTAGCCCTTTACGTTAGAGGGATCTGACAGGCCTAGCAGCAAGGCATAGATTGACTAACAATAAATTAGTATTCTCTAAAATCAGTGATACCTATCAAACCGAAGTTGTCATTAAATCACATTTTGGAGGTCGTTATATGGTAGACTTGAGATGGAAGGGATTTCAGAGATTGTCTCACTTTACAGATGAAGGAGCTGAGCGCCAAAGAAGCTGAATTGCCAGCCAAGAGCACCAGAGACTTGCCCAAGGTCACAAGGTGGCACACCTGGGATTTGAACCCGTATCTTCTGATTCCATATTCAATGAGGTGCTTTTTCATTGCATCACAGCTTGATCTTATGCAAGTTTTTCTCCCGTTGCTATCCATTGCCAGTTGTTTAATATCAGCTGGGTTAAAGATATGAGCCTACTAGAGAGCATAGCAGACTTTGAATTCTAGTTCTGAGGTAGCTAGGTCTATTTCTATAGAGAGCAGTCCTGTGGTAACTGGAATGTTCTCAGAGAGTGTGTCCCCAGCCCCGAATGTCTTGTCTGCTGAGCATTCTGAGGCTAATCGTATTTCCACAGAAAGCAAGCCTGTAGTAACTGGAATGTTCCCAGAGAGAGTGTCTCTTGCTACAAGTATCTTTTCTTCTGAGTGTTCCAAGGATAGATGTGTTTCAACAGAGAGTAAGCCTGTAGTAACTGGAATGATCTTAGAGAGAGTGTCTCCTGCCATAGGTATCTTTCCCTTTGAGTTTTCTGAGGGTAGACACATATCCACGGAGAGCAAGCCTGCGGTGACTGGAACGTTCTCAGGGCACGTGTGTCCACGTATAAGTATCTTGTCCACTGAGTATTCTGAAGATGGATGTGTTTCCAGAGAGAGTAACTGGAATGTCCTCAGAGCGTGTGTCTTCACCTAAGATTCCAGATCAAATCCTGCCACAATAGCTGTGTGACTCTAGGCAAGGCACTTAGCTTCTCCCAACCTTAGCTTTCTCATCAGTAAAATGGGGATAGTAATAAAATCTACCTTACAAAGTTGGGATTATCAAGTGGGATAACATGTAAAGTGCTTTGAGAAACTTAAGATGCTGTATTAATATGGCCTATTGTTACTATTAATCATCCTATCTATGCTTAGCCTTGTGTAGTAGGTTGGTCCTTCAGTTAAATCCTTTCACTTAAATTTTTTGATTATTTTAATAGCATCCTTTTCCAGAATGAACATTGGTCCATACTTCCAGTGTAGCATTAGGCACCCTACCTAGTGTTTGCTTTAGGTTGGTTTGGTGTCCTTTATGGTTGTTAGCTGGTTAGGGTCATGTCTTCCCCAATGCCAAGGGGACATCTCAGGTGAAGGTCAAGGCCCCTAGGCAGATGGTCTAACTAAGGGTAGTCAATGATTTACAAGCTAGTAGCTAACTACAAGTTGTAGTAACTTGTGCTGGGATAGTACTTCACTGGGGTTAGGCCTTGTTGCTACTGGAGGTGATTCCGCTTGTGACAACTGCTGAGAAGAGAGATTTCTTTCTTTGGTCAATGTGTAGCCCAATTGTATAAAAACAGGGGTCTGATGGAAATTTCCCATTAGATTCTACAAAGTTGCTGACCTGGATGGGGCAGTGAGCAAAAGAAAGATACATGCCAGTGTTTACACCAGAAAGCTGTCGATTTAAGTGCAGTTAGACAAGAGATGGAAAGTTGAGCCATAGGATTTTTAGAAGGGCACCAATTTCTCTTCCCCAGCCCCCACTTAATAGTATTTTACTTTTTCCAATTACCTGTAAAGTTAGTTTTCCACATTCACTTTCATAAGATTTTGAGTTCTAAATATTTTTCTCCTTCTCTTCCCTCCCCTACCCCGACAGCATGCAATCTGATACCAGCTGTACATGTACAATCATATTAAACATATTTCCACATTAGTCATATTGTGAAAGAAGAATCAGAACAAAAGGGTTGTTGTGTTTGTCCTTCGTTCGTGAAGAAGACCATGACATCAGGGAAATGATGACATGGCTTGCAGTTGACTTTGATTTGAGTGAGGGCGGGCTGTGTAAAGTCACCAGCGTCACTTTCTCCTCCAGAGCCATCTGGGTCCAGTGACCTGATATTCACCAGAACGACTGGAGATGAACCAGGATGCAATGCGAGACCTTGGCCCTTTTAGGCTAAGGCCTTTTCATGTACTCACTTAGATTGAAGTAATGCCCATTCAATGAATGGGCCTCTTTAAGAAGTGAGTCAAAGGATGGCACCTTTAACTAGAAAAAAAGAAAAAAATCAAGCTGCCAGGGGAAGACCCTCAGACTTGCTGTCCCAAAGATAAATAATTACCATTGACATTCACTCTAAGCCAGGAGGGCCCAAAATACAGCCATTAAGTGGAGCTTGGGCAGGGACCTATTGTG
>CM053622.1:292094374-292124904 GCA_028646595.1 Phalanger gymnotis | reverse complement strand
TGTGTGTGTGTGTGTGTGTGTATGTGTGAAGAGTTGCACCAAAATCTTTGGAGTGATTATAGATCTCTTTTAAAAGGCTTTTCAGGTTTCTGTGGTGTGACACAATCACTAAAACGTTATCGGCAGAGAAGAATACCTGGCAGACCCATCCTTAATAGAAAACCACTTTTCAATCTGACTTTGCACTGAATCTTATCCATGACAGTGGCAAAAAAATTTGGTGAGCATACATTTACTTGTTTTATTCTTCACTTAATGTTAATGATCCTTTTCACCTGTGCCCTCAAGGCTACATGTGGCCCTCTAGGTCCTCAAGTGCAGCCTTTTGTCCAAATCCAAACTTCACAGTTCAGTCAAAAGGCAGCACTTGAGGACCTAGAGGGCCACATGTGGCCTTGAGGCCACAGGTTCCCCAGCCCTAATCAAACACAATCATCTGTTTTATATCTTTCTGGGAATTTTTTATATATTTGATGTAATATCTCACCTTGCTGGAGAAGAATATTTAAGTTTGCTTTACCACATTGTTTTCTGTAGTCAGCATACACTAAGAATCATGTGACGTTCTATTTGCTATGTTTTTTAGTCAGGTGTAGTCTACTATGGAATTTTGCTTGGAAAAGCCTCCTCTTCATTTCTAATACTCTCATCAAGAATACTCTGATTTGCAAAAAAAAATAATAAGAATTATTGTATAGATTATTCTCGTAAGAGTTTTACATGGATAGGGATAACAGATCTATGGATGAGTAGTCATTCATATTTTCTTAATAACCTTTTTAAAAAAAATACTGGGGCAGTTAGGTGGCACAGTCAATAGAGCAGCAGCACTAGATTCAGGAGGACCTGAGTTCAAATTTGATCTCAGACACTTGACACACTTATTAGCTGTGTGACCTTGGGCAAGTCATTTAACCCCAATTGCCCTGCCTCCCTCTCTCCAAAAAAAATTTTAAAATCATACCAATAAGGTCCAAGAATTTTTCCACCCTCTTGGAATCTTCCCTTCCTTCAGATAATTAAGACTCCACTCCTCAACAGCCTCAAAATTATGCCATCTCCAGTATAGACCTTCTTTGTCTATATTTGGACTAGTCTAACTGCTTTTTTCAATCTATTTCCTTTTCAATACCATTTCTACTACTTCTATTAGTACATCTAGAACTGTATTCTTAGACTCCAAATGCATTGGCTCTACTGCCCATGATGGGGAAAGAAGTTTGTTATAACAATTCATTCAGGTCTTTTCTATCTTTTATCTGTTAATTGTCTAATTTCCAATTTTCTTTTTTAATTGTCCTTAGGATGATTTTGCTTAATTGAGTCTCTCACCAAGTTTTCTTCAAAATGGGTTTTTCTTCCACTCTTTCTCAGAAAAAAGAAACAATACTTCTCATGATCTTCTACTGTCTTCCTCTTTAATATTTTACATATAAGTCTGTATTTTAAACTGGTTTTTGCTGTGGCTACTATATCTTTCCTGTTGACAAGCCAGCCATACATTTGCTAAGGCAGTTTTAAAAATTCTTATAAAACTTATAAAGGTCAATACCCTTTTCTCCATGCATTTCTCATTTTTCAGCCTCAATAACTTAAGCAAATAGATCAAGCTGAAGTTGTTTTAATTAAAGACCATATCTTTTTCTCATTTGTAATTCTTTCTTCTAACTTTGCATTAATTTACTCTGTGCTCTAACAAATTATTGACCTAACTCCAGATAGCTTATTCATAAATTATTCTCATATCACTAACTACATAATTCTTATATATTAAAATATAATCAATTTCTTTCTCTTTTTTTCTAGTAATGTTATTGAGGTGCTCACCATGTCTGCTGTTGATTCTTCTTTCCTTTTGAAATATGTGTTGTTTATTATTTTAAGAATAAGAGTCATTAACTTCATATTGTACTTTAAGATTTACAAAGTACTTTATATACATTTTCTTATGTGAACCCCACAGCAATTTCATAGGAAATATAGACCAAATATTATTATTCCTGTTTTATAGATAAAGAAACTGAGGCTGAGATGAATCTCAGTAATGAGTTACCCAAGGTCACACAGGTGGTGCACATCAGAACTGGAATTAAACTCAGGTTTTCATATTTCATAAATTTCAAATTTCATAAATCTACATGCAACTATTTCTACTATATCACAGCTGCTTGTTTTACTCAGAATGTAATGAAAAGTAGTATTTTTTTCTTTTATTAAGTCCCCCTCACTACCTCACCTCCATTATGCAAATTTAAAAAAAAGAAAAAGAATGCCTTTAATACATACAGACATAGCAAAACAAATTCCCACAGTGGCTACAACTGAAGATGTTTGTCTCTTCCTTCATTTTAGGTTCATCCCATCTTCGTCAGAAGGCACATGGCATGTTTCAGCTTCATTCTTTTGGACTCACAGTTCATCATTGAATTGAGGCAGCCCAATGGCACAATGGAAAGAACATGGAACTTGAGGTTTGGATGACTCAACCTTAAATCTAGCCTCAGATATTCACTAGCTGTGTGACCTGGGACAAATCACTTAATATGTGTGACCTGGGACAAATCACTTAATATCTGTCAGACTCTGTTTCTTCTATTATAAGATGGGGATAATAGTATCATTTATCTCTCAGGATTGTTACGGATCAAAAGAGATGACATGTAAAGTGCTTGGAGAATCTTACAAATTTTGGTATAGAAAAGTAGTAAATCATTAATAGTAATAGTAAAAAAAAATTCGTGTACAATAAAAGTGTTCTATTATGATAATGACCAGAGCTCTAAAGTATTTCAAAGTTACTTTTCTCTATAACATGGTTACTGTGTAAATTGTTCTAGTGCTGCTTACTTTGTCTGTATCAGTTTATAGAGGTCTTCCAAGTTTTTTCTGAAACTAGCCATTTCAACATTTCTTACATCATAATAATATTCCACTCTATTCGTATACTAAAATGTGTTTAGTCATTCTCCAATAGGTGAATAACTTTTAGTTTTCAATTTTCAGTCTTCTTTCTTTGCTAGTCTGATGAGCATTAGTTAAGTGGAACCTCAAAATTGTTTTAATTTGCATTTTTAGAGCATTTTTCAAATGGTTGTTGATATGA
The DNA here is from genome assembly GCA_028646595.1 of Phalanger gymnotis. Lineage (NCBI taxonomy): Eukaryota > Metazoa > Chordata > Mammalia > Diprotodontia > Phalangeridae > Phalanger > Phalanger gymnotis. The sequence continues at coordinate 292,121,801 of CM053622.1, read as the reverse complement.
TTTTTCATATAATTGTCGCATTGTCAAAATCAATCGATAGATATTTATTAATCCACTACTATGTTTCAGGAACATAGTAGATACTTAGTTGGTTTCGTTCCCTTGAAAACTGTCAGTTGATATCCTTTGACCTTTTATCTAATAGAGATAGTCTTTTAGTCTTGTGAATTTGAATCAACTTTTTTTATATCTTAGATATGAGGCCTTTATCAGAGAGATTTGCTACCAGGTTTTTTCCCCAATTACCTATTTCCTTTATAATTTTAGCTTCATTAGATTTATTTTTGCAAAAAAAACCATTAATTTATAATCAAAATTGTCCATTTAATCTTGTGTAATCCTATCACTTGACTTATCATGAATTTTTCCCCTATCCATAGACCTAAAAAACACTTTTTCCTTGCTTCTCTAATTTGTTTATGATTTGACCTTTTATGTCTATGTTATGTATCCATTTGGAGTTTATTTTGGCAGATGATATAAAGTATTGACCTAAACCTAAATTCTGCAACATTGTTGTTCATTTTCTCAGCAGATCAAATAGCATTTCCCCCAGTAACTAGAATCTTTAGGTTTATTGAATATAATTGTGTTTGTTCACTTCTGTATGCTATGTACCTAAGCTCTTCCACTGATTAACCTATTTTTTTAATGACTGCAAATCATTTTAATGATTATCATTTTGTAATACAGTTTGAAAGACAATATGATTCCTTTCTCAAATAAAGTATTCATAAGGTAAAGCATGAGTCTTCTGGGTCATCTATGTCTTTGCCTTCTCCCATTCTTTACTACTGAACCACATTTTTCATTGTCCTCACCTACTCCCAAGGTGATCAGATGACCAAATGCAATATGGCACCATGAAAGGAGTACTTGAATTTGGCATTAGAGGTCCAGAGTTCAAATCTCAGCTATCCTACTTATTGTGTGATCATGGTGAGTCATTTAATGTCTCTGGGCTTCAGTTTCCTCACCTGTAAAATGAGCAAATTGGACTCTAAAGACCCACCCAGATCTAAATCTATGATGTTATAACTTATAGAAGGATGCCTTTGAGCACAACAGTAAAGCCACTCTTCAAAGAATCACGCAATTTTCAAACTATTTATAAATATTAGCTTAAACATCGTTACTCTAAATGTGAAATACCTGTCCTATGACATTTTAAATATCCAATGGACATTTTAAAGAGAAACTAAATCATATCAATGTTGACATTTTCATTATAAACTGAACCAGAAGACAGAAAGAAGTTCTCATTAAATGGAATGAGAGCTCACAGATTCTCCTTTGAAAAACAACAAAAGAGTTGTTTTTATCCTGTGCCTAAAGGAAGCAATAAACATACCTTGGGATAAAGGTTCTAATATTCTACCGTTGTGTTGGGTGCTTGAGGTCCAGTGGGAAAGAGTCATTATAAATAGTTGAGGCCAACTTCGAAGCTCCAAACTCTTCCTAGACCTCCTTCTAGTTTTCTCTCTCTTTGAGGTGAGCAGTGGATTCAACCACAACATGACTCAGTGGCTATTTTTTTTGTCATAGCTCATGAATACACACACTAACTTGCAGTTCAGTTCAATTGTTTTTCAGTCATGTCTGACTCTTTGTGGGTTTTCTTGGCAAAGATACTGGAGTAGTTTGCCATTTCCTTCTCCAGCTCATGTTATAGATGAGGAACTGAGGCAAACAGGGTTAAGTGACTTCCCCAGGGTCACAGAGCTAGTAAGTGTCTGAGGCTGGATTTTAGTTCATGAAGAGTCTTCCTGACTCCAGACCCAGCACTCTATCCAAGGCAGCCCAATAAATTAATACATTCATTGGTTTGGGAACTCCCTCCACCTAGGCAGCTTAAAACCCAACTCTATATTAAGTAGATAAATCTTAGACAGCTCTTTGAGTCCTAGAGAGTTTAAGTGGTTTCCCTCAGATAAAGAGAACATGGCCCTTGCAGTTTACAATCCTGACACTCCCCTTAGTACTTCAGCCTTCTAGTCTGCTGCTCTATGTAGAGCAGCTAATTCCTCAGACTGAAATGGCTCAATTCCTGGTCAGTGCTTTTCCATGGAGAGTTCAATGAGCTTAGGCTGATTCACCTAGAGGTAATGATTCTGCACCCAGCCACCAGGGTTTAACGTTTTTATCTAGTAACTTAATCCCAGACACAATGGAACCTTTTGAGAGTGAATTAGAGATTGAGTTCTTCCTCTGTCTTGGGTGTGGTGGCTTTCCTCGGAGGTGTGTGTTGGAAGGGGGCAGAGGAATAAGTAGTCCCAGGGAAAAACAGTTTTGCTGATGAAGGCAATCCGGCATTTAATTGGCCAGTGAGAAAAGTTGTAAGATATGGTCTATTTGCCTTGGGTTTCTCCTCCCCCTAGAGTACTAAATTTGCTATATACTACCTGCGATTTTTACTCTTTGTAACTAACTTTGTAACTAACAGTGCTAAATCTGTACTATGCCTGAGTTTGCACAATAGGAGGGGCTGGGCGTATTTCATAACTTCCTTGGAGAGCAATATTTTTCAAAGCAAATAGCCCCCTGAATTGGTCCATCTGGAATTGCTGAATGTGTGGCATTCAGCAGGAGTCTCAGTAGATAAGGCATTAATAAGTGTCTGGGCAATGAGTTGACTTACTGAATCAAATGATTTGCTGACACTTCCCTTCTGCCTCAGGTGCTTGAGGTAGAGTGTCAAAGGTTCACTATAAATAGCTGAAGCTAGCCCTTAGAGCTCCCACTCTCCTCAGACTGCCATATCTCACTGACTGCTTGGTAAAGACTTGCCTTGGGCTAGTGGAATCAGGTCCTAGGACAATCACACCATGGTGAGGCTTGTGCTACCCAATCCGGGCTTGGAGAATAGGGTAACGACACTTGAGGAGCTCGAGATCATTGAAAAAGAAGAGGCAGGTTCGAGACCCAAATGGGACAACAAGGCACAATACATGTTAACCTGTGTTGGCTTTTGTGTGGGGTTAGGAAATGTGTGGCGATTCCCTTACCTCTGCCAGAGCCATGGAGGAGGTATGTAGTATCTGTTTATTCTATATGTCCTGTGGGAAGAGTGGGGTCAGTGGCAGCTGCTGAGTTAAACAGCAAAATGGGCAGGCAGACTTTTTTTTGCAATACTCCAGCACTGGGCTAAAAGCTCCATGAGGGCAGGAATCATTTTCATCTAAACTTTAAATCTCCACCAGCAAGCGCCTAGTACAATGTACTTCAGACCAAGTGGGTGTTTGATAAATGTTAGCTGAATTGGATTGAACTCAACACTATCCCCAGGACTTACATATGTACAGGAAAGACAAAAGTGATGGGAAAGCGGTCTGCTGGCATCTTTGTAGCTCATTCAGCTTCCCCTGGGGGTTGTAGCATTAGGCTGGGGGAAGAGTAGATGTGGCAGAGCTCTACATCCCCAATGCAGTAGGACAAACTTTTATTCTTCTGATTCTTTCTCACTCTCCGCCATTCAATTGCAGGAGACAGAACTAGAGAAGATAGGTGGGGAAAAAAAGGCCTTGGACGCCAAACTTTTACTTTCTCATTTATATAATTTATTACCAAGTAAGGACTTTTGTCTATAGTTCTCATCATCGTTTTCCAAAAGTATTCTACCTTCAGAAGCAATGTGGCCATTGATAGGATCAACGGAGTCACAAAGACCTGGGTTCGAGTCTTTTCTCTGACACTAGTAGCCATGTGATGGGCAAGTGAGCTCCCCAGCCCACTCTTTGAGCTGCAAAGATAGAGATAAGTTGCTATTTTGTGTGCGGGGGAAAAGTTCTATACCAGAAGTTCCCCTGCATGACTGAAATCATAGGTCTGAATAGCAACAAAAGGATGCGTTTAAGGCTTTAAGGATATGCATTCTGAGCTTCCAGCACTGCTTGTAAAGTCTTTTTTTTTTTCATAAAGTCATTATGCACTGAGAAACTCATTTACTGAATGAATCTCTTTGGCCTCAAAGAGTGCTTGCAGCTTGCCAAAGTGCCAGGGTGATATTTCCTCAAGGGGACTCCTCATATTCTAGAAGAATTGACTCAATCTGTCCTATGGCCTTGGAAAGACACAAGCTGTAATACACTCTCTCAAGAAAAGGGCAGAGTAAATTCTCTTTCCACATCCCCCTCTCTTTTTTCCCTATAGACTTTCCTGCTTTTTTCACATGTGGTCAACAAACATTTACTAATCACCTATTTTGTGCTAACTTCTGGGGATATAGACATATAAATGAAACAAAGTATGATAAAGGCTGAGGAGAGATCCAGAGTACTCCAGGAAAATGAAACCGCTTTAAATGTGAACATGCTTAATCTACCTTTCGGATCCAGTAAGGTTACCGATGATGTGAGAATGTGTGCTTTTTCTAAAGAACACTAATAACGTTCTACTTTAGTGAGGAAAATTTGCCTCTGGAGGAGGAAGCTGCAGCATATTGTACACAAGAAAAGGCTGGGGTTAGAAAAAGCACTGCAGTTTGGGTTTTATGATAGCAATGTCCATTGCAGTTGCTGCTCTCGTAATTTTGTACTGCCTTTTCCTCAGGCTACAATTCTTGAAGTGTGGTCTGAGGACCCCTGGGGACCCCCAACTCCTTTTCAGGTAGTCCATGAGGACAGAATTATTGTCATGATAATACTGACATTTCACCAACTACATATCTGTGTGAGGCCAGATTTTCTTCATATATTTCAGCCAAGACAATATATCACAACATATTGAATACAAAAGCAGGTATGAGAACCCGGCTGTTTTCCATTAAGTCAGGCATTAGAGATTTGCAAAAATATGCAAAACAGTCCCATTTTCTCACTAATTTTTTTTGTTTTGAAAAATATAATTATTTTTATAAAATATTTGATATTTATTCATGTCATTTATATTTATTATCACTTAAAATGGATTAATGTATACTTTAAAAATATATTAGCACTAATTTCTAGTATCATCAATATCAACACCTTTAAACCCTATGTATTTCTTAAAAAGCTCTTTGAAGTCCTATGTAATTTTTAAAGGCCTAACAGGGTTCTGAGAACAAAATGTTTGAGAACCACTGTTCTAAGGAATCCGGAGGCTAATTTTACAAATGTATTCATTTTTCTTCCTCAAGCAGTGGTCTTATCACCTATGTGTGAGTCACCCTTTAAGAAAACCTGATAGATGAGAAACCAAACTGAGTAATGACAAATGAAATTGGGAGTGATCACTATCTACAGAGGGATTTTTCCTTTTGCAAAAGGTCCATTAAAGACTCAACTAGCAACCTCACCTGTCTGGTATTTTAGGTAGAATTTTATTCACAAAAGAACTCATTAACAGACACCTCAGGAACACCTTCTTGTGCTATTCACTACCTATGTAGCAATGTACAAGGCACATCCCATCTCTGGGCCTCTGTTAGAGGCAAGGACTGGAGAGATCATCTCTGGGGTCCCTCACAGCTCTAAATCCATTGAATGAAAGTAGTAGAGTCATTTCTGTACATTACTAGCAGACATACTGGCATTATTGTGTTGTTTGGTACAAACAATAATTTAAAGAATTTTCGGGTCAACTCTGACAATTTGAAAGACTGGTAAAATCAGGTGTCTGGGTCTGTTTGTGTTTAAGAAATAGAAGGGGCTGAACCTAAAAGTGGTTTTTTTTTTAATTTTGTAAATTGTTTTTATTTTAAACTGAAATACAAAATGAGAAAAGAAAAAAATTTCGTGTACACAGACGACCATAAGGGAGGATTTGGTATAAAACAATAAATTTCCATTTCAAGAAAGCCTATATAATAAATACTACACATTGTTTTCAGAACTGCCCAGCTTTTCTTTGCTTCCTTGTTGGTTTTCTTTTGTTCTCTGCTGTGCACTTTTTACTTTTTTCCACCCTCGCCACCCCACCCTCCTGCCCCCGCCCCGCCGAAGGTTACAATTAAGTGTCGCTATATATACACATACACATGTACGCTCATACACATGTATAAGATTGTAGTATGCTTATTTCCTCCTAGCATCTGTTTCTCTGCAGGTGCATAGCATCTTCCTTCCTTCATGAGTCCACGTCTCTCCACGTTTTTCCAAATCAACCAACTCCTCATTTTCTACACCTCAGCGATATTCTAACCCAATCACATCCTATCTGAGAGATTGTCTATGAAAGCTTTCCCCCAATTTTCTGCATTTCTTCTGTTCTTGGCTACATAGCTTTTATTTATACAAGAATATTTTAATTTAAAATAATTGAAATTATCCTTTTTATACATCAACAATGCTCTCATCTTACAATACAGTTTAAGGTCTGATACTGCTGACTCTGCTTCCTTTATTTCTTTTTCCCCTGGTTTCTGTTCTTCCAAATGAACTTTGTTATTATTTTTTCTAACTCAGTCAAATAATGTTATAGTAATTTAATTGGGATGACATTGAATAAATAGATTAGTTAGGTAAAATTGTCATTTTAAAAATTATATTGGCTTTACCTACTCATGAACAATAAATATTACTTCAATTATTTAGATCGGAGTTTATTTGTATCAAAAATGTTTTATGTTTAGGTTCATAGGGTTCCTGTGTCTGTTTCAGCAGACTCAGGTATTTTATACTGTCAAGGTATTTTAAATGATCTAAAACAATATCGAATCATATTGCTGACATATAGTGTAGTTTCTCTATTTCTCACTTTGGGTTAAATCTATTTTAACTTTGTCTGAGATCATGATGACTACCCCTGCTATTTTTTACTACTACTACTACTACTACTACTACTACTACTACTACTACTAAATTCTACTCCTGCTCTTTATTTTATCTCTGTGTGTATCTCACATTTTTATAATGTGTTCTGAAAGCAACATATTATTGAATTCGAAATTTTAGTCTGCTATTCATTTCCATTTTCTGGACAAATTCATTCCATTCACATTCTAAATTACAATTATTTGTTCTGTGTTTTCCTCCTTCCTATTTTTCCTCACTGTCCTTTTTACCCTATTTAGCCTATCCCTCTTCACTCCCCTACTTTACTTCTACCTTCTACCTTGCCCTCCTATTGCTTAACCTATCCACCCCTCAAAGAGTCCTTCCCTTATCTTCTCCTCCCACCCTATTCCCTTGCCCTCTTATCTCTTTCTGAATTTAAAAGACTTTTATCCCCTTCTGGATATATATGTTATTCCCTCTTTAACCCATTCCCAATGAGAGTAGATTCCAGCACTACCTGCCCTGAACCCTACTAGCTTCTTCTGTATCAATTTTTCCTTTTATGTCTCATTTGTATGAGATAATTACTCCTTTTTTTTTCTCCCTACACAGTTTTATTTTTTTAGAATCACTCCACCATAATCAGCTTAGCCTACGCCTTTCTTTCAAACTACCCATATACTGAAGACAGTCATAAAAGTATTACTAATACTTTCATATTCACAAAGTGAACAATTTAACCTTATTGAGTCTCTTATAATTGTTCTTTAATGTTTATATTTCTCCTGGATGTTATATGTCAAATTTTCCCTTAAGTTCTGGGGGGTTTGTCACAAACCTGAAAGTCTTTGAATTCATTAAAGATCTATTTTTTTTTCATTCAGGATTTTACCCAACTTTGCTGGGTAAGTTACCTTTGGTTGTAACTCAGCTCTATTGCTCTAAGGTCCTTCAATGTGCCTTGTCCAAGGTCAAACAGGGAGAGTCAAAAGCAGAATCTGATCCCAGTTTCCTCAACCTAAAGCGAGTATTCTTTCCATTGTATCACAATGCCTTTCCCATGCTAATAAATAACAATGAATAGTTATGATCTGGAGATGGAACTCAGTGGTATTATGAAAACATTTGGAACTGGGTGTGGTTTACTAGAACAAGCACACTCAATCTAGATAGAGCTAAGAGATCTGAATTCAAATCCCAGCTCAACTGTGTAACCTTAGACAAGCCACTTAACTGGAAACTCTGAGATCTGGAAGGAAATGTTTGGGGGCGGGGAATGGGGAGAGGAGGGCAGACTGTCTCCTGTGCATGGTTGAGGCAGCTAGGTGGTGCAGTGGATAGAGTGCTAGGCCTAGACAGAGATTAGGAGATTTGAGGAAGTTAAGGAACTAGACATTTAGGGTGTTTTTAGTGGGAGAAGAAGGTAAGATGGAGTAGAAGACAATGAACCAGATTGTGTGGTTGTGGTTGTGTATGGTTTGTCCTTCACTCTTGTAGAGGACCGTGACATCAGGAAGATGATGACTTTGATTTGATTGAGGGAGGGCTGTGCAGTCACCAGCCTCGCTTTCCCCTCCAGAGCCACGTGAGTCCAGTGGTCAGGTATGGATCAGGATGACTAGAGATGGCCCAGGATGCAGTGGGAGACCTTGGCCCTTTTAAGCTAAGGTCTTTTCAGGTTCTCATATCAGGTGTTGAACCTACTGGGGAGGAGGAAGAATGACACAGAGGTTCATAGATGGCAGCAGCAAGATCTACATAGAATGAAGAGAACTTTAGGGGTGCTTGTAGCCGATGTCAAAGTAGGAGGGGGTCTGCAAGTAACACTGGGGAGCAAAGAATAAGCTAGCTCCCAGCCCCGTGTGTCAAGGGGTATGAGAGATACAGCCATCCTTAGAAAGGATGCCAGTAGATGTGGTATCTTCCTTTGGGAAAAGCCAGATTTCAGTGAACATAAGAAGAGGGAAAAGAATGTGAGAAGAAGAGATTTAGGATCATAGAAAAATAGAATTAGAGCTGGAATTGATCTTAGCGGTCATCTAGCCTAAGCCCCTCATTTTACAGATAAGGAAACTGCTGCTCCAAAAGGTAAAATGACTGCCTAAGGACACGTGGCTACTGACAGTTAAGATTCAGACTTGGATCCTCTACCTCTCTACCCATTTTTCATACTTCAACAGCAGTGTAGGGGTCCAGAGTGCACAGAAGGAAAAAGGCAGGAGAGAATAGGGATTAGGGAGAGTTAATGCTGAGTTTAACATGGAAGCTAGGGTTGGGGAGGAGAGCAGAAGCAATCCCCAAGTAATTCTTTACCCATTTGCAGATCCCTCCCTATTTGAGGGCCTGGATCTTCAGGCAAGGTGGCAGAGAGAGTAATAGTCTATCTTACTCCACTGTGCTAGGAAGGTCACCAAGGAGAGGAGTTAATGACCACAGGGTGCTGGGGGGGGGGGGGGAAGGGAGAATGGCTATTAAGGGCCCAGAAAAGGGAAGAGATGAAGGTCCATATTAGGACTATGGCTAAAAAGATGTCCTCTAAAAGAAGGACTTGAGTCCTTGAGGACCTTCACACCTGGCAGAAAGTTTTGCTTGCTCTGGGTTTCCTCATCTGTAAAATGAAGGCTTTGAACTAGTTGGTCTCCCAGGTTCCTTTCAGCACTAAATCCCTTTTTCAGCACTACCCCTTTTTCTGGGATAAAATGATAAAGTAATCTTATTTGTTAGGTATTTAAATGAAAGAGCTTCCCTCAACCTCTAAAAACAGAGTAACTGGGAAGCCTTTGAGATGCATGCAAGAAAAGATAATATGTTATATACCTAACTGAGTTGCAGTTTATCTCATGGGATTCTAAATCTACAAATATGTGTTCTCTAGGATTTGGTGAGTCTCCTGAGCCACTGATCTGTCTCTGCAACAGAGATCTGTTCGTGCTTTAATAATGATTATGATTGTTTTTTTCTTGAAAACAGGAGGAAAAAACACCTTCATCACTTTCCCTTAGTTCCAAAATGATAATTAGAACTTAGCCAGAAGTGAAGAGAGACTCACATTCCCCTCCAAAAGTGTGGATGTTCAGATCTCAAAGATATGCCATCTGGGTACCATGCCTTATGCTTCCTTTTTTGTACAAAAGGCCAGATAAGAAACCAATCAGAGTTTCTTGTTAATGCCTATAACCTGGGACTAAGACACTGTTAAATTCCTTAGGAAAGTCTCTAAAGGTTAATTCATAGTATCGTAAGCTCTGTGCAAAGTGTTGCATATAGAGATTAAAAAAAAAGTCAGCATTCCCAGCCCTCAGTTGCTTATATTATCATGAGAGACACAAAACATAGGGAAGCATTGGCCAAGAAGGGGCACTTTGATCAGGACAGTTTCAGGGATGGTGAGTGGGTGCATGAAAGCATAAAGTGAAACAGCCCATCCAGGAACAATGGAGTATGGTTCCTGGATTCAAAACTGGAGGGGTAGGGAGAGAAAAGGTGTTTGGTTGAGGCTGCAAAGTTGATGGCCAGAGAGCAGGAAGAGAAAAGCATCTATTCTACACTCTTTGTTTTCCAGATGTGGATCATAGGGTCATAGATTTAGAGCTGGGAGGAGACTTTGAGATCACTGAGCCCAACCCTCTTGTCTTACAAATGAGGAAACTTTGTCTCATGTGAAGTGACTTGCCCAAGGTCATAGTCTGAGGCAGGATTTGAACCCTGGTCTTCCTGGTTCCAAGTCCAGCGCTCTGTTCACAATACCCTACAAGGGCTTGCTAAAGGTCACACCAGTAATAAACAGCAAGAAAGTATTGAGGCCTAGATCTTCTTTACCTTACCCCATTTGGTCAATGACTGTATTTCTCTACATGCTTCATAAAGTTAATATAGTTTTTAAAGGTATCAAATCTCCCACAGGGAATGGGAAAAGCCTGGTCAAAGCCTTGATCTGATTTATTCTTTGAGAAACCACCAAAAACATGTGCTAGAGAAATCTGGAGGCAGCTAGGTGGTGCAGTGTGTAGAGACTCCAGGCCCGGAGTAAGGAAGACCTGAATCCCAATTTGGCTTCAGACACTTACTAGCTGTGTGATCTGGGCAAGTCACTTAACCCTGTTTGCCTCAGTTTCCTCATCTGGAAAATGACCTGGAGAAGGAAATGGTGAACTACTCCAGTATCTCTGCCAAGAAAACCCCAAATGGGGTCACAAAGAGTAGGATCAGACTGAAAAGCAACTGAACAACAGAGAAATCAATGGAGTTATAGAACTGAAGGAATTGGTGAGGTTCTCTAACCAAGTTCCTAAAGATATGGGAGCTGTGGAATGATAGATTAGCATTCTATGATATTGATAGATATTGGTCTATGTAAATAGGAAAAAGGAGGCCCCTCTCCAAGCAGTCAGCCAGATTCCCCAGGCTATTAACTGAGGTAGATGACACCTCTAGCATCCTGCTGTTCATTAGCTTGGCATGGCATACATTTAAAACATTAAGTAGTGCTCTTCCAGGAACTTCTATCCTTTTACTCCTTTCCAGTTTTCTGGCCCTTCCTCTTTGTCCCAGCTCTTCCAGGTTGATTTTCAAAATTCTCTCAATGCCTACCATCTACTCCTATCTAGGCTGAGCTCTAGATCTTCACGAATTGGAGAATTAGAATCTCTTTTTCCTCTGTTCCATTCAGCTTCAGGCCAAAATTTTCTTTCTTTCCCTTCCCTTCCCTCTGGACACATAGGGTATCATATCCTTACCTGCTCTGCCCAAAGAAATGTACATTTTGATCACTGAAACTTCCCAAAATATCTTGGGGTTTTGTGGCCTAGACTTTTTTTCTTAAGGACCATGCCTTAAACCTACATCACTCTGGCTCTCATTGATTGGCCAACAATAAATCTCAGGCCAGCCCCCACTTGGTCATTGTTTGGACCCTGATTGGTTCAGGATGAATGTAAATAGTGATTTGTTTGTTTTGACCAGAAACTCTGAGGGTCTTTCTCTTCCAGATTGAATTTTCTTTTTGACTAGGTAAAAGAGGCCATTCTCTGCCTCATTTCTTACCTACCCTTAATCACTGAATGGGCATTGCCTCAGAGAAACTGAGATCTGTTAAAGACCTTAGCTTAAAAAGGCCGAGGTCTCCCTCCCACTGTATCCTGGGCCATCTCCAGTCCTCTAGATCTATATCTGGCCCCTGGACTGGGAGGACTCTGGAGGAGAAAGTGAGGCTGGTGGCTTTGCACAGTCCTCCTTCACTTAAATCCAATTTGCTTGCGTATCCAAACAGTGATAGTGTGGTCAGCATCTGACCCGAGAACTGAGCCACCTTCCCTGGGCTCTGTCCTTAGGAAATCTCTGACAAACTTTTACTGATTCTCCTTGGTAAACTTCAATATCTAGTAACACATCCTGGCTTCCCTTCATTCCTCTCCCTTTCAGACTCAGCTTTCCCTCTCTTCTTTTCACTTCTTTTCTCCAGTTCTTGCTCTTAAGGTTGTTCTGATACACTAACTCCATAACTTCACGCCTCTGAATCAGCTTCATTTTCCTTGCCTACTCTCTCTAAAGTCACCATTTCTAAAAAAAAAAAATCCATCTTAGTTGTCTTTGACTCCTTGGTGTTCCCAAGGCATCATCCATCAGTCCACCTGGCCAAGAGCAGAGGTTCCTTTCCCTCAGGGAACTCCTCTTCCCTTTCTTTCCTCATTCTTTCCCTCTCTTCTTTCCTTCTTTACTTCTTCCCATGATTTCACTGATAAGAGAAACTCCTTATCCATTAAAACTCACTTTTTACCCATTTGTATCACCAACTTGGGCAGCTGGGTGGTTTAGTGGATAGAATACTAGGGCTGGAGTCAGGAAGACCCATCTTCCTGAATTCAAATCTGGCCTCAGACACTTATTAGTTGTGTAGTCCTGGGCAGGTCACTTAACTCTGTTTGCCTCAGTGTCTTCATCTGTAAAAAGAAAATGGCGAACCACTCCAGTGTCTTTAAAAACCCCAAATGGGGTCAGGAAGAGTAGGACATGACTGAAAAATGACTTAACTGAGTAAAGAATTCATCAGCAACTCATAGTTTTAGGGATTGCTTGGGGCAGGAGGGCTTATTATTACAAACAGTATGTATCAGAGACAGGATCTTATTATGGAAAAGCAAGTATTCAAACTTAAAGTCCTGTAACTCCAGGTCCAGTTATTTTTTTCCCCACTATACCACATTGCCTACCTTACCACAGTATAAAGTCTCTCAGCAGACTCTTTGATTCTGGGGAGAACATACATTGATAAGTGATATTCTTTATTGGATGAAGCTACTTAAAATGATTTCTCTCTAAGTCACATAGCTTATTTTGAATTTATTATTTTATGACAGCTTCTTGGTTATTGGTTTTTTTTCTTCCCATTTTAGAGAGACTAGAATGGTATGGGAGGCAGAGATGAGAGGGGACCTTGAGCTAACTGTACCATACTTACTTTGTACAAGAGAAAGGAGAAATGGAACATTCTTTCTATGGTACTCATTCTCAACTGCATCCCAGTCGTCAGTAAAGGTACTGGCAAACAGGAACATGGTTGGTTGCAGATTTAAAATGACTATTGATTCAAGACATTTTAGCTTCTAGGGAGGCTGCCAACCTTAAATAATGCATCCTGTTTTTCAAGGTTCCTGTTCTGAATGGCACAAAGTGACATCAATTGTATGACTTAGTTTGCAGCTAAGATGACAAAGACTCTAAAACAATGAGCAAGACGTGGAAGTAAATTGTTGATGATGGTAGTAAAGAGAGCTACAAACCTATTATCTTTAAAAATTTTAAAATATTTAAAGCCTTGTGGCTTGGTATACCCCAGAGCCCAGACCTACAATGAAACTGGTGGTTTACTGACAACAGGCATCAGCCAGGTCAAGCTGTCACCAGTGGTCTCTTAGAGTTAATGCAAAATCCTAAGATACGCAATAAGAAGCAGTGCAACTGAGAAGGTGGAGGTTTGAGGTTTCTTCTGAATCAGCCTATCCTATGGGCTTGAATGGGTTACTTTTGACTCATTTGAGACACGTCTAAGAAGGGATTCAAAGCCATCCTCATTCACTGACCTATTTATCCCTATTTTAAAAGTAGAATGTAAGCTCCTTAAAAGTATGGATTGGGTTCTATTTTATTTTTTTTTTCATCTTTATATTCCTAGCATGTAACACATTGCCTTACACATAATAAGCACTTAATAACTATTTGTTAGCTAGGCAGTGAAATGAATAGAGAACTCAGGAAGACTCAGCTGCCTGAGCTCAAATCTGGCCTCCGCACTAGCTGTGTGATCTTGGGCAAGTCACTTCACCCTGTTTGCCTCAGTTTCCTCATCTGTAAAATAAGCTGGAGAAGGAAATGGCAAACCACTCCGATATCTTTTCCAAGAAAACCCCAAATGGGGTCATGGAGTCAGACACAACTGAACAGCTACAGCAATGACAAATATTTGTCAGATCTAATTGAATTGAATTCAGAAACTACAATACCCTTGCCTCACACTTACCTGAATGAACGTCCGACTGATTAAGAGAGAGCTCCAACCTGCCAGTTTCTGATGAGTTATGACTGAAGTTAATGAGAATTCTGAGGAAATTGGCCTGACAGAATAAGCTATGGATAGCCGTTTGTTGGACAAAATCAACAGGTGTCTAGATTCATGATCGTTTTCAGCTCGGTGTTTTGTTTTGTTTTGTTTTTGATCACAGAAACAATCCATCATTAAACAACGAGGTGATTGCTGAATGGGCAAGAAGGAGTTCTTAATGAGTGAACTGAACCAGCTCTTTGCAATCTGGTCCATTGCGTGGTGACCAATCAGCAAAGTGTCCATTCAAGCATTCACACAGATATAGCTAAAGAGATCCCTTCTTAAATGATGAGAATGTTAAACATATTTATCCTGGCACAGGGTTTCTTAAATTTTCTATTTTCTAAGAACTCCCATGACATCCTTCCTGTTTTCTGCATCTGTATGATAAAGAAAAAAAGAAAAAATAGGACTAAGAAAAAAGCCTATCTCTTACCTGATAAAGGGGACAGCTAGGTGACACAGTTGATAGAGCACTGTGGCTGGAATCAGATTCATCTTCCTGAGTTCAAATCTGGTCTCTGACACTTACTAGCTATGTGACCCTGGGCAAGTTACTTATCCCTGTTTGCCTCAGTTTCCTTGTCTGTAAAATGAGCTAGAGAAAGACATAGCAAGCTCCAGTATTTTTTTGCAAGAAAACCCAAAATAGGGTCAGGAAGAGTTAGACATAATTGAAAAATGACTAAACGACTACTCTATAAAAGCTTACCACCAAACAACGACCAACTAGAACTCTATAGTGCCTATTTTAATCACTTTTCCAGTATGGAAGCCAAGGAAGGAAGGAAACGAGCATTCATCAAGTGCCTACCATGTGCCAGCTGCTTTATATATGTCATCTTACTTGACACTCACAACAACCCTGGGAGAGAGATGCTATTATTTTCCTCATTTTACAGTTAAGAAAACTAAGGCAGAGAATAAGTGCTTTTCCCAGAGTCACATAGCTAATGTCTGAGGTCCAATTTGAACTCAGGTTTTCATGACTCACCATCAGAGGGTGACCAATCAGCAAAGTGTACACTCGAGCATTCACACAGATGTAGCTAAAGAGATCCCTTCTTAAATGATGAGAATGTTAAACATATTTATCCTGGCACAGGGATTCTAGACAACTAGGTCCCTCCCATTTCCTACAGCACCTGCAGCTCATTAATATCATCAGGCACCTGTTAGGAACTTTGCAGCATTAGTCTTCAGGTGCTCAGAACTTTGCCATATGTCCGAGGCTACAAAATCCTGGACCACAATGGCAAAGTGGTATCTATTTGTTGCATGAAGAAAAGGTTAATTACATCTTAATTTCTTGTATAGGAACACATTTTCTAAGTTTTTATCCAAATCTTGCTATTTTTCTCACTGCTTATTTCTGGTCTCATGAAATCCCTGGCTTATTGTGTTATTCTGTCACTTTGATTTGTATGTCTGAGGTACATGTGTATTAACTAAATTCTTCAGTATTTCAATGGATCTGGGATCTCATTGCCATGGCCATTCCCTCTACTGGTGTAGGACAGGTTATAGCTTATCCTCTTTCCTTTGTTCTTTTGATGTAACGTACATGTAAAGTCGATTGGCTCATGTAGTAGTTTGAGCTCTAGCCAACCAAGACCCAGCACAGCTTGTGTTACAGGGATAAATTTAGACATCTGACCCGGGATCTGATCCTTTCAGTCTCCAATGGCTACTGTGATTTCTGCCTTTGTGGGGAGCGGAAGAAGGACTACAGCTGGGTGTTTGATCCTTTATTGTCCTCTCTCTGGGAGGTTTATTGGGCTAGAATTACATCAGTTTACCACACTTCAAATACTTGAAGTCTGGTGATATGATGCTCTCTTTTAGGGCTTAAGAATAAAAGCCCCCTTCCAGAGCCATTTAAAAAGGAGGATAATGGTAACTCTTAGACAGCTATCTCTCTTCCACAAAAAACTGGTTACCCAAAAGACAATTGTGAATGTTGAGCAATGTGTTTATAAAGGTGATGGTAAAATAGAAATTGAGGAAGTTACATAGCTTAGGATACACAAGAGCAAACGAGCTCTTCGCTTTAGGGGTAAGGCATAACTTCAGATCAACCAAGAAGATCGTCTTTCTTCTTTATAAACAGAGATTCTACTCCCTTCGCCAGACAATGGAGAACAACATATGTAAAGGAGTGAGACATTTCTTAGGCTTGTATGTCCTCAGAGGGAAGAAGGTCTCAGGCCTTCTCCCACTATAGTCTCTCACTGGATAAATGCTGATAGACAGCAAGTCTTTTGACTGTCTTAATAGTCAATCAACGAGCCTTCTATAAACAGACCAGGACCAGTTCTACAGGATGCCTATATATTCTCCACAGTTTCTCTAAAGCACTCTCCTTAACTGTCATCATCATGACTCTCCTACAAGCAAGCTGCTCAACTTCTCCATGTAGAGAGACATTGTCCCAGGCTCCCTGTATATGTGCCAGACCTCCCCCACCCCACCCCACCAGTGCAGCCTCTTTAAAAGATTTATAAAGGTAAATAAAAAGGTGTTGCCATCATTTACCACCTTTGTGCTTCACCTCAAACCTTTCAATCAAATACGGTGATACGAAGAAAAATTACCCTGCCAAACAGTTATCTAAAATTATTGGTGTGTGGATAAACAAGCAAAGCACAGCCTCGTGGTTTCCTCATCAAAGATTAGGACCAGTCCTAATGCTTGAGTCCACAGAAAACCATTTAAGTTATGTACTGGAAATGTTTATCGCTCTGTTGCTCCAGGGAATGGCTGAACTTTAATCCTGATATGATCCTCATGATACTCATACACAGCTGACAAGGTTTTAGAAGCATTTGCTAAATATTAACATTCTAACCTTTGCCAGATCATAATTGAGGCATAATTTCCCTCTGACATAGATAATGGAGGCATATTCATTTCAAATTTTAAAAGTACAGTTGAGTCAATAAATGTTCACTAAATGAATGAACTAGTAAACATATTCTTGATTTTTTAACTTGTTTGTTGAAATTGGCTTCAAAGTCAACGTAGAGAAGCCATGACAGTGATATAAATATGAATATAAAAGCATACTGCTTGTTTCTGCTTGGGATTAAAAAAAAACCCAAAAGACTATTACATAGCACAATTAATTAGTTTAGTGGATCATGGTGGTTCTTAGTCAATACAGATGCTAACAAGCATCCATATACCATAGATAGAATTAGTTACCTACAGAAAACTCTGCCATATGATTTAGAGATCAGAAATAACCCTGTTCAATGACTCTGATGATGAGCATCAGGTAGCATACAGTACAGGGAGATGTATGTTTGCCAGAAATATTTGCCACTGTGATAGAAGAGATCCAATGTCTAATCCAAAGTGAGGAGGATTGTCTGTGGATGGTGCTCTGGTTTGTCATGACATTGTATGGATTGCATCAAGCCCCAAGATAATGTGGAACTTCCTAGAAGACACCAGTAATCAGTCACTCAAAGGAGTTTCCTTGTTCCATCCACACAGGAAAGACCAAATGGATGAAGAATATCTATTGACTAGATTTCAACCACATTTATATCTGTAATAGATAATAAAGGTGGACAAGGAGCTGGGCCCAGAATTGAAAAGGAAGAGAGAAAGTTGTATTGTTTTGGGGGATATTTAAAGCAATTTTCTGCCTTTTCAAATCCAATACATCTTTCAGGGCCCAACTCAAATCTCAGTGTCTTTGTAGAGCCTTTCCAGATTAAAATAGCTGGGTTTTTTCTTTACTTTTTTCTTTGAACTCAAAATAGTACTCACTGTCTATAGTTATCAAACAATGAATCATACCCTACCCAAGGATGTCTCTTATATTGACATTATTTCATGTAACTCTGCCGTTAGCTCTTCATGTTATTTTAGAAAGGACGCAATGTGGTTTAAGAGAATGGATACTGGCTCTGGAGCTTGAAGACCCAGGTTTAAATCTTGCCTTTATTCCAACTGCCTACATGACTTTAGACAAGTCACTTACCATTCTAGGTCTTAGTTTCCTTATCTGAAAAACGGAAAGAGAGGCAAAGATAGACTACATGGGCTCTGAAGTCTCTTCCAATTTTAGACTGTGATCCCATATTTACATTGCCATCTTCCAACTAGATTTTATGCCTCTAGAGGGCAGAGATCATGCTTTATGCTACTTTGTAGGTCCATAATACTTGACACAAAGAACAGTTATTCTTTCCACGTTGTGGGATTAGGGGTATGGTGTGCCCCCAATATGGAAAATCTGCATAAAATGTGTGTCATCTGCCGCCTTTCACATTCTTTTTGCAAATTTTAACTTTTTACTTATTTTAACTTTAAAAATGAAATTGTATATATTTGTGGTATTAAAAGATAAAGTATGTTGATATTATACAATTCTATACATATATTTTATGCCTTTCTGAATTTCTAAACTTTTTCTGTGTCACCTACTGGCCTTCAAATGTCATCTGTGCCTTCCACAAAACTTCTCCAAAAGCCCCATTTAATTTCTTATGCTGACCTGTGATGTATCGAAACCATGATGGGGAAAGTTGTGATGTGGAAGGGATAACTATAGGTGATCAATAAATATTTGTTGATTGATTGACTAAACAGCACCGTGACATGGTAGAAAGTACATTCTCCCCTGAAGTTGGAAGACCTGGCTCCAACTCTTGCTTCTGACCCTTACTACCTGTATGATTTTGTATAAATTACATAACCTCCCTGGGCTTCAACTTCCTCATTTGCATAACAAAACTTCATGGGCTTGCTGGCCTCTGAGGTCCCTTTTCACTCTGGTCCATGATCCTATGATCCCTGATGCTTTACAATGTGTTTTGTTTCTTGTTGCTATAATGTGACTCCTTTCTAAAGTTAGCATTTATGGGAAATGCTTAGAGAACTCACCAATAATGAATCTCCAGACCCCAAACAGTGTTTCTTTTTCATGCTGTTTTTCTAGCATCAGAAATACTCATCTGGCTTCTTTTTCAATTCCAGGAGCTTTCATGATCCCATTCCTCATCTTGCTGGTCTTTGAGGGGGTCCCCTTGCTTTATCTGGAGTTTGCCATTGGACAAAGGCTAAGGAAGGGCAGTGTTGGTGTCTGGAGCTCTATCCATCCTGCACTTAAGGGAGTAGGTAAGTCATTGGGACTTAAAATGGCCTTAACGGGTCAACGAGAGATGGAATGTGGCCACAAAGCAAACTCTGATGCTGCAGCTTTTATTTCCATTATGCTTTTCCAGTGCAGAATTTGATCATTGTATTCATACGGTCTTACAGGCCTGCATTTCTTAGACACTGTGCAAAATGTTTTATGCTTCGATTTAGAAGGACCAATTTTAAGTGTTCTTCAGGGTGACTGTTGAAGTGGGTTTGCTTTTATTTGGGATGTCAAAAATCAACCCAAATGACATATTTGCACGATTTTGCCCTTGCCAGGTACCTGGTATTGATGACCCGGTAATCAGGAGCACCTTGCCCATAGTAGATACTTAATGCATATCTTGGGAATCACCTTAGAGGTTGTCTGGCCCAGTGCCCTGCGTGGTACAGGAATCCCCTCCAAAACGCCCCTGACAGACAGCCATATAGCCCGGTCTTGAAAGTTTCCAGGGAATCTAACTTTGGCCTCCACGTCTGCTGATTTTTCCATTAAGATTTAAATAGTTATAAAATCTGTGCAAGAGTTCATTATCCCCTTCATTAATGGAATGGGTCATCAATTCTCCAGAATACAAAGCATGTGCCCCACAGGGGCATTCAATAGGAAAAAAATGATAGATGTGCCTATCTATTGCAGAGGTAATTTTTGATTAATAACTTGAAAGAAAAGCAGAGTTTCCTTGCTCCAGCTAGAGGCATTTGCTTCTCATATGTAGGCCCTGTGTCTCAGCAGAAGGATGGCCTAAACTCTGATTCAAGATTCAAGATTTACTAAGAATCTTCAGAGTTCACAGCACTGTACTTAATGCTGTTCTCAGCATAATACCCAGCTCCCCCAGGATGCTTGTACTACTGGTGAGGATTAGGAAGAGGGATAGAAGGGAGGGGTAGGAGATATTACGTGTGCTCAGATGAAGGATGGCACTAAGTAGACTGTAATAAGGAGGAAAAAGAAAGTCAGACGATGTCTGATTTGAAGATGAGATTACTTTTACTCTGAGGGTAAGGAGGGTGGGGGAAGGCTTCACCCAGGAGGACTCAAAAAGTCATAGGTGAGGAGGAAGTGACCTAAGGGTGGCCTGCATCATTGTACAGAGGACTGAGGATGTTAAGTCTGGGGACAAGCTTATAGACTAGTTTGAATGGAATGTAAACTTCTTGAAGGGAAATCATGTGGGGAAAGGCAAGACAGGTTCTGTGGAGCTAGATCCTGGATATCCCCAAATGCCAGGCTCTTCTGCTCTGTGATTTTTATCCTTCTGACATCATCCTCTACTCTCTCCTTTGCTTCAGCCTCTGATGAAGTGGTGACCCTCCTCCTTGCCAAGACCCCCTCAATATGCACCCTTGATTCCATCCCCTCCCATCTTTTCTAGTAGATTCCCCACCACCACCCATCATCCTCACTCTCTTTCTAATCTTCAACCTCTTGCTATCTACTGGGTCTTTCTCTGCTGCCTAAAGTATGGTCATGTCTCCTCCATCTGTATAAAACCCTTACTTGATCCTACAATCCCTGCTTTGTATCTCATCCTATAGATCTCCCTTCTTTCTCAGCCAAACTCCTTGAAAATGTTGTCTATACTAAATATCTCCACTTCCTTCTCTTCTCTCTTCTAAGCTTTCTTCAGTCTGCTTTCTGACATCCTCATTCAATAGAAACTGTTCTCTCCAAAGTTACCAGTGGTTCCTTAATTTCCTAATGGCTTTTTTTTTTTTTTTTACCAATTATCCTCCTTCTCAACCTCTCTGTAGCATTCGCCACTATTGATCATCTCCTAGATATCATTTCCATTTTGGGTTTTCATGACCCAGTTTTCTGCTGGTTCTCCTCCTGACTGCTCCATCTCATCCTTCTTTGCTGGATAATCATCGATGTAATGCCCATCGATTGTGGATGCAGACTAAGGCTCTGTTTTGGGCCCTTGTTTCTGTTACCTCTACACTGTCTTGCTTGGTGATCTCATCACCTCCTATGAATTCAGCCAAGATTGCTGTGCAGATGATTCCCAGATGAAGCATTAGAAAGGCAGTTTGGTGGAATGGAATGAATTCTGCACATGGAATCATGAGAACTGCAGGCTCAAATTCTGTTTCCAAAACATATTTGCATCATTGGTTTTCTGTCTCTTCTTCACACATGACATTACATCTCCTTTCTCCATTTCCTTGTATTGGTTATCCCCCATTCCTAAGCAGTTCTCCTTCTTTACCTCCACCTTTTACAATCCTTAGCTTCCTTCAAGGATCAAACCACATGGCAACTTCTGAAGGATGCTAGTCCCTCCCCTTCTAAAGTTAGTTTCCATATACTCAGTATGGATCATGTATGTTCTTATTTATATGTTTTCTCCTTCAATAGATTGTAAATTCAGTGAAAGAAGGAGCTGTTTTTGCCTTTCTCTGTAACCCCAGAGTTTAGCACTAAGGACATTGATATCACTGAGATATTTTTTTCAGTCATGTCCTACTCTTCATGACCTCACTTGGGGTTTTCATGGCAAGGATACTGGAGTGGTTTGCCATTTCCTTCTCCAGCTCATTTTACAGATGAGGAAATTGAGGCAAGCAGGGTTAAGTGACTTGCCCAGGGTCACACAGCTAGTAAGTGTCTGAGGCCAGATTTGAATTCACAAAGAGGAGTCTTCTTGACTCTAGGCCCAGGGCTCTATCTACTGCACCACTTACAAATGCTTTTTGACTGAATGGTTGATTCAGAAGTTCATAGTCTATCTTAGAGGTAATAGGGAGCCACTGAAGATTTTTGAATGACATGGTCATTTTGTCAACTGACTGAAGAACAGATTAGAGAAGGGAGAAACCAGTGGCAGGGAATCCAATTGAGAGGCTACAGTAATAGCCCAGTTTAGAAGTAATATAAGTATTAATTAAGATGATGATAAGGTGAACGGTAATAAGGGAAGGAAAGTGAAATAGATTGTGTAGGTACATTCAATAAGACTCAGCAAGAGATTTGATAGGTGTTGGGGTTAGAGGGTGGGGAAAGAGAAGAATTAGAGATGATTTCAAAGTTTTCAGCCCGAGGAACTGAGATGATGATGATGGTGGTGGTGGTGGTGGTGGTGATGATGATGATGGTGGTGGTGGTGGTGGTGATGATGATGATGGTGGTGGTGGTGGTGGTGGTGGTGGTGGTGGTGGTGGTGGTGAAGATGATGATGGCAACGATGGATGTCATCACTAGGAATAGAAAAGTTAAGAGGACAGACAGGTCTAGGGAGAAGATGATGAATTCCCTTTTGGATTTGTTGAATTGAGGTAGTAATCCTAGAGTCTAAAGAATGGAAGCTTCTTGAAGACAGGGAAGATTTTGTTTTGATCTTCATATTCCCAACAAGTACAGTGCTTTCCTCATACTTGGTGCTTCATAGATATCTGAATTGAATTAAAGTTGCCATAGCTTCACAAGCTCAGTTTCACCACTATAGTTAGTGCATTGTAATAAGAACTAATAAGAATAGTAGTATCAATTGTAAAGTGCTTTATCTTTTTCAGAACATTTACGAGAACTTTTTTCCTGTGATGTTCTTATATGAAAAGATAAATAACCATGTTAGAGAATTTATGATAGGTACCAAAAGGATGGTCTAAACCAGAGGTGTTAAGCACCTGGCCTGGACCCCAACACTCCCCAGTAAAGCCTAAACCAGATTAAAGTGTTACTGAGAAATATTTAACAAAAGAAATAAAAACACAATAGAACATAGATAATGTTAATGTGTGGTTTTCTAAGTCAACACGCATCCTGCAGGGATCTTTCTCTACAGTTTACTGACCCTGTCTCTCTTTGGGCTTGACACCAGTGGAATAGTCCAAGCAAAGCTACAGGAATTCAGAGGAAGGAGAGATCCTTGTGGGGAAGGGCAGTAAGGGGAGACTTAGCAGAACAGGGGGGAGGGGCATTCCAAGTAAGTGGACTGGCTCTAAGAAAAGAATATGTATTAGGATGGGGAAGGTATGTTTGGGGGACAATAAGTAAACAATAAGTTATTGTAGAGGAGCCAAGTAAAAAGATGAAGCACGAGAGGTTCTTTATTCTTTTTTGGAGGGGGGAAGGTAAGGCAATTGGGGTTAAGTGACTTGCCCAAGGTCACACCGTTAGTGAGAGTGTCACATGTCTGAGGCCAGATTTGAATTCGGGCCCTCCTGACTCCAGGGCCAATGCACTATTCACTGCACCACCTAGCTGCCCCAAGGTACTATATTCTTGATCCTAGGTGATGGGGAGTAATTGAAAGCATTTGAACAGGGTAATGATATGATGAGAGCAACCCTTTAGGAAGACTAATCCGGCAGTGATATGCTGGGCAAATTGGAGTGGAACAAGAATACCAGTCAGGAGACTCTCATGTGAGTCAGTAGGAGGTTATGAGAGTCTGAACTAGAGTTAGAGCAAAGACAATGTGAAAGAAAGGATGGACCTGAGAAACATTAAAAGGAAGAGTTAGTAGCATTTAAGCACAAATAGACTATGGGAGCAAGGGAAAAGAAAATATTAAAAATAATTCCATTTTTTCATGCCTGGAGGCTTTGGGAGAAGAAGATCCTATTAGCGGCATGCATTTGTACATAAATATGGATGTTTTAATTATAATTATGAATTCTTTAAAACTGATTCCTAAGAACTATAAGTATGCAATACTTTTTTTAGCCTAATTAGAACTATTGTGCATAATACAACATGATGAAAGTGGTCCTTTTTAGTCTATAATTCATGCCGTTGATACTCCCTCCTTCCTCCACCTCCTAGTTAGTCTGAATAGTAGGGTTTTTTTTGTCTCCTCACTTTGCAGTGAAGGTCCACCCTCTTGGTGTTTTAGGGAAATCAGCTTTGCTTATCCTTCCTATCATAAAAGAAGTTGACTTGTACTCCCATTGTAAGTTGTCATACAACAAGCTTGACCCCAAAAAAGAGATATGAGAAAATCCTTCTTGTTGTCTCCCCATTATACTGTGACCTCCTTGAGGGAGGGATTGTCTTTTGCCTTTCTTTGCTTAGCATAGTGCTTAGCAGTGCCTATGCTTAGCATAGTGCCTGTCACATAGTAGGCTCTTAAAAATGTTTATTGACTCACTAGCAATGATTGATTTTATTGATTTTTCTTTCTTTAGAAAAATTCCTTGTAATGAAGGATAGTTTTCTGGGAAAGAGGAGAGGAAAGTATATGGGAAAACAAAAGACAATGGCACAAGTTTATACATATATATGTGTGTGTGTATGTATATACATATGTTTTAAAAAGCTATTAAATATCTGAAATATACAGGGTATCCCAAAAATCTTAGTGCAATTTTAGGCTTTAATGGCTTAAAACTGCACTAAGACTTTTGGGACATCCTGTATATTATGTACTTTTTCGCATATAGTATCTCAGAGGTCAAATATCACCTTATCATTGCTGTGTCTTTCAAAGGGAGATCATGTGTTTGGTTTAAGTAAATAACCTTCGTTTGCCTGGCACAGTGCCTTTACAAATAGCCAGTATCTAATAAATGTTTGCTTATTTGAATTGAAGTGGATGCATTTCCTTGTAAATCATCATAACCCTTCCTCTTTCCTTCTAGGCATCGCCTCCATGTTTGTCTCCTTTATGGTAGGCTTGTACTACAATACCATCATTGCCTGGGTCATGTGGTATTTCTTCAACTCTTTCCAAGATCCTTTGCCTTGGAGCACTTGCCCACTCAACCAAAATAGAACAGGTAATGGCCAGGGCCTTCTGGATGAACTAGGGCTGTTCCATCATGACTTGGTTTTCAATGATGAATGCAACTCTGTGTCACTTTAATGAATGGAACTGTAAAATGGGAAAACTGGTGTAGAAACCAAATGTGTATCTTAAATGCACAGAGCAGAGGGATGTAAAATAGGAGTTTGTTATTTAAAGGAATCTTCTGCTGAGTCTCTTTTAATGAAATATTTTCCATTTTGTATGAAGAACTAGATAATGCATGCAAAGTATTTTGCAAACCTAAAGTAAATGCATTGTCATTATTATTATTATTTTTAATTTTTCAATTTCATGAGTGTATATTTTGGAATTTAATATTTGCTTAAAATAGGGTACACCTAGCATTAACATGAAATGACATAGTTCTTCTGTTTCTGTGTGTGCTTTCTTTAAAAAAAAATCACATTTGAAAGAGGAAAAAGGCTAAGGTGATAGGATCATAGTTTTAGAGCTAACTGGGATCTTAAAGGTCATCTAATCCAACCCCCTCATTTTGTAGATGAGAGAGGCCCAGAGAATGAAAGGAGTTGCTTAAGATCACAGAGGTAGCAGGATAAGAATTTAAACTTAGGAACCCTGATTCTAGACCAAGTGCCATTTCCACTACACCCTCCATAAATTTCCAGATGGAATCACAGCTAGAAATGAGATTTTTTTTTTTTTTTGCAGGGAGGAAGGCAGGGCAGTTGGGGTTAAGTGACTTGCCCAAGGTAACACAGCTAGTAAGTGTGTCAAGTGTCTGAGGCTGGATTTGAACTCAGGTCCTCCTATGGAGGACTCCAGGGCTGATGCTCTACTCACTGGGTCACCCAGCTGCCCTTAGAAATGAGATTTTTTTTGTGGGGCAAATGGGTATTAGTGTAGTTGTGTGCTGGTTTGGGCTCAGTTCTGCCACTTACTGGCTGTATAACTTTGAGTCAGTGGCTTAATCTCATTGGATCTCAGTTTGTTCATCTATAGGATGAGCATGGTAATACTTACACTACGTTCTTGACAGGATTACTGTAATGAAAGCACTTTGCGAGCCTAAAATATGCTATAGAAATATGTGTTACTAAGGCTAAGAGGAGGAGATTGTGAGTTCCCTGGGGAGAGACTGTTTCCCATCTTTGTATCCCCTACAACTAGCAGTGTCTGACACATAGTAGGCACCTAATAAATGATTGTTGGATTATTGAACTGGACAATCCTAGTTTATGAGCAAATATGAGAGGTTTATGGTTGCACTAAATACGATGCTCAAAAATAGCTATTTGAAGTAATCTGTACCTGGTGTGGTGTTAGATCCCGCACAAAGCAAATTAACTGAGTCAGTCCCTGACCCCTAGAATTTCCTAGTGAGGAAGCATCCTCCTGCTCCCTAAGTATAAAGCAGTTATTTCTTTATTTCTATCTACATCAGAGTAGTACCTGCAGATTAAAAGCTTCTCACTGAAGCCCTGTTCATCAGGAAGTTTGCAGGCACTGTCTTGCGAACTTTGGCTCTTCTAAATGGTATTTGAAATTATCCTTCATGATCATGCCCCTAGACTTCACTCCCCAAAACCCAACTCAGTACAGAATTCAGCACGAGATAGCCTTGTCTTGTGCCATATTTAAAGAGACTTCACCCCTAACTATTAAAAAGTCATCTTGGGGGGCGGAGCCAAGATGGCGACTGGAAAGCAGTAACTGTCGTGAGCTCCCCACCAAGTCCCTCCAAAAACCTATAAAAAATGGCTCCGAACCAATTCTAGAACTGCAGAACCCACAAAGTAGCAGAGGGAAGCAGGGCTCCAGCCCAGGACAGCCTGGATGGTCTCGGGGTAAGGTCTGTCCCTCACGGAACTCCCAGCTCTCAGCTGAGGGGAGCGGAGCTGAGCCAAGCAGAGCCCAGTGCGCGAGGCGGCAGACCGCGGACCAACGAGACCAGGAGTGGAGCGGAGAGTGCCCTAGCATGCTGAATTACTGAGCTGTGGCATGTACCAGACCTCACAACCCACAAACAGCAAAGACAACACAGAAGGTTAGTGGGAAAAGCTGTGTGTCGAGACGGAGTTTGCGGGTTCGCCACTGCCCCTGGGGCAATGGAGGCGGGGCAGCTTTAGAAATTCAGCTGCAGTTGCTTCTGGCCCCAGGCCTACCTGGTGGGAGGAATTAAGTGGCTGATCAGAGCAGAAGTGCAGAGCCTGCTGAAGATTTAAGCTCAGTCCAGGTAGGGGGGTCTTGGGGAAGGAGGAGTG
>CM053622.1:292059062-292093874 GCA_028646595.1 Phalanger gymnotis | reverse complement strand
GGGGGGGGTGGAAATGGGGAGAAAATCTGTAATTCAAACGCATGTGAAAATCAATGCTGAAAACTAAACATATTAAAAATAAATTAAAAAAAAAGTCATCTCGTAGCAAGGCTTCAGTGTATATAAATTGACTTACAGCCTTTTTCTTCAGTCTAAAGTGGTTTGCCCCCTCCTGTCTTGATTGAAGGGTCTGAAAGGCAGTGGGAAGAGGGTGAAAAAACTGGATCAATGGGGTTTTCTATTGCTCTGCATCTCATTTTGTCTTTAGGCCTCTTTCTTCTTTTTTTGTGTGGTGGGGAGGCAATTGGAGTTAAGTGACTTGCCCAAGGTCACACATCTAGTAAGTATCTGAGGCCACTGTGCCACCTAGCTGCCCCTAGATCTCTTTTTTCTTGCGAAAGAGTCCTCCAGGAAGCCAGTTCCCAGGAGCCCTTCCAAGTCTTAGATGATGGACAAACGGCTTCTTCCAAATAGAAAAGCTACAAAATTATCACTAACTTCCGATTAATTCACTCACTGCAGGACCAAAATCAGAAAATTTACTAAACACTGTTTTGTTCCCATTTCAGGTTATGTAGAGGAATGTACCAAGAGTTCTTCAGTGGATTATTTTTGGTATCGAGAAACTTTAAATATTTCTACCTCCATTAATGACTCGGGATATATTCAGTGGTGGATCCTGCTGTGTTTGACTTGTGCTTGGAGCGTCCTTTATGTGTGCACCATCAGGGGTATTGAAACCACTGGAAAGGTATTCAGGTTTAAAGTCATTGCTGTGATGGCGGGGGTTAGGAGGAGGGAAAGGAAAAGATGGAAGGGGTAGGTACGGCTCCTTTTGAAACTTCAGCCTCCAGGCTTGGGGAAGACCATGGGATGATAGGTGCGGAGCTGAAAGGAACCGTAGGTGGTGGTGGTGATGATGATGATGATGATGATGATGACGACGATGATGATGACGATGATGATGATGATGATGGCAACTAGCATTTATATAGTGCTTTAAGGTTAGTAAAGTATTTGACAAATGTTACCCATTTTATTCTCACAATAACTCCAGGAAGTAGGACCAATAATAGAAAACTGAGGCAAACAGGTTAAGTGACTTGTCCAGGGTCGTATAGGTAGTCAGTGACTGAGGAAGGATTGGAATTCAGGCCTTCC
This sequence comes from Phalanger gymnotis, assembly GCA_028646595.1. Taxonomy (NCBI): domain Eukaryota; kingdom Metazoa; phylum Chordata; class Mammalia; order Diprotodontia; family Phalangeridae; genus Phalanger; species Phalanger gymnotis. The sequence goes on along the minus strand of CM053622.1, from coordinate 292,092,713 downwards.
TGACACTAAATCTAGCAGTCTATCCACTGTGCTGCCCTGCTGACTATAAGAGGACAATGAGTCCAATACACTCATTTTATAGTTGGAGAAACTGAGGCACGGAGAGTGTAAGTGACTTGCTCATGTTCATACAGCTAGTAAGTGTCTGATGTGGTATCTGTATTCAAGTCTTCCTGACTCTTAGGCCAGTGCCCTACCCACGATTCCACACTCCCTTGACACAGAATCCTGGTTAACCTAAAAACAAGTACTACTACTACTGCTACTGTTACTACTACTACTACTACCATTGTTACTAATATTTACAAAATACTTTAAGTTTTCCAAAATACGTTATATTATCTCATTTGACTCTTACGACAGCCCTACGATGTCAGTGTTGTTTTCATCCTCACTTTATAGATGAAGAAACCGAGCCTGAGAAATACTGTGACTTGCCCAGAATCATACAGCCAGTTAGGGGATGTGGAGGCAGGATTTGCATTAAGATCATCCTGACTACAAGTCTAGTATTCTATTCACTTCCTACCCAGCCTCAAGAAAAAGCATCCATGTAGAGTCCTGGTTTACGGTAAAGACGAGTTAATAGGGCTAGGGTGTGTGCGGTGGATAGAGCTCTGGACCCAGAGTCAAGAAGATCTGAATTCAAATCCAGCCTCAGACACTTACTAGCTCCATGACCCTGGGCAAGTCACTTAACCTTAGTTTACCTGTTTACCTCAATTTCCTTATGTGTAAAATGGGGCTAATAATAGCACCTCACAGTGTTGTTAGGATCAAATGAGATAATTTTTGTAAAGCGCTTACTTAGCACAATACTTGACACATAGTGGGTGTTTAATAAACACTTGTCCCCTTCCCTGCATAGAAATGATTCCCTAATCCAAGTCCTTCTACAAGACTGTACATGCCATGTTTACATGACTTTTTTTATATAACTAGACCTTTTCATTTATCTGTGGTAATTTACAAAATACTTCACGGGATTATACTATTTGTCAGTAATTTTTAACTGACTTTGCAAGCTGCCAGTTTTTCCAGGACATGTGTTCACTCAGAGAAGGACATAAAAAAAATTTGTATCCCCTTGGCCAATCCAGACATCTGGTCATCTAACTTATATTTGCTTTGCTACTTAGAATACGGGTAGGAAAAAATTCATTCCATTCTGGTGAATCCTGCTGAGAAATGACACCTTTAATAAAAACAACCAAAAACAACTGCCACTAAGTACGCTCCAAGTTTATGTATTCATTCCTTTATTTTTTCACATAATGAGTATTTATCAAGTGCCTACTATGTGCCAGGCACAATGCTAGACACTGGGGATATCAAGCTTATATTCTATGGGGAGGAAACAATATGTACCCATAAATACAAACAATATGCCAAATAAATACAGAGTAAAGGAGGAGAGTACTAAGAACTGTGGGTTTGGGGTTAGGCTTCAGGCAAGAATATGGCACTTGAGCTGAGCTTCGATGGCACCCAGGGATCCTTTAAGACAGAGGTGAGGAGGAAGGGAGGGCTCAGCCTTTGCAAAGGGGTGGAGCCAGGAAATGGAATGTCCTATGCAGGAACCCTAAGCAGAACAGTCTGGCTAAACTGAAGAGTGTGTGAAAGACATTAATCACAATAACTTGGAAAAAGTTGTTGTTCAATCAGTCATTCAGTCATGTCTGACCCTTCGTGACCCCATGGACTAGAGCACGCCAGCCCCATCTATCCTCCACTACCACTCGAAATCTGTTCAAGTTCAGGTTCATTGTTTCCATGATATTATCTATCTAGAAGCAGACTGTGAAGGGATTTAAATAACTGAGGAGTTTGTATTTTATCCTAAAGCTAATAGGGGGCCACTGGAGCTTTTCGAATGGGATAGTGACCTGACCAGACCTTACTTTAGGGACATTAATCTGGCAGCTGAAGGGAAATGGATTGGAGAAGGGAGAGAATCAAAGCGAGGAGGCCAATGAAGAGGCTCTTTGCAGTGGTCCAGGGGAGAGGCAATAAGGATCTGAACTAAAGTGGTGGGTGTGTGAGCGGAGTGAGGGGAAGGGATGATACAAGAGGTATTTCAGAGATAAAATTGGCAAAACTTGGCAACTGTACTTTTATTCTTATTAGATAAATTATTTTCAATCTAGAATCACAGAGTCGTAGATTTCAGAGCTGGAAAGAAGCTCCTTGTGATAAAGTATTTGGGTTCTATTTTCACACGTTTTAAAATATGATGTTACTTCCCTTTCAGGCTGTGTACATCACATCAACTCTTCCTTATATTGTCTTGACCATCTTCCTTATCCGTGGCTTGACGCTGAAGGGGGCCACCAAGGGAATTGTCTTCCTCTTCACACCCAATGTAAGCACTTTTGTCTGCTCTAGAACACAGCTGACAGTGGGGCTAAGAAATAGAGTGGAATATGTTCAATCCTGGACCCAGGCTCTATTTTCTGCTTCAAATGAAATCCATAGTAAGACTAAGTCTTTATATTTAAATTGTAACTGATTAGTAGGTCTTGTCTTCTGTCCCCAATTTACCACCTCATTCTTCCCCACACACATCGAGGGATGTGGGCAGTCCTAGTGGGACCTTTGGGGGCTTCTATTTATTTCTTTTTTGAGGATTTAAGGATTTCGATCAAACTACCACCTCCTGATGGTAAATCCTGGGGTACTTGCAGTGGATTATGAGATGGTATCTTGGGTTTTTAAAGTCAAATTCTTTCTAATATACCTTAGCTAGACTTCAGTAATTGAAAAGATTTTTAGACACACATTATTTTGACATGGATGCGTCATGCAATAGTGAAGCCAAGAATTCAAGCTCTGGGTCAGCTACTTATTATGACCTGAGGCAAGTTGGTTTATTTTTCTGACCCTCATTTTCCTCCTATTTAAAGAAAATGGAGGCCTAAATGCTTGTGCCACTCAACTCTGGGTTGTTTCAAAAGCCAAATGAGAATGCACGTAATCATAATTGCAATCTTCATCCTCCAAGGTGTTTTATAAGGGCTACTATTATTATGTAGTACTTTCAAAAGATCTGTGATTTCAGTGATAAAGGATGCTCCTTTCACTGAGGAAAAAACAATCTATGAGGGCAAATGGGATGTGCTCTAGTCAGGAGCCTTACCCTCATGACACCTAAATATTACTCATCTCCTAAAGGCAATTAATAGATCATCCATCCAATTTATAAAGTATCCCTTTTAAATTTTATAAAAACTTCCCCAGAGTCACTCAAATTTCCCCCATTCTCATTTTAAATAGCACTTTGTCTTCCTCATTTAAAGAGGAAAACGTGCAAAGTTAGATGAGAATTTGACTTTTACTCTCTGAGGAGTGAAACAAAAGCTATTACCAGTGCAGAAGACTTAGTTTAGCTTCTTCACAGATGCTCCAGGACTTTTCAAGAATTTTACAGAATATCTTCAGGGTTATCAAAACATTCAGCTTTGTAAATCAGTGGTACCGACTTTGTTCACAATGTGAACTGTGTGCTTCCTACTCCCTCCCAATCACATGCACTGCTAAGCAAGCATTATCGATAAAAGGAAACGGGACCCCAACACTTGGGAAAGAACCAATAAGTTTAAATTCCATGAAATCCATTGACATCCCCTGCTTCTTGGTTTCCCTTACCTTATTAGAAGACTATGCTTCTCTTTGAGGCAGAAAAGGGAGAGATGGAGGATGGGAACTTTAAGTTACTGAGTTACAACAAAGTTCCCAAACTTATTTGGCCTACCGCCCCCTTTTCAAAAAGAAAAAAATTACGCGATGCCCCCTTGGAAATATATTTTCTTTAACCCTTTAGCTTTTTTTTTTAATGGCATCATTTCAAAAAATATAAAATATTTTTTCAAAACTGATGCATCTTAAATTTAATGATTTATTGTAAATTTGTGAGGTTTTCACTGCATTGAAATTTTGATGATGCAATATTGCATCATGTAACCATATAGTATCATATTATAAACAAGTTATTACATGCACATATTCCTGCCAATGCATACTGGACTTCCTGACATAGCGAAATACACTGGCCTGCCAACACTTGCTTGTTAAGACCTGTTAGTGGACTTGATCACTGATCAGTTATAACTTGCATTTTGTGTATTTATTTGGAAAATAATGTAATCACTACAATTTTAACTCACACAAAAGATGAAATATGTACAAATATTTTTTCAAAATTTTCTTATGTTCTCTTTCCTTATGCTTCCACTGCCCCCTTGTTTTTTTTCGGTGCCCCTTGCCAATTGCATCCAAGGCTACTACCACCCCCCCCATGGGTCCAGTGTTCCCTGGGGGTGGTATAGCACACTTTGGGAACCCAGGACAGGATTAATTCTTTTTTATTTGACTCCACAGGTCAAAGAGCTGGCTAATCCAGAAACCTGGATGGATGCTGGTGCCCAGGTGTTCTACTCATTCTCTCTGGCGTTTGGAGGCCTCATTTCCTTCTCCAGTTACAATTCTGTGCAGTAGGTATCTGATACAAAGGAAAAGTGATATTTGGTTCCAGGTCTGGGAGGTCAGCTGGAAAGAAGCCTTGGACAAATTGTTAAATACTCTCAGCCTCAGTTTCTCTCTCTCTGAAAAACAGAGATAATTACAATTATACCAACCTACCTCAAGGTGTTTATTAGTAAGATGAAAAGAAGGAATGCATAGGAAAGCCCATGTGTTTATTAGTAAGAATGAAAGAAAGAATGCTTATGAAAGCCCTTTAAAAAGTATGACTGTTTCATAAATTATTAGTTTAGTAAAAACCCTGCTAGTTGAGTGAACTGGGTGAGATTCTTCGGCCGGGGGTAGAGAACCTGTGGCCTCAAAGCTGCATGTGTCCTTTTAGATCCTCAAGCGTGGCCCTTTGATGGAATGAATTTGGATTCAGTCAAAGGACCACACTTGAGGACCTAGAAAGCCACATGTGGCCTCGAGGCTGCAGGCTCCCTACCCTTGTAATCTAAACTATACAATATTTAGAAAGACATGCAGTTTATTACTTCTAAGGACGTAGAATAATGCAATTTTGTTATCTTGATATTAGCATATGCAAAATGAAGAAAAAAATTACCTAGTAGAGGTCTTTAGGGGATCTGCTTTAGTAAATGGACATCAATGCTTTATTCTCAACATCCATCCTCCATCTCCCTCTCCCATAAAACCTAATCAGTGGAAAACCATTGCCTAGCCTTTCTTCCCTGTGTTTCTCATGTCTGTACTTTTTCCTGCTGCTTTTGATCTAGGTCAAACTCCCCCTATCTCAAACCCAAACGATTGTAGTGGCCTCTAATCTGGCTTTTGTACCTCTATTCTCCACCCCCATAAATGGTTTTGTTCATAACTGCCAAGTTAATCTTCCTAAAACACCCTTTGATCACATCCTATATATCCACAAAAAACCTTTATTGGCTTTCCCCTCCATAAGCTGGAATTCATGTTCCTCCCTAATGTTATCCCAGTATTCCTTTAATTTGGTTTGAAAACATTTATTAAGTGCCTACTGTGTGCAAGGCATTGTGGTGGTTGTTGGATGATCTAAAGACAAAAAAACGAAACATCCTTGTTTTCTTGGGCGGTGGCAGTACGGAAGTGAGGAGTTGGCAAAAGGAATACAGCCAGGGTGTATGCAAGTGTGATTAAAGGGAAGAAAGAATGAGGACAAAGGAGTGTCCCAACAAAGAATGTTTGAGGAAGGAGACAGAGAGCATGGTCAACCGGGAAAATCCAGCAATGGCCCACAGAAGAGATGGCGCCTGAGATGAGCCATGAAGGAAACTTTCCTAGCCATCTCCCTTTGGACTCCATTGAAAGAACCTTCAGCTCAAGTCAGTGATCTGTTTACTCCCTGTCTCTATGCCTCTGTCATTTCTCCTTCCCCAGGCGGCCACCCTACTCTTCTCCACCCATCCAAATCCTACCTTATCCTCAGGCCTGTTTTCTCTTCAGGTGGATCAAGTGAGATAATAAATGTTAAGCACTTTGCAAAGCATAAAGTCATTCATTCATTCATTCATTCATTCATATTATAATTATTGCTCAAAGAAGCTTTCTCAGGCTTCACTGGCCTCAGTGGTCTCTCTTCCTACTGAAATCTAAGCTCCTAATTGACCGAAACATTCATTCAGCAATGAGTCACATGTTACCCTGTGATATCTACCTTTGTCTTCTATTGTTATACAACTTTTCATATGTGTTGTATCCCTAACTAGATTAGAAACTCTTGGTGGCTGCTGAACTAATAATAATAAAAAAATATTAATAATAGATAACATTTATATATTGCTTACTATGTGTCAGGCACTGTGCTAAGCGCTTTACAATTATTACCTTGTTTAAGCCTCACAACAACCTTGGGAGGTAGAAGCTATTATTATCCATGTTTTAAAGATGAGGAGGATGAGGCAACAAACAGAAGTTAAATGACTTGTCCAAGGTCATGGAACTAATGATAAGGTTAATAGTTAACATTTATATGGTGTTCTCTATGTGCTGGGCGCTGTGTAAGGGCTTTACAATTATCATTTCATTTGATCCTCACAATAACCCTGGGGGGGTAGGTGCTATTATTATCCCCATTTTACAGATGAGGAGACTGAGGCAAACAGGATTAAGCCAGTCACTCAGGGTCACCCAAGTAGTAAGTTTCTGAGGTGACATTTGAACACAGGTCTTCATGATTCTAGGCCCAGAACTCTACGCAGTGCCCCAGCTGGAGTCAGAGAAGGGGCAGGAGAGCAAGAGAAAGGACCCCCTAGGATTAAAACAAGAAGGTTGCTTAACAAGATCCCTAAGGTTCCCTCTAGCTCCAAATTCCTGACCCACCCACGCAGACTGGGCTGGAGATAGATTTGTAGCTTAGGAAGACACTCTGGATACCTGAGTTTTAGTCTCAGCTCTGCTATTAACTTATTGTGGAACCTTAAATAAACTACTTCCTCTCCCTGGGCTTCCATTTCCCCATTTGTAAAATAACAGGCCTGTTCTAGGTGACCTTTAAATGACTCCCCAGTGCCAACCTTCTAATTCATATCCTTGATTAGGGGCTGGGAATGCTGCAGGCATATTGGAAACCCACCAGTGACTAAAATTGAATGTGTGTCTCCCGGGTCTAATGCACATTGCCTTTATCCTGAATAAATAGGACAGATTTAAACTTGCAGAAGCTTTATTTTCTTTTAATTTTTCTTTTTTATTATGAATTTAACAAACGTTAAAACACGAGGTGCAAGCTTCTGAATATCATATTAAAGTTACTTAACCTATCTGGGCCTCAGTTTCTTTATCTGTAAAATGAGAGGATTGGGAGAGATAGTCTGGGAGATCCCTTATAGTTGTAAATCTATGATTTTGTGCTTAGGATGGGCCAGACACAAGAGCTCTTCATTGCAATCCATAAGCCTTTAGATGTTCTCAGAGCTCACAACCAAACGCTCAGTCAGAGAGAAAGAAACATTTACTTAAGGGGTGGTTTGTCTACTCATTTCTACTGGTCCATGATTCTTTCCAGCCTTTCTCTCTGGGGCGGCTATCTCAGTATGGTGAGAAGAGCTCTTGACTAGGATTCAGGATACGATACATTTACCCATTTCTCTGCCACTGAGACCACATGACTGTTGTTGTTTGTCCTTCTTCTCAAAGAGGACCATGACAGCAGGAAGTTGATGTCATGACTTTTAAGTGAATTGGGTTTAAGTGAAGGAGGGCTGTGCAAATTCACCAGCCTCACTTTCTTCTTGGAGCCACGTGGGTCCTGTATTTAAAACCATGTAGGCTCAATGTTCTTTGACCTTCTCATCTGCAAAGACAAGGGAGTTAATTAGATCTTCTTTAAAGTCTAGCTGTGTGACCCTGGGCAAGTCACTTAGACCTGTTTGCCTCAGTTTCCTCATCTGAAAAATGAGTTAGGTCAGGAAATGGCAAACCACTCCAGTATCTTTGCCAAGAAAACCCCAGATGGGGTCATAGAGAGTCAGACACTACTGAAAACTGGCAAACAACAAGGTGTTTAATAATTCTAATAACTGGGAACATGATGTGAATGACGTATCAGATGTCTCCACCAAGTCAGACATTCCCTGTCCCATCTTCTCAGTACTGAAATGTAGCCATTCTGTGTTCCTCAACAGATCAGAAGACTTTTGGATTCTTTCCTTTAGGCGATAAAGGGATCTCGGGGAGCTATAACACATTTATCTCCATGACTCGTCATGTACACTTAGCTCATCACAACTGCCCTTCATTCTACCTTTCTAGCACGAGCTGTCCAATGAGGTTGAGTTCTCTAAATAGAAGATGGCCAATCACTAAGCCCCAAGATTATGATACTTCAACTGGACGTATTAATGATGCCAACTTGGTCTCGTTCAGGGAGGCACTGCCAAACAGAATGGTGCTGCTTTGCCCCCAGTTCCTTGCCATTCTGCCCCTGCTTGCCTGGCCCCTTCAGTAGCCCTTCCATTGAGGTGCTAGTAAATGTTTAACAACTGGCTCTCTAGGAAAAAATCTGTACCACATAAGACACTTCTTATGTCTAGACAATCAACAAAATAATAAAACAAGCCCTCATTTGTAGGTGTTGCCAATTTTCTGAGGTGTAAATGCTTATACTGAAAATTTAACAATTGACTTTTACAGGTTTTCTGGAGAGCTGGTTTACCCTGGCTCTAATACACCCCTGCCCGAGGCCCTTCTATCAGTTGTCCCTGCTCCCTCCAAGTGTTCTTGAAGCAAAATCTCTACACAGGGAAGTTATGAGCATTTTAGCAAAATGACAAGAAAGTCCCAGGAGATGTGACAAACCTAAGCTGTAGACTTCAGTGGAGCATCCATGGCAGGTCCAAGTCCAAGGGCCAAATGTAAGCCAGGGATAGGGAAGGTGATACTGGATGTAGGAAAGGCTTTCAGTGAACCAATGGCAAGATGATGATTTCCAGCTTTGGACAGGCTAATCAATAGAGCAGTATCCAGAAAGGGCTTCCAGAAACTTGCACTGCCAGGAGGGGAGGAGGGTGGGACCAGGGGTTCTTAAAGTTGCATTAGTTTTAAGCTGACTCAGAGGTCCCAGGACAGAGAGCAGAGTGTGTAGTGTTGTAGAGAAAGCCCCACCCAGATTAAGAGTCAGTAAAAACTTAAGTCTTGTGCATGCCATTTACTAGTTGTGTGACCTTGGCTACATCACTCGGTATCTGAGCTTTGATTTCTTCATCTATAAAACAGGGTTAATAATGTTTATGCCAGGATGAGTGTAGAAGAGATCCTAGAAATCATCTAACATAACCCCCTCATTTTAAAGATGATGAAATAGAAGCCCAGAGAGTCTGAGCAGCTTGCCTAAGGTCACACAGGTATGTGCTAATAAGTACCGGAACCAGGATTCCTGGACATGTTAGAGATGGGGCAGTGTCCGTGCAAGTGCTGTTGTGGACCGTAAATCACTAGGCAAATATGAGTCATTACCATGTAAACAAACTCGTGAGCTTTTTAGCCAGAGGTTGCATCTGTACTGATATTTGTTTCTTGATCCGTAGCAACAACTGTGAGATGGATTCTGTGATTGTTTCTGTGATCAATGGCTTCACATCTGTTTATGCCGCGACCGTGGTATATTCCATCATTGGGTTTCGGGCAACAGAGAGATATGACAACTGCTTCAGTCAGTAAGTGTCTCAAAGTTTCTAGCATTTGAAGAACTACATATTATGTTATATACAGTGATAGAGGCCCTTGAGGTATGCTCTTTAGTGGATGAGGAGTGGGACTTGAAACCAGGAAGACTTGGGCTTAAATCAAACCCGAGACACTTCTTACCTCTGTGACCCTGGCCAGGTCACTTAAAATCCCTGGGCCTCAGTTTACTCTCAGAGGCCTCCATGATTTGTAAGATAACCCTCTAGGTTGGGGGGGGGGGAGTGGTAATCAAGGATCCTAGACTAGGATACTACGTGGCAGCTAGGTGGTGCCATAGTGCATAGAGGGCCCGACCTGAAGTCAGGAAGACTCATCTTCCTGAGTTCAAATCCAGATTCAGACACTTAACTAATTGTATGGCCCTGGGCAAGTTGCTTAACCCTATTTGCCTCAGTTTCCTCATCTGTAAAAATGACCTCCAGTATCTTTGCCAAGACAACCTCAAATGGGGTCACAGAGAGTCGGACAGGACTGAAAAAGACTGAACAACATATTAGGATGCTATATACTAAGTAAATATACTTAGTATACCAGTAAGTATATTTATATATCTAGTATATTATATATTCTAGTAAACATATGTAATTATATTGACAAGTGTACTTTTGAGGCCTTAGCAATTCAGGCTTTTTTTTTAATAGTTTCTTTGTGTGTCTGCAGTTGGACTTCATCGAAGGCTCTGATATTACCTGGGACCATTGTGCCTGTTAATTTCCCCTGTTTTGTATCCCTCTTTCCAGAAACATCCTGACCTTGACCAATGGATTTGATTTGCCTGAAGGTAACGTCACACAGGACAACTTTGAAGAAATGAAAGCTTGGTGTAATGCAACCAACCCCGCTGCCTTTGCACAGTTGACTTTTGAGACATGTGACATGAATTCTTTTCTATCAGAAGTAAGTGAACATTCCAGTTTGCATTTGGCCTCCCGCTTTGCACACTCCACCGTATTTACCATCAAGGCAGAAGGGTTGGGGACCTGGAGCTCGGTATCCTCATGCACACCAGCTTCTCCCTCTTCTGACTCTGTACTTCCATCCCTTGGAAGCAAAGATTGAGGCCCTCAAACCTAAAATTCAGAGGTCTGCTAAGAACAAACAGCCAACCCTTCGGGAGTCCTTGGAAGAAGACATTTAGAGAGTTAGCTAGAAATAGGAAGAGCGCGGAGGTGGATCTGGATGTAGGACTGTCAGCTCTCTACCCTTTCCTCTAAGGGAGGCAGCGTGAGACAATGGAAAAAACATTGTGTTTGGAATCAAAGGATTTGGCTTCAACCCTTGTTCTGCCACTTACTACTGTATGACCTAAGCAAATCGCTTACATTCCCAGTCTTCTCATCTATAAATCAAGTGGAGTGGGTTATATAAACTTTAAGACTCCTTCTGGCTTTGAGGCTGTGATCCAATGATTTTTTATAATTAGTAATATAATTAGTAATATATATTTTTATTCTATTAGTATAATTAATACTTTTATATTTATAAATATTTTTATAGTTAGTAATAATAACAATAGCTAACATTTGTATAAAATTTACTGTGTGCCAGGCACTGTGCTTAGCATTTCATATTTATTATCTCATTCAATCTTCACAACTCTGTAAGGTAGGTATTATTATCATTCTCATCTTACCGAGGAGGAAACTGAGGTAAATAGGTTAAGTGACTTGCCCAGGGTTATACAGGTAATAAGTGTCTGAGGTCCTATTTGAACTCAGGTCTTCCTGACTCCAGGTTTAGTGCACCATGCACTATGGTGCCACCTATCTGCCAATCAGATGTATGTCTTCCCAAATGACTTACCAACTTCGCAATACCTCTTTTACACAGTATAGAGGGAAGGCTGGTCACAAGAGAACAGAAAACACAACTGTTACCTGTGTCTCCCTAGCCTGAGTTTCCATTTCTCTGTCTGCCTAATTTCACCCACATTTCCTAGGGAACTGAGAAGATAGCAAAGTGAAAATTCAGAATAGGAAAAGCAACACGCAACTCTGATTGCTGAGCTTTTCCTCCCTGGAGCTCTTCTCAACATGTTTCAAAAGGAATCTTTTTGGGGCAGTTAGGTGATGCAGTGACTAGAGCACCAGTCCTGTAGTCAGGAGGACCTGAGTCCAAATCCAACCTTCAGATACTTACTAGCTGTTTGACCCTAGACAAGTCACTTAACCTTGATTACTTCCAAAAAAGAGCCTTTTGGTAGAGAACAGCTTAAGTAGGTGCTAAGCTTCAGGAAGCCTTGGCTCCAGTCCCACCTCTGCTGCTAATGATGTGACTTTGGGAGAAGGCATCACATTTGTTTTTTTATCTGTACAATCAGAGAACTGGCCTGTGTGATCTATATGGTTCGTTCCAACTCCCAGAGTTATCTGTGACTTCTGAGTTTTGTATCATACGTTACAATGTGAGCCCCTTGAGGGCTAAGACTGATTTTTGCCTTTCTTTGTATCCTAAGAACTTAGCACAGTGCCTGGCACGTAGTACATACCTGATAAATACTTGGTGACTGACAGGCTCATTGCTGTGACATTAGGGCTTACTACAACATTATCATGAGACTGCTAAAAAAGATGTTGTCTTAAAATGACAGATTTTGTGCATGTCAGTGGCTCAGCTCCCTGCGATCATTCCTGATAAGTTCCATGAGGTCATTTCTGGGGGTCCCTGACTTCTATTCAGAGCCCAGGCTCAACCCAAACTTTCCTTCGAACCACCAGAATAACAAGAGTTAAGAGTTGATCCAAGGGCAAGAAGGAAGCAGTTCATGAAAGACTGTTAAATGGTTTGCCAATTACCACTTATCTATCAGTACAGACCATCAGAGATTATCATTGTTTCATGTCTATTTATGTAATATGAGCATATAGAGGTAACTGCTCTAAATATGCATTGACTTGGAGCTACATAATATTGTCATTCAGTTGGTACATTTTGATGATTCATGTTCTGCTAACAAAGATTTAATCTCGTTTAAATATTAGTTTATGCCTTTCAAATCATTTCACTTCTCCTACTCCAGTTTTTAATACTTATAGTAGTAGGGCTAATAATGATTTTTGCTAACTCGAATCACATAATTTTGGTAAATGGGTTGGGGGATGGGGAGTAGTATGGAGGTTTATGTTTGTCCTTCGTTTTCAAAGAGGACCATGGCATCAGGGAAATGATGACATGACTCGTAGTTGACTTTGATTTGGAGGCAGACTACAATCAGTAAACAGAAGGTATAGAGAATGATTTATTAAAGCCACAAAGAATGTGGACTCAGAATTGGAAGGCCTGTTACTGAATTCTGGTTTTGCCACTTATTACCTGTTCAACCTGGGGCAAGTTGTCTCAGGGCTTCAGTTTCTTCCTCCACTGAAGGTGGAGGTTATCCCAAAATATCTCCAAGATTCCTTCCAACTCAATGATCTTAGATCTCTGGAAGGATAGCATTCTAGAAGAATGCCTTAACAATGCAAAGGAAATGAATAGGCCATGCATGATGGAGAAGCAACCATTATCTGATTAATTAGGTGCATGCTGAGACTCAGAAAGAATTAATTTAAAAAATTAAAAACTGAAAAAAAAACCTGGGTCCTAAGTTGCCTAGTCTGTCCTTTTCACATACAGGGAGATCAGAAAACACAAGTTTCTGGCATGTGAATTTTCATACATGTTTCATAAAAGTTTCTAGCATATGAATTATCATACATGTTGATGGTTTATCTCTCTTCCATGTTCCCTTTTTGTATGTTCCCAAGCTGCACATGTTCTTGTATGTGTGCTCTTCTCTACCAGTGGTAAGGCAAACTGTGGGATGGTGTACCCCATGTTATGGTCTTAGGGGGATCTTTTCTTGTAGTTTGACTTGCTACATTGTTTAATGAAATTGTTTTTGTTCATTAACTAATCTGTCTTCTGGCAGACTAATAAAAGTAAGAATATGGATGAGGCCCCAAGAGCTATGGTTTTGAGTGGAAGTTGATCCATAGGGTGCCATGAGTTAAGGATAGCTTTTCTGGAGTCTGTTTGTGAGTGAGCATCCCCAGTCCTAGGCATAGATCGAATTAATTGTATATTTTAAACTTTACTCTACCCCTTGCCATATTGAAACTACACAAAGGAAAAATATAGAAACATATAAACTTGTGTTTGATTCTAGATCAATTTAATTCTAGAATATCTATAGTAAAGATTTTATTTCAGGGAGTTGAGGATTTGGAGGACTAGAGCTTAGAGAGGGGAAAAAAAGTGTTTCAGGAGATACAAATCATCATATGATTGACATATGCTTAATAAAATGGACTATTCCTTATTATACGAATCTTTTTGTCCTACAGGGAGTACAGGGAACTGGTTTAGCCTTCATTGTCTTCACTGAAGCTATCACCAAAATGCCGCTTTCACCTCTGTGGTCTGTCCTCTTCTTCATAATGCTGTTCTGTTTGGGCTTATCATCTATGTTTGGAAATATGGAGGGTGTAGTTGTTCCCCTGTTGGACCTCAAGATCATTCCTGAGAAATGGCCTAAAGAACTCTTAACAGGTATGTGCCTTCTCTAAATGTCTATTACCAGAGTCATCTCTAGTGGAATCCTTTATAATGTCCCTATTGGTGGGATAAGCCTAATATTTATAATGAACCAGCTCACTGTTACATACCAGGGAAAAAGGACTGGACCTGGGATGTCATTGGTACAGGCAACTTCCAGGTAAAGAAATTCCTTCTACCAATTCAGATCAGTACCTTCTCTGCAACTAATAGTCCTAGAGAGCTGCTTAGAGCCCTGGGAGATCAAGGGCCTTGACCAGTGTCACAAAAGCAGTATGTGTCAGAGGCAGGACTTGAACCTCGGTCTTCTTAGCCCCAAGACCAGCTCTCTCATCTATGCCCTGTTATATACAATGATTGCATTAGAATGAATGGGTTTCTTCTCTTGTTAAGGTGTTCCTGTCTTGAAAACAAAACAAAATAAAACAAAACACCCAACCTATGACAGTTGTTGATGTTGACTCATTTTTCAGTCATGTCTGACTATTTGTGACTCCTTTTAGAGTTTTCTTGGAAAAAAATACTAGAGTGGTTTGTCATTTCCAACTCATTTTACAGATGAGGAAACTGAGGTAAACTGAGTTAAGCGACTTGCCCAAGGTCACACAGCTAGTAAGTGTCTGAAGCCAGATTTGAACTCATGAAAGTGAGTCTTCCTGACTCCAGGCCGAGAACTCTATCCACTGCACCACCAGGCTGCTCCCAGGAAAAATTGCACTTACCAAACAGATAAAACCAAAAGCTTATTGTCTGCATGCATCCCCAAAGGTTTCTGCATTGGGTCCAAGGATTCACTGTAGGATTCCTTTTCAATAAAATTTGAATGACAATTCAAAGCCTCTATTTTCACACAGACGGCCATGTAAATGAAAGTTTATTATTAATAAAAGTAACCTAGTCAGCAAGCATTTATTAAGAACTTACTATTTAGAGGGGGCAGAGCCAAGATGATGGCTGGAAAGCAGGGACTGGTGTGAGCTCCCCGCCAAGTCCCTCCAAAAACCTATAAAATAAATGGCTCTGAACCAATTCTAGAGCTTCAGGATGCACAAAATAGCAGAAGAAAGCAGGACTCCAGCCCAGGACAGCCTGGATGGTTGCTGGGTGAGGTCTTTCATGCATGGAGCTGGGAGAAGAGCAGAGCAGAGCAGAGCCCAGCATGGGCGGCACAGACCAGCCAGACTAAGAGCCGGGCGGAGTATGCTCTAGCACCCTGAATCAGTGAGCTGTGGCAGTTACCAGACTTCTCAACCCACAGACACCAAAGGCAACAGAGAAGAACTGCAGAGCCCACAAAGTGGTGGAGGGAAGCAGGGCTCTAGCCCAGGACAGCCTGGATGGTCTCTGGGTAAGGTCTATCCCGCATGGAGCTGGGAATGAAGCAGAGCGGAGCAGAGCCCTCCAAAAACCTATAAAAAATGGCTCTGAACCTATTCTAGAACTGCAGAACTGCAGTTACCAGATTTCTCAACCCACAAACACCAAAGACAATAGAGTAGGTTAGTGAGAAAAGCTGCTGGGGACAGGGAGTTTGTGGTTAGGCCACCGCCCCGGGGGCAGCAGAGGTGTGGCAGCTACAGAACTACAGCTGCAGTTGCTTCTGGCCACAGGCCCACCTCGTGGGAGGAATTAAGTGGCTGATCGAAGCAGGAGTGAAGAGCCTGCTGAAGATCTAAGTCCAGTCCAGGGTTGGGGGTTTTTGGGAAGGAGGAGTGCTGGTGTGGCAGCGCATCCGCCCAAGCTTGGAACATAGAACTCTCTACTCTATAAGCAGTCATACCCTGCTGAAAAATTCAAGGGTCAAGTAAGTCGGCTGGGAACATGGGCAGGCAGAGAAAACGCACCCAGATTCAGTCTCAGACTCTAGAATCTTTCTTTGGTGACAAAGAAGACCAAAACATACAGCCAGAAGAAGTCAACAAAGTCAAAGAGCCTACAACAAAAGCCTTCAATAAAAACATGAGCTGGTCTCAGGCCATGGAAGAGCTCAAAAAGGATTTGGAAAAGCAAGTTAGAGAAGTAGAGGAAAAATTGGGAAGAGAAATGAGAAGGATGGGAGAAAACCATGAAAACCAAGTCAATGACTTGCTAAAGGAGACCTCCCCCCCAAAAATACTGTAAAATATACCAAAGAAAAAGAACTTACTATTTACCTGGCACTGTACTAAGCCCTGAGGATACAAAGAGAGGCAAAAAGAAAGGCAGCCCCTGCCCTCAAGGAGTTGACATTCTAATGGGGAAAGATAGTTCCTAAAAGGGAGCTGAAAAGGGGGAGGGGAGGAGAAGATACCCATTCAAGACCATGCTGGGAAGCCCAGAGAGACAGATGGGAGCTGGGGAGGGGAATGCAGCACGGCCAGCTTGAGCCCATCCTCAAAATGGAGCCTCACTGACCCCTGTATAGAACTCACAATGGGAGAAAGTGTGGCAGATGGCTATTCCAGGGTAAAAAGGGCCTAGGCCCTGAGAGAAGCTTCACAGTGAGAAGGCCTGTGAGTTGCATGGTAGGAGATAGAAAATTGGCCTCAGTCATTTAGAAGAGCTGAGTTCAAATGCCAACTCTTACACATACAGGCTGTGTGACCCTAGGGAAATCACTTAATCTCTCACATCCCAGGCAACCTTCTAAGAGTATAAATTGTAGAATCTGGGCTGCCTTGCATTGGTAGGAAGAGTTCCCTGGTCCAATGAAATCACAGTTTTGGACAATCATAGTAATAGTTGACACATAAATCACATTAAGGTCTACAAAGTATTTTGCATCCATGATCTTCTTTGATCACATTGTACTATTCTAAGGTGGGCCTGCTTGGGGATGAAGTAGTTCTGCATGTGTTGCCAATGCTTACACTTGGTTTTATTTGAGAGGAGTTATTCTGTCTTAAATCCATTCGCAAAGGAGCAAACATCCCCAGACCCAGATTCATTGCCATCAAGCCTTAAGGCTGGCTCACAAAATGTTCTTTCCAACAAACCTAATTTATAAGGTTCTCCTCAGATGGAAAATGGAGCAAGGGTCATTTCAGGTAAAACGAGTGGTTTCAAAAACAAAATCGGCAGCTTCATGGCTGGGAATCCTATCGTCTTAAACCCCCAGGTTATCTGAAGCCTGCTATGTGACTGACCTGGAATTTCATTCTATTTTACTTATCTAAGATAACCTATTGGCCTGTCCTCTGTTCACGCGGCAGGTCTCATCTGTTTGGGGATGTACCTCATTGCCTATGTTTTCACTCTGAACTCTGGACAATACTGGCTCTCCCTGCTAGATAATTACGCTGGATCCATCCCCCTGCTCATCATCGCCTTTTGTGAGATGTTTGCAGTCGTTTATGTTTATGGAGTAGACAGGTAGGAAGTAAAAGTGGGCTTCTGAGGGACATGTTTAAAAGAGGCAAATTTTTTAAAAAAGGTAAGAGAATTAGAGCGAGACAATGAAATCGGAAACATGGTCAGCCTGCTCCCTGGTGGATAATGTCGGAATCACAATTTCATCTGGTTTAAGAGAGCACAGTGGAACTTAAAAGAAAACTTTAAATCAAAGGTTTTTCATCTTTTTGGTGTGCAGTTATGGACCCCTGTAATAGTCTGCTGTAACCTATGGACTCCTTCCCAGAATGATGTTTTAAAATGCAAAATGTATAATATGTAGGATTAGAAAGGCAATCAATTAGAGTAAAATGTAGTTATAAAAATTATTTTTTTAAAAAAGTTCACAGACCTCAAGTTAAGAATTTCTGTTTTAAATTAAAGCAAAATTAGAAAATATGAAGTAAATTCCCAAGAAAATTCAATGCCTATAAGTCCACAAATGTATCGAGTTCACTCATAAATTTAAGGAGCTTAAGAGACAACAGATATGTCTAAAATAAAATTCAACAATTCAAGAAGTATTTATATGCCTTCTATGTGCCAGACACCAGGCTAGACACTAGAGATAGAAGGACAAAATTAAAACCTGAGTTTACATTCTTCAGGGAAGAGATAACGTATATACAGATAAGGAAGTAGAAAATGCATATAGAGTCAGTAGGGAGGGTGGGAAGAGAGTACTAACAATGGATTGGGTCATTAAAGGTCTATTAAAGGTAGGAGGTAGCACTTGAGACAAACCTTGAAGGAAGCTTAAGATTCCAGAGGCAGAGGCAATAACTTTATTTGAACATCTTACTACCTTCTTTGTTGATGGCACTGATTCTAAGAGGCTTCTAGTGAGAGGAATATTATATCATATTATGTTATGTTATGTTACGTTACGTTACATTACATGTTATGTTATGTTATGTTATATTATGTTATATTATATTGTGTTGTGTTATATTGTGTTATATATTATGTTATATTATGTTATGTATATTATATATTATGTTACATTATATTGTTATGTTATATCATGTTATATTATGTCATGTCATGTTATATTACAGTGTAGTGTAATATAGTATGTTACATATTACATGGCATATTAAAAAATGCACAATGACACGTTCAAGACAAAGTAGTGTGCAGTAAGTCCCGCAAACAGTATAAGCTAAATGCTATAGGAAATCTGAGGAGAGAGGGGACACTTCTGAATGAAAGGGGAAGGGGGAGGAAAGGAATAAACATTTATTAAGTGTCTGCTATGTGCCAGGCACCATGCTAAATGGTTTACAAATATTATCTCATTTATACCCTGGAAGGTAGATGCTATTATTATCATCCCGTTTTAGAGATGAGGAAACTCAGGCAAACAGAGGTTAAGTGACTTGCCCAAGGTCATGTAGCTAGTAAGTATCTAAAGTAGGACTTGAGCTAAGGTCTTCCTGAGTAATCACAGAGGACATTGGGGGCAGATGATTTCTAAATTGGATCCTGAAAGATTTCTATAGGTAGGCAGGACTAAGATTTTCTTTTACTGCTGGACCTACATTAAAGCTATGTTGTAATGGAGGTCTACTCAGTCAGGAAAGTGTTGCCCCACTTTAAGAAAACCTCACTTATGTTATCTAAACTCAGTAGAATGTTAGAACCTTAAAGGCAAAGACAGTTTTTCATTTTATTTTGTCAATGAGGTCATTTTTTCCTCTGGTCTTTCTTTCTAGGTTTAACAAGGATATTGAGTTTATGATTGGTCATAAGCCGAATATCTTCTGGCAAGTCACCTGGAGAGTAGTCAGTCCTCTCATCATGTTAGTTATATTTGTGTTCTATTTGGTGATAAACGTCAGTGAGAAGCTGACATACATCGTCTGGGACCCTGAATACGTAAGTACATAGAAATATACCTATGTTGGCTTGTTGGAGAAGGCCCCACAGACTGCCCAAGGGCCAGGGCATGGGGAAGCCCATCTGTATATGAAGAGAGGCTTCTCTCTCTCTCTCTCTCTCTCTCTCTCTCTCTCTCTCTCTCTCTCTCCTGATTCAGGAAGACCTGGGAGGAGAAGAAAAGAGGGGCAGGGCAAAGGGGTGGGGTTTCCTTTCCTCCCCAAGTTTAATTTCAGAAAGCCCAGTTCTAGAATCTATTGTATCATGACTATAATTGTCTGACTTGACCATGTTTACCTCCCCAGGAGTATTTTCCTAAATCAGAAAAAAAGGATTCTCCCGGCTGGGTCTATGCTATTGTGGTTTTTGTGGCTGGAGTCCCATGCCTCATCATCCCCTTGTTCGCCCTCTACAAGTTCATCAGGAATTGCTGTCAAAAGAAGCATGACCAGCAAGGCCTCGTCAGCGCCTATTCCGTTCCATCTGTGAATGGAGATGTAAAGAATTAAGCTGCGGCACGCTTCCCGGGGCAGTGGGGACAGGTTCTTGATTGGAAAGGGAAAAGAAAAAAAGCAATAGCCAGGCACATTGGAATGACTAGACCCTCATGGCGTCAACCTTGGTGGGGGTGAGCCTCCAGGCAAACACTCCAGTCTATGTGACAAATGGAGATTCTCGTGTGCCTTACAAACTGGGGACCTCTCCGTGCTAGGAACTGAAGGGATTGCCACTGTTCAATTTAATTTAACCAGCATTTATTAAATGCTTGCTCATTACCAGGCATTGTTCTAGGTGCTAGGGATATGAAGTCACAGCCAAGTATATTGTGATATCCTGGGGTGAACACCATTGAATGTCCAGTGACTGAAATGTGATGCTGAGGCTGCTAGATTTCGTTTGCTTGTGGACTGCTAGGGAGATGGGAGGAAACATTCATACCTCTATTCTCTATTACTACACTACCCCATTTCTGTTTGTGGGAGGTACCTGTTGATAGCAAAATTTCCATAAGATTTTAAGTGGAAAGCTTTTTCCTAAAGAGAAACTTTAACCCTGAATCACAGAATCTCAGCATTACCAAGCATGACCTCTGAGGCCATCTCGTCCAATCCATCCTGAACCAAGGATTCCCTCAACAGCATTCTGGATAAGTGGTGCTCTGGCTTCTGCTTCTGAAGATATCCAGTGAGGGAGAACTCACCACTTCCTGAGTCAGTCAATGCCATGTTTGGAGAGGTCTGCTTGTTAGGAAGTTTTTCCTCACATCAAGCCAAAGTATGTCTTTCTCCATCTTTTGGCCTGTTGCTCCTAGTTCTGTTCTCTGGCATCAAGCAGAAGACATCAAATCCATTTTCTACCCTGTTCCATCTTGTAGAAAAAAATCTTCTGCAGAAAGAGTGACCCTGGGCCTAGGAGCTGGACCACCCTGGAACCTTGATTCCAGGATCGTTACCTAGAAATAATCAGAGATTGGCAGTTCCACCAATGTGTTTGTGCAAGTTTTGCAGTTCTGGATACCCCCTCCCCAAAGTTCCTGAGTTTGTTTACAACCCTTTGACTGACTGGACATTAACTACACTTAATCACCGTTGCTAGCTTTCACAAATAGATAAACAATTAAGTAACGCCTCTCTTCCCAGGAGGCAAGGAGGAATGTGCCCTTAGAGTTTGGCTAAGGGAACATTAACATGCTTGTAACGAGTAATTCCATGTGAATTTTTAGCCAGGTTACCTTTGGAAGAAAGAAGGGTTATATACTAACTCAGCCTCTAACTCAACCCACACAGTACCAAGAACACTTGACATACTTTCTCAGTGACTTAAAAGGATGCATTTTCTCTTTAAAATTCACACCCTAAATATGTATCCAAGTGGACTGGTATTTTGAGGGATGGCTTTAACAAACTATTTGCTTTTTATTCTAGCTGACCAAATCAGTTTATTCCATAAGAAATCTAGAAGCTATTTAAATGAAGGAGAAATATCTGAAAATACCCATTGTTCAGGGGCAAAGTATTTTGGAGAGGGTGTAGTTGTCAACACCTGGGTTAGTAGCTTTATTCTCTCTATGGGTCTTCCATGTCTTTATTGGAGGCAAGTTAGAGAGAGTTGGAGTAGCTTCCATATTTATGCTCATAAAAGCCCTAGGCATGTTGGCTGTGGTTGTGGTGGCAGTAGGGGCCACAGCAAATCAAGTGGAGAGAGGTTTGTGAAAGATCATGGAGCACCCAAGGTTCTTACCACTTCAAATTTTCCATCTCCATTATCGAGCTAGTGAGTAATATTTTAAAGTCTCCATAACAGTGTATTCCAATAGCCATGGGAACATTTCAAAAGCCTGATATTAATTCTTTAAGTCATCATATTCCAAGGGGCAATGGTTCCTAGAGGAGAAATTACACTTTTGGTTTTTTAATGGTATGGTTTATGAATTTAAAAAAAAAAGATGTCCATGATGGCAATTTTGGGCCAAGAACATTCAATCTCCACAGAATTCTAGACCAGCAACCCTGGAAGGAGCTTTAGAGAACAGCTGATCCAACATTCTTATTTTGCAGATGAGGAGACAGACACAGAGAAGTGAAACATTTTGTCCAAGATCACAGCTAGCCAATGGCAGAGCCAGAACTCCAATCCAGATCTCCTGCTGTACAGCATCCAGATGCCCTCTTACTGTGTCTATCTCCTCATATGCACGTGAATACAGTGATGCTTTCTATGTGCTCTTCTCCAAATTTTTTAGGCCTGCCATTGGAAAAAAAAAAAAGGAAGAACCTGCATTACTCTAATTGACCCACCTGTACATTATGCTTATTACTCTTGGTAACTATGTATGAAACTTCTGGAAAATTCTTGGCACATCCATCCTTGCTAATTATGATCACTTCCCAGGGAGTTAAATACTGTCACTGCTAAAGATTGCCAGTCATACCAGATGTAGCCTAGATAATGAAACTGGAGTCATAGCCTGGCATATTTCTAAATTTGTAAATGACATGCTTATTTTCTTGTGTAGGTGTAAAAAAACCAAACCTTGTCTTTTACATGTGTAAACATATATATGTTTGAATAAATGAGAATTCTTTAATATGTATTTGTCTAAATATAGTTTTCTAAATGCAAAACAGATGGTTATAAAATCAAATTGAGGCCTAAAGGGAATCACGGCAAACCAACAGGAAATCAGACCGCAGACCTAGACAGAACTTGTTCTGTGCTATAATGGAAAATACCTGGGTTTTCATCCTTACTATGTGTGAGACATTGAGCAAAGTGCATCACAGAGGTAGTGATGGTCTAGCATATATATGGAGCTTTAAGGTTTGAAAATGCTTTATTAGTATTATCTCATCTATTTACTGAATTTAGAGTTGTAAAGGACCTCAATGTCCATCTAGTCCTATCTGTGCCCTACTTTTTAAAAATTCCTACTATTTCATAACCTACAAGTGGTCATCCAGCTTCTACTTGAAGGCCCCAATGAAGGGAAGCTTACCACCACTCCTGGCTGGCTCTGGTCATTAAGAAGCTTTTCCCAAGATCCAATCTAGGTTTGCATCTTGCAACTGGTCCCCATCACTCCTGGTTCTTTTCTGGGTCCACAGAACAAATCTGAGCCCTCTGTCCCATGAGAGCTTAGAGACATCTAGTATGTCCCCCGCAAGTCTTCTCCAAGCTGAACATCACCATTTCTTACCATCTATTCTCATACAACATTAGACTCAAGGCCCTTCCCTATCCTGATTGTACTGCTCCATATCCTCTGCAGGGACAGCTAGGTGGTGCCATAGTGCACAGAGGATCAAGAAGACGCACCTTCCTGAGTTCAAATCTGGCATCAGACACTTATTAGGCTGAGTGACCCTGGACAGGTCACTTAACCCTGTTTGCCTCAGTGTCTCATCTGAAAAAAATGAGCTGGAGAAGCAAATGGCAAAGTACTCCAGTATCTTTGCTAAAATGGAGTCACAGAGAGTTGGACACAACTGGAATGACTCAGCAACAACAAAAAGAAAAATATGCTCTCTAGCTTATCTCTGGACCTCACTTTGAGGGGCAGGGGAGGAAGAAACATTTATATAGTATCTACTATGTGCCAGGCATTGTGACAAGTGACTTACAAATAGCATCTCACTTGATCCTCCCAACAACCCTGAGAGGCAGGTGCTATTATCATCCTCATTCTACAGTTGGGGAAACCAAGATAAACAGAGATTAAGTGACTCGCCCAGGGTCACACTGGAAGTAATAAGTGTCTGAGGTTGGATCTGAACTCACGTCTTCCCGACTTCAGATGCAGTGCTCTATCCACTGTGCCACCTAGAGATGCATTCTAGGATCTTTTTTAGGTCTACAGCTTCTCCTTTCTTTCCCTTTTTGGTTTTACCTTCATGAAGATCTGTATATGAGAAATTCTAAAACATGATCTATGTGATACTGAAAGAGCTGGCAGCGAATAAGTCAACAAGTAACTGGTTTGTATAAATTCTTTCACTTTTCAACTAGCTGTGGGATTGTGTAACTCAGCCTGAGCACATTTGCTAAAAGCAGGTACCCGTATTGTTCTAGGCGGGGATATAGAGAGTTACAGAAGTAGATGGAGATGCTTTTGGGGGGACAGGTTTGGGGAGGGGAAATATTAAAAAACATCAAAGACCTTGAATCTTTTTAAAGCAAATAGAATTGTTGCAGAAAACTATTTGCTAGTATGTGGCATTAAGTTCTTTTCAGCTTCTTTTCTACCTTTCTTCACTCCCCTTTCACTCTACCACACACATGCACACACGTATGTATACCACATCACGTATGTACACACAGACATACATGCACACACATGCACGTAAATGTATATTTATATACACATGCACACATTTTTTAATGTTCCTGTACATCCTATGGCCTAACTAATTTGGAAATGTAACCAATACAGTTGAAAAATAGAAGCTAGAGGGGCAATGGCCAAAGGGGGTCAGCCAAAAATGAAAGCTCAGACCCCTTGGCACAGCTTTGGACACAAGATCCCTTAACTGTTCTAAGGGCTTCATGAGTGTGAACAAAGTCTCAACACATGTCGAATTAAACACTGACTCTTAATCTAGGCAGGTATGGGATGCTTTTAGTTCACAAAGAGACAAGTTGTTCATACACCCACCACCGCCTAATGTTCTCCTGCTGCATTCCACTTTCCAGTCCCAGTGACATGCATGTATTCTCCCTCCTTCTCCCCCCAACACGTATACATGCCACATTGCTGTAGTGACTATAGACACACAGATGGACCCCTGTTGGCTGTGACAAGCAGTGGCAAAATCCCTTGAGTGCCTAACCATTGAGAAAAATATTTGAACCAATGCTTATCTCATAAAACCAATCACAACATGTTTATTGCTCTCAAGAACTACAGCTGAGCAACATTGTGCGACTTTGTTAGACTTAGCTCTTCTGAGTAATGCAATGCTCTGAGACAATTCCAAAAGACTCATGATGGAAAATGCTATCCACATCCAGAGAAAGAACTATGGAGTATGAATGCAAATTGAAGCATACTATTTTCTCTTTCTTTTGTTGTTTTTTTGTTTTTTCTTTCTCATGGTTTTTCTCTTTTGTTCTGATTCTACTTTTACAACATGAATAATGTGGAAATATATTTTTAAAAATTGTATCTTAGCTCAAAAAAAAAGAATTATAGCATAGACTTCTGGGAAATCTTTTTTCTAATAATAGAACTGGTCCATGTCCTCTCTTCCTCTTCCTTGACCTTGGTAGGAGCATGGGTTGACATTCAAGCTGAGTGAAATGAGATTGTGTTTGCCTCCTACGAAAATACTCCTGTGAAGTTTTTATAAGCTCCCAGAAGGCAGGGACTATGCTGTTTTTTTTTAAATCTTTGCATCCTTGGTTCACAGCACAGTGACTCAAGTAGGCTTCAATACTTCACAACTGAACAAGCATTTATTAAGCACCTACTATTGTCAGGCACTGTGCTGGTGCTAGGATGATATTTCCCCTACCAAGGCAGATCACAACCTTTCCGTGCTTTAGTAGATAGTTTAATAAGATGAAAGAGACAGAGAGTAAGAGGCAGAAGAAAAAAATCACCACCTGGTGGCAAACCTTCTGATGATAATCTGAACATGTCTAGGTTGAAGCTCAGGTGCCAACTACATTGTGTTTCAGCAGGCCTCACCTGAAGTCTTTCTGACTTAGCTAAAAACTTGTGTTCTGCTGCCATAGTCCCAAAAAACCCACAGTCATCTCTATACCATAGTGAGACATTGGAGTAGGACTTCAGTGGAGAGATCTTACGTAGAGTATGTGTTTACTGCATGTTTATTGAGTTAGATGTAATGGTGGTGACAAAGGATGGCAATTTTGGAGCCTGTTATATACAGTTGATTGGACAACCTATGGAACGTGTACATCAATATATATCTGATAAGTTGGGCCCAGAACTGGACAGAAAATTAAGAATGGGCTGTAGAGCCTTTGGGAGATTTTAATTATCCCAGAACAAAAGTTCTTCTTCTTTAAACCATTCTTCTTTCCGGTGATGTTGTATGACTACAAGCTATGGAACACTACATACAATCTGTGAAAAGGGGGGAGAAATACAGTGGTTTTGAGCAGGTTATAATGTATTATGAACAAGGAGTTGCCTAAGAGAAGTCATTCTCATGTAAATGTATGATCTAAAAATAAGATGGACTGGCCACATGGAAGAAGCAAAATGTGGGTCCATAGGGTGACCCCCAAATGGCAGGTTCAGTCGATTTGTCAACAATAATTTATTAAGCATGTGCTGTATACGA
The DNA here is from genome assembly GCA_028646595.1 of Phalanger gymnotis. NCBI lineage: Eukaryota > Metazoa > Chordata > Mammalia > Diprotodontia > Phalangeridae > Phalanger > Phalanger gymnotis. The sequence continues at coordinate 292,066,419 of CM053622.1, read as the reverse complement.
GATATTATGGTGAGCACTGAGGATGCAAAGAAAGGAAAAGATGGAGTCTCTGCTTTCGAGGAGGCCACGTTCCAATGGGGGAGACAATGTGAAAATAACTATGTACATATGTAACTAATAGGTAGGGAGAGTGTGAAAATTAAAGAGTAGGGATGGTATTGGGGTAATCTTCTGGAGAAGATGGAGTGGGATATGGAAGAGGACAGGAAGGGAACAAGCAAGCATTTATTAAGCACCTATGCTGGACCAGTCACCGCACAGTCACTTTACAAATGTTATCTCATTTGATCATCACAACAGCTCTACGGAGTAGGTGCTGTTATGATCTCCACTTTACAGTTCAGAAAACTAAGACAAACAGAGATTGAGTGACTTGCCCAAGGTCACATAAGTAGTAAGTGTCTGAGGTTGGATTTAAACCTAGGTCATCCTTACTCTAGGTTCTTTCACATAGAGGGGTTTGCTTTGGCAAGAGGAGGGTCTGCCTTGTGAGACAGGGATCAAAGATAGTGGAGGAAGGCATCTGAGTGATGTGGAATGAGGAGGAAAGTAGGAAAAAAGAGCTCTCGTTGAATGGCCTTATTTTTATCTGTGAAATATGAGGTGAGTAAAGCTGTTAGAATGAGGGGAACGGTGCCATGGGAGGTTTGAGAGGGGATGAAAAGACTTTCTCCAGGCATTTAATGAAATGGCATAGTAAGAAAATTAGTGACAATTTCCCCCTGAAACCTAGGGTGCATTCTCCCACAAGTACACACAGCATCATTGGCAAGAGTATGCACGTGTAGGGAAACACATAGGGAATATGTGTGGACAGGCTGGCACATGAATGAAGCAATGCAACCTTAAGGAACCTGTCTGGCCAAGGCACATGTGTAGACAGGCAGTTCATTCCTCTGGCATTGCTGGACTTCTGATGTCCTACTGCTCTGCTTCTCACTGTGTTAGACCCACTGTTAGAGGCTACTTTGTGGGATTTGTAGTCTCCATGGAACATTGCTTGACTATAACCTCCATCCGCTCCTGCTCCTGGCCCATATGAAGTGTTCATCTCTCTTCCTCATTGAAGAAAAGATGCTTTCATGCTCTTTTAGCTTACATAAAACCTATGGGCTTTTCTGGTTGGAATGTTGTTGAGTTGTTTCCAACTCTTCGAGGTTTTCTTGGCAAAGATGCTGGAGGGGTTTGCCATTTTACAGATGAGGAAACCTAGGCAAACAGGGTCAAGTGACACACAACTAGGAAGCGTCCAAAGCCAGATGTGAACTCGTGGAAAGGGGTTTTCCTGACTCCCAGCTCAGCATGCTATCCACTGAGCAAACCAGTTGGCTGCGTACTCTAGAGGACTTACAAAACTCTAGAGTACTTACAAAACTTACAAAACTTCCTCTCAGAGTCTTGGCTACCAAGGCCTCTCATCTTTAGCCCCTGGCACTAAGCTCTTTAGAAAAAACAGCATAGTTGTTCCAACTAGCTAGTGCTCTTAGGCATAGTTCTTAGTTTTGGTTTTTTCATTCCTCTTAAAAGCCTGTTAATTGGTTCCCTTTGTCAAGACCTCACCCTAACTTGCAACTAGAGTTCCACATGCTTTCCAAAATTTCAGTCTCTGAAAGTTAAACTATAATCACAGTAATAATTATTTGTCCAGTAGCTACCACATGGTTCTGGGGTTTAGAGTTCCCCATTTTTCATACCCTAATTGCCTTCTATTCTTCCACGCAGGTGTGTGGGTGCAGAAACAGGCAGAGAAGCAAGTTATACCCAGGCAGCAAAGTCATAGTCTGCTGCCTCCATAACCACATTTCCATCCCTTTTGTATACAATGGAGCCAACTTTGGAGCGCTCCCTTACAGAGAGACTACTGATGGACAGTTCACATGTTCCATAGGTGCCTTTGAAATGTCAAAAAAAATAAGCAAGACCCCCAGCACTTGGTGGGTCCCTGTGGTGAACTTATGGGCTGACATGGAAAAGAGTCACAAAGAGTGGTCGGTTATGACTGGGTTGTGATTGGAGAAATGCCCATATTGAAGAGATCACAGTTAAAGCTATGGAAAGAATGAAAATCTCTTCCAAAAGAATTATTTCCTTACCATTCACTCTCCCTACCATTGTACCCACTGTATAACAGATCTGACCTTGCCATCCACCTTGTTGCTGAGCCATCATCATGGACTGAACCCTCTTGATACTGGAACTCCCATTGTGCTACCTGGTAAGTGTATTACTTAATCCACTGTATCTAACCAGCCCCATTTGCACATTTCACCCTGGCAATTCCTTTTGGTCATCTGCCTGGCTCAATATACCCTCTAGAGGGACTATTGGACTTTGCCACCCATCTTACTACCCTGACCCCCATCCCAGCACATACTTTCTAGCTGTAGATCATCATTGCACTGATACTTTTACTGCTTCCAGAAAGAGCATAACAATCAACTCCCCTATAACTCTATTTGCCATCTTTGCAACTCCTCAAACTCTCTCTCCCCTCCTCTCTTCCTGGCCGCTTCTCACCTATATGTTACCCCCCTTTATTAAAGTGTTAGATTCTTGAAGGAAAGGACCGTCTCACTTTTATATTTGTGTCTCCAGCACAGAACTTGGATATAGTCAGTGCTTAATAAATACTTTTTCATTTATTCCTTCATTCATCTCGGGCGTCCTGGAATATCCTCCACTTAGAAGGTGCAACAGTAGAAAGAAAGTGTCCTCATCCTATCCATGGTTAGTTTAAGGCTGTTTCTATTGGACACAGGACACAGAGCCTATGTGAACGTGCTTGAAGACTCAGAGGTCAGAGAGGCCCTTCTGAAATTAAAACAAGAATTTAGCTATAAGTTACCAATTAACTGTATTTTATTTATTTATTTTTTAAACAGATGAAATTCAACAGAGGGTGCATTTGGTAGTCACTTCAGCATCTCCATCATCTGCTGTCCAATTTGTGCTTTTGGACAAGCTGGCTCTGAGCAGATAGCCGCCCCCCTCCCCGCCACTGCCTTCAGTCACAATAGTTCAATGCCAAAGCAGGCTCACGGGCAGAGAACCTCCTCAGTGACAGTGACAACAATGTCCAGCATTCTGGCAGCAGATACACTTCCAGGTGATTCTAAGGATGATGAACGACCCAAATGGGACAACAAATTCCAGTACATTTTAAGCTGTATTGGATTTGCTGTAGGGTTGGGAAATATATGGAGATTTCCATACTTGTGTCAGACTTATGGAGGAGGTAAGTATGTATTACTTCTCATTATAGATTTTTCACATTGTAACTGGATTTCATGATGTGTACCTGATTATTTGAGGATGATGAACCAATGATAGTGTATATTCTTAGTGTGGGAAAATCATAACTTATTTGGAGCTCTTTAGGACATTGACTTTTATAACAATATTTCCTCCCCGTCTGTATTAATGTTTTGCTTTATCTATTAGTTGCTGCTTTAAAAAAGGAGGGGGGGCAGCTAGGTGGCACAGGGAGTAGAGCACCTGGAGTCAGGAGCACCTGAGTTCAAATCCAGCCTCAGACACTTGACACACTTACTAGCTGTGTGACCTGGGGCAAGTCACTTAACCCCAATTGCCCTGCCTTCTCTCCTCTAAAAAAAATAAAAAATTTTAATAAATGGATGGATAAGTCTTAAAATTTTAGAGTTGTTTGGAAATTATTTCATGACAGTATCAGAAACATCAGCACAGAGCCCCTTTCTAAGCAAGTTTTGGAAGTATGGTTCAACCAGGCAGTACAATGGATGGGGTGCTAGATTTGGAACCATAAACATCTGAGTTTACAAGATGCTTACTAGCTATATGACCCTGGACAAACCACTTAACATCTTTTTTGTCTCAGTTTCCTTATCTGTAAAAATGGGGATAATAACAGCCCCTATATCAGAGGATTGTTGTGAAGATCAATGAGATAACATGCAAAATGCTTTGTAAATATTAAAATACTATATAGATGTTGGCTATTATTTTTTAATGGTATGATGTAGTTTCATCACAGGGGTGTTTTCAAGAAAATGGTGAATTGTTACTACCCTTATCATCGGGTTTCAAGTTAAACACTCACGAAGCAATTTAGTTTTTCCTAATTACTTTGCCTTAAATTGGGGAAGATGCCACTAGATGAACAATGGTAAATCCTTGGGTGGTCCACGATCCAATAAATTAAACTTGTGCTTTGTCTAAGATTTCTATGGTGACTCTTCTCTAGCTCATTACATTCATAACCATGAAATATCAACACCTTGTTTAGAAAAATTATATTTTTATTAAAATGACTAATATCAAAGAACACTGTATTTATATATCATACACATGGAGAGCAAGATTTAAAAGAAAGAAACTTCTAAGTATAATTTGGTACATTTCTCACTAATTATTAAAAGTTGTTGATTACTATTTAGTCTAACTCTGAAGAACACTTTCAAACACAATGAATTCTTCTCTTGAAAAGACCCTTTCCTAGGGTTTCAGGACAGTTTTGCATCAGGTTTTTGTAGTTTTTTTCGTAGTTCAATAAAAACACTAACTTCCTTCTCCATTGCTCAAAATGGTGCAGCAGTGACCCCATCTTTTACAAGGATATGCTAGGACAGAGCACAAGCTCTGTCAGGACTACCAAGAAAGAAAGAATTTAAATACAAGCCCAACAAGTGATTTAGCGCCTTTTATCCAAGGACTAAACTACTTAAACTCAAAGGCTCATCTTTAGACATTCGGCCATTTCTTGTTGTTTTGTTTGCTTGTGTGTTTTTTATTTGTGTTTTTGCCAGGAGAACTCACAGCTTTAAATTTTATGGTCCTGGTGTCCTTGATAGGATTAGATAATGAAATATCAAATGAGATAATGTATGTAAAGCCCTTTGTAAACCTTAAAATTCAGAGTAAATGTGAACTGTTATTATCATTGTTCACTGATCATTAGAAAGAGGCAACCACAAAATTAATAATAATAACATAACATATGAATTATGATGTTTCATTTTTGCTTTACATCCCTAGTTCCTAGCAAATAGTAAATGTTTATTGAATGAACGGATGTTGAATGAATGATCAGTGTAGTACAGATTAGAAGGCAACTAGTCAAAAATCACAAAGACGATAAGAACATGGCTCTAGAGCTGGAAGAGAACCCCTAAGATATCTGACTCAGTCCCTTCATTATATAGACCAAGGACTAGATATTTTATATAACTAGCCGAAGGCCGTGTAGAGATTCTCTCTCTCTCTCTCTCTCTCTCTCTCTCTCTCTCTCTCTCTCTCTCTCTCTCTCTCTTTCTCTCTCTCTTTCTCTCTTTCTCTCTCTCTATCTCATATATAATATATAATACACACACACACACACACATATAAAATCTCGGGTTTGACTCAAGCCCTCTTCCTACTGTTCTTTCTACCATGCCATGGTGATGTGGTAAAAAATAATAACCTTCATTATTTGGTGGCAATGATATTGGCCAAGACAAATGACACTCTTTGGTTTTGATATGTAGGCCTACAAATGAATTTAACCTGATTGGTGATATTTAAGAATAGTCCAGACCTTCATACAGCAAGGAACTAACCTCAATCGTGTCTTAAACAATCATGCTTGATAGCAAAATAAGAGGTTGGATTGTCTTTTGTCATTTAAATGACAACACAAAATAAGTTTTAAGTGGAAAAAAATGGAGTTAATTAAGATAATCAGAGTATTCAGATTTTAATGACAGTTACATTGATTTCACCTCTTTTCTTCCCTCCATCCCACAAATAAGCAAGATTCCATTGCTTAGTACAGTGGCTGGCACAAAGTAAACATTTAATAAATGAATTGATGTGTTGACTTGTGTTAAAATAGCAAACATATTAGAGCAGGGAGAATTCCTTTGGCAGTCTGGTGAAACCTACAGATCTTTTCTCTAGTAATATTCTTAAATAATTGAAAGAAATGTTCAACTTTAGTCAGTCAATTAGCATTTTCTAAGCACCTACTATGTGTTAGGCACTGTGCCAATCACCAGGAATAAAAAGAAAGGGAAAAGACAGCCCCTGCTGTCAAAGAGAACTCTAATGGGGGAGATAGCATGGCAAGGAAACTGTTTATGAACAAAATATACACACATATGCACATATGATAAATTGGAAATAATCAACAGAGAAAAGATATTAAAATTGAAAGGAATCAGGAAAGATCTTATAAAAGTTGGAATTTTAGCTAAGACTTGAAGGAAATCAGGGAAGCCGGGAGGCAGAGATGAGGAATGAAAGAAAGCTGCTGAAAATGCCAATTCTAGAGGTGGAGACTCTTGGGTAAGGATCAGCAAGGAGGCCAGTGTCACTGGATCACAGAGTAAAGTGTGAAAAGGTCAAACCAGGTTGTGAAAGGCTTTGAATGACAAATGGAAGATTTAATATTTAATCCTGAAAATGACAGCAAGCCGCTTCAGGTAGAGGCTAGTAAAAATAAAGATGTGATCTATCCACTCAAGTACACAGACCCCTTGAAATCTATCTACAGACTCTTGGTGGTAGGGAATCTGTACACCCCTGGATTAGCACTCCAAAGTTTTTTTATCACCTAAGGCACTTTTTTGAGTGGCCTTACCAAGAGGTAGTTTGGGCTCTTATATAATGGTCTCCATGAGGAAGATCATAGGAATGAGAGCTAGAAGGGACCTTAGAAATCACACGATCCATTTCCCTCATTTTAAAGAAAATGAAGCTGGATGAGGTGAGGGAATTTATCCCAGTTACTGGTGGTAAGTAGGATTTCCATCCATAACACCTTGCATCGGTCTGTGGAAGGTCAGCTTATTAGGCATTTTGAAAGCCTCCCCAGGAAAGCCAGCCTTCTTGGATAGATAGCTGCTGACATGAGAGCCCAGAACCAGCTGTTTCTGCTAAGTAAATGCCCCCTCTCCTCCATTGGTTTGTTTGTTTTTGCCTTCAGAGTGCATTTTTAAAATACATGTTGTTATGTAAATGAGCATTAAAAAAGTATTTTCAACAGTTTGGCCCAGTGGTTCCATCTTTGGGAACTATGCAATCTTATCAGACTTGAAGGGTCCAATAAGTCTACAGAAAGACTTCGATAGATGTTGTATCCACCATCTCTAGCTATCTTATAATGTCCCAGAAAAATATGTGTATTCGTTGAAGCTTTGGAGAACAGTCATAGTGCAATGTCCCCAGGACACCTCAACCAACATTGTTCAACATTAACCATTAATGGGGCGGAGCCAAGATGGCGACTGGAAAGCAGTAACCGGCGTGAGCTCCCCTCCAAGTCCCTCCAAAAACCTATGAAAAAATGGCTCTGAACCAATTCTAGAACTACAGAACCCACAAAGGGGCAGAGGGAAGC
>CM053622.1:292031082-292058562 GCA_028646595.1 Phalanger gymnotis | reverse complement strand
GGGTGGATGCGCTGCCTCACCAGCATTCCTCCTTCCCCAAGAACCCCCTACCTGGACTGGGCTTAAATCTTCAGCAGGCTCTGCACTCCTGCTCTGATCAGCCATTTAATTCCTCCCACCAGGTGGGCCTGGGGCCAGAAGCAACTGCAGCTGAATTTCTAAAGCTGCCCCGCCTCCGTTGCCCCAGTGGTGGTAGGCGAACTGCAAACTCCGTCTCGGCCTGCAGCTTTTCGCACTAACCTTCTGTGTTGTCTTTGCTGTTTGTGGGTTGTGAGGTCTGGTACATGCCACAGCTCAGTTATTCAGCATGCTAGGGCACTCTCTGCTCCACTCCTGGTCTCGTCGGTCCGTGGTCTGCTGCGCTGCGCCTTGCGCGCCGGGCTCTGCTTGGCTCAGCTCCGCTCCCCTCAGCTGGGAGCTGGGAGTTCCGTGCGGGACAGACCTTACCCTGAGACCATCCAGGCTGTCCTGGGCTGGAGCCCTGCTTCCCTCTGCCACTTTGTGGGTTCTGCAGTTCTAGAATTGGTTCAGAGCCATTTTTTATAGGGGACTTGGTGGGAAGCTCACGCCAGTTACTGCTTTCCAGTCGCCATCTATTTTAATTTTTTTAAATTTTTTTCTAACATCTTCATGTTAGAATTTGGCAAACCATTCAGCCTGATTTTATAATTTACTCATTTTCCTTGATTTATCATAAATAACCTAATAATATAATTTTTAAAACTTGTTAAGATTATCAGGAAATATATGATAGAGGTATGATTTCTATGTATTTTCCTAAATATTGTTTTTAACCTAATTGCCACATTGTTTGGAGTGTAAAAATCTTAAAATGGTTAGGTTTTGTTGTTTGCAATTACTTCTACCATCACCTAATAGTCCTATCTCCCTTAAAATTAAATCCAAACAGGAAAGCATTAACTGATTTAATCTTTTCATTAGCTACTCTTTTATCTTATGCTTGCCAAAGAATGATAAATATTATCTTTCTTATGGTCCTAATCTTCCTAATATCTTTTTGGATTCTATGTCTCCTATAGACAAGCTATTTTCAAGTTCATAATATTTAGTATTACAATAATTAAGATTTTTTTATCCTTTCTCCTACCTTCCAACTTAGTCAAAGATAGAAGGCTTCATTATGGGAATAATCTGCCCTTTTCTCCGTTCTCTTTTGAAATGTCATCTATGTTATTTTTCTTATCATCAAAACTAATATTACATAAAACTCTTACCAGACTAATCTTCTATAAAGGAGAAGCCTTGTATTTTACCCAGCATCTAGGAATATTCTAAACACAATTTAATTAACTAATAGATAGGTCATTCTTCTGCCTTCAAAAAGAATGTGGGTTTGCTGCAAGGCTGACTCTAGAATCCAAGTCCATATCTTTTAGTTTTATTTTCTGTTCCAACATCACTATTTTCCCATGGTTTTAACTTGCAAAGCATGATAAAGTATACATTAGTGTCCTCTGGTATATGATTTCTTCTTTCTTCAAGCTTAGAAGATCCTGACTTGAATTTTAAAGTCTGATGAGAATGTGCCTTACAGACTTGGATTTTAGGTTTCCTTCTTGTTCAGAATGAATATTTTTCTGATTTCAGGATGTCAATTAGGGAAAATTCTCTTGAATTATTTCTTCAGGGTATCAAGATTCAGATTCTTTCCCCTTTCACTGTCCTCTGATATGCCAGTTATTCTGATGCTTGATTGTTTAACCTGTCTTCAAGGTTGGTCACTTTTTCTTGCACTTTTAGCAACTGGTTTTCTGCCTCTGTTACATTATGGAATTGTTCTTCCATTTTGTTTCCCCTGTCTATTTTTTGGTGTACTAGATCACTTCTCATTTTTGCTATTTCCAGCAATATTTTATCCACGAGGATGTTCATTTCTGTATAATTTCCTCTTATTTCCTTACAAATTTCTTTGACTGAAATCATATCTTTCTTTAGATCCTTTAGAGTACCTAGTATCCAGACTAGTTGTTCTTGAGTTGCATTTCTTGAGTTGCTTTTGATGTTGTATGTACAGATTAAGACACATTTTGAACTGATAATAAAGTTGAAATTAAACTCAGTAATCAATATTTTCACAGATGCTTTGTGCTACTTTGAGGTGGTAGTTTCACTGTAACAGGATCATCACCTTCCTCTCCAGTGTCCCTGCCTGATGACCCGACAACATAGAAAAATTACTTCTCCCTCACAACTGCTGCGCAGACTTTGGAACCCTTAATATTTAAGGGGCATACTGTTGCTAGTTTCTTTCTCTTTTCTCTCTCACGCATTGTCTGAAGGGACTTGTAATCACATTTCCTCTTCTTTTTTTTTTTTATTAATTCTCCACCTCCCCTCTCCCTAACAACCCTAAGCTCAAAAGTGGGTCCTGACTCAGGATCTTCCCCTAAAAGGTCAACTCAAAATTCATTTAATTGCTTATTACGTAGCTCAGTGTTTGGCAGGTTCTGAAGGAAAGTATGGGAGAGAAGAGGTATTATTAGACTGATTACCAAACTGAAGATCTACAGAGCTGTGGTGCTGACTTCATTGTCATATGCCTATGAAACCTGGACAGTCTACCAGCGCCATGCCAGGAAACTAAATCACTTCCATTCGAATTGTCTTAGGAAGATTCTGAAGATCACCTGGCAGGATAAGATACCAGACACTGAGGTCCTTACTCAAACTAAACTGCCAAGTATTCAAACTCTGCTTCAGAGAGCGTGACTCTGATGGGCTGGCCATGTTGTTTGAATGCAAAACATACACTTACCAAAAAGATTTTTATGGAGAACTCACACAGGGCAAGCATTCATATGATGGTCAGAAAAAGCAATTCAAGGACACTCTCAAGGTGTCTCTCAAGAACCTGTTTGTGTGAATTGATTGTGTGACACTGGCACAGCCCTCTCAGCATGGCATGCCCTCATCAGAGAAGGTGCTGTGTTCTATGAGCAAAGCAGAATTGAAACAGCTCAAAGGAAAAGCAAGGTGTGCAAGTTTAGAGTATCCACCCCAAATGTTCACATGGACTATTTGTGCTCGACCTATGGTAGAGCATTCTGAGCTCGTATTGTTCTGATAAACCACAATCGAACACAATGAAACTTGACTCTAGCATAGTGATATCATTTTGGTTCTCTTTGAGAACGAAAGACAACTAACCAACCAACATAGCAGATACTGTGCTAAGCACCAAGGATAGAGGTCATCAAACTGAAACAGCTCCTGACCACAAGGAACTTAAATTCAAGACAGCTCAAAGGCCCCTACCTAGAGTTTACCCTGGGATATCTCCAAGTATAGCTTGTATCTGGATTTCCACAATTGTGGGAAATAGGATCCTCAGCCCTCATATGAGCAGTCAAAATAAGAAATGCACATTGGATAAAGGATGACATTTCTTTCGCCCCACAGAAAATGGAAAATCATAGGATATGAACTGATTTAGAACTGAAAGGAACCTTTTACATCATCTAATCCAACCCCTTGATTTTACAGAAGAGGAAAATGAGACTCAAAGAACTTTATACAGCTGGTCAGTGGCAGGACAGGGATTCAAATCCAGGTCAAATTCATCTCTGAATTTCATCTCTATTTCTACTGCATGACACTGCCAGTCATGCAAAGTCCTGATAGTTGCCCATGAATAGATACTGAAAAACACAAAACCTTCATGATAACTCACAACTTACCCTCAGAAAGGAATGCACTTAGGACCATCTTTGGGACAATGCTCTACCGTTCTTGTGAACTGTTCCAAATGTTTTTCCCTAGATTCAGAAGAAGTGGCAATGGTGTGGTCAGAGCCAGAATCTTATTAAATGTCTCAAATGCACAATCTGTCACACAAAACTTACTACATAACTTTGACGCCTTCATCATTCCACTTCTTTCTCTCATCTTCAATATCTTCTTATCTACTGTCTCCTTCAATGCTTTCTACAAAGATATCCAGGTCTCTCCATCCTTTAAGAAAAAATAAAAACAAAACCTTTTACTTGACCCTGACACTCCTTCATATTATCACCCTCTATTTCACAGCCATCTTCCCTTTCATAGCAAGACTTCTAGAAAGACTGATCTGTACTCATTGCCTCCATTTTCTCACATTTCACTAATTTCTTAACTCTTACAATCTAACCACTAACCTGGCTATTTGGCTGAATCTGTTCTCTCCAAAGTTATCAATGATCTTTTTCTTTTTTGGTGTCCATATTGAAACCTGTTCCATATTTAATCACACCTACTGACATAATAACATCAACCACGATTGATATAAAAATGATATAAAACATGATATAAAACAGTAGAGCCCTTTAAGCCTGCTATTGCTGTGCTTATACCAATCATCTTTGAAGTGCTAACCCCAGTGACCTTTTCTCCATCCTCATTCTACCTTATTCTATATAACTTTTGATACTGTTGACAACTCCCTCCTTTTAGACAGTCTCTCTTCCTTGGCCTCCAGGACAATACTCTCCCCTGTTGTGTTGTTCCTTCTACTTGTCTGAATACTGCTTCTCAGGTCCCTTTGGTGGGTCATCATCCATCTCTCAACTGTGTAGTGTGAGTGCAATCCCAGGTCTGTCCTAGTGGCCCCTTTCTCTTTTTTCTTTACCTTCTCTCAGTGATTTCGTCAGCCACCATAGGCCCAATGATCTTTTTAACAATTGATTTAATTTTGTTTTTAATTTAATTTAATTGTGAAGTGTTCATTTTGTCTCTCCCATCCCACCCCTATCTGCCTCCCTTCCCCGAGAAAGCAAGAAAAACAAAATCTGTTACAAACATTTATAGTTAAACAAAATGAATTTTTACATTGACCATTTCCAAATTGATGTTATTTTACACACACACACACACACACACACACACACACACATACACACACACAGAGTCAATGTAAGATATCTATCTATATCTATGTGTACCTACACTCTGAGTTCATCACCTTTCTATGGACAGTGGGCATCATATTTCATCATAATTGGCCATTATGTTGATCAGAGTTTCCAAGTCTTTCAAAGCTTCTTGTCCCTACAATATTTATGTAAATTGTTCCCCTAGTTCTGATCACTTAACTTTGCATCGGTTCATACAAATATTCCCGAGTTTCTGTGAAATGGTCCCCTTCATCATTTCATATAGCACAATAATATTCCATCGCATTCACTTACCTTAGCTTGTTCAACCATCCCAACTACTAGAAACTCCCTCAGTTTCCAATTCTTTGCCACCGCTGAAAGAGCTGCTATTAGACCTCTTGCTCCTTGAAAGCATGGACTGTTTTGTTATTGTCGTTGTTTGTTTGTTTTGCCTTTCTTTGTATCCTGAGCATTTAGCATAGTGCCTGGCACAGAGTAGGCTCTTTATAAATGCTTGTTGACTGTCTTACTATATATGTTATTGTAAATATGTGTCCTTTTCCTCTTTTTTTTGTTGTTTGTTCTTTTTGAGAGTATAGACCATTTAGCATTCTGACTCAAAGAGTTTTTGTGGTTGTTTAGTCCTTTCAGTTGTATCTGACTTCGTGACCCCATTTTGGGGTTTTCTTAGGAAAGCTACTGGAGCGGTTTGCCATTTCTTTCTCCAGCTCATTTTACAGATGAGGAAACTGGCAAACGAGGTAAAGTGACTTACCCAGGTTTACACAGCTAGTAAGTGTCTGAGGCCATATTTGAACTCAGGATAACGAGTCTTTCTGACTTCAGGCCCAGCACTTGTCCTGCCTCAAAGGGTCTGCACAGCTCTCTGTCTCCTCTCCTCTGCTGGCAGCTCTTCAGCTTTACCCCTCACCCCCTGAGAATGTATGCCTGCGCCAAGTTCATCTCTACCCCTGCCCTTGTGAGGAGCAGCTCTCAGATGCTGAGTAGAGCATTAACTGCAGTGGTACTGAAATGGCCAGAGGTTCGGACAGATGAGAACCTCAGCATTTTGGCAGCATCAGGTCCCTTGACCTCACTTGTCCCCAGATGTGGATTCCAAAGTAGCACCATCTCAAGGGACATTGACACAGCAGCCAAGTTCATTGGGGCTGGGGCTGCCACTGTGGGGGTGGCCAGCTCTGGAGCTGGGATTGGGACTGTGTTTGGAAGTCTTATCATCGGTTATGCCAGGAATCCTTCCCTGAAGCAACAGCTCTTTTCCTACGCCATCCTGGGCTTTGCCCTATCTGAGGCCATGGGGCTCTTTTGCCTAATGGTGGCCTTCATCATCCTCTTCGCTATGTGACGGAGCCATTTCTATCCGCCAACGTTTCTGAATGTTCCTCCTCGTCTTGGTCCTTCCATGTCTCTTTTCAGCCTGTGTATACCTCCCCCTCCATCTTACCAAGCAGCCCTGGGGAAAGCCATGGGCTCAGGGTTTGACAGAGGGAAGACAAATAAATACTGTATTAATAAGCTGTAAAAAAAAAAAAAGGTCTGCACAGTTAAAGAGCTTTTTGGGCCCAGTTCTAAATTGCTTTCAAGAATAACTAGATTGGGGGCAGCTAGGCGGTACAGTGAGTAGAGCACTGGCCCTGGAATCAGGAGGACCTGAGTTCAAATCCAGACTCAGACACTTAACACCCTTACTAGCTGTGTGACCTTGGGCAAGTCACTTAACCCCAATTGCCCTGCCTTTCCCCCTCACCTCCCAAAAAGAATAACTAGATTATAAGACAATTCCAATGGACTCATGACAAAAGGTACTACCCACCTCCAGAGAGAGAACAGATGGAGTCTGAATGCAGATTGAATGTTTTTTCCCCATTTTGGGTCTATGTTTTCTTTTACCACGTGACTAATATGGTATTATATTTTGCATGATTGAACATGTATAACTCTTATCAAATTGCTTACTTGTCTCAGGGAGGGGGAAGGTGAGGGAGGAAAGGAGAGAGAAAATTTGGAACTCAAAATTTTTTTAAATGAATGTTAAAAATATTTTTTTTAAAAGAGATTGCTGGGGAAAATAAATAGCTGGATTAGTGCAAAGTTCCATCATAAGTTAAATCCTGATTTCCATGTCGATGGCTACCAAAATTATATATTTAGCTCTAATGTCTCTCCTGAAATCTGGTGCCACATCATCAACTATCTGCTTACGGTATCCTCCTGGCTGTCCAATCAGCATCAATAGGTCCAAAATGGAACTCATCTGCCCCTCCCCCGCCCCACCCCCCAAAACTCCCTTCTCCTGCCGACATTCCTCTTTGGGTGGAGGACAGCACCATCCGTCTAGTAATTCCAATTCACAGCCTCAGATCTGTCCTTTGCTCTTCTGTCTTTCACACTTCACGCCCAAACAGTTATCAGGCTTGTTTGTTTTTTAAGTCTCCTTTCACAACATCTCTCAAATATATCCCTTACTCTCCGCTCACATGGCCACCAACCTTGTTCAAGCCTCTATCATTTCTCATCAGGACCACGTAATAAGAACATCCCTGCTTCCCTCCCTGAGGTGTCTTAAGTCTGACCATGTTGCAGGTCAGCTAAAAATCTTCAGTGCCCCTGGTATGAAGGACAACCTCTTCAGTCTGGCATTTATAGTCCTCCACCATAAGATTCCCACTAACTTTTTCTAAAATTATTTCCCATTACTCCCCGTTCATCTTTTCATGTTACTCCTCGGTGTTCAGGGCAGCAAGGTGGTGCCACAGTACAGTGTGCTGGACCTGGAGTCAGAAATACTCATCTTCTTGAGTTCAACTCTGGCCTTAGACACTTACTAGTTGTGTGACCCTGGGCAAGTCACTTAACCCTGTCTGCCTGTTTTTATCATCTGTAAAATGAGCTGGAGAAGGAAATGGCAAACTGCTTCAATATCTTTGCTTAGAAAACTCCAAGCGAGGTCATGAAGAGTCAGGCATGACTGAACAACAACCTCTGTGTTCAGGCAAACTGTCCTACTTGCATTACTCAAATTAGACATTCCTTTATCCATTACTGTATGGAGGCAGCTAGGTGGCTCAGTGGATAGAGTGCTGGGTCTGGAGTCAGGGAGACTAGAGTGCAAATCCAGCCTCAGACACTTACTAGCTGTGTGACCCTGGGCAAGTCATTTAACCTCTGCTTGCCTAAATCCACTAGAGAAGGAAATGGCAAACTACTCCAGTATCTTTGCCAAGAAACCTCATACAGTGTAATGAAGAGTCAGACAGGACTGAGCAACCATCCATTATTGTGCCTTTGTCCAAGAAGTCCCTGGTGTCTAGAATACACTCTTTCCCTACCTCCCTTTCTTAGAATCACTAACATCCTACAAGATTCAGTTCCTGTGTCGCTTGCTACTCAATTCCCACCCCCACCCCCCATCCCAATCTTCCTAGTTCTTAGTACTCTTTCTCTCTCCTGCAATGGCCTTGTATATACTTCTCTGTGTGTATGTGTGCTATACGCACCCAATAAAATGTAAGGTCCTCAAAACAAAGATTGTGTCCTTTTTTTTCACTGTATTGCCAGCACCTAGCACACTGCCCTGCACATTGTAGACTCATAAAAAGAATGTTTATGGGATTGAAATGTAAATTGAATTGAAAGATTGCAGCAAGCTCTCTCTCACTCTAAGGTTACCTAGAGCAGAAAGTAGATAAAAGCAAGAAAAAGCAGAACCATTGACTCATGTCACAGCTATTTGAAGAGCTGTTTGCACACCAAGAAGAGGAAGGAGGAGGTACGAATCAGACTTCTTTAAGGCAGAGGAATGCAACCATGGCATTCATATGTTTCTGGTTTTCATCTTTGTGCATCCCTGTGTTGCATGTGTTCCTAGAGAAGTCTTAGCAATTGGGCTAAGCTCTAAGGCGTGCAAGGTTTGGGCATTCAACACACACCAAAAAATCCATTTCACAAGAACATAATGGGAGAGGCGTGATTAGACATCAATTGATGTGAAAAAGCCCTTGGGATTTTAATGGACTTCAAACACAACATGAGTCAACATTTGATGGTGGCAGTCAATATCTTTAATATCATCCTAGAATGATTGAACAAAAAACAGGACAAGGGAGGTCAAACTCCCACTGTTCCCTGCCCTGGCCCAACCTCATCAGAAATATTGTATTCATTTCTGGGCCTTTGAGAAGGATTTTACCAAGTTGGAGTATGCTTAGAGAATGAATATCAGAACGGGAGGAGAGCTGGAAGTCATGCCATGTTAGGCTTAGTTGGAAGAAATGGGATGATGTGTAGCCTGAAGAAAATGAGGTTTAGGAAGCACCTACAAATGGTCTTCAAACATGAACTTTTTTCTTGTTAGCTCTAGAGGCCAGGGCTAGGGACAGTGGGTCAACTGGTTATAGGCCGAAGAAGGGCAATGCTGCAAGAAGGAAAATCCTCAGTTATGGACATAAGACTTATTCCAGGCCTTTAACTTTCACATCCACAACTTTAGACAAGAATGAATGAATGATACCAAACTACCAAAAAATTATTTTATAAAGCTGGATAAAATCAAAGCAAAATGCATCTGGAAGAACAAAAGGTCCAGAATATCTAGGGAATTAATGAAAAGAAATGCTAGGGAAGGTGGCCTAGCCATACCAGATATTAAACTGTACTATAAAGCAGCAGTCATCAAAACTACCTGGTACTGCCTAAGAAACAGTCGTGGATCAGTGGAATAGGATAGGTACACAAGACGCAATAGTCAATGACTATAGCAATCTACTCTTTGATAAACCCAAAGAGTCCAGCTTCTGGGTTAAGAGTTCACTATTTCACAAAACCTGCTGGGAAAACTGGAAAATAGTATGGCAGAAACTGGGCATAGACCAATATCGTACACCATATACTAAAATAAAGTTAAAATGGGTTCACGATTTAGGAATAAAGGCTGATACTGTAAGCAATTTGGGAGAGCAAGGAATAGTTTACCTGTCAGATTTATGGAGAAGGGAAGAATTTATGACCAAACAAGAGATAGAGAGCATTACAAAATGAATAATTTTGATTACATTAAATTGAAAAGTTTTTGCACCAACAAATCCAATGTAACTGAGATTGAGAGGGAAGCAGAAAATTGGGAAAGAATTTTTACAACCAGTATCTCTGATAAAGGCCTTATTTCTAAAATATGAAGAGAACTGAGTAAAATTTAAAGGAATAAAAGTCATTCTCCAATTGAGAAATGGTCGAAGGATATGAAGAGGAAGTTTTCAGAGGAAGAATTTAAAGATACCTATAGGCATATGAAAAAATGCCCTCATCACTATTGATTAGAGAAATGCAAATCAAAACAACTCTTAGGTACCACATCTCTCCTGTCAGACTGGCTAACATGACAAAGCAGGAAAATGATAAATGCTGGAGAAGATGCGGGAAAATAAGTACACTGTTACATTGTTGGTGGAGTTGTGAACTGCTCCAGCCATTCTGGGGAGCAATTTGGAATTATGCCCAAAGAACTATAAAAATGTGCATACCCTTTGACCCAGCAATATCACTTCTAGGGCTGTATCCCAAAAAGATCACACAAGTGGGAAATGGACCCATATGTACAAAAATATTTATAGCAGTCCTTTTTGTGCCGGCAAAGAATTGGAAGTCAAGGGGATGCCCATCAATTGGGGAATGGTTAAACAAGTTGTGGTATATGAATGTAATGGAATACTATAGTGCTGTAAGAAATGAAGAGCAGACGAACTTCATTATAACCTGGAAAGACTTACATGATCTGATGCTGAGTGAGGGGAGGAGAACCAGGACATCATTATACATGATTACAGACATACAGTATCCGTGATGACTAACTTTGATAGACTTGACTCCTCTCATCAATGCAAGGTTCAAAGACAGCTCCAAAAGATTCATGATGGAAAAATCTATGCACATCCAGAGAAGGAATTATGGAGCCTGGATGCAGATTGAGGCAAACTATTTGCTCTCTTTTTTTCCTTATTTTTTGGTTTCATTTCTCCTTTCTCATGATTCATTCTATTGGTTATAATTCTTCTTTACAACTGGACTACTATGTAAATAAGTTCAATGTGACGGTATATGTAGAACCTACTTTGTATTACATGCCACCTTGGGGGGAAGGGGGGAGGAGAGGAAGGGAGAGAAAATTTGGAATCCAAAAACTTGTGGAACTGAGTGTTGTAAACTAAAAATAAAAAATTAATTTAAAAATTAATAAATAAAAAATAAATTTAAAAAAAGAAAGAATGAATGAATAAAACATTTATTGAGCATCCATTATATGCCAAGCACTGTGTAAGTACTTTACAAATATTATCTCATTTGACCCTCACAACAACTTTGGAAAGTAGATGCTGTTATTACCTCCGTTTTCTAGTTGAAGACACTGAGTCGGAGGTTGGAGTGACTTGCCCAGGGTCACACAGCTAATGGATGTCTAAGGCTAGATTTGACCTCAGGTTTCCCTGACTCTACTATGGTGTCACCTGGCTGGTTGCCCTATTTTCCAAAAGAGCCCAGGAGGTAAAAACTTTTGGAGACAAAAAGCTCCCCATAGCCAAAACTGAGAACTGATCATCGTCATCTCCTTGTATGGAGAAGAGCAGCTGGAGCCTTTTCCTTAGTCTGAAACTGGTGTACGAAGGGCCTGTTTCCCTATAGGACTTAAAGAAGAACTTCTAGATTCTAAGCTAGAAAAGAGGCCATTAGAGCCCAGTCTTCTTATGAGAAAAAGTAGCCCATCAGTTGAGAGTTCCAGCTGAAGCCAGAAGTTAGAGGCAAAGCAAAGGTCCACAACTATGTGCCCAGTGGAATGCAATAGTATAGATCAGTGCCTGGCAGAGTACGTGCCATGCCCACGCACCCATCAGAGACTACGCACCAGATCCAGTGGAGGTAGATGGGTTTTGTATCTGCTTCTATTGTTCCTCACCCTGAGGTACAGACTCCATGCTAAATAACCTCTTTGAACTACTAACTATGGGACTGTCAAAGATATATATACATATACTTGTTCTCTAACATTTGTCTATTATTTCCAGGAGCATTCCTAATTCCATACTTTGTTGCCCTGATCTTTGAAGGAATCCCCCTGTTTCACATTGAACTCGCCATTGGTCAGCGCTTAAGGAAAGGTAGTATTGGGGTGTGGAGCACCATCTCACCATATCTTAAAGGAGTAGGTATGTCTGGGATTTCATTTCATCTTCGTAGATGCTCTAGTTCATACACTTTGTTTGAGAGTGCTGACTGAGAGCAATCTTATTGTAGAAAGAGCAATGAAGAGGGATAAATTAAATACAACCAAAATTTCATTCATTCAATGCAACAAATATCCATTAAGTACCTACTCTATGTAAGGTACCATTATTAGTACTAGAGTTACAAAAGTGAAACAGGACATAGTCCTCGCCCTCAGCCATCTTATAGTCTATAAGAAAATGTGTCCATGAAAGTATTTTGATATAATTTATTAAAAATTAGAACTCAATAAATGATTAGGAGAGGACCAAGAAACCAAAGAGGCATGAAAAATTTTAGAAGGGAAAGATCACTTTTAGCTTGGGATATCTAGAGAGGCTTAATGAAGGATGAGATAACTGTCGGAGATGGAAGAAAGACCTATCCAGGAATGGGGGATAGTAGAAGCAAATGCAGGGAGGCAGAAGAGAATAGTCAATAGCCAATAAATATTTATTAAGCACCTACTATGTACACTGTGCTAAGTGCTGGAGATACAACAAATATTAGAGAGAGAGAGAGAGAGAGATTTCCATCCTTCAAGAGCTTACAATCAAATGGAGAAGGACAAAACACAAAAGAAAACCAAAAAGTGAGGAGTAGGGAGGGAGGAGAAGGTACCTAATGTGGGTGCATGGTAGAGAATTAAGTTAGAGTAATCTCAAAGTAGAGCAGTCAGGTGAGAAATGAAGAAATGTCTGAGTTGAGTTCTCTACTTAATGAAGGTTGAGTTTTTGGCCCCACCTTCTCATCAAAGAGTCAGAAGGTAGTGATGAGGTGGACGACTAGAGTTACTGGATGATGAGGTTATTCAAATGAGCTTCCTGGGGCATGGTAGAGAGAGATTTTAGAAGGGTGAGGTGGGTTTTTAGCTGGGAGATCAGAAGAGTCCCAAAGCAGTGCAGCCAGGTGAAAAATGAGATGAGATTGGAAAACGGCAAATACATGCTAGCTTGGTCAGTATGTGAAGAGGAGTGGTATATGTTCTAGAAGGCTGGCAAGGTAAGTTAGGGACAGATTGTGGAAGACCTGAATGCCAGAGAAAGCATGTTCTACACATCTTCACTTATCAACAGGGAGTTACTGAACAGTTTTGAGTAGAGGATCACCATGTGAACTCTATAAGGCCACCCAATAAAATTTAACAGTTTCAGTTTATTTGGGAAAAGGAAAACATCTCACGAATTTTTAGTCGATTCCATGTAATTCAGCAAACATTTTTTGAGCACCTGCCATGCCCAAAGTACTATGCCAGATACTAAGAAATTGAAAGCTAAATGAAACACAGTCCTCAAGGATCTTCCAGTCTAACTGGAGAAATAAGCATGTACACAAATAGCTATAATATAAAATAAAATGTAGGGGGGTGGTGTGGACAGAAGAGATGATGGCAACAATGACCACAAGATGCTTGCTTGGTGTTTGCAAAACCAGACTCTGTAACAAAAAACCTTCTTTCTCCTATGTTTTCCAGGCATTGGATGTTTTTTTGTTGCCTTCCTGGTGAGCTTGTATTACAACACCATTTTAGTGTGGGTGTTGTGGTATTTTCTGAATTCTTTCCAAAGCCCCCTTCCTTGGAGTTTTTGTCCTCTAAATGAAAATAGAACAGGTAAATAGCAGGTGGGTGCCTCCCTATGTGTCATTTGGGGAGGTTAGAACTCCATCTCTTCCTGTAGCTGTTTTTTTATAATCCAGACAATTCACCAAGAGCCCACAGGACAAATCCAGTCTCTTTGAAATTTGTAAACTCTGTGTGTATGTGTGTGTGTGTGTGTGTGTATGTGTGTGTGTGTGTGTATACAAGGTATCTCAAAAGTCTAAGCTTTGGTAGTATCATTGTTGGGCCGTGAAGGTTATTCTCTGTTTCCTTCACACACAGCCTACATCTATAGGTCCAGCCCAAAGTAACTGCCTGCTCCTTCTAGTGAAGAAAGGGCTTCTGAGGCCAGGCAGAATGAGTAGGGAGCTTATGTAGGCTGCCCTGGTGCCTGCCCAGTGATAGCAGGAGTACCATTGCTTTGGGGATCTTATGGTCTTAGTTCCTGGCCTGGTCTAGAAATCCCTTCAATTTTAGGGGACACCCCCCTCTCATCCAAGAGGATAGAGGCAAGATTCTGATGGAGCTTCTACTTGGTGGAGGGCGATCCCAGGCTCCTATCCTCTGACCCTATTTCCAAGCATCTAGCTCATTCTCTGTGAGTCAATCGATCAACAAGCATGTAGATGTACCAGCACTGCACTAAGCCCTGGGTACAAGATCTAAGAGTGAGACAGTCCTTGCTCTACCAGGGGATACGGCATGTCCACAGATAAGTAAATACATGAAACGTGCAAAATATATGCATATCTAGGAGAATCAGAAAATGCCTCTTTGAAGGAGGTAAGCCCAGAAGGGAGCTAGGAGATCTAAAAGGTAGAGGAGAGGAGGAGGAGGAGGAGGAGGAGGAGGAGGAGGAGGAGGAGAATTCCAGACATGGACATCTGAAGACACAAAAGTGGGAATTTAAATATCAAGGAACAAGAAACGGAGAGTAAGTCAGTCAGAGGGTACGAGGAGGATCAATCTGTAATGAGCCTAGAAAGATTACAGACTGAGAAAAGAGTATAGTGTATTTTATCCTGAAGAGAACAGGGAGCCATGGAGGCTTCTTAAGAGGAAGAGTGACAGGTCTGCTGGACAGTGTCTGGAATTTGGGGTAGTTCTGTGCTGTTTTGAACTTAGGTGTAACCTGGCGTTCAAGCCCTGTGCATTTGCATAAAACTCTTACTAGTGGAGAGAATGATTACTCTACCCAGAGGAATTTTATGTGAAGGGCAGAGTTGGTGAGAGCTTGGGAGCAGAGAAGCCTCCTTGCTTCTGGCTTCCAGAGGAAACAAAGAGACCCTGGCATCTCTTCAAGGAGAAAGCCCTAGAGAAAGAAAAACTTGTCTTTCCGAAGACACATAGAGGATTGAAGCCTCTTGCCCTCGGTTGAAGTAAGCTAGAAATCAGGAACATTTTGAGGTTCTGGCTCCTTAAGGTGGTACAGTAGACAGAGTGCCAGGTCTGGAATCAGGGGGACCTGAGCCCAAATCCAGCCTCAGACACTTACTAGTTGTGTGACCCTAGGCAAGTCGCTTAACCCCATTTGCCTCAGTTTCCTCGTCTGTAAAATGAGCAGGAGGAGGAAATGGCAAACCACTCCAGTATCCTTGCCAAGAAGATCCCAAATGGGGTCACAGAGATGAGGACTTGACTGAAATGACTCAACAACAGCTTCCCAAAATCTATTTCCTCTCTCTAGGAGTTTCCTCCTGAAGAAAGCTTGAGGCTCCTTGTATTCTCTTTCAAAATCAAAAGCAAGAAGATGTCTTCCCTCTCCCCAATACTGCCCTTTCTTTTTTTTTTGAGGGGAAAAGTGAGGCAATCCAGGGTTAAGTGACTTGCCCAAGGTCACACAGCTAGTAAGTGTAAAGTGTCTGAAGCTGGATTTGAACTCAGGTCCTCCTGACTCCAGGACCAGTGCCCTGTTCGCTGCCCCACCTTCCTGCCCTAATGCTGCCCTTTCTTATGAAAATGAACAAGGTTTATATTATAAGTTACATTGGGAAGTGGAGATTCTTGGTTCCAACTTCCCCATATTCCCCAACCCACTATGGTAGAATGCCTTCCTGCCAATTCAACAGCCCTAATTTCAGCATGGCCTGGGGCAAAACTCTATTTGCCTCACCCTTGTCATGACTCTGAGCTGAATTATTACTTTCTAGGGAAGGAAAAAAACCCGACACCAATGACAACAATGAGGTTTGGATTTGACCAAAACTTAAATTCATCGTTTTAGTGCCTTAATGGTCCCTAAATCATCGATCCCGCTATTTTCCAACAAACTTTCAAATCAGGAAGCACCTACTGACAAACGCCCACTATCTGCAGAGAACGTGGCAGAGCTGGGCTGGGGGTGCGAAGACAGCTGCAGCACCAGGACTGCTTTGCAGGGCTTTACAATGGAATGTAAGGAGCCACAAGGTGGCCTTGACAATGACTCGTGATGCTCTTTGGTTCACAGGACCCGTTGGAGAGTGCCAGCACAGCAATGCTGTGAATTACTTCTGGTATCGGCAAACACTAAACATCTCAGCAGACATCAATGAAAGCGGGGGCCTACAGTGGTGGCTGGTCATGTGCTCAGTGGCTTGTTGGACCGTTGTGTATATCTGCATAATCAGAGGTATAGAGTCCACAGGAAAGGTGAGGATGTTATAAAGAATGCTGTAGAAGCTGAGTTATTCGCAGTTGTCTCTTGAAATATGAAAAATGCTTCCCTACTACCTGTTGTACTTTTGAAGAGGGGATGGAATCCCAGGCTTCTTGGCTGCCGCTGAGTTGTAAGGCTCTAACGATTAAGTCGGTTGTCCTAAGAGTAACACAGGATTCTTTTGCTACAAATGTGGACATTTGTTTGGGTGAAAACATAGATTGAGAAGCAGCATGGGATAGTAGATTGTGGCTAGATTGTGACCTTAGAATGACCTGGGTTCAAGTCTCACCTCTGACATATACTCATTGTGTGACCCTGATTCAGTCATTTAATCTCTCAGTTATTCCTCTAAGACCACAAATTGCAGAGAAGTGGCTGATCTGCACTACTAAAGGTATATTTTAAGGCATATTCAAGTGAGCCTATGTCACTTACTGTACTTTTGAGGTGCCAATTGGGAGAGCTGGCTCAGGTGTGAAAGAATTCACTTAGACGATTTTTTCTTAGCCATTCATTGGGAGCTTTATTGCGTAAAGCACACGGAACTGAGATTTAGCAAGGAGCTAAACAAAGGTCCTGAGATGGGAAAAAAGCCAGACCTATACAGACAGAAAGCTACATAGCTATGCAGATGATGATGTAATTTTATGATTTCTTATGGGGGTTGGAGATTTAGGGACAGGATAATCACAAACAAGGTGAGGAAGGTGGTTGCTTGTAAGATAAGGAAAAATTGTCATGATACAGGATGAGGAAGATGAATGACAGGATAGGGAACATAGGATGAGGGGGACAAGAGCAATTCTTTTGGTACAAATTGTATGGTATTTCAAGATAAGGGGAAAAGGGCATTAAGACACTGTTAAGTTACAGGATCTCAAGTTACAGGATGGGCTACAGAATGAGCCTCCAACTCGCCTCAGGGGGCCTGGGAAAGTAACCCTTAAAATTTACCCTTAGGGCACTATTTGTATCTGCTTCAGTACCTCCATCACCCACAAGAAATGGTCACATTTTAGTTCTCTCCCTATAATTCTGCCATGGCCATGATTTTGAACTCTGAATTTTCCCTTTCTGATCATAAGCCTTGCCACATTCCTTCTAAACCTATTCTCTTTCTTCAATTTGATCTCCAGTCATTCCATCTGTCCCTGTTCTCCCAATCTATCACCAATGTTCTGGTCTTGCTTTCTTCAGTCTATAGTCTTGACCCTAAAATTACCCAACCAAGTCAACTAAACATTGTCCTCTACCTTTGATTCGCTTACCCAATTCTTCTGTGATTCATGTCTTGCCAAGCCTCTATCCTGGATCACCCACATCAATTGTCATCTTTAAATGTAATCTTAAGCTGATGAACACAACTGAAAGATGTCCAGAGACCGTGTTAACAGCCTCCACCATAAATTCATATTACTGAATCTCAACTGGGCTTTTACTACTCTAAGGCAATCCTTTTATTCTTCCTAAGTCTCCTCAGTGGCTATTTCAAACATTATATTACTCCCTTCAAGCTCTACATGACTTCCTTTGGTCCCCTTTAAGAAGAAAGGCTCAGCAGCAGCAGCAGCAACAACAACCTCCAGACAACACCTCCTAGCAGATATTCTCCTCTCCTCCTTTACTGAGAAAACCAAGACCATCTCTCATAAACTCCCTTTTCTCCTCTATTCCATACCTCAAAACCAACTACAATTTCACTTGACTTCTGCTTTCTCCCAGTCTCTGTGGAATAGATGACCCTTCTCCTTGCTAGTCTTTCTCTTTTTGCCCTTGACCTCTTTCCTCTTGAGTTTTGCAGAGCTTGCCCTATCAATTATTCTTTTTCTCCTCTTTAATCTCTCCCTATCTATTGGTTAGTTTCCCATTTTTCAATACTTATGTCTATCTCATCCTTGGCAAATCTTCACTTGACTGTCATCATCTCAAGCTATTGCTTCATATTTCTCCTCCCTTTCACTGCCAACTTCCCAGAAGAAGTCATCTGCACTAGCCATCTCTACTTTTTTATCACCTCCTCACTTTTCAACCCATTGCAAACTGACTTGTGACCTCATCACTCAACTAAATTTGCCCTCTCCAAGATTACCAATGAGAAGCAGTGGAAAGCGTACTAGACTTAAAGTCAGAGAACCTGAGTTTGAATTCTGGCTCTGCTGCTGTATGGTTTTGGACAAATTGTTTAATCTCTCTGAACCTGTTTCCTTGTCTGTATAATGCAGATGTTGGACTATGTGACTGCTAAGGTCCCTATCAACTCTAAATCCAGGATGTTCCAAAAGCCTTGGTATAGTCTTAAGCTTTCTAATAAGATTTTTTAAAAAATTAGTAGCTTTAACATTTTCTCATTTAATTATTCATTAGTAAGCTCATTTAAAAAGCTTAAAACCAGACCAACACTTTTGGGACACCCTCTATATAATTGTACAATTTCTTAACTGCTAAATTCAATGACTTTTTTTCTCCATTTTCATCCTCCTTGACCTTTCCGAAGCTAGTGACACTATTTGCCACCCCCTCTTCCACAATACAACTCTCCTATTTTTCCTCCTTTTGCCTGATTGCTTGTTTATGGTTTCTTCAGTTAGATCAGCATCTATCTCTTGCCCCCAAGCTCCCACCCAATAACCATAGGCCTTTCCCTCTCCATTCTAGTGTCTCTTTTCTCTCTCTCGATCTTATCTACTTCCATATTCTCCCAAGGAGAAGGGTCCCCCTCTGCTGTTCCATTATATTCTTTAAAAGCATAATAGGCATTAGCCAATTATCATTTATAGGTAAAATTATCGTTATATGCAAATCCCAATCTATATACCTAGCTATAATCTCTCTCTCCTCATCTTCAGTCCTGTATTATCCAGTCATTCTAGATGTCCCTTCCTGGAAGACTCATCAGCATCTCAAACTCAAGATATCTAAAATAGAATTCATGGTCTTCCTCCCCAGATTTCCCTCTTTTCTCTCCATTTTAGGGCACCATCATCATCTCCCAGTCACCCAGGCTCATAATCTCAGCATCATTCTTAACCCTTCCCTATTCCTCATTCCCCGCATCCAATCAGTGACAAGTATTAGCAAATCTACAAGTAGAATTTTATATAGCAATCCTACCTCCACAGCATGTCTCAATACTATCTTCTCTCAGCTGATGAAGCTATTATTCTACTTTAGGTCTCCATCACCTCTCATCTGTACTCCTATCTTAGCCTCTTAATTGGTCTCCCTGCTTCCAGTCTTTCCTGCCTCTAGCCCATTCTCCAAAAAGATGCTAAGTTTATTTTCAAAAGACATAGTCCTGACCATGTCACTCCTCTGCTCAAAAACTTTCAGTAACTCCCCATTGCCTCTAGGATAAAGTATAGAGTCATCAGCCTGGCGTTTCAGGCTCTCTACAGCCTGGCTACTGCCTGTCTTTCCAGTCTCACCCCATACTTCTCCTCTTCACAAACCTTCTGTTCCGGTCAAACCGTACTATTTATTAACTGTTCTTAAAACTCAACATTTCATCTTTTGTTCCCATACACACCCAGTGCATAAGTGGCTGGCTTTTCATCTCTTCCTCTTAGAATCCTTGTTTTCTTCCTAGGGTTAGCTCAGTTGCTACGTTTTCCCTAAACTCTTTCCTGATCTCCCCAGTTGTTAATACTCTCTCCCTCCTTAATTTACCTTGTAGCATACTTATTCGTGGGCATGTTGTTGAGTATGGTCTCCATTTCACTGAAACGTAAACTCTCTGAGGGCAGAGAGTGTTTTGTCCTTTGTACCACCATCCTCATACAGTACTTTGCACATAGATAATTAACAAATATTTGTTAAGTCAAATTAAACTGAATAGAACTACAGGTTCAGGCAGTAGGTAGAACTCAACACTGTCCAGTTTCCTAGTTCAACCTCATAAGCAATGTATAAATGCAAAGTGTGACTCTTATAATAATCCCACAAGAAGATGCCTTGGTCCTGGCTACTTATTTCCAGTGTCCAAAATCTTTCTAGAAAATTCCACTTGGTGGCTCTCTTAGTGAAAGATGTATGGGCAGGGTGGGCCACGGGACTATCCCCATGTGGTGTATCTTAGGGTCTTCTAAAGATCTTAACAGCAATCCAAATAATACATAAGGAAAATGTTCCCTGGTTCAGCAACCATTCATTATTTCTCCATTCTCTTGTGCAGGCCATTTATTTTACTGCGCTCTTTCCATATCTGGTCTTGACCATCTTCCTCATCCGAGGACTCACTCTACCTGGAGCTACTGAAGGATTAATTTACCTCTTTACACCTAATGTAAGTACAGGTAGGTCTCATTGAGTCTGTATAAAGGGGCCCAAACCACTAGTCAATTTGGAAAAATCAGTTTAAAAAAAGCACCCCCTCCCAAAAAAATCCCACAATTCTACACCAGTTCTCAGTACAAGATAAGTTGGACTGAAACAATGAATCAAAGTTGTCGATGCAGCCATTTGCCTTGGGCGGGAAGAGCTCAGCTCTAGTTTTACTTGAGTTAACTTGACTTGACTTGACTTAATTTTACTTGACTTACTTTTACTTAAAAAGCAATCGGTTTGATTTGAGATAGGAAAATTTAATAAACCTATACTCAAGCGAAAACTAGCCCAAATACCTTCCTTTGTTTTGCAAAAGTATCAAACAGAACCTAGTTCTCAAAGGTCTTTGTGTCTCACAACAGCCTGGCTCCCTGGTGGATGAACAAATTCCTTACCTGCATGAGGTCACCTGATAGTGTTACCAGAAGCCCTCTTTGAAAGTATATTAAATCTTCTGTAAGTCTCTTCTGCTGAGACTATCTGGTTACTAAATGTTCTCAGAAGGATCTTAGGATCCTATATTTAGGGCTAGAAGAAACCCTAATGATTATCTACTTCAAACTCTTCTTTCTACAAATGAGGAAACAAAGACCCAAAGAGAGGTTCAGTGACTTATTCAAGGTCACACTGGCAGTGACAGAGAACAGATTCAAACCTCTGACACCAATCCAGTCCTCTCCAGACTGCTTTTTATATTTATTTTAATGGTATTTTATTTTTTTCTCCAATTACATGTCAAGACAATTTTTAGCACCCATTTTTACAGGATTTTGGTCTCCAAAGTTTTCTTCCTCCTCTCCACTCTTTCTAAAATGGCGGGCAATTTGATATAGGTTATGCATGTGCTATCATGGAAAACATATTTTCATATTAGTCACAGGTGTAAAAGAAGAAACAGATCAAAAGGGAAAAAACACTAAAAAGAATAAAGTAAGTGAAAAAATGTGCTTTGATATATGCCCAGAGTCCATCAGTTCTTTATGTGGAAGAGGACAGCATCTTCCTCCTTGAGTGCCTTGTACTTGTCTTAAATCATTGTGTTGCTGAGAAGAACTGAGTTATTCATAGACGATCATCACTCGATGTTGCTGATACTGTGTACAAAGTTCTCCTGGTTCTGCTCACTTCACTTTACATTAGTTTGTACACAACTTTCCAAGTTTTTCTGAAATCTACCTGTTCATTATTTCATAATATTCCATTATATTCGTATACCACAGCATGTTCAGCCATTCCCCAATTGATGGGCATCCCCTCAATTTCTAATATTTTGCCACCACATAAAAAGCTATTATAAATATTTTTGCACATATAGGTCTTTTTCCCTTTTTTATGATCTCTTTGGGATACAGACCTAGTAGTGGCATTGCTAGATCAAAGGGCATAGATAGTTTGGTTGCCCTTTGGGCATAGTTCCAAATTGTTCTCCAGAATGGTTGGATAAGTTCACAATTCTACCAACAATGCATTAGTGTCCCAATTTTCCTACATCTCCAACATTTATCATTTTCCTTTTTTGTCACATTAGCCAATTTAATAGGTGTGAGGTAGTACTTCAGAGTTGTTTTAATTTGCATTTCTCTAATCAAAAGTGTTTTAGAGCATTTTTTCATATGACTATAGAGAGCTTTAATTTCTTCATCTGAAAATTGCCTGTTCATATCCTTTGACCTTTATCAATTGGGGAATGGCTTGTATTCCTATAAATTTGACTCGGTTCTCTATATATTTGATATATGAAGCCTTTATCAGAAACACTTGCTGTAAAGATTATTTCCCAGCTTTCTGCATTCCTGACTAATCTTGGTTGCATTGGTTTTGTTTGTACAAAAGCTTTTTATTTTAATATATAAAATTGTCTATTTTACATTTTGTAATGCTCTTTATCTCATTTGATTATGAATTCTTCTGTTCCCCCATAGATTTGACAGCTAGACTATTCCTTGCTCTTCTAATTTGCTTACAGTGTCACCTTTTTTGTCTAAATCATGTACCATTTTGACCTTATCTTGGCATACTGTGTGAGATATTGGTCTATACCTAGTTTGTGTCCTATTGTTTTCCAGTTTTCCCAGTAGTTTTTGCCAAATAGTGAGTTCTTATCCTAAAGGCTGGGGTCTTTGAGTTTATCAAACACCAGGTTACTATGGTCATTGACTACTTTGTCTTGTGTACCTAACCTATTCCACTGATCGACCACTCTATTTCTTAGTCAGTACCAGATACTTCTGATGATTATTGCTTTATAATACAGTTCAAGATCTGGCATTGCTAGGCCACCTTCCTTCGTACTTTTTTTTCATTAATTCTCTTGATATTCTGGACATTTTGTTCTTCCAGATGAATTTTATTGTTATTTTTTCTAGCTTTATCAAATAATCTTTTGGTAGTTTGATTGATGTGGCGCTGAATAAGTAAATTACTTTAGGCAGAATTATCATTTTTATTATGTTAGCTTGGCTGACCCATAAGCAATTGATATTTTCCCAGTTGTTTAGATCTGACTTTATTTGTATGAAAAGTGTTTAGAAATTGTGTTCATATAGTTCCTAGGTTTGTCTTGGCAGTTAGACTCCCAAGTATTTTATATCATATATGGTTATTTTAAATGGAATTTCTCTTTCTATCTCTTGCTGCTGGGCTTTGTTGGTCACATAAAGAAATGCTGATGATTTATATGGGTATATCTTATATCCTGCAACTTTGTTAAAGTTGTTAATTATTTCAGATAGTTTTTTAGTTGATTCTCTAGGGTTCTTTAAGTATACCATCATATCATCTGCAAAGAGTGATAGTTTTGTTTCCTCATTGCTTATTCTAATTCCTTCAATTTCTTTTTCTTCTTAACATTTCTTGTACTATATTAAATAATTGTGGAGATAATGGGCATCTTTGCTTCACCTATGAGCTTATTGGCATGGCTTCTCACTTATCCTCATTACAGACAGTGCTTGCTGATGATTTTAGAAAGATACTGCTTATCATTTTAAGGAATGTTCCCTTCATTCCTATGCTGTCTATTGCTTTTAATAGGAATGGGTACTGCATTTTGTCAAAAGCTTTTTCTGCACTTATTGAGATAATCTATGATTTTTATTAATTTTGTTATTGATATAGTCAATTATGCTGATAGTTTTCCTAATAATGAACCAGCCTTGCATTCCTAGTATAAATCCCACATGGTCATAGAATATCATCCTTGTCATATATTGCTGTAATTGCCTTGCTAGTATTTTGTTCAAATTGCATCAATATTCATTAGGGTAATTGGTCTATTATTTTCTTTCTCTGTTTTGGTTCTTCCTGGTTTAGGTATCAGCACCATATTTATGTCATAAAAGGTGTTTGGTAGGACTCCTTCTTTGACTATTTTAGTTTATATAATATTGGAATTAATTGTTCCTTGTATGTTTGGTAGAATTCACTTGTGAACCCATCTGGCCCTGGGGATTTTTTCTTAGGGAGTTCATTGATGGTTTGTTTAATTTATTTTTCTAAGATGGAGTTACTTAGGTATTCTATTTCCTGATATGTTAATCTGGATAATTTATGTTTTCATAAATATTTGTCAATTTCATTCAAATTGCCAAATTTATTGGCATATAATTGGTCAAAACATTTCTAATGATTGCTTTAATTTCTTGTTCATTGGTGGTGATTTCACCCTTTTCATTTTTGATACTGGATATTTGTTTCTTTCTTTCTTTTTTTAAATCAAATTAAATCAAATAGCCTATCTATTGATAGGGTTTTTTTTCATAAAACCAGCTCCTATATTTACTTACTAGCACAATAGTTTGTTTTTGTTTTTGTCTTGTTTTTTTACTTTCAATCTTATTAATATTATGTTTGGTTTTCACAATTTTCCAATTTGGTCCTCAATTGGGGATTTTTGATTTGTTCTTTTTCTAGTCTTTTTTTAATTGCATGCCCAATTCATTGCCCTGTTCTTTTTCTATTTTGTTGATGAGAGAATTTAGAGAAATAAATTTTCCCCTAAGTACCACTTTGGCTGCATCCCATAAATTTTGGTATATTGTCTCATTGTTGTCATTCCCTTTAATGAAATTATTGATTGTTTCTGTGATTTGTTCTTTGACCCACTTATTTTTAGGATTAGATTATTTAATATAATTAGATTTCCAATCTAGCTTTATACTGCCCTTTGTTGAATGTAATTTTATTGCATCTGAAAAGAACACATTTAATATTTCTAGCTTTCTACATTTGATTTTGAGCTTTTTATGCTCTGATATGTGGCCAATTTTTGTGTAGGTGCCATATGCTTCTGAGGAACAGGCATACTCCTTATTGTTCTCATTCAGTTTTCTCCAAAGGTTAGTCATATCTAACTTTTCTGTTATTCTCTTTATCTCTTTAGTTTTTTTCTTGCTTATTTTTTGGTTTGATTTATTGAGTTCTGAGAGGGGATAGTGGAGGTCCCCCACTAGTATAATTTTGCTGTCTATTTCTTCCTGTAACTCAGTTAATTTCTCCTTTAAAATTTTGGATGCTATACCACTTGGTGCATATATGTTTAGTATTGCTATTGTTTCATTTTCTATGGTACCTTTTAGAAAGATGTAGTTTCCTTCCTTATCTCTTTTAATTAGGTCTATTTTTGCTTTGACTTTGAGATCAGGATTGCTACTCCTGCCTTTTTTTTTTCACTTCAGCTGGAGCATAATAGATTCTACTCCAGCCCCTTACCTTTACTCCGGGTGTGTCTCTCTGTTTCGAGTGTGTTTCTTGTAAACAACATATTGTAGGATTCTGGTTTTTGATCCACTCTGCTATCCACTTCCATTTTATAGGAAAGTTCATCACATTCACATTCACAGTTATGATTATTAACTGCATATTTCCCTCAATCCCTTATTTTTCCTCCTGTCTGTCCTCTCTCTCCTTTTGCCCTTTCCTTCCTCACCAGTGTTTTGCTTCAGTCTACACCTCCCCTCATCTGCCCTCCCTTCTGTCACACATTTATTTAATCTCCTCCCCTCCTACTTCCCTGTTGGGTAAGATAGATTTCTATATTCAGCTGATTGTGTATATTATTCCCTCTTTGAGCCAATACAGATGAGAGTAAGGTTCAAGTGATGCCCATCGCCCACCCTCCCACCTTCCCCTCCACTATAATAGGTCTTTTATGCTTCTTCATGTGAAATAATTTACCCCATTCTACCTCTCCTTTCCTTCTGCATCCAGTGTACTCTTTCTCATCCCTTAATTTTTTTCATGTCATTCCCTCAAATTCACCTTGTACCCACCACTTCTAGCTGTACTATTAGTGACACACTTTTTCAGATTTACAATTATCATCTCCCTGTGTAGTGATATAAACAGTTTAGCTCTCTTGAATCCCTTGTGTTTTCTTTTCCTTTTTTATCTGTTTATGCTTCTCTTGCATTTTGATATTAGAGATCAAATTTTTGGTTTAATTCTGGTCTTCTCCTTATGAAAGTTTGAAATCCTTCCATTTCATTGAATCATCATTTTCTCCCTTGATGCATTACGCTTAAGTTTGCCAGGTAAGTTATTCTTGATTGTAGTCCTAGCTCCTTTGCCTTCTGGAATATCATGTTCAATGAACTCTGATCTTTTAATGTTGTAGCTGCTAAGTCCTGTGTAATCCTGATCGTGGCTCCCCAATATTTGAATTGTTTCTTTCTGGCCACTCACAGTATTTTTTTTCTTTGCCTGATAGTCCTGAAATTTGGCTATAGTGTTCCTTGTAGTTTTTATTTTGGGATCTCTTTTCTGAGGTGATCGGTGGATTCTTTCAATGCCTATTTTGCCCTTTGGTTCCAGGATATCAGGGCAGCTTGCCTTCATAATTTCTTGAAAGATGCTGTCTAGGTCACCCTTTTGATTACGGCTTTCTTTTAGTCCAGTGATTTTGACATTGACTGTCCTGGATCTACTTTCCATGTTTTCCCCATGAAGTATTTTATGTTTTCTTCTATTTTTTCATTCTTTTGAATTTGTTTGTTTGATTCTTGATGTCGCATAGAGTCGTTAGCTTCTACTTGCTCAAGTCTAATTTTTAAGGAGTTGTTTTCCTCCATTAGCTTTTGTATTTCTTTTCTATTTGGCCAATTGTACTTTTTAAGGAGTTATTTTCTTCAGTAGACTTTTGCATCTCCTTTTCCATTTGGCCAATTCTACTTTTTAAGCAGTTATTTTCTTTTTTCTAGCCATTGACTCTTTTTTCATAATTTTCTTGCATCATTCTCATTTTTTTTCCCAATTTTTCTTCTTCCTCTCTTATATAATTTTTCAGCTCCTTTTTGAGCTGTCTATGAGTTCTTTCTGGGCTTGAGACCACTTCCCATTTTCCTTTGGGATTTGCCCATAGGTGTTTTGACATTGCTGCCCTCTTTTGAGTTTGTGTCTTAATCCTCCCTGTCACCATAATAACTTTCTATGGTCAGATTCTTTTTTGGGTTTGTTTGTTTTGTTTTGTTTTGTTTTGTTTTGTTTTTGCTCATCTTTTTTGGCCTTTTTCCTTTCTTTTAAATTTGAGCTCTGCTCCTGGAGTGGAAGGGGCTCAGGTTTCTTGTGCCAGAGACTATAGGCCCTGGCTCTTTGCATGGTGCCACAGAGATGTTGCCCTGAGGCCCATGGCGGGGGCGGGGGTCCTTGTGTCCACTGATATGTGGAGGGGGTGGAGTGGGGTGTGGCTGGTGCTGCTGGAGGATGTAGGGATATGGCAGCTTACCTGGTGCTAAGCTAGGGTCCTAGTACTGTGCTGAAGGCATGTGCTGAAG
>CM053622.1:292005044-292030582 GCA_028646595.1 Phalanger gymnotis | reverse complement strand
TGTCCTCCTATCTACTCAGTATTTGGGCTCTGGAGAAGTAGAGCAGATGGAAAGAATAGGGAAAAAGAAAAGAAAAGAGAAGGAAAGGGAAGGGAAGAGGGGAAGGGAAAGGAAGAGGGGAAGGGAAGGGCAAATGAGGAGAAGATCTAAGGATGGGCAAGCCACTTCCTAAAGATTAGAGTTATCCCAGAGTAGAATGAGCATCCTTCATTCTTTCTGGAGGTAGTCGACTCCCAATCTTTGGGGGTCTTTAAGCAGCCTTCAAACACGGGATGATGAATTGTCTTGTGTATCGTTGAGATGGTTCTTTGTGTGGGTATGGGCTGAAGCCCCTTACTACTCTGAAATCTGAGATAATATAGTGTTTTTTATATGCTTGCAAGTAGCAAAAAAGTATTGTTTTTACTGCCCCTGGATACCATCTCCACTCCTCTGTCTTCTTCCCTTCCTTTCCACCCACCAACATAATTTTTTCCTCCTTTTTTAGCTGTGATATGCCTAATTTCCTGCCTCTCCGCTCTTTGTTTCACACTACAATCTGGCAATTACTGGCTTGAAATCTTCGACAACTATGCAGCATCCTTGAACCTGTTGATCTTTGCCTTCTTTGAAGTTATTGGTGTCATTTATGTTTATGGAATGAAAAGGTAATATTAACCTGACTTGGAGTTCTTTCTTCTTGTGGGGACCAGGAAACCAAAGAATTTCCTTCTCAATAATGCTTGAAGGGGATCTGAGATTAAGCCTACTAGACACCTGCCCTCCTCCCTTTGGTAAAGTGAAGGAGAGCCCAGGAGCAACCCAGTAGAAATCTGGTTGCCTGTAGGGGTAAGGAACTTAGCCAGTTACTGAGTAAGGAACTCAGCCAGAACCCTCTAAAGGTTTCATTGAGACCCTAAGGTATGCCCACAAAACAAAAAGACCTAGAGGAAGGCCTCTAGCATATTAGGTGGGTTTTCTGTTGATCTGTGGGAGAATATATATAACAATCATAGAAGATGAGAAAGCATGTATGGATTTTGTCCCATAGTAATGGAGGGAATAGTGGGAATGTAACCATCTCCAAGGTCACAGACCTATTGAGATATTGGAATTTATAAGTAAAATATGTTTTTAATGACAAACAGAAGCATGAGAGGCAGAATAGCATAGTAAATAAAGAACTAGCCTTCTAGGCAAGAAGAGCCGAGTTCAAATCCCCTCTCTGACATATCCTGGATATGTGACCCTGGACAAAGCACTTAACTCCTTAGTGCCCTAGGCAACTCTCTAAAATTATAAATTAAAGAGAAGATGCCTCCCTGCATGAGTAGAGGGAGTTTCTTCATTCGGGAGTTCTTTGTACCAGTAAAACCTGGGCCCTGTTCCTGCCCAGAATCATCGTTAGTCCTAGGCCATCCAGAGGATCATTCTACAACATGAGGGAATACAAGACTCTGCTTTTAGAACCACATATCGAAGGAATCATATTTCGGTCCA
Source organism: Phalanger gymnotis (assembly GCA_028646595.1). Lineage (NCBI taxonomy): Eukaryota > Metazoa > Chordata > Mammalia > Diprotodontia > Phalangeridae > Phalanger > Phalanger gymnotis. Next base: position 292,029,103 of record CM053622.1, on the reverse strand, counting down.
TTGTGTATGGCTGATTTCAATAAGGAGAGAAAAGGCACATCTTAAGCATGCCCTGAAGCCAGCTGGCCAGACCATCTACTAAACAGTGTTTCAAGAAAGAGTAAATACTATCTGAAATGTCATTTCAGTCATCCTGCTCCATTAGTTTGTGATTTCAGTAAGCAGCAGTGTGGAAAATGAAGCCGCAGTGGGTTTCCCTTACAAAACATAAATCAGAGTAGGGAGATTAAGACCACAGTTTGTGTTCAGTAAGACCACGTCTTGTTTGTTTTGCTTTCAATTGTTTAACTGTTTGGGGAACGGTCTCAGGAAAACTTGAAGGAATGAAGCACGGATATAAACAGACCTATTTATGTCTTCTTATTCCAATAATTGAAAAGTAAATGAATTCAATGGTTGAGGATTCCCTTTGCTACTCAGCTCACATGCCCTCCACACCTTAGCAGAAGGCTTCATGATTCTGTGAAGCCAAAAAACTCACCACCTGATAATTCAACATTTGGCACTGAGCCTTTCAGACCTTAATGGGGCTGGTCCTTAGGTAACACATACCTTATCACTGGATCTGTATTTAAAGTCATTCCATCTTGAAAGAGCTTGCCAAAGTTTTCAGTTTCCTCCCTGGAAAAAGCTTTTTAGTACTTAATTTGATAACTTCATAGCCTATTTCTTACAAAGAGTCAAATAAAAGATGATTTCATCTATGACATGTAATAGTCACCACCCTAGTAATGGTATAACAAGAGAGAGGGAAAAGTCAATTGTCACTCAGAACTGCCAAAGCTGGAACCTGGAGCATTTTCTCAATAAATACACAGGGGTAGTCTGGTGGGGTTTATTAAAATCTGAGGTGTTCATTCTTTGCCAGTAAAGAGGAACTGAAAGATGCCCATGACATTCAGAAAAGATAATCCTGCTTAGAGAGTCTACCTGAAGAGATTTCAGAGTCAGGGCTAGGGTTGGAGAGGCGGGGCAAGAATGTGAACTATTCGATTCATGCGGCAGGTTCTGTGATGATGTGGAATGGATGACGGGAAGGCGGCCCAACATCTACTGGCAGGTGGCATGGAAAGTCATCAGTCCCCTGCTGCTGCTGATCATCTTTGTAGCCTACATCATCCTACTGATACAAAAGCAGCCAACATATGGATCCTGGGACCCACAATATGTAAGTCTCTTTGTTTAAGAAATTCAGGGAGTTCCATCCATTCATCCCTCTGGGCTCAACAAAGAATCAGATTTATCAAGTCTCCAGAATCAGTTTAAACTTTGGAGCTGTGGATGTCTTTGGACCAAAAATCTACCTCCATAACAGCAAAGACCCAGAGAAATCTATAAATTGGATGACCACTAACTAAATAATCAATTCAAATCAGATCCACCAACAGTATTAAGGCCCCTGATCTCATAAGCTGCTCCTTTTTCTCCAAATCTTAATTGTCTAAAATCTGAGTATAGTATATATTTGGGCTTTATGTTAGAGGACAGTGAAGATTACAAAGGCAAAAAGGGCACTAATGATAAAAATGAAATGTCTTTATTTGAATAGAAAGAAATCTAAAAACACTGTCATAGTAAGCAGATATTATGATGTGCTAATGTTATATAAATATTTATCAGTGTTTAGTTATCCTTTCATATGTAGTACAACAGGGTGCTAGATGGGCAGTTGGAGAACTGGGCGCAAGTCCTGAATCTCACTAATTGTGTGGCCATAGGAAAGAAATTTAATCTCTCTGGACCTCAGTTTCCTCATTTGTAAAATGAGAGGAATAGACTCTAGACCAAAAGTGTCAAACTCACAAGTGGCATGTGCTTGCAAAATTCCTGAGTGTGGCAGAACCAGATTAAAATGTAACTGGGAAATACTTAGCAAAATAAAACACAAGACAGATAATGTCTATTTATGGTTTTCTAAGTCAATATGTGGTCTGTAGAGACCCATCTCTATTTGAGCTTGACACCATTGGTCTAGACCATGCTGCAGTCCCAAATAATACATCATAACCGCTACATGGTTTCCAGAGTTCTTTTATCTACGGATGTGCCTCACCTAACGTTGCTAATTGGTTCCACAAAAACGCAAGGTTAAATGAGATAATTACAGAGGTATACGTAGTCACCAGAATAACATTATAAACGAGTAATAGTTATAGGACAGTTTTGAGACTTTATCCTGAGGTTCAGTGATAATTTATCAATGATGTAATTATAAAATAACTTTAGTTGGGAAAACCTAAGTAAGATTCTGAGGACGTCATCTCGTTTAAACTATGCTAATTCAAGAGCCAGTTTTCTTCTCAAGAACCCAGTGCTGTCTTGATCATAAGGTCTTTGTCCATCTTGCGCCTCAGATGAAGCTGCTTATGTTGCAGAGATGGCATCCTCAGGAGCCCTAGGTCTTACTCCGGCATTTCCCTTTAGTACACAGAAGTATACACTTGTATTTTTCCTGTAATTTAGCTAGGACTCTGAGCTCATTGATCCCAGGAAGGAAGAAGGCTGAGGTTCCTTCCACAGCTAAAGTTCTAAGTCAGCAAACAACACAAAGCTCATTGCTACGGTTGGTGGGAGGAGCTCTTCCCATTTCAATTTTTCTTACTGTCAATGATCCTTATTCAAGGGAACTCAAAATAAGTGTGCCAGTGGGAGCAGCCCATGCCACCTCCCCATACCACTTTGACAACACCAGCAGCAAACTCTGTGGTTGTTTTATTCCTACAGGATGATTTCCCAATCAAGCAAGAGAAATTCTACCCTGTCTGGGTGCAAGTTATCTGTGTGATGTTGTCACTGCTTCCTTGCATTTGGATACCTGGGATAGCACTTTTTCAACTAATCAACAGGAGGCGAGGAAGGGAGAAGACTTCCCGGCCAACACCTGATGGCAAAGACCCTATGACTCTGTAGAAGACTGAAGGGGTGATTCTATGTAAAAGAGGAAGGAAATAGGGGAATTCATGTCACACGCTGTGAGTTTGGGTTAGAAGGGTTGTTTTGTCATTTGGACAAGAGGCACAGTATTCAGCAACCGTATAAACAGTAGTTTATTCAGTTGTTACCCATGACAACATTCTCTCTCCTAGTTCCAGAATATTCTACTCCTCAGTTTTCCCTTAGTTACTGGCTCACAAGTATATTTCCCATTTGGATGTCGATAATACACAGCAGCACAGTAGATAGAGTGCTGGGCCTAGAGTCAGGAAGACTCATCTTCCTGAGCTCAAATCTGGCTTCAGACACTGACTAGATGGGTGACTCTGCGCAAGCCACTTAACCCTGTTTGCCTCAGTTTCCTCTTCTATAAAATGAGCTGGAGAAGGAAATGACAAATGTCTCCAGTATATTTGCCAATAAAATCCCAGAGGGGGCGGCAAAGAATCAGACACAACTGAACAATACAAACCAAAGGAAAGCATCCTGGCCAACAAGAGAAATGGACTCTGCATATTCCCAATGAGCCTCAAGATGGACTATTTCAAGTGATGCCAGCTGCTCTACGGACAAGAATCTAGAACCTCATTTCCATATTAACTGCGCAATCATTTTCGTGCTCTCCTCTCTACCTGCCCAATCATTCACACGCTGCCCATGCCTACCTTGTTTTCTATTAGCTTCACTACATCTGGTTCCATCTCCTTCCTCCTCGGAAGCCACCTACTCACCATTTGTTCTAAATTAAGCTCTATACCCCCTTTCAGGGTCTATTTCACAGGTCTGTAATTACACCAGTGTAAAGCTACAACAACAACCACAAAAGAAAAAATAGAAAAGAAAATGTGTACCGAGGAGTTCATTGATGAAAATGTCCTCGTGCTAAATATAGAACTCAACATAATATTTAAACATGACCAAATGGCAGACTAAGGATCAGCCATCTTGCTTCTCTTTCAAGCCACTTCTGATGATTAAATTTGATTTAAGCAATATGGTGATTTGTCTGTTCTTTAAAGGCAAAAGCCACTAGAACCTCTGAAATGATAGACAAGGTTATCGAACATATTTGTTAAGGTCACACCATTCATGAACATTGTCCATAGTCCATACACTAATCTATTTATCCCTAGAGCCTGTCTACTCGAAACAAAGTTGTTCTGCTAGAGGCAGTCTCTGATCAGCAGACCTTGTAGGTGCCTGAAAGTACCAGAGAATCCACCGTACTTGGCCATCTTCAATTGTCTCCCCTCCCTCCATGGCATGGGGGTTAGCCTACCCCTACCCTCTTTAAATACAACCAGGTCCCTCTGAAAGCTACCCCAAGTTTGTGGCCCGTTGAGGGTCAGCATCCACTCAGAACTGTTGTTTCAGGAGCCTCTACTGTGTTTCTTTTACTAGCCAATTAGATGACATGTTAGTTTGTAGAAAAAGATGCTTACTTTGATAAAATAAAAAAGTAAGTGATAATAAATATTCCCCATATACATAGGTCTACACTCTTCCACAGTTGACCATATCCCAAGCAGAAGAGGGGATAAAAGGAATACACGTGGTCAAGGTAACTCCCACTCCTTGGTGGGGAGGCACGGTTCCTAGCTGGAATACCTTTCTGCCTCTGCTCCAGAACTGCTGCTTGCTTCTCCATCGAGCTGCCTATGTTTTCTGCTGAAGTCACTGGGCTGCGGGCCAGACTGTCTGCTCACTGGAGGTGCCAGTGAGATGCCAACTCAGCTGGCATCTTTACTGAGCTGCCCTCTGCTCCTCTCTGCTGGCATCTTTACTGAGCTGCCCTCTGCTCCTCTCTGCTGGTATCTTTACTGAGCTGCCCTCTGCTCCTCTCTGCTGGCATCTTTACTGAGCTGCCCTCTGCTCTTCTCTGCTGGCCTCTTTACTGAGCTGCCCTCTGCTTCTCTCTGCTGGCATTTCCAACGAGTTGCTGGTGCTATGTATCTTTTTCTAGTCCACAATAGAAGAGTTCTCAGATCTTTTAGCACAAAGACTCAGGGGCCATCTCGTTCTTTTGTCCCAGCTAACCAGCAGAAGTTCTCAGCCTTAGTAAAATCTGTCTTTTGAACTCAGACTCTTTTGCTGCTATTCAGATTGTCATAGTCTAAATCAGTGGTCCTCAAACTTTTTCAGAGTAGCAGGGCCCTTTTAAATAAAATTTTAGCAGATCTGTTGTAGTAAAATTCTCTAAAATTGTTTTTTAAATACACATTAACAAACAACACAAAGAAATACAAAATAAATACAAGCTTGGGGTATTTCAAGGTTCTTTGTATCACAGTTTGAAAAACACTAGTCTAAACTTTTATTTGAATTATGGTTAAAAAATTCCTTTTTAACTCCTGTATTATTATACTCCTGGTTACCTAAATTCCTACAAATCAGGGGTGTGCCGGAGCCAGTTCATGCTGTCTGGTGAGCCAATTGTTAAATTTTTAGCATGAACATTTACACATTGGAAATTGGTAAACACTACAAATCAGGGTTTTATTTATTGTTTTGATGACTGTCTACTCTGGACTTAAGAAATAATGGAGAAAATGTCGGTATTACAGATCAAAATTTAAAGTTTATCTTGCCTTTTTTTTTTTAAAGAGCCAGTTGTTAAATATTTACCAGTACTTTCCTGCTACAAATCATCCTGGAAGGTCTACTTTGCAAAACAGCTGAGATACTAGGTCTAGGTATGGTAACAAGATATTCCTTTCAGTCCCTGTCACATCCAAGGGCTAGACTGGATACATGCAAATCCCCTCAAGGGAAAGACTGAAGATATTGGGGAAAGCTGGCAATCTTTTCCTTACCTCTCCCACCCCAAAAGAAGTTGCTGACCTTTGTCCTACTTCTGCTCAGCAACCAAATAGTGGTGCCCCCAACATTGATTTGTTTACTTCTTAAATGTTTATTGAGATGACACACGTGGCTTCTGATGTCCCTACTGTTTCTTCTGGATGGTCATAAAAGGCTCTAGCTGGTCAGGGCCTTTGTAACCACTCAGCTCCTCTTCGGATGAGTCTGATAAGCCTTTATAAACATTTCTTTGCTAAATAAGGGGCACCAGATGTTGCTGAATCAACAAGACTGTACCACGTAGATCCATTAAAAAATTCATCATAAATGGAGGAGATAATTACTAAAAGCTCTATCCTATAGATTCACAAATGAATACCATCCAAATAAAATGTACAAAAATATATTTATTTATGTACATGTCTTATTAGCCCTATTAGATAATGAACAAGGGCAACTAGGTGGCATAGTAGAGTGCCAGCCTGGAGTCAGGAAACTCATCTTCCTGAGTTTAAATCCAGCCTCAGACACTCACTACCTGTGTGACCCTGGGCAAGTCACTTAACACTGTTTGCCTCAGTTTCCTCATCTGTAAAATGAGCTAGAAAAGGAAATGGCAAACCACTCTAGCATCTTTGCCAAGGAAACCTCAACGGGGTCACAAAGAGTTGGACACAACTGAAACAACCAAACGACAAAATAATAAACTCATCGAGGATAGGGACCATGTCTTTATTTATCTCTATCTTTTCCAGGGCCCTGTACATAGTATCTACTTAACAAATATTGTTTGAAGAGGTGAATGAATGAAACCCTATGATCACAAAGTGATCAGAATATCCTAGCTTCTACATACAAAGACAATGCTCCTGATGACCAATCGTCCACAGCACATGTGCTTTTGGTTGCTTTCCTAACGTTGAGAAAAGATCAACGTGATGAAAAGCCCCTTGAGATACCTGATATTAAGGTGAAGTCACACTGAGGCCAAGAAATGCAGCCAAGATAACCTACCCACCTGGAAACTAAATGTAGAAACCTGATTTCCCTAGAACAGTACTCTCACCAGACTGCCCAAGGGTTAGGGTTATATCCTCATACCCTCATTTGCCAAGTACCTAGCACCCAGACTGTCTAATGGGTCCATGACACAAAAATGAAGCAAAGATCTAGGGAGAAAAGGGGGAGACAATACAGACGACGTTTACACAAACCAGGAGTGACTGAGGCACCTTCAGATAGATGCGGCTGCTGCCGGGCTTTTACAAAGGAGGCAGGTGTGGTGGGTGACCCAATAAACTTTCAGACAAATTTCTAATTAAAACCATTTTTCTCCTAGCTATTTGCTCAATAAGTACAGTGTAGTAGTAAGAATGTTGGATTCAAAGTCAAAGGACCTGGGTTTGAAACCCAGCTCTGCCACTCATTACTTTTTGACCTTGGACAAGTAATAACCTTTCTGGGCTTCTCAGTTTCCTCATCTGTAAAACAAAAGGGTTGGACTAGAATACCTCTAAGGGTCCCCTTCTTGCTCTAAATCTGTGCTGAATGACCCATGCTTTTCTATTCTCAGATTAGTGGGGTGAGGCCGGAAGAGGAAAACACAGCTGAGCTAAGCACATTCCATTCTTACAATAAACAGCTCTCTGAATTGCTTTATTTATTCTAGTTCAATCTGGAGATGTACAACTTGGTCATCTTGACAGGCTCCCAGGAAAGTCCCTTTAAAAGAGCCCAGGGCCAATCTGCAAACCCAACCTTACAGGTAATACCGGGAGCTAGAGAAAAGTCTGCAACCTTTCCCTGAAACAGGAAAACACTGGACTGCTTGCAAAGCCAAATTCATATTCTATGACCATCTCTCTAGTTTCAGTGACACCAAAGGGGGGAAAAAAAGAAAAAAAACCCTAACTCCAAACCCAAACTCTCTATCAAGGCTTTATCCAGATTCAAAAATTGTCTCTGACATTTGTTAAACCTGGAGAGAAGACTTAAGAGACAGAGACTCTGCAACAGAATAGGAAAAAAAAAACCACTCCCCATATAATAATTGGCCTGCTATAGGTATGGGGTGAGAGCCAAGCAGGTAGAGGGAGTGGGTGTAGAGATAATACCTTATCTTCCAGCTTCTGGAAAAGGTATCTGGGGAAAGGAGGATTAGATTTGCTTGGCTTAGCTGTAAGGGGCAGAACTAAGAACAAATGAGTGGGTTGGGACATGGAAAAGTGGAACAGCTATCTAGAGAAGTAATGAGTTCCTCTCACTAGACATTTTCAAGCGAGAGGCTGAATAACCATCCATTGGGGGTATTGTAAAGACAGAACATTTATTTAAGTGCTTACTGTATGTGGAATACTCTAAGTCCTGGGGGCACAAATATACTTAAGCAAGTCAAGTTCGGGTCCTCAAGAAACCTTCATTCTAATGAAAGAAGACAGCATAGAAAATGGAGGTCTTTGTTCTCCCCAAGATAACAGCTATTAGAGCTTTGGTAAAGATCTTGGTCGCCTCCCCAACCAGCTTTAAATGAATATGCCCCAGAGAAACTCAAAACCCTCCCTAAGTCACCCAGTCAGACCTGCGGTCATGGTCAATGCCCCCTTTCATCAGCAGAGGGGAGTTTGATTGTCAGCTAGCTACCAATTCCCTAGACATCTTCTCTTTGTCCACTAGCAGGAATCAGCAAACTCTCCTTTCCCCCGCTGCTTGGTCCTGCTCAACCCACTTAAGAACCTGATTAAAGAAAAACAAAACTTCAGATTTTACTGGGTGAGGGTGCCCCATCTCCTTGAGTCTCAGTAGAGTGAGCCCAATTCCATGTGGAACCCCAAATGACCTGACCTATTTCCACCACCCTCCCTGACTGTCCTTCATATTGCATGTTTCCTCGGGAAAATTTTGGCTTCCTTTACTGTCTTGTGTGTTCCATGTTTCCTTATATTGGATCTTGGTATTTTGAACCTTCAGAAGTCTTGGAGCCCCTTTCAAGAAGTCATGATTGATTTTGGGGAGAGGGTTTTTTGTTGCTGTAGGTAACTTGGCTGGGCTCTAGGGAGTTGAACTATAATTAAATGCATTCAAGTTGGTTTTTTTTAAGTATACTAATTTGTTTGTTCAAATGCCTACATGCCAGTGCCTCCAGAGGATCTAATCAAGAGGGAGTTTTACCCTTCCTTTCACAGAGAGACTCAAACAGAGAATCTGGTACCAGGTATCCTTATATAGCTTTATGATGGGCATCGATGGACTTTGGGTCATAATAAATGCATTATACTCAGTCATTTGGAATGCTTTCCTCTACAACAGATATATGCGGTAGGTAGGAAGTCACCTTCCTGTCACTCGAGGACATGCCTGCATCAGTAGACGAAAACGCTTTACAAAGCATGACAGAATGGTGATCAAAACAAATATACAGATGAGCTCAAAAGGAGAATACATCCTTAGCACTGAGAATGTCATACACTCTAGCACAGAGACTCCATTGTTGTTCTGTCATTTTTCAATCAGGCCCGATACTTCATGACCCCATTGGGGGTTTTCTTAGCAAAGACAGTGGGGTAGTTTGCCATTTCCTTCTCCAGCTCATTTTATAGAAGAGGAAACTGAGGCAAACAGGGTTAAATGACTTGTCCAGGGTCATACAGCTAGTAAGTATCTGAGACCAGATTTGAACTCAGGAAGATGAGTCTTCCTGACTCCAAGCCCAGCATTCTATGCACTTCACCAAAAGTGCTCAGTTTTTCCCAGTAGAAATACCTTTGTAGGTTCAAATTATTGAAAGGGAAAAGGAGAATGAGAACAGAGAGGAGACAGCTGCTAATTATCTACCATTCATTATCTTTCCCTGAAAAAAATTCATCTGTCTTCGTAACTTCAAGGATGACATCATCCTCACCTCCCTCTCTCTCCCTCTTCTCCAGTCACCCGCCGAGGCCTTTACCTTCACACCCCCCTCACATGTGCCCCCTCTTGTCCAAATCACACAGCCATCACCCTAGTTCAAGCCATCATCGGCTCTCAGATGAGATGTTGTAATTAGTCTCCATGCCTCCGGTCTCTTTCCATCTTCAGTCCTTCTTCCACAAATGCCAGGCATACTCTTAAAGCACAGGTCTGAGCAGAATGTTCCCCTGCTCCATAAATCCCAGCAGCTCCCAATACTTCCAGCGTCAAATATTAACTCCTCTCTGGTACTTAAAGGCCCAACCTACCTTCCCAGCCTGACTTTACTACTACTTTATTTTATGCACTCTATGGTCTAGTCAAACTGCCTTACTACTCCCTATACATTTCATTACCCACTGGCTTGCCGTTACATAGGCTATCCCCCATAACCGACTGCATACCCTTCTTAGCTCAGCCTCATAAGACCCCTAGTATCTCTCAAAGCCCAGGTCAAATGCCACCTCCTCCTGAGGCCTTTCTTCTTTCCCATCAACTCTTCCCCCATTACCTTGTCCTTACGTGGTATGGATATAGGGAATGCCCAGATCCTCTTCTGATAAATTCTTTTTATTAATCAAGCCTGCTTGGCACCTTAAAGGTTCTCTTGGCACTAAGGCTGGTTCCTTCCCTACAAAACGTAAGCTCCCTGAGGTCAGGGACAATCTTATTTGTCCATGTATCCCTAGCACCCAGCACAATGCCCGGCACATAGAAGGTACTTAATACTAACACATTAATCAACTGAGAATAATTTTTCACTTGGTGGAATGTATCCCAGTCTTCTTCCTTACATTGGCTCTCCTTTTGTTATTTTAAGCAAAGATTATTTATTAAGAGCAACGAGGAGGAATGCAGGGAATAGAGTGCTAGGCCCTGGAGTATGGAAACCTTATCTTTCCGAGTTCTGGCTTCAAGACACTTGCTAGCTGTGTGACCCTGGATAAGTCACTTAACTGTTTGCCTCAATTTCCTCATCTGTAAAATGAGCTGGAGAGGGAAATGGCAAACCACTCCAGTATCTTTGCCAAGAAAACCCCAAATGGGGTTATTAATAATCAGATGTGACTGAAAAAATGACCAAACAATTTTTTCTTTTTAGATATTATTTTTCCCCAATAACATGCAAAGATAATTTTTAACATTCATTTAAAAAAATTGAGTTCCAAATTATCTTTCTCCCTCCCTGAGATGGTAAGCAATTTGATATTGGTTATACATGAACAATGAATTTTAACTGAGAACTCCTTCTACAGCCAGCATGGTCCCTGTCCTCAGAATTTACCGTCTACTTTATGAGAGAAAACTATTACTCACTGAACAAAGAGAGGACAAGTAGGTGCTAATCTGGGCAGCAAAACTCCCAAGTGCCAGAAGACGTGAGAGAAGGGAGAAATACAGGGAGGGGTACATTCTGCAAAAGGTGGCAAGTACAGCATGAGGGTAAACGCATGATGCTCTGGCATTCCAACAGATTCGAGATCTTTGGATCTGGGTATTCTCTCTGAGGACAGAAATCTCATTCTCCACAGGCTCCCATTAACTCAGCATCAGGGTCCAGCCACCCTGTGCGGGTCATGTTTTCTTGAAATTGTGAGAGGCACGGAGGCAATCCAATTTCTCACTGTGATTGGTTTATCTTGCTCATTCACACATTTCCTTATGCCATTTTTGATGCAGATTCTCCTGCATATTTATTTGGTTTTGCTGTGTTATGCCCAAGCATATCCAGAATGTACTGCTCCAGTGTCTTCTGAGAGATCCTTAGCTCTGGGTGTTTAGAGAATGACGAGGTCTAGTCCTCACAAACATACCCCACTGGAGGAGATCCGTATTAAAAAAACAAATGGAGCTTTGTTTGAAAGGAGTTTGAACCATTAAAAGAACTTAGCAGTCTCTCAAAGGTTAGGGGTGATGAACAATGAATGGGAGCAGTGGCCATGTTGGTAGAAACAAAGGAGAGAGACATGAAAGATGTAGTGTGTGGATGTAGAAACGACAATGTTTGGCAAATGATTATAAGTGAAACATGTGAGTTCCAATGTGAATTCAGATACTACCGATGAGATCTTGGGCAAGCCACTTAACCTGTTTGCCTCAGTTCCCTGAACTATAAAATGAGGATAATAATAGCACCTACCTCCCAGGGTGGTTGTGAGGATCAACTGAGATACCTGTAAAGCACTTAGTGTAATTCCTAGCACACAGCAGGTGCCATAGAAATGTTAGCCATCATTGTCATACTGTATGGGAGGACATTAAGGTTGTCTCCCTGGGTGGCCAGAAGGATCACAGTATTCCTGACAGAAATGGGCAAGTTCAGAAGGATGGATCTGGGACCAAAAAATGTTGTGAACTTTGTCAAACACGCCTTGGTGATGCTTCTCAGCTGATGCTTACTAGGTACAAAAGAAGGGCAGGCCCAGGCCCTTTATTTCACGGCCATTGTCCCAGAGAGACGAGCCAGCCCTGTGAAGGGTACCTGTCACAGTCATGGCGATCTGGGGGTGGGACTGGGACAGAAGGTGAGGAGACTGGAGAGCCGAGGAATTTTCCCAATGGTACCTTTGTGGCTGCTGATGTAGGGGCCTGATCCCAGTTTGGTTATTACTGTCCTGCAAGGCTGATGCCTGGTGATGAAGGGAGCTTGAATGACAGCAAGATGGGTTGGGAAATGGATTGGCTATAGTGGATGAAGTACAGGTATGGTTGTTTTGGACACGAACCCTACTATGGCCTCCCTAAGACAGAGGGTGATGCCATCTTCCCAGTCCTTACACTGACCACACATCCCCTGAAGTCACGCCATGGCTACCACTTTGGAGACCACTGTGTAGAAGACTATGGATGTCTTTAAGGTACCTCCCAGCACTAAATCTACGACTCCTATGATTAATCAATCAACAAGTATTTATTAAGTACCTCCTAGGTGACAACTACTCTGCTAAGTACAGAGATACAAACACTAAAGACCAAACAATTCTTACTCTCAAGGAGCTTACATTCTAACAACCCCCTTCAATGGACACAGTTCCATCTCAATACTGAAAAAATAAATGGTCAGTTTCCTCACCTATAAAATAAAGAGGTGGGGAAGTGTATGGACAAACTCTAAGACGTCTTTAAATTATAACATTTTATATGTAATTTGTTTTCAAGTCAATACAACAAATGGGACTATTCCCAAATGGAATGAGACACCCCATTAGTAGCTAAGTAGAAGGTATGTTAGAGCTGTCAAAAGCACTATAGTATGTAAGAGATGCTAACTAGAAAATCAGTCCATGAGTAAGACCCTGCAGCAAGGAAACACGGGCCTTTTCTCACTGTGAAATAAAGACTGTTAATGAAAAAAAAAGTTTGAGGCAAGGAAAAAAGGCACTGTAGTATAGTACCTGTTATTCATCTCAATTCAACCCAGAGAAACAAATGACTCAAGTAGCTAATCTAATATCATTTTGAAATCTTGAGAGAGTGATGGGTCCGTTGCTGTCTTTAGCATGTACATCGTAGTCTTTGGGATCTTCCGGAATAACTGCAGTTTGCCTGTGAATAAATAGTATTAGATTAGTCTTCAGAAATCAAATGATGTTTCTTATCTTTTCAGCCAATAAAGGATATTTTTTGCCTGAAGCAACAAACACTCAACTCTAAGGTTGCTGGGTGTGGAGCAGAATATCTTGTGAACTTTGGAATTTAGAATAAAGTATTTAGTTGAATTTTTTTTCTGGATGATGGGAAAACTTTTATAATATATCTTACAATGTCCTCTTTCTCTCTATCCTACTTTGGACAGATGGCAACTGACTACATTAGAAAGTGTGACCCAAATGCATGGCATGGAACAAGATGCATCCTAATGAGATGTGAAAGGAATTATAAAAATGAACCCTTTCCAGAATGCCCAGTTGGGTAAATCCCAAGTTGAGAGCAGTAGAAGAAAGAAGAGTTGATCTGTGGAGAAAGAGGGAACTATTATTTTAGGTCAAGCAAGAAAAGAATACTCTAAGGGTCTACGAAATCAAAGGGTGCAAGACTAAATGAGAAGAGATTAGTAAACTTGAGTGCTACCTAGACTGTGCCATATGTATACTTCATAGGATCTGGACCTGGATAGAAATACTTCAGACCTATACCCATCCTTTTGCCCAGCAGTATCACTACAGGATTTGGGGAAAGTCCTGTATCTATCAAAGTACTTACAGCAGCATTTTTGTTGTTAGCAAAGTACTGGATGGGAAGTAGGTGCCCAACAACTGAGGGATGACTGAAGAAAGTGTGAATGAAATGGAATACTATTGAGCCATAAGAAATAATAAGTATGAAGAATTCAGAGAAACTTGGGAAAATTTGAATTCTGATTTAGTGAAGCAGCCAGAACCAGAAAAGCACTTCATGTGATTACCACAATAATGTGAAGGAAAAACAAAACTCAGCGATTTCATAATTCTAATTAATGTGACCACCAATGACTTCAGAGGACTTGCAGTGAATGAACCCCAACCTCTGCAAAGGAGCAGGGAAACATGCCTTATTCAGGGCCAAGCTTGGTCTTCAATGCTGCAACACAATTTCAGATGTTCTATGATTGTAGTTCCTTGCATTCACATTGTTGAAATCATTATGTAAAACGTTTTCCTGGCTCTAGTTACTTCAGTGTGCATCAGATATTTGACGCAAAGATTTTTTGTCCACTGATTGCTTCCCTTGTTCTCCTAGATGCATTAAGTATACTTGTACTATAGCTTTTCAATCACTCATGATTAAAATTCGCTATTTTGTCTTTTGCAACTGCTCCTATGCTTTGTTTGGTTGAGAAATCATCCCTTTTGCTTTTGTTTAGTTGTTTTGCTTTTTCCAATCATGTCTGACTCTTCATGACCTCATTTGGGGTCTTCTTGGCAGAGAATACGGGAGAGATTTGGCATTTTCTCTAGCTCATTTTACAGATGAGGAAACTGAGGTAAACAGGGTTAAGTGACTTATCCAGGATTACACAGCTAGTAAGTGTCTGGGGCCAGATTTGAACTTAGGAAGATGAGTTTTCCTGACTCCAGTCTTAGCGCTCTATCTACTGAACCACCCAGCTGTCCTCATTCATCCCCTAACCATACCCATACAAGGCATATATATTACCTTCTCTTCTAATTTTTAATGGTATGATCTTATTATGAATTTGTGGAATATGGAGTAAGATATTGGTATAAGCCCAATTTCTGCCAGACCATTTTCCAGTTTTCTCAGCAGTTCTTGTCTACAAGGAATTCTTCCCTAGGTGTCTTAAGTTTTTCAGGTTCGGTAAACATCGGGTTATTGAGTACAATTATTTCTGATTCTTCTTTATATTGTGTGTTTCACTGACCTACTTTTGCATTTTTTAATAAGTACAGTCTGAGGTCTGGAAGTGCTATTTCTTTTTCCTACTTCCCTCCTCCCACCATTTCCCTTAATATTCTAGATCTTTTGTTCTTCCAAATGAATTATTACTTTAGCTATTCTATTAAGTATCCCTTTGGCAGTTAACATTGGTAGTATTACCATTTCCATTCCATTGGCATGGGAACACTGACTATCTCTCCGGCTATTCGAGTTGTTCTTTATTTCTTTGTGAAATATTTGCAATTTGTAATTGAGCCCATACAAGTATTGAATGTGCTTGACTGACTGGATTTGTTATGATTATACAGAAATGCTATGGATTTTTGTGGGTTTATTTTGTAGCCTGAAACTTTACTGAAGTTATTAATTATCTCAACTAGTATCTTTATGAATTGCCTAGAATTTTTTTAAGTAAATCATCATGTCATTGGCAAATAGTTTTGTCTCTTTTCCTGTACTGATTCCCTCGATTTTGTCCTCTTCTTACTGGTATTGCTAATATTTCTAGAACTATGTTGAGCTGTTTTTCAGTCAGGTCCAATACTGAGTAACCCCATTTGGGGTTTTCTTGGCAAAGATACTGAGTGGTTGCCATTTCCTTCTCCAGCTCATTTTACAGATGAGGAAACTGAGACAAACAGGGTTAAGTTATTTGCCCAGAATCATACAGCTAGTAAGTATCTGAGGCCAGGTACTCTGTTCACAATATCACCTAGCTGCTCTCTAGAACAATATCAAACAATAATATGAGGAGAGGGGATATCTTTGCTTTATTCTCTTATTTACTGGTAAAGTTTCTAGTGCATCTCTATTACATACAATGCTTGTTCCTGGGTCAATTATGTGAGGAATCTGCTTTGCTTATACAGTAAAAGTCCTCAGCAGGGACCCATGAAAAGACTTCCCGTAAAGGGACACAGAAAAAGATTAAATGACTTAACTAAAGTTATATGGTTAGTAATAGGGCTAGAAAAGAACCCAGATTTCTGGACTCTAAGCTTAGACCTCTTTCCCATAAGCCACATGCATCCTTCTAATAGGGACCAATGTTCCTTTCTTCCTAAAAGGAGAGGTTGCTATGAACCCACTATTGGTAAGGCATTTGTGATAGCTATCTATACTCCCTCACTCCTTATGATCAATGACGGCTATCTGAGAGATGGCTGGGATTAAGAGCTCAATCTACAGCTAAGGAATAGTTTGAAGGCAGCTAGGCCATAATAAAAGCTAAATGAGCAGCTAGGGAGAGCAGTGGATAGAGTGCTAGGACTGGAGGCAGAAGATTCATCTTCCTGAGTTTAAAACTGGCCTTAGACACGTACTAGTTGTGTGACCCTGGACAAGTCACTTAACCCTATTCACCTCAGTTTCTTCATCTATAAAATGAACTGGAGAAAGAAATGGCAAATCATTTCAGCATCTCTGCCAAGGAAACCCCAAATGGGGTCACAAAGAGTCAGACATAACTGAAAAAGACTGAGCAACAACAAAAAAACGGGTAATACCCATATCAAACTTGAAGTCTTCGATTCATCTGAACTACACTCTAATCTCATGGCCTCCAACCTTTTCCATTCTGTAACATACTAGTTAGATACACATAAAAAGCTTGGAAAACATTAGCCTATACACTGGATGGAATGATCAATTCATAAGGGTTTTGTTTAACAACATGGCAAAAATTTTAATTTCACACATTTGCTTACTTATTTTGAGAGTTCCCAGAAGACACTTGTAGATTATCCTGTGATTCAGCAGCTTAACTAAGAAAGCATGATAGCACAGCCAACGTGCTGCTTCAAAAGGGAATGGACCCGAGGCTCCTGTGGCACCCAGAGTAACTCCTGAAGACACAAAGATAAGAATTCAAGTCTGCATAACCCCAATTTCAATGTATTCTTAGAATCTCGACAGGCACACACATCTTCCTTTCTATACGCAAAGGGAGAGAATTCATGCTAATAAACGTAAGCACAAGTAATTACTCACAGCTGATAGTTTCTTTTTTTTTTACATATTATATCTAAGGCGGTAGTAGCAACATTGCCTTGCTTGTCTGTGCTCCCTTCTGAACGTTACTCTGCACTCTTCTCCGCATTTTAAAATACTTTGCTGATGCTTTTATTTCTTTACTTATTTATTGCTCCATATTCCTCCTCTCCAACTCTCTCTTCCCACAGTAAAAGCCTTCCCTTATAACAAAAGTATAGCCAAGCAAAACAGATTTATGTTGAAATAGTTGGGTCTGAAAATGTATGTCATTCTGAACCTACAAGTTTTAAAACCATACAAAAAAAATTAAGTGGTCACAACAACACTGCCCTGCTTGTCTGCATGTCTGACAAGTGCAGAACAGGTTGACCCTGAGGAAGATCTCACAAGAGAAAAATATCACTGTATTTCATTTAGGAAATTGCTTACATTTTTTTGAATGGGTCTCTGACATCCAAGTGACTTCTCAAAAAACAAACAAACCCCACCCCCCCACCCCACAAAACTCAGTTTATGGACTGAGATCATCAAATCATATGCTGATGTAGTCTTTTTTTTATTCTTTAGATAACACATAAAGGAAACAGCTCTGGTCAGAGCTTCTCAAATATAGTTACTCAAAAGGGAAAATGCAAGCAGAAGGAAACAATAATTATCTTGGCCGAAAACAAATCCAAGAACCAAAAAAAGAAGAGAAACTGCCCTGTTGGAGGAAGGTCATTTACATCTTGGCCCCTTATTAAAAGGAAGGGCTAAGGGGAAAAGTCAAGCTTGGGGGGTGTAGTACCTCTTCTTAACAACCCTATTTAGATTTATTGCAAGATACTCCCTGCTATAGTATGATGAGCAATGGAACACCACATATTGATAAAGCTACAAAGAATGTCTATGTAAGCCTTATTCTGGTGGCATGATCTCAGGAAGCTACCTCCCTGTTATTTTGCAATTACAAAACTGTCCATCAGGATCATCCTGAGTGTTTATATTAGCACCTTCCATCTTCCTGGAATAGCACGGCTATCAATTAACTATTTTCAGATGCTAAAGCAGTTGAATATCAATGCAAAATGGAAGATGATGATAATAAAAGAACCATAGGCTTTTAGAACTAGAAAAGACCCAAGAGATCACCTAGTATTTTACAGATGAGGAAATGAGCCTAGAAGGATAAAGTGACTTTGGTATTATGTCACTGGCAAAATGGGCCTGGAATCCAGGTCTCCTGACATCCAGTCCAGTGATATTTTCATTATTACCATACAATGTTCAACATGTCTTCTTTCTTGTTCTGGGATGATGTCACCCTTTTCCTAGAAATTATTACATCATCATTATTATTCATATTTTTCATTTATATTAGGCCTTTTCTACAAGGCATCCACATTAAATAGCAAAGGCTAGCAAATGCTGTGCTTTATCTTCACAACAACCTTGGGAGGTAGGTCCTATTATTATCCCCATCCTGCAGGTAAGAAAACTGAGGCAGAGGTTAAGTGACTTGCCCAGGGTCACAAAGCTAGGAAGTATATGAGATCAAATTTGAACTCAGGTCTTCCTGACTCCAGGTCCAGCTCTCTGTCCAGTTTGCTAGCTGCCAGCAGTTCTCAGGAAATGTACTTCTGGATAAACCCATGACTGAGAGAAATAAACATATGACTGGGAAAAAACTGAATATAGGCATACTGAAGAAGAATTACCAAATGATGATCAATATATAATTCAAACAAAAAAAGACAACTGTTTAGCTAACAGGTTAAGTTTGTTCATGGGCTGCTAATGGTCATAAAGAAAGGAAATTATCTTGGATTTGACAGTACATCTGAATTTTATAAATCCCGCATTTCACATTAAGCATTGAATTAATATGCCAATGCCTGCCCTGGGGGCCTAATAAGTTCAATCAAGTGAAAGTTACATTTTGGACTCTATTTAAAAAAAAGGGAAATTAAAAGCTTACTAACTTATTCTTCCTTTCTCCCAACACTCAAGCTTTTATCAGATACTTGTACTTTTACAGGAACCACTAACAAAACTAAATTTGCCACAGTAGCCTATCGTAATAAGAGCCCAAGCCAATTATTTCCCAACTTCATCTGAACATACCTGGATTCCTGGCTTTCAGAATGGAATAGCAGCATGCTATGATGTCCGAAATGACTGAGAGAAAAAAGCCAGGGTTTTTTCTGACTTGCTGATTAAACGGCAGCTTGAGAACACATGCATGAAACCTAATGAAAGAGAGCTAATTAACAATGTGTAAGCAAAGTGCCCCATTCGTTATGAAAAACACAAAAGCCCTCCTACGTCCAACTCCCTACCCTAGAGGACACACACACTGCAAAGGGAAGATGCCTCTCAACTGCTCATAGCTACTGATGGGCCTGGTTTGGTGCTCTTATTGCTCTAGAGTCAAGACATAATAAAATTCTCAAAACACTGAAGCTCCATGTTTCTCTGTCCAGCAGGAGTCAAGACTTCTGCCTTTCAGGGCTGGAAAGAGCATATCCCTATGGCTCCCTCATTCATGACACTGCGGTTACAGGCAGAAGCCGGCTCACTCTCTTCCTACTTCCCCCTACCCACCTATGCTTGGTAGATTTATCACTTCATCTTCTCCCTCCCAAAGAGGAGAAGGAATAGGTGAACCAATGCTAGAAGAGTAACAAAGATAACGGGGATAAGATGGAAGAGGAACAAGAACACGGGTAAGCCAAGGAGCCTAGGTCCTGTTCTCGGCTTGTATTTCAACATATGGAGACAGATGCTGCTCAGCCCATTTGGGATGGACAGACAGACACACACACACGAACACATGGGACAGAGACTCACACACAGCCCATGTGGGTCATTTCAGTCAGGATGAGTTTGGCTCCAAAAACATCCTGAAAAGTCCCAATTATTTTTCTTACTAGTATGTGAAGTCCAACAGCAAAAAAAAAAAAATAATAATCCCCTAACTTATCATAGTTTTTGTCATTGTACTTCCTGGCCTAGATGAAACTGAAGGTTTTTAACTCACTGAAAGGTAGATACTTAAGGTACAGTTCTAAAGGCAAAGTGTGTGGTTGGAGGGAAGGGGGGAAATCTCCAGCTTCTTTGTAAAGCTTATGTCTAAAAAAAGACTTCTGTTACACTCTAACTGATAAGATTATAAGTAGATTACTGCTGGCTAGCTTCTCTTTATCTGCCTCTCCTCCTCGTCCTTACTCTAAGAGGAAACATTAACCAACGATTAAAATACTTTCACAGAACAAGCTTCACTTGTTCAGCTATAAAGTCATCAAGAAGTTAGTTATCTGCAAGCAAATTTCACTTAAGTTGGGATAAATCTGGGCTAGGAATATGTGTAGGTCAATGTCCAGTCTACTGGTCCAAAGGCTGAGTTAGGGAAATGATCAGGTTAATGAATGATTTTTCTTGGCCTTACTAAGAGAGTAGAATGTTGTTTTACTGTTGGAAGATCTAATCATAAATTCAGAGGATAAACACTGAAGAGATCTCAAGATACCGAAGAGACCTTCAGAGGACATCTAATCCTAACTCCTACCTGCCTCCACCTGTCAATCAATGTTGCTACTAATAGAAAGAAATGGATTCTCTTTTGCCTTCTAACTCATAGGACTGGCTAGTCCACCTACTGTCCTTCCCTCCCAGGCAAGAGCCAAGAGAGCACTGGGACGCCTAGTGAAATCTGAAGGTGAAGGTGACTCAACTTGGAAGAAGATGAGGAAATGTTAGTTCTCTGATATGATCCATATCTAAATGGCTAAGTCAGTCCCAAACTGTGAAATATAGTAAATTCATTTAATCCATTATTTCAATAAAAAGAATGCAGCATTCTCAGACAGAACAATATACTACACTTTGGATCTTTGTCAAATATGCTCCAAAATGTGCACACACATCTTGTGTGTCAACATTATCAATCCAAAATAATTTGGCAGAGAATTTAACATATTTATAAGAATGACTAAATGCTTAGAAATAGCTGTGTTATTTTTGTGAGTTTCTGTTCATTCAAAATCAGACAAATGTACTCAGTTAATTGAAAGAATTTTAGGATACTGAGGGCTTCTTAACACTAGAAGGGTCAGGAATGTCAAGTGATGTAAAAATTTATTTAATTTTACTTTGAAATAAAAATTTTCAGCTTATCTAGATTTTCTTTGACTTATGTATAAAAAAAGCACTGTACCAATTTGTTCTATATCATGTATGTATAGATATGTATGTATATACACATGTGTATACAGATACATAAACATAATTTTGCTTACTTCTCATTAGCCTTTGGTCAAGCAATTAAGCATTACTGATTCCTATTTTCGTAGCATAAATTTATTTTTTAAAAATTCCCTCTACTTCCAAGTAAGCCTCCAACACCAAAGCACCATCCAAGGTAGATGGCTTTTTAACCTAGGTTTTTTTTTTTTAATGCTAAGGAATTAACAAATGGGCATATTTTATTGGAAAACTTAGCTCTTCTCCTCCTCCTCTTGATGTGCTTGGGTGATCAGCTGTTATATTGTTCCTCACATCCTGCCCGTAGGGCACTTCCATTTCCTAGCCTCTTTTTTATAACACAAACCCACAATTCTTTCTTTCACTCCCCAGCCAGCTTATATACACCCTGGATTAGCTGACATCTATATAGTACTTTATTATTTACAAAGTACTAACTATGCTCCAACCACTGATGCCCAAGAAGACAAAGTTGTTCAGTTCTATGAAGACCTACAACAACTTCTAAAAAAAAAGATGTCACATATGTCATGGGAGATTAGAATGCTAAAGCAGGAAATCAAAACAAAATCAGAAAAAAAGGTAAGTTTGGGCTTGGAGTACTAAGTGAAGGAGGGCCGAAACAATAGAGTTTTGTCATATAACTCGCTGGTCGTAACAAACACTGTTTTTCAACAACCCAAAAAGCAGTTCTACACATGAACATCACCAGGTGGTTAATAGTGAAATCAGACTGACTATATACTTTACAACCAACTCTACACAGTCAGTTAAAACAAGACCTAGAGCTGACTGTGGCTTAGATCGTGAACTTCTTATTGCAAAATTCAGACTTAAATTCAAGAAAGTAGAGAAAACCATCAGACCATATAAGTATGAGCTAAATGACATCCCTTATGAATATGAAGTGGAAGTAATAAATAGATTTAAAGCATTAGATCTCGTGGATAGAGTGCCTGAAGAACTACGGATAGAGGTTTGCAATACTGTACAGGAGGCAGCAACAAAAAACATTCCAAAGAAAAAAAACAAGAAAACAAAATGGCTCTCTGATGAGGCTTTACAAATAGCTGAGGAAAGAAGGAAAGTGAAAGAGAAAGGAGAAAAGGAAAGATATCCCCTACTGCATGCAGAATTCCAAAGAACAGCAAGGAGAGATAAGGTTTTCTTAAATGAGCAATACAAAGAAATATAAGAAAACAAAAGAATGGGAAAGACAAGAAAAACCGACATGTAAGAAGCCTCTTGAAGGTGAAAAAGGGAAGTGTAAAAGATGACTTGAAGCACAACATCAAAAAAACTTAAGATCTTGGCAACTGGTCCATCATTTCCTGCTAAATAAAGAAAAAGAAATGGAAGCAGTATCAGATTTTATGTTCTTAGGCTCAAAGATCAATGCAGACAGCAACTGGGGCCATGCAATTAAAAGACACTGTTTCCTTGGAAGGTCAGCTATGGCAAATCCAGACAACAAAGACATCACCTTGCCACCAAAGGTCTGTATGGTCAAAGCTATGGTTTTTCCAGTAGCAATGTATGGCTGTGAGAGCTACACTATAAGGAAAGCTGAGTGCCACGGAACCAACGCTTTTGAATGGTGGTGCAAGAGGAAACTTTTGAGAGTCCCTTGGATAGCAGGGAGATGAAATCAGTCAATATGTGAAGAAATTAATTCTCTGGACACTAAAATATTGAAGTTGAAACTTAAATAATTTGGCCACATAACAAGAAGACAAGACTCACTGGAAAAGACCCTCATGTAGGGAAAGACTGAAGGCAAAAGGAAAAGGGAACAGCAGAGGGTGAGAAGGATAGACAGTGTCAAGAAAGCAACAAGCATAAGCTTGGACAGACTTTGGGAGATAGTGGAGGACAGAAGGGCCTGGTATGCTAATGGTCCATGGGGTCATGAAGAGTTGGACACAACTGAACAATTCTATCTATCCACCTATCTATTCAGCTGATAACAGCTGGCATTCAGACAGCCCTCTGAGATTTACAAAATAATTAACAAACATAGCCACACATGATGACATCATAAGATGGGACATGAATATGTTCACTTATACATATTGTTATCGTCCAAAAGCTGGATGACATGAGAGACAGAATGCTGGGAATGGAGTTGAGAAGATGTGGGTTAAAATCCTGCCTCTGACAATTACTAAGCTGTATGATGCCATGGGCAGGCCACTTAACCTCTAGGAATATGGATCCTCATCTGTAAAATTCTATCTATAGGAGCTACAGACCACTCTCTTAGACTGAAAGGTCCTTGAGGACAAAGACTGTTTTAATTTGCCCTTCTTTGTATTCCCAATGCTTAGTACAATGCTTAGAAAATAGTAGGCACTTAATAAATGTTAACTGACTCCCCGGGTTGTTGTACAGACCAAAAGAGAGTGTATGTAAAGAACTCTGCACACTTTAAAGTTACTATCATTATTATAATCACTGTATAAATAAAGAAACTAAGCCGTGGAAAAACAGATGTATTGGTCTGTCCAAGGTCCTACGATAGTAAAGGGCAGAGCAGAGAATGCAAACCAGGTCTTCTCACCCTAAATTCAGTCCTCTTTCCATTACATCAAGGCTGCCTTCCTAGCTTCCTCTCCTGCAGCCTTCACATCCAGCTCCAAGTACCATAATCCTAATCTCACGTCCATACCTATGCCATGGCAAAGAACTGCAAGAATACAGCAGGGAGAAGTATGTAGCAAAGAGCCTGACACAGAATCAGGGTAAGGAAAACAGGCACCTGCAAGATC
>CM053622.1:291985362-292004544 GCA_028646595.1 Phalanger gymnotis | reverse complement strand
GAAGGAAGGGAGGGAGGAAGGGAGGAGGGGAGGAGGGAAGGGAAGAGGGAAGGAAGGAAGGAAGGAGGCAGAAACTGAGGTAAAAGAATGAACAAAGAGAGGTTATTAATAGATAAAATGTACCTAAAGGGCTAAAGATTTAAGGGGAGCTTAAACCATCAGAAAGGAACAAAGAACTGAGTTAATAATACTCTATTGACTAAATTCCATATTTTTTATGGGAAGGATGACCTGTTCTCTCTCCCCAATTCCTCATCTATAACATGAAGGGATTGGACTAGGTAGAGGTGTGGTTGTCCATACAGCTCCAACCTGGTTAAAATGTAATTGTGAAATATTCAACAAAATACACACACCCACACACACACACACACACACACACACACACACACACCCAACATAGATAATGTTAATTTGCAGTTCTGGAAGTCATAGTGGCTGAAAGGGATTGTTTCTGAGTCTGATGTCACTGGACAAGCTGATCTTGAAGGTCACTTGTGGCTCAAGACCTATAATCTTCTTCCATGCCATACGGCTTTTTTCCTGTTAGCACCACCAATTGAGAGTGGGAAGGAAACAAATCCATTTTGCTTCTTGTCGGTAGAACCAGTAAAGAAAGATATAGTCGTAATGGCTGCAAGTGAAGGAGGGTGGAGACAGAGATGAAACTCATGTTTACCGTGACATCTGCTGATCATCTGTGCGTTTAAACTAAAGTCTGTCATGAAGCATTGGCTACGTAACTGGATAGAGAACGCTTCTAATTTAAAGGGTTTTTGCAACTACTTCTTGATATCCCTTCACACTCAGCAGTGAAAAAGAGTAGCAGTATTACCTCTCCAATGGCATGGGAGTGAAGGAAGTCCTTAAGTCACACAGTGAGTAAACAACAGGGCTAGGCCTCACATAGCTAGGGGACACAGTTGGATAGGAGGTCTGAAGGTCTGGAGTCAGGAAGACCTGGGTTCAAATTTGGCCTCAGATACTTACTAGCTATGTGACCCTGGGCAAGTCACTTACCCCTGTTTGCCTCAGTTTCCTCAACTGTAAAATGAGTTGGGGAAGGAAACGGCAAACCACTCCAGCATTTTTGCCAACAAAACCCCAAATGGGGTCACAGAGAGTCGGACATGATTGAAATGACTGAACGACAACAGAAATCACATTTTCGGGCCTTAAATGTATACCTTATTTGCTGAACCACAAACAGTCATCCAAAGCTCAAAACACAGGATTCCGCATGGCTTCTAACAAAGCTTCTAAAGACTGAAACTGATTTCAAGAAAGACAAATGGCCGCCTGATGGAAGCCATCATCTGGAAATGAAAGCACTCACCTGTAAATCCAGAAACAGACTGTGACACTTCATCCTGAGCACTGCAATCAGCTTGTTCCGCATGTTCCTCCCCGCTTTGACGCCGTGGTCAAAGGAAAGGCTGGTTCTAATGGAAGTACGGGAGTAGCTGGGAGAGAAAAAAGAAGGCCTAAGTCAGGCTGTTCAGCCGTGGCCCCTCCTGCCCAGCTGTCATTCAGGGAAGCCACTGCCAGACACTGAGCAGCTGGGGACCCTGGAGGATACAAGAGGCGGCAAATTAAGCCACCAACGGGGGCAGCTTTGGACCCCCCACCCAAGCGTCTGGAGAATAAATAGCAGCTCTCTGGTCGCCCTCCTGCGGATGTCTTAGCCACACCTACTGAAGACCCAGAAAAGAGCATTCTTGTCACAAACATCTATGGCTCTGTCAAAAACCTATCTGACTTTATCTGTGGAAATGACAGGAAGGTACAAGTGTTAACATCCACCCAGCTGTGGCACCCTAACGCCCGCGCGACCCTGCCATGTGCCTCGTGGCTAAGGCCTTCATGGTGCTCGCTGGTGGTAGAGGCTTAATACGAGCCTCACTCGGTCTGATTCTGGGCTTTCTCTCAGTGCTGTTCTCCGGGCTGCCGATAGAGGGCGATGAAGAGACGCGGCCATTCCCGCCTCTGCCAGCCTCCAAAGCCTCATTCCCAATGACCTGTTGACCACACCCAAACTTCTTGGTCACGTCAAACAGGTGCAGAAAGCCCCCTGGCGGTCCCTCCTCCTCGTCTACCTCGCTGGCACTCTCCCAGCAGTGCGGGCTCACAGTCTTGGCTTCATTTTCTATCCACTTTCCCCTTCACCTGCCATCTTTAAGCCGGTCACAAGTCTTCCTGACTCTACTCTCACATGGCCTCAGTCATCTCCTCCTCCCTGTAACAGCCAGGCAGCCATAACAGCATAGATGATGCCTATGTAGGTGTGTACCGCGAAGTCTAAATAAGCCAGCGGGGGCGCTTGGGCGGAACCCCCAGCACCCCAAAGCGCTCCGTACAGTATCACAGCCCGCAAGCTCGCCGTCCCCAAGCCTCCCCCGCCCCCCGCTGGGCTCTATCCCCAAACAAACTCACAGAGCGGCCAAGTCAGAGTACACTGTTCCGACCATCTTGAAGGCGGCCATTACAGGTCTCTCCCTCAGCACTTCCTGTGACACAACTTCCTTTTCCTGTCAGGAAGCTCCTCCCACCATATCTTGGGCTTCCTGTGACATAAGCCAGTCACATGGCGTTTTCACAGGTGGGAAAAATCTTCCAGTCTAAATTGCTGCTGCACTTACCATCAGTATCCTCACTCAGGACCCCAGGCCTACACTATTACAAAAAGGCTCCTAGTTTGATTCTTTGCTTCTAGTCTCCACCATCCAGTTCATGATAAATATCCCTATACTAAATCGATCTTCCTAGGACATCACCTTGATCAAGTCAGATAACCAACTCAAAAATCCATGCCTACAGAGAAGCGCCCACATTCCATGCCCCAGCCTTCAAGACCCTCAGATCTGTCTCCAGACTCACTTTGTAACATTCCCCTCAGAGGAACTCAAGTAAACTAGTTTGTCTATTGTTTCACAAGCAAACCTTTGCATCTAATTTATTGTCCCTGCCTAGCATAGTCCTTCATAGCCTACCCCAAATTCTGACTTTTTTACATTTTCATTAAATCGCCTTTAGTTTACTTAAGTTCTTTTGAAAATTTGATAAGTAAAGAAAAGTTTTTAAAAAATTAAAAAAAATACTTGGTTTATATCATTTGAACACTTAACTATTAGAGAATGGCTCTTAGTGTTACACGTTTTTGTCAATTCCCTATTTCGGATATAACTTTTTTAGTGAAACTGGATACACTCTGCTGTTTCTCTAATTCTATTCTCAGAAACTTTATTGGTACAAAAGCATTTTAATTTTTTTTTGGCAGGGCAATTGGGGTTAAATGACTTGCCCAAGGTCACACAGCTAGTAACTGTGTCAAGTGTCTGAGGCTGCATTTGAACTCAGATCCTCCTGATTCCAGGACTGGTGCTCTACTCATTGCGCCACCTAGCTGCCCCAAATATTTTTTTTGGTTTTGTTTTTTGCAGGAAGGCAGGACAGGCAATTGGGGTTAAGTGACTTGCCCAAGGTCACACAGTAAGTGTGACAACTGTCTGAGGCTGGATTTGAACTCAAGTCCTCCTGACTCCAGGGCTGGTGCTCTACTCAATGCGCCACCTAGCTGCCCCCAAAAGCATTTTAATTTTATGTAATCGGAACTGTCTATTTTATCTTACATGAACTCTTCCATCATAAGAATTCTCTCACAGCTGTAGTTAGGGAAGGTATCATAGCTCATCACCTTCTAATTGTTTTGTGATGTGAGCTTTTATAATCAGGTGCTTCAACATTTGGAGTTTACTGTAACATATGGTGTAAGGTGTTGATCTAAATTTTAGACTTTTTCCCAATAGTTCTTGTGAAGAAGGGAGCCTTTCCCCCAATAATTTATGTTCTGGAGTTTGTTAAATACTGGATTACTGTACAATATTACTCCTATTTTGAACATAAGTAGTATATCCAACATATCATTCCACATTTCTGGGTTTTCACTAATGTAAGATAATTTTAACCATTAATGCTTTATAACTTGGTTTAAGAAATGGCAATACATAGTGCAGCCAGTAACATCTACATTTGAATATAGGGCCAGATGCTTACCAGCTATATAACCCTGGGCAAGTCACTTAACCTCATATCTGTAAAATGGACATAGCACAGTCATATGCAAAGGGTTGCACAAACTTTAAAGTTGAAATATAAGCTGCTAATTTTATACTGTCATATTTTTTCTTCTTCATTTCCCTTTAGATTTTAGGCTTTTTGTCCTTTTAAATGAATCATTATTATTTTGTCTACTTCTAAAAGATATCCTCTCAACAATCTGATTAGCATTGCCCTAAATCTGTAAATTAATTTAGTCATTTTTATTATATTAGGGTCCAACCATGAGAAGTGACTACCTCTGTTTGAGTCTCCTGTTACTTCTATAAAAAGTATTTTATAACTGTATTTATATAAATCTTATGGGGAGTTGTCAGGTTTACTTCAAGGTCTTGTGCATTTTGCAGTCTCTGTTGAAACAAGGTATCTACAGGAGAAATTGGAGATAATCAATAGAGGGAAGGTTTAAGTGCTAAGAGGATCAAGAAAAGCTTCTCACAGATGATAATATTTTAATTGAGGCTTAAAGCTGAGGAAAGCCAGGAGGCAGAGATGAGGAGTGAGAAAATTCTAGGCATGAGGGACAGCCTGTGAAAATGCCTGGAGTCTTAATAACAATTATAAGAATTATGGAAGCTTTTAAAATTTAGCTTTGGAGGAAAATAATGGACACAAACATTCCAATATATGTAAAATAGTCCAATAACTAAATCCAGGTTTTCAGGCTATTAAAGTAAAATGGTGGTCAATGTTTAGAAGAATGTCGTTAATAAGATGGTTTCAAAAACACCACTACCCAGTAATTGTAATATCTTTTTTAGAAGGAGGGACTAGACATTATCCAATTAATTTCCGCAATAGTCTAACAATAAGGAAGAAGTATTAAAAGTATTATAGTTGATATGAGAGGGAAATGGAAAACAACAAAGATTTCATTTGACAGCATAGAAATGGAAACAAGATGTGAGTCTCTGACTTCCAATATTAAATAAAAGAGGAGTTTTTTTTAAATGGGACTTTGTGAAAAAGCTAAACAAACCTAATTGGTGTTACTAATGACTAAACTTAAAGAAGGTTAATAAATTGCATTTCTGAGAAGAAAAAAAAATTCTACTGCCTCTGAATAAAACAAATTCTCCTCTGTAGTAGGTAAATGCTGAGACTCTGGCATTTCTAGTGTACAGAACACAAGCTCTCTATTGGGCCATCTCCAACCTGAAGTGTTCAGACTCTTAAATGCAGACAGCTGCATTAGTAGCAATCATCCCTTAATGAGGGAAATGTGTATTTTCTAAGGACGCAATCCACCAACTTGAAATGAAATAGTAGGAACCCTTACACTGAGGACACACAGCAGATTACAAGATATGAGAACAATGGCTTTACCCCCTGCGGAGACCAGAAATCACTGGCTTCCTATTCTGTCATTCCCAAAGAAAGGAGGTGATGCTCCTGAAGTCCAGTTCTCATGACACACTGCAGCAGGGAGGTGGTGGAATAAGCTTGATAATTACCTTTCATACTAAGGCAGGCTAAATGCAGTCCAATGTCTTTTCCTTCTTCCCAAGCCTATGACCCTTTGGCTAATTCTTCAACAACTATCCAGCCAGGTGAACGTACTTACTTGGAATAGTCACAAAACACGTTTAGGGTCCTTGTATCGAGTAATAAACCACACCATGGGAATAGGCAGTGGGCTGGTAACTGGGTGAAGTCAGAGTCACTTAGAATATCCTCTTCCACAGGAA
The DNA here is from genome assembly GCA_028646595.1 of Phalanger gymnotis. Lineage (NCBI taxonomy): Eukaryota > Metazoa > Chordata > Mammalia > Diprotodontia > Phalangeridae > Phalanger > Phalanger gymnotis. Next base: position 291,998,740 of record CM053622.1, on the reverse strand, counting down.
AATTCACCACTGTCTTCTTAGGGTTTATTAAACAGCCATACTCAGGAATACCTTTTGCCAGAGTCCTAAATTTGAGGGGGAAAACAGTTAACAAATTATAGGAGGAAGGAAAACTTCCCTAATAGAGATTTTTGAAAGTGGCATTTTAGGTATTGCCTGTCAACCAAAACCTCTAAGAAGTAAAAGAGGAAATTAAAGCGTTTTTGAAAGTTGATCTATGGAACAGATCTGACCAGCGATCCTACAGAAGTCTGTGGAACATTCATGTTAGAGGTACAGGAGGCAAGGCTGTAGAACCCCCTCTCCGGTCACCAGAGGCATCTCAGCCCAAGGGCAGAAAAAAGACAAAATGAAAAAATCTCCACATTTCCAACATTTGTCAAAGGTTAATAACACTATCCAGGGGATAAGTGCCAAAGATATCAAAGGCAAATAATCACATGAGGGTGTCCCTGAAAGCTTGAGGACAAAATGGTACCAAAGGACCACTAATGGGGAAAAAAAAGTGTTATATACACACTACATAAAATCACCATTAGGAAATCACTTCAAGTGCTCTAAGTAAGCTTGGCAACTCTCCTAGATTTAATGACAATCTTCCAGGACTCCAGTTGCTTTCAGTCCAAGAAGCAACTGATCCTTAAGGATGTTGAGTTACCAGATACTTTCCCTCCGTTTCCTACCATACTCTGAAAAAAGGGAAACCACACCACAGGAGAGTCATGAACCAAAGCAGAGGTTCTCAAAGTATGTTGGTGGTCCCAGGGCCCTGGGGTATCTCCAAGACCCTTTCAAGAAGTCTTCAAGATCAAACTATTTTAATATAATAAAATATTTTAACAATTCACATAATCAACTATTTTTATAATAATATCCATAATAATAAACTATCCTCATATTAACATATAATATTGAACTATTTTACATTAATATACAATAATAATCTATTCTCATATTAATAGATAATAAACTACTTTCATATTAGTATACACAATAAACTATTTTCACATTATATGATAAACCATTTTAATATTAATATACCTAATAATAAACTATTTTCATGATAATACACAATTTCTAATCAGGAAAATATTATGATATGCATATATACATATATGCCATAGCTTCACTCATAAAAAAAGTTCTTTGGGGGGGCATCCTCAACAATTTTTAGAACACAAAGAGATACTGAGACCAAAATAATTCAGGAATCTCTAGTCTAAGCCCAGACCCAAACAAGACCCTCTTTGCTTAACAAGTTATAGAGAACCCAGTCCTTGAGTGAAGATCTCCAGGGACGGGCATCTTACCGTGACCTGCCACGGCGATTTCATGTTTTCTGACAGCCCTACTAACTTTTTCCTTACGTTAACATTAATGTTTCTTTAAACTTCCACCCCCTGTTCCCAGTTCATCCTCCAGGGCCAAGAAAAACAAGCCTAATTCCTCTTATATGTGACAGCTCTTCAAATATTGGAAACCCTTGAAAGACACTAGGCCCCTGGATCTCCTTTCTTCCCCTCTTTCCTGACCCTCTGCTCTGCCCCTCAAGCCAGGTCTTCTCTGGGCTAAACTCCCTAATTCTCTCACCTGACCTTCCTATGGCATGATCTCAGACCATCCTGGTCACTGTGCTTGGGTTGCTTTCCAGACTGTGGGCATCTTTCTAAAAATAGGGCTCCTGGAACTGAATACAAGATGTCAAAGGAGGTCTTATGTGGGCAGAGCTCAGGAGGACGATCATCCCCCTAATCCTGGACACTTTGCCCCTCAATGCAAACTAAGCTCGAATTAATTGTTTTGGTTGCCATGGTCCACTGTTGACTCATCTTGAGCAGTCCACCGTAATCCTTCACTTTGGGTTTTTTTTTTTTCCCAAACAATCTTCTGTTTAACCTTTCGCTCTCTGCCCTCCCCAAAATCTTGTAAAACCATTTTTTTTTAAATCTAATTATTTAATAATTTTAGCAAGCAATTGAATGGTAAAACCAGATACAGCCTCTACATGGTCAGAGACCCAAAGTCTTATTTTAGACTCCATACCTTAGGAAGACTTTGGCTTGTGTTAAGTGAGGAGTCACAAGCAGGAAGTCATCAATCAGTCGAATCAACAATCTGGAGCAATGAGAAGAAAGGATGAGCAAGAGTTATGATGATACCCTTTGGTTTCAGCCTCAAAATGCTATGTGTCAGAAAATGTCAGAATAACTGGACACAAATTGGTAATAAGGAAGAAAATATAATCTCCTAATGGGATTGGAATAATTAATACAAACACCAAATTTCTCTCTAAGGAATACATACACTCTCATATATTTCAATTTATTTAAGTCTCAGTTGTTATGACTTGGAAATAGGTAGGGTGTGTGGGTGTGTGGGTGTAAAACGATGTTTGCTGATGACAAGCAGCATTTTCAAATGTAGAGGTGTGTGTGTGTGTGTGACAATGTTTGCTGATGACAGGAAGCATTCTCAAATGGTGCCAATTCTCAGTTCTAGATCAGAGATCAGAATAAAGCTGAGGTTCTTGAACTCTTTCAAAATCTCTTTTTATAAACACAGTAGGGGCTTGAATCAGACTGTTAGTTAATAGGTTTGGAGCCCCACAGATTTGGGGGCAGCTAGATGGTGCACTGGACATAAGAGTGCTAAACCGAGTCAGGAAGATTTGAGTTGAAATCTGGCCTCAGACACTTACTAGCTTTGTGACCCTGGGCAAGTGACTCAACCCTGTTTGCCTCAGTTTCCTCATCTATAAAATGAGCTGGAGAAGGAAATGGCAAACCCCTCCCGTATCTTTGCCAAGAAAACCCCAAAATGGGGTCACGAAGACTCAGACACAATGGAAAGGGCTGAACAAGAGCAGCAAGCAAAGCTGGAAGGGACCAGAGATCACCCAGTTCAACCCATTCCCTTTCCTGACGAAGAAATGGAGGTGGCCCAGAGTTTGTGACCTCTCCAAGGTCACAAAGTTATTAGTAACAGTGACAAGATTTGAACACAGATCTTCTGATTCCAAATCCAGCAGCGATGTTCCCATTGTACCAAATTCCTCACTTAGAACCCGTCAATAGAGAAAGTGCTATCTTATGAGTTAAATGTTCCTTTGTTTCAGGCAAGTCTATTCCAATCTGCACTTTGAAACTTGGTTGAGAAATAATCTTAATAAACCAAAGCTTCACAAAGTTAATCAAAGGCAAGTTTTATCCAAGATTTGAGCCAGTCATTCAATAAAAATTCCAATCCCACTCACTGAGAATTTGGAGTCTTTTGGAAAAACTGAGCTAAATTTTGCTGCTGCACGATCTCTAAACAAAAAAGTATTAAGCAGATGAACTTAAGATTCTAATTGAGGCTGCACTAGGAATCTTTAAATTATAAACTTGTCTCAAACCCATGAACATCAACTAATCATAAAATACTCGTCTATTCATGAAAGCAGGTTCCACACAGACTGCTAAGAGCCCACATCTTGTTACCCCAGAGCATTATTCTATCTACTTGAAAGTAATAAAACTCTTTCTTCAAATATTCAGACTTTTCCCACTTCAGACTGGCTATTCCTTCAATTAGTTTGAAGAAGTAAGATTTTACTCACCTTACTTCCCCAAGTATCCCTAAGTAAAATGAGAAGGAATATTACTGTGGATTTAATTTATTTTTCCAACTTATCAGACTGGCATTTCACTGACCTCCTCACCAGTGTTTTGAAATTTTACTTGGACAGCAGACTTCAATGTTTAGAGAATTTTTTAATGTTGTGAAATGGATTCCCTGTTTGGTTTTCTTGTCAAAAAGACAAGGGATAGGGACTAGAGCTTTGGGATTTCTTTGATGTAGGGGATTTCCTGATGAGGGGAACCCCTGTAGCCCCCCCCCCACCAACCCGCAAGTCTTAGCTGCCAAAGAATGAAGAAGTTACGGGACTGGTCCCAGGTCATAGATCTAGTATGTTACCAGAGGCAGGACCTGAACTCAGGGCTTCCTGTTTTCAGGGTCGGCTCTTCATCCACTATACCATGCCATCTCTCTCATCAGAACACTCATAAAATCTACAGCAGGAACCCGACTGAATGAGCCGAAGGTTTACATTTAGAATGTCTGACTGAGGCTCGAGGCAGAGCTAGAGAGCTGGAGTCGGGAAGAGCTGATTTCATACGGGGTTTAGATACCTAGCAGCTGTGTGACCCTGGGCAAGTCACTTAACCTCCTCTCCTCCTCCGCATTCTCAATATAACATGAGGCTACAAATAGCACCTACGTCACAGGAGTGTTGTGAGGGTCAAATGAAATAATAATTATGAAGTGCTCAACATAGTGCCTGGCACACAGTAGGTCCTCTTTAAACCCTAGCTATTGTTATTATTATTCACTGTATCGGTGATTCGCATAAGGAAAAACTGTTTATATTTAATATTTGTTTGAGGGAGCTACGGTGTGGGTCCAGAATCAGGGAGATTCAAATCCAGCCTCAAAGACTTCTGAGCTGTGCGAGCAAGACCCTTAACCTTTGTTTCCCTCAATTATAACGTGAGGATGATAAGAGCCCCCTCCCAGGGCTGTGGTGAGGATCAAATGACGTATTCTTTGTACATTCAAATGGCACGATTGTAAAGCGCTTAGCACTGCCTGGCACGTAGTAGGTCTTCCATTAATGCTAGCTATCACCATCGGCATTATTACTGATTCACACAGGAAGGAAAACTACCGAATAAGCTATTTATATTTAACCCATTCGAGTGAAGGAGGGAGGTGGCTCTGCAGGGGAGAAGGTGCGAATTTAGAGCCAGCCTCAGACGCTTCCTAGCTGTCTGCCCTTGCGCAGGTCCCTTAGCCTCTGTTAAGCGTGCCTCGGTTCTTTCCGCTGTAACATCGGGATAACAGCGCCTGCCTCCCGGGGTGGTCGTGAGGCTCAGATGAGATGGTAATTGTACAGCCCTCAGTGTAACAGCGCGCCCGGCACGTGGCGAGCCCTATGAAGTGTTAGATATTATTACTATTACTAGCTGTGAGACCCTGGACAAGGCACTCGGCCTCAGTTTTCTTGTCCGCAAGATGGGGATAACAGTAACAGCCGCCTTCCAGGGTTATTGTGAGGAACGAGTGGAGCACCGTTTGCGCGTTCACAAATGACTGTTTTAGAAGCCCTAAGGTGCCGCGTTACCCATCCTGCTGAATCCCGGGGAACACTTTGTTCTCCATGTTTCCGTAGCATAAACTACAGAGCAGCGTGGACAGAACGGAGCCTTGCGGGATGCCCTGGCATTGCACGTAGTACCTAGGAAGAGGGCGGAGAGAGGGGAGTGAGAACTGGAGCTAGGCGGGCTCGTTATGTTATCACTGTCATCTATGTTATCACTGTCATCGTTAGAAGCCAAACATGGGGCTCCGTTACATATAAGAGGACTCTCTGAGAGACGACGTAGCGCTGAGGGGGCTGCTCATTGCCTCTAGGGGCAGTGTGCAGCGAGCCGGCGGAAGACAAGAAGCTTCCACTCCGCGGGCTCCTGATTGGTGGAGAGAAAGAACTAACTTCATTGGCCAAGAGCCTCGGCAACAAGCTCGGCCCTTCGGCGCCCCCTAGAGGCGGCCGGGGGTGGAGCTTTTCCTGTAGGGAGGGTGCCCTGCCCTGTCTCTGCTGCGCCCTCGGGCACGTTATTATTTATGCAGGGTGAGCCAAAGATCTCAATGCAGTTTTAAGCTTTAACTGCACTGAGATTTGGGGGATGTCTTGTATTAATACTCATGATACTATTTCTTTTGCCTTCTCACTGAGCTTGTTTGCCTCAGTTTCCTCATCGGTAAAATGGAAATAACAGCACCTACTTTGCAGGGCTGCTATGAAGATCAGATGAGAAAATAATTATTAAATGTTTAGCAATGTCTGCTAAATGTTTGCTACTATTACTATTAACAGTGTGATCGTGGGCAAGTCTCTTAATATGTTTACCTCAGTTTCCTCATCTGTTTAAAAGGGATAACAATTGTACCTACCTCCCGGGGTTGTTATGGGGATCAAATGAGATAATAATTACAAAGAGCTTAACATAGTGCCTGTCACTTAATAAGCGTATACAAATAATAGTATATTAAAATATATAGTATATATTATTACATATATAATATATGATATTTATATAATTATATATCATAATAATATATTTTATATATGATATATACTATACAATATATATTCTATATATAATATCATAGTATATAATAGTATATAAAAATATACAAATGTTAGCTCTTGCTGCCTGTATGACACTGGACAAGTCACTTCACCTCTGTTCACCAGTGTCCTCACCTGTAAAATGGAGGTAAGAATAGCACCTACCTCCCAGAGTTGTTATGGGGATCAAATGAGGTAATAATTGTAAAAAGCTTAGCACAGTACCTAGCCCACCGTGAGCACTACATAAATGTTAGCTATAATTATTAAATTAAAACTCTGAGGTAACACTGCAAACCCATCAGATTGGTGAATATGATAAAAAAAAAAAGGGAAAATGATAAATATTAAGAGGAGGTGTGGGAAAACTGGGACACTAATGTACTGTTTGTGGAGTTGTGAACTGATCCAGCCATTCTGGACAGCAATTTGGAACTATATCCAAAGGGCTACAAAACTGCTCATATCCTTTAATCTAGCAATACCACTTCTAGGTCTGTATCCCAAAGAGATCATAAAAAACAGGAAGAGGACTTATTTGCGCAAAAATATTTATAGCAGATCTTTTTGTAGTGGCAAAGAATTGGAAATTGAGGGGATGCCCATCAATTGGGCAATGGCTGAACAAGCTGTGGTATATGATTGTGATGGAATATTATTGTGCTATAAGAAATGACAAGCAGATCTATAGTCATACTAAAAAATTCCCTAAATCACTATTGATTAAAGAAATGCAAATCAAAATGACTCTGAGGTACCACATTCCATCTATCAGATTGGCTCACATGACAAAACAGGAAAACGATAAATGTTGGAGAGGTGAGAAAATTGAAACACTAGTGGGAAAACTGGGACACTAATGTACTGTTTGTGGAGTTGTGAACTGATCCAACCATTCTGTAGAGCACTTTGGAACTATACCCAAAGGGCTATTAATATGTGCATGCCTAGCATGACTAGCAATACCACTTCTAGGGCTGTATCCCAAAGAGATCACACAAGTGGGAAAAGGGCCCATATGTACAAAAATATTTACAGCAGCTCTTTTTGTGGGGGCAAAGAACTGGAAATTGAGGAGATGCCCATCAATTGGGGAATGGCTAAACAAATTGTGGTACATGATTGTAATGGAATATTATTATGCTATAAGAAATGACAAGCAAGATGATTTCAGAAAAACCTGGACCTACATGAACTGATATTGTGCAATGACTGACTTTGATAGACTTAACTCTTCTCAGCAACGCAAGGGCCTAAGTAAGACAACTCCAAAAGATTCACGTTGGAAAAAGCTATTCACATCCAGAGAAAGAACTCGGGAGTCTGAATGCAGAGCAAAGCCAACTATTTGCTCTCCTTTTATTTTGCTGTTTTGTTTTGTTTCTTCTTTCTCAGGGTTGCTCCCATTAGTTCTAATTCTTTACATCATGACTAGTGTGAAAATGTTGAATTATGAATGTATAAGCAGAGCCTATATCAGATTGCATGCCATCTTGGGTGGGGGAGGAGAGGAAGGGAGAAAAAATTTAAAACTCAAAATGCTGAATGCTGAAAATTAAAAATAAATAGCTTAATTATATATTTAAAAAAACCAAAGAGACAAAAAAAGAGAAAGAAATGACAAGCAGGATGATTTCAGAAAAACCGGAAAGACTTACATGAACTGACAAAGTGAACAAAACCAAGAGAATATTGTACATATTAACAGTAATTCTGTTTGATGAAGAACTGTGAATGACTTAGCTATTCTCTGCAACACAACAATCTAAGACAATCCCAAAGGACTAACAACGAAGCTTACCAGAGAAAGAACCGATATTGTCTAAGTACAGAATGAAGCATGCTCTTTTCACTCTTTCTTTTTTAATTCGAGTCTTCTTGTACAAAATGACTAATACAGAAATGTTTTATATGATTGCACATGTATAACCTATATCTAATTGCTTACTGTCTCAGGGAGGGACAAAGAAATGCAGGGAGAGAGGGATAGAATTTGGAACTCAAAACTTTTAAAAAAATGTTTAAAAATTGTTTAACATGTAATTGAGGAAAAAATAAAATATTATATATTAAAAAAACTTAAGCCCCTTCCTCCCAATTATTTCTACTACTGGTACGACCTTGGACAAGTCACTTAGCGTAATGCCTGACACATAGCAAATGCCATATGAATGGTAGCTACTGTTATTAAGAAAATGGTTATATTCTAGGTCTAAAAGTGTCATTACTGGGAGGGGCTAATTGTCTAAATATCACACACTGTGCAGGCACATTAACTTATAAGTGGCTAGTAGCAGACCTGGAAAATGTATGAGATGTGGGGCTCAAGAGATAGAGAGGTAAGTAGAGGAAGGCATTTCCCCATGTCAGGCTTCCCCTTAGGACCCTTAGAGAATCTGATTGTAACTGAGTTGTGGTGGTCTCTCTCAGGGAACCCAGATGGCCAGTGTGAGGGCAGACAGGAGTGAGTGAGCCTAGCCAGGGCAGAGAGGAAGGGAGAGGTTCCCCTGCCTAGGTGAGAGATGAAGGTCCCTTTGTGCTGGGATTTCTCTTACATTCTAAAAAAGCTCTTACATTCTGAGGGCTGTGTGAGGACATTTTGATTACATCCCACCATAGTGCCAATCTGACATATTACATTTGGCTCTTCCTGGTTCCTTATATCCAATTACTGGAGTTCTTTTCATTCCACCTTCATGAGATCTTTCCCATTCATTCCCTCTTCTCTGTTCCTACTTCTAACCACCATCATTCTTGGCCCTCATTACCACCGCCTAAAGCTATTGCAATTACCTCCTAATAAGTATTCCTACCTCCATCATCCTCCTGTGCCAATCCATCCCTCACTCTGCTGAAAGATACTATCTATCTCGCACACAAAGATACAGTCACGTCCCTCCTCTCCTCAAAAATCTTCAGCGAATCCCTACTGCCTACTGAATAACGTTCAACCTCTTCAGCCCACAATTCAAAGCCCTCCATGATTTGGGGCTATGCCACATTTCTAGCCATTACCTCCTTTTCCCTTTCATATACCACACACTCCAGTGAAACTGGACAATCTTCCCAAGAACCAACTGGGCTCTCATACCTCCATGTCTTTGCTCAAGACTGTCCCTGTGCCTACAATGCTCTCTTTACTGGTTTAATTCTTACCTACCCTACAAAAGCTTTTGCAAATACCATTTCTTCCAAGAAGCCTTCTCTGATTCCTCTCTTTAAAAACAAACTTGTCTCTCAAACTTCCCTCAGCAGTGTTTCTCAGCTTCTCATGCTCCTATACTACATACAGGATGAAAGAAACTTTTAAAGATATGGGGAAATTGGAGGAGAATCTCTGCCCTTATCGTCTTCCATCCACCCTACTCATCCAGAGAACCGCAACAATCGTGGAAAGAGTCGCTGGCATCTGCTCCAAAGGTGCCGCCAACCTCATCTGACCAGGGGATTTTGTCTTTCTCCTCATTAGATTGTAAGCTTGACGAGGGAGGCAGGGATCACGTCTCTAAACTTGATGACTGCACCTGTGCAGCACACACAACAGGAACCTAATCAGTGTTTGGTAAATCTGCCTGTACTTCCTCAAAGGAGGTTTAGCAATTTGAATTCCTGAAAGGTCTGCTTGGAGTGAAAAATTCATTAACTGAGAAATTTATAATGGAGACTTTTTCTGTAGGGAGAAGGTCAATTTGCTTATGAGAGAGAGAGAAAGAGAGAGAGAGAGAGAGAGAGAGAGAGAGAGAGAGAGAGAGAGAGAAATACATAGCGGGGGAAGGTAGTACAAATGATTTATAGTGGCTGAAAGTGTTTTTATTTAGAATTTTCTTTCTCTTTAAGTGTCTTGTTCATAGCATGAGCACCTTTGGATTAGGGGAAGAAGGATAAGGCAGCTGGTACAGGTCCAGATCACTGCTCCAGATTCTACCTGCAGATAAGCCATTCAGCATTTCTCTAAGTCAGCAGGTAAACTAAATGACTAAGTGCTTTTTGTCACTTCTTAATTTAACCTTTTATCTGCTTCAGCAACAGTGACACACTTGGGCAAAAAACATTTCTTAATAGAGTTGAAGCAAAAGAAAAGGACTTTAAGCTTTATTGTATTAATTATATCAAGATCACTGCTCAATCAACTGTGAGGTGTACTAATGTTTTCAGAAACTGTGTGAGCTCCTCCCAGCAGACATAGTGGTTGTTTCAAAAGAAAAAAGATAGATAGATATAAATATATACAAAAATATGTGTGCTATATAAGGAGATATAGCTTGATCTAGGTAGATACAGATATAAAAATACATATCTATATATGTATGTGCACACATACACATACGGAGACAGCCAGGTGGCTCAGTGGATAGAGAGCTGGGCCTGGAGTCAGGAAGACCTGAGTTCAAATCCAGACTCAGACTCTTACTAGCTGTGTGACCCTGGGCAAGTCATTTAACCTCCAGCCACCTCAGTTTCCTCACCTTAAAAATGAATATCACAAGAGCTACCTCCTAGGATATTTGTGAGGATCAAAATGAGATAATATTAGAAAAGCACTTAGGACAGTGCCAGACACCAAGCTGAATGAAATAAATTAATCTAATTTAGTTAATTTACTAAATAAATTAATAAATCAATTAAACTGAATTAAATAAATATCTGTTCCCATCCCATTCTCTCATTTTACAGAGAAGAAGCAACTGAGTCTCAGAAAGATGAAGCGATTTGCCAGTGGTCACAGAGCTTGCTAAGCGTTAGAGGAAGGGTTTGGACTCTGTTCTTTCTGACTCCAGGTCTAGTACTCTACCTACTGTGTAGAGAGGCAAAGAGGAAGAAGAGGAGAGAAAACAATCATGGGAAACGGTGCAACACCAACCGAGGCCTCGGGCCGACCACCCTCGCGGTCTGCTCCTCGTCCGCCGCCCAGCTCGTGTCTAAATGAGATCATGTCAGAGTGAAGCTTCTCTGCTGGGCGACGGATCTCTCAAAAATGTCTCACTGCCTTTTACCTGTTCTTGATCCTCAGGACGCTGTTATGAATCAGGTGCAAAAAGAAAGCGAAGAGGTTGATGCTGGTCTCGTTCAGGGAAGAGCTCTGTAAAAAAAAATCCCAACATAAACAAATTACCATCGGAGACACAGCAGAGCTAGAGAATACAAGGGAAAGTCATATGTATACTACAGCGGGGGTTCTTAACTGGGGGCTGTGAATTTATTTTTAATATTTTGAGAATTATAAATGTCATTTGGTCCTTACAACACCAGGAAGGCCAGTGCTATTATATTTTACATATATTTTTCCCACATCCCACAGATGAGGAAAATCAGGCTAAGAGAAATTAAGTGACTTTTCCAGGGTCACAAGGAATGGTAGTTGTCTGAGGCATAATTTGAACTCAGGTCCTCCTGACTATGAGTCTAGCACTCTGTTCACTATGCTAGGGGTTCTTAATTCAGGGTTTGTAAACTTGTTTCTAAAAATATTTTGCTAACTGTATTTCAATGTATTTGCTTCACTTTATCATCCTGTGTAATTTATTTTATGCATTTAAAAATATTAATTTGAGACGGAGTCCGCAGGCTTCAACAGACTGCTAAGGGGTCCAACGACACAAAACATGGGAGCAGTCTTCAGGTTAATGGCTAAAATTCTAACCAAAAACTATAGGAAGAAGCCACAGGGAAGAGTTCTGTCTTGTCTTTTGGGTAATACTGGTGGCAAAAATGAGCAAAAGCCAATGGGAATATAGGAGAAGGTATCGCGTATCAGAAGTAATGGCGTGGGACAACTGAGGGGCCATAGTAGTGGCTGAGGAGAAGGATGGGATTCCAAAGGCCCAACCGCAATCAGGATGGGGCAGATGTGGTCTTCCAATGTTAACATCTATATGAACATAGCTCAGGAGGCAGTGGTTAATCCAAGAAGAGAGCTAACTTGCTGCAGACATGGCCTAAAACATCCCATTTGTAAGACTGGGATCAGCTAAAAGAAGGTTGCCCCCCTGAATGGGAAAAGAATTTATAACCTACAGGACTTCAACTTGAAAACATCCTTGTACCCCCAGGGCTAGAGGCCTGCCTCTGAAAACAAAGGGGAATTTCAGATACTTGGGGATGCTGGTGGCTTCCACCTTTCATGTGGTATTGCCATCTTTCCCTCTGGCTTCTTCATAACTGTCTACAACAGCCCAAAGCCCATCCACCAGGGATCATGTGCAGACTTGACATCCAGGCTCTGGCTGCCAAAAGGCCTCGTCTTCTTCTTCCTCTCCATCTTCATATTTGTCTACTTGGGGTCTGAGCTTCCCCCTCTTAGGGCTCATCCCCTACCAGAGGGAGAATCGGTACTGGTGGACTCCTAAACTTTTACTTCTAGGTCTCTGTTCTCTGATAGCTGAAGTCAGACATAGCTTCCTCAACACTCCCCACCCCCACCCCTCAAAGTGAGAGAGAGGGATCCAGCCATGTCCTAAGTGGGAGAGTTTTTTCTCCCTCCCTCCCTCCTGTCCTTCTCAAGTTCCCATGCTTGGGATGAAGGAGAAGGACTCTCTACTATACCATTTTTAAAAACATTCATTTAACCTCTCTGTGTCTCAGATGGATTCTGTCACCCTTCCTGTCAAATGAGACATTTGGCAAAGGGCTTAGCATAGTGCTGGGCACGTGGTAGGTGCTATATAAATGCTTACTTCCTTCTCTAATGTAGTAGTGGTAGTTGTAATAGTAGTACATGGTGGTGGTGGTGGTGGTAGTAGGTGATAGTAACAGTAAGTACTGGTGACAGGAGGTAGTTGTAGTAATAGTAGTAGTAGTAGGTGGTGGTGATAGGTGATAGCAGTAATAGTAGTAGTGGTAGTAGATGGTGGTAGTAGTAATAGTAGTAGGTGATGGTGGTGGTAGTAGTAAGAGTAGTAGGTGGTGGTGATGGTAGTAGTAATAGTAGTAGGTGGTGGTGGTAGTAGTAGTAATAGTAGTAGCAGAAGTAGTAGTAGTAGTAGTAGGTGGTGGTGGTGGTAGTAGGTGATAGTAATAGTAGTAGGTGGCAGTAGTAGTAAGTTAGTGGTGATGATAGGTACTAGTAGTAGCAGTAGTAGTAGCAGCAGTAATAGCAGCATTCATCAGTTACCCAATGTGCAGATTACATCTTCCTCCTGATGAAGTCTCTCCTCCCACAATTTTATTGATAACAAGCTTCTGGCCTTCTTTCTACAGCTCTACCCA
>CM053622.1:291968344-291984862 GCA_028646595.1 Phalanger gymnotis | reverse complement strand
ATGCTAGGGCACTCTCTGCTCATCTCCTGGTCTGGTAGGTCTGCGTCTGGTCTGTTCGCGCCGTGCACTGGGCTCAGCTCCACTCCCTTCAGCTGGGGGCTGGGAGCTCCATGCGGGACAGACCTTACCCAGAGACCATCCAGGCTGTCCTGAGCTGGAGCCCTGCTTCCCTCTGCCACTTTGTGTGTTCTGCAGTTCTAGAATTGGTTCAGAGCCATTTTTTTTTATAGGTTTTTGGAGGGACTTGGTGGGGAGCTCACGCCAGTTACTGCTTTCCAGTCGCCATCTTGGCTCCGCCCATCCTCTTTATTTCTTATAGCACAAAAGTATTTCATTATATTTCTATAAAATTATTTGTTGGGTTTTTTTGTTTGTTTGTTTTTTGGAGGGGGGATCGCAAGGCAGTTGGGGTTAAGTGACTTGCCCAAGGTCACACAACTAGTAAGTGTCACGTGTCTGAGATCGGATGTGAACTCAGGTCTTCCTGATTCCAGGACCAGTACTGTATTTACTGCACCACCTAGCTGCCCCTATAAAATTATTTGTTCTCTTAGAGACCCGTTAGTGTCCAGTTCTTTGTCACCACAACAAAAATAAATTTACTAACAGAACTAGAGAGTGATTGATAACAGGGGAGAGATAGGGAGTACAGGACTATGGGCCTCTCTAGGCCTGTCTCTGCACCAGAGACTTTGCTGTTGGGCAAGAAGCTTCTGTTCAATTCAACAAACATTTATTAAGCACTGTGCATAGTGTACAGAGCCCTGGGCTAGAGATTAAGACTAAGATTAAGAGTTTTTCCCTTTTGATTCTTTTGCCAATTGCTCCTGGTCTTTACTTGCTGAATCGGCACAATGGAAATATACCTCCGTGACAGGTATCAAGGCTAATTACTGGGCTCTTTGAATGAAAGTTTCTTATCCAAAAGCTTCCCTAAAGAATTTTTTAAATGAACTCCTCAAGTAATCCTTTAAGGCTTAGTACCAATCAGATATTTATCAAGTGCCTGTAGTATGCTTGGTGAAGGAGCAGCACAAAGGGTCTAAGGCATAATCCTAGCCCTTGAGGATGAGGCAGAATATGAATAACCCAAGGGTGAGTCTAGGGGCCAGATGCTAATTTGGATTGTGAGGTTTTTGTGCCCTAATACATAGTCAATTTTTGTGTGAGTGGCATGTACCTCCTAGAAAAAGGTATATTCCTTTCTATCTCCATTTTTCTCCAGAGGTCAACCATGTATCTAACTTTTCTAAAATTCTATTCATCTCTTTAACTTCTTGCTTGTTTATTTTATGGTTAGATTTATCTAGCTCTGAGAAGGGGAGGTTGAGGTCCCCCGCTTGTTATAGTTTTGTTATCTATATCTTCCTGTAACTCACTTCTCTAAGAATTTGGATGCATATCTTGGTGCATAAATGTTTAGTAATGATATTACTTCATTGTCTATGGTAACTTGTAGCAGGCTGTAGTTTCCTTCCTTATCTCTTTTAATTAGATCTGTTTTTGCTTTTGTTTTGCCTGAGATCAGGATTGCTACCCCTGCTTTTTTTTACTTCAGCTGAAGCATAATATATTCTGCTCCAGCCTTTTACCTTTACTCTGTGTGTATCCCTCTGCTTCAATTGTGTTTCTTGTAAACAACATATTGTAGAATTATGCTTCTTAATTCACTCTGCCATATCCACTTCTGTTTTATGGAAGAGTTCATCCCATTCACAGTTATGATTAATATCTGTGTCTTGATCTCCATCCTATTTTCCCCCTGTTTATGCTTTTCTCTCTCCTTTCTCCTTTTCCTTCCTTACTAGAGTTTTGCTTTCAACTACCACCTCCCTCAGTCTGCCCTCCCTTCTGTCAGGCCCCCCCCCCTCACTTTTCTTCCCCTTTATCCTTACTACTTCTTCCCTTCTTTCTATCTGCCCCCTCCCTTTTCTTTCCCCTTTCCCCCACTACTTCCTATAGGGGAAGTTAGATTTCTATACCTGATTATGTTATTCCCTCTTTGAGCCAAATTTGATGAGAGTAAGGTTCAAATAATGCCCATCTCCCTCCCTTCTTTCTCTCTACTGTAATAAGTTTTTGTGCCTTTTCATGTAATATAATTTACTCTTGTCTGCCTCCTCCTTTCCTCTTCTCCCAATACAATCCCTTTTCACCACTTAATTAGATTGTTTATCATCAGATCAAAGTCAGTTTATACTTAATCCCTCTATGTATACCACTTTTAAATGTCATAATAACAATACAGTTCTCAAGAGTTACAAGTGTCATCTTCCCTTGTAGGGATGTAAACAGTTTGCCCTTAATAATATGTTGGGTTTTTTTTTCTTTCCTGTTTACCTTTCTATGGCTCTCTTGAGTCTTGTATTAGAAAATCAAATTTTCTGTTGAGCTCTGGTCTTTTCATCAGGAAGGTTTAGAAGTCCCCTATTTCATTGAATGTCTGTTGCCCCTTCTGAAAGATTATGTTCATTTTTGCTGGGCAACTGATCCTTGGTTGTAATCCAAGCTCCTTTGCTTTATGGAATATTGTATTCTATGCCCTCCAGTCTTTTAATGTAGAAACTACAAAGTCCTGTGTAATCCTGACTGTGGTTCCATGATGTTTAAATTGTTTCTTTCTGGCTGCTTGCAGTATTTTCTTTTTGACCTGGTAGTTTTGGAATTTAGCTACAATATTCTTTGGCATTTTCAATTTGGGATCTCTTTCAGGAGTTGATTGGTGGATTCTTTTGGTGACTGTTTTACCTCCTTGGTTCTAGGACCTCAGGGCAGTTTTCCTTGATGATTTCCGGAAAGATGCTATCCAGGTTCTTTTTTTCATCATGTTTTTCTGGTAAACCAGTAGTTTTTAAATTGTCTCTCCTGGATCTGTTTTCCAGGTCAGTTGTTTTACCAGTGAGGTATTTTACATTTTCTTCTATTTTTTCATTCTTTTGTTTCTCTTTGATTCTTGATATCTCATAGAGTCATTAGCTTCTACTTGCCCAATTCTAATTTTTAACAAATTGTTTTCTTCTGTTAGATTTTGTACCTCCTTGTCCATTTGGCCCATTTTACTTTTTAAGGAGTTCTCTTCAGTGAGTTTTTGTGCCTCCTTTTCCATTTGGCCCATTCTGCCTTTTAAGGAGTTGTTTCCTTTAGTGTACTTTTTTTCCATTTGGCCAATTGTATTTTTTAAAGACTTGTCTTCTACAGTTTTCTATTGTCCTTCCTTTTCCAAACTATTGACTCTTGCATACCTCTCATTTCTTTTCCCTTTTTTTTTTCTATGTCTCTTATTTGACTTTTAAAATCCTTCTTGAGGTCTTATAAGAAGGCCTTTTGGGCTTGAGACCAATCCATATTCCCCTTTGAGGTTTTAGACGTGGGTATATTGACAATGTTATCCTCTTCTGAATTTGTGACTTGATCTTCCCTGTCCCATAAATAAGAGTCTGTGGTCATTGTCTGTTTCTGCTTTTTGCTCATGGTGTTTCCCTTTTTCCTGGCTTTTAAAGTTGAGATCTCCTTCTGGAGCACTTGGGGCACTAACCCAAGCTTCTTGTGCTGTGGGAACCTGGGACCTGGTCACTGGTTTTGTGTGCTGGGGCCTCAGGTGCTGGCAGCTGGAGGCTCTAGGCCTCCAGATTACCTGGTGCTGAGCTGGGGTCAGCAACATTGGAGCTCTCAGGGTGGGGATGGGGAGTCTGCCTCCTGGGGCATGCCTGCTCACCTGGGTTTTGCACTCAGATGTTTGGTTGCTGGAGGATGTCTGCCAGCCTGGAGCTGTGCCTCCTGGAGTTGTGCTTCCTGGAATAGTGCTGAAGCACTGGGAGATTTGGCTGCTGGAAAACGCAACTGTACTAGGTGGTTTTCTGAGCAGGTATCTACTGGTTCCCCTGCCTGTGCTGAGGCATTCAGGGGTCCTGGTGTTGACCTTGCCTGCTCTACCACCCTGGTGCTCAGGATCTCCCCCTGGTTTGCCCAGGTGGGGCTTGCTGCTGTATTTCCTGTCCTGTACTGCTCCCCCTCCTCCAGAGCAAGAGGGGCCTTTCCTGTTAATCCCCTAAGCTTCCTGGGCTATAAGACTGTTGCATCTCATCTTTCTGCTGGCTTAGCTATTCCAGGATTTTTCCTAGGGCAATATTAATGGAGGATGAGAGCAACTTACTTCTTATTCCGCCATCTTGGCTCCCGGAGGCAGAACCTCTCAAATGCTATGTTTTCTGTTTTTTGCTGGTTTTTTTCCCCCATTTTATAACTCTCCTTTCTCTGTATGTTGATCCAACCATAATCTTTATGGCTTTTTATTCTAGATGAAATCTGTTGCACATTTACCTTGGAAGGCATTTACATACAAAGTAAGTAAAGGTGTTATTTCTTTTTTTTGTGTACTAATAGTGTTTGTTTCTAAATTCCCTTTGTTTCCAAACTTAACCCTCTCCTTTCCCTTCGAGAGCCTTATAACAAAGCAAAAAAAAAAAAACAGCTCATAAAACTAAGTGAAGACATAGGAAAGTCAGTGGCAGAGTTCCATACCCACAGTCACCCACATTTGCAAAGATAGGAGAAAGAGAGAGTGAAGGC
Source organism: Phalanger gymnotis (assembly GCA_028646595.1). Lineage (NCBI taxonomy): Eukaryota > Metazoa > Chordata > Mammalia > Diprotodontia > Phalangeridae > Phalanger > Phalanger gymnotis. Next base: position 291,980,293 of record CM053622.1, on the reverse strand, counting down.
TGTTTATTTCTAAAAGACTCTATGCTGGTATATCAGCCATGACTGTCTTTCAGTGTTAAGCAAAATTAAGTATGACTGAAAGATGTAATTCTCAAGGGTGCTCCAAGGCCAGTGGATCATCTTGATATATAACTTCACATTTTGTGTTGCCAATTTGTTATATGATTGTAAATTTTTAAAGAAAATTGTTATTTTTTTTAAAGAAATTCCCTACAAAACTTAGAAATCATCCTCCAGTTCTAGTGGTTGTAGAGCATTACCTTGATTTATAATTACATGATACCAAATATGCATGAAAAGGTTTCAAACAGAAAATAATTATGCAATATTGACCTCTTACAAATTTTTCTGAATTTTAAACACATGCCATATCCCTGTTAGGAAAGTACTTCTTGAATCTTTTTTTTCCCCTTTAAAACACACAAATCAGAAATCCAAAAAATCAAGTCATACACCCAGACAGTTTAAACTTCTAAGTGTTAAGCATAATTCTGGAAGTTTACTGCCATTATTAGTCATGGGAAATCCCACAAATGAAAGGATATAGTAAGACTTTACATTATTATTTAAAGTACACCACTGCCCAGTTTTAGAACCAGAAGTACTTTAAGTTTTTTTGTTATGGAGGAAAATGGTGGTTTATTTGACTGTACCATAGCATCATTCTTTGGGTTTTTAAAAGTCCTGTAGTGACTTGCTTTTACAGTAATGCACAGTATTACCTAGATCTGTTTCCATTCATTGTGTTCAGTGGTGAGCACAGTAATTCCTTGTGTCTTAGAGAGTGATCTCTTCTGAGAAAAGATAGTGAAAGAACTCTGCAATGTATACTGATAATAAGTTAACTTATTTCATTGAGGTGGGGCAGATTTTTTTGGTACTTTAATAGCAACTTGTCAACAGAAAGTTGAATTATATATTATATATTACATTATCTATTATAGTATAGTATAGTATAGTATAGTATTGTAATGTGTAACATAAGTTAAAATTTATTGTCTGAGAGGAACGATGAGGCAACTTACACCTACTGCTTTTGGATTTCCACATGTGTTTTTCATTGGCAGCCCAATGACTTTTTCTGTGAGCTCATTAAATAGATTACAACTTTTTTGATGTCTGGTGAAAACCTTACGATGACCACCTGTGACCTATTGTTTTCATTAAACTACCTTTTGAACACCTCTGCAAACTGCTGAGTAATTCAGATTGCTCCAGTCTTCTCTTAAGTAAGATTGGTTATAGAAAACAAGAGCATATCATATCCGTTTGCTAGTTGGTCACTTTGGGATGTAATCTAACAGACAGAGGGAAATATCCATTATTGTTAGGTGTAGTCTTTTTGTACAGTATGAGCACTAAAATTAACTAGGAAATTGCTGCTGATAAGCCAAAGATAGAGATACTTTTTAGAATTTGGTTGGAGAAAACGTGAGCTATGCTTTATTAGTATTTTAGACTGTAGAACACATTTTTCCTTTCCATTTAACATTTAGTCAGTAACAATAGGATTTTTGTATTCTTGCATTCAGTTAGGTTTTTAGTGTGATGAAATAATTTTTACTCTAAAATTAAAACAAATGAGAATATTCTAGAAAAATAACAAAAGCATACAAGGAAGTGTTAAAGGGTAGAAGATACAGTTGTCAGTGCTCATTTTCTGCTGTATGAAGTATTTGTTTCTATTTCTACTCAGCCAAGCCACTGAATATTTACCTTAATTATTACATAGTCTTATTTACTCGGGTTACAGAAATGGATATGATATCAAATATTTATTAACCTATATTTCTTTCTACTTTTGCAGGCTTTTAATACATTCATTGATGATATCTTTGCTTTTATCATCACTATGCCAACATCACATAGGCTGGCATGTTTTAGGGATGATGTGGTATTTCTTGTTTACCTTTACCAAAGATGGTGAGTTTTTCCCTCATTTACTTTTGTGTTCCCATCCTTTGCTTTTAATGTGCTATTGTGTGTTTGTTTATGGGAGCTTGGGCATAAGTACAATGTTCACCTGAAAAAGTAGTATTTGCGAGCACTAGTCCCATATGTAGCTTCATTAGTCTATTTGCTAAGTCACTAGCGGTTTGACTCAATAATTATACCAGATTTAGAAATACCACTCCTACCTATATTTTATTTGTTTAGTAGAACGTTTCCGTTAAAATTGTGATATAGACCCAGTGTATGCTAGGACTCATGAGATTTTTGTACCTTTGCGAAAGGTACCATAAGCCCCGGTGCTGTTCCTCAATTTTACAAGTTTAAAAATTTGATGTTATTAGATCACTTGAGGTTGTCCCACTCTAGGGAAACCATCTACATACTAAACAAGCTAATAAAAAAACAGTGAACTATTAGAATCCCAAATTATCAACTTTTAATGGGAGTTAGGCTAACTACTGCTTGTCATTTGAATAGAGCACTACCTCCTGGAGAGTTAGTCCATGTGAGACCAAACCACAAATTAGAGAAAAAGCATGACTGTTCTTCATTCTAGGGTTTTCTGTTTAGGTAATAGTACTGATTATAAAAATCAAAGCACTCTGATAAACTGCAAGTGAGATAATCTTCATATGCTCTACAAAGAAAGACTTATACCAGCTACTCCTTGCTTCCTTCAGCATAATTTCAGTGGCCCAGTCTAAGAGAATCTTTTCCAACTGGCTGCAGACTGTGTTCCAAAGACAGTAATCAGTTAGCAAGCCAGTCACTTGGATACAGAGACAAAAAGAAAAGGCTTCTTGGCAAAGATGATTCTTGAGCTAAAGATTCTAAGAGGCAGAGGTGAGGAGAGAAGGTGATGCAGGCCTGGGCAACAGAATCTCAGATGTCCAGTGGGCAGTTGGAGATCTCCACGTGGAACTCAAGAGGGAACAAAGAGTAGATATGTAGGTCTCAGAATTATATACATAGAAATGATCATTGAATCTATGGAAGGGAGCTGATGAGGTAACCAAGTAAGTGGAAGAGTGCAGAGAGAGGAGTAGGTTCAAGATGGGATATTGGGGGTGTGATAGGGATGATAAAATTTTTTTATTATGATTTCATATTTTATTATTTAATATTTTAGTTTTCAACATTGATTTCCACAAGATTTTGAGTTACAAATTTTCTCCCCATTTCTACCCTTACCCCCACTCCAAGATGCCATATATTCTGATTGCCACATTCCCCAGTCAGCCCTCCCTTCTTTCACCCCACTCTCCCCCCATCCCCTTCCCCCTTACTTTCTTGTGAGGAAGGATAGATTTCTATGCCCCATTCCCTATATATCTTATTTCCCAGGTGTATGTAAAAACAACTTTTTTTTAAGCATCTAGTTTTAAAACTTCAAGTACCAAATTCTCTTCCCTCTTCCCTTCCCACCCACCCTCCCTGAGAAGGCAAGCAATTCAACATAGGCCACACATGTATCATTATGTAAAACATTTCCACAATAATCATGTTGTGAAAGACTAACTATATTTCCCTCCATCCTATCCTGTCCCTCTTTGTTCAGTTTTCTCCCTTGAGCCTGTCCTTTTTCAAAAGTGTGATAAAAAGGTTTTTTTAAAGGAGCCTAAGAAGGTTCCTATAGGTAGGAGAATCAAGAGCAATCACACAAAATCCAGAGAAGAAAGAGTGTCTCTCTAAGAGGAGAGGGTGATCAGCAAAGTCAAATAAGGCAGAGAGGTCAAAATATGATGAAGACTGAGAAAAGACCATCAAATCTGGCTATTACTAGGTCATTGGAAACTTTGGCGAGATCAGGTTCAGTTGGGTGATGAAGTCAGAAGCCGGCTTGCAAAGGGTTGAGAAGAGAATGAGAGGACTTGAAGTGAAAGCAACAAATGTAAACAGCTTCTCCAGGAATTTGGATGAAAAAGAGAGGAAAGAGAAAGGGCAGTAACTTGACAGGGAAGAGGGAATGGTAGGGTCTAGTGAAGGTTTTTTAAGGTTGGGAGAGACTTGGACATATTTAAGGAGAGATTGAAGTTGGGAGGTGGGAGCAGAAGATGATTATGGGAGCAATCTTCAGGAAAAGGAGGGAGATCCAAAGGTATTTATAAAGGAGTTGAACTTAGCAAGGAGAAACATGACCTCTTCGTTACACATTGGATTAAAGGAGAAGGAGGGGAGGTGTTAGGTCTAAGAGTTTTGAGATGTAGAGAAGAGGGAAGCTCCTAGTGAATAGTCTCTTAGTAGTAAAGTATGAGTTAAGGATAGGGGGTGGGGAGGATGGTGTAGAAGGCTTGAGGAGAGAGGTTCTTTTAGGAGGCCGAGATTTCTCTGCTCTGTAGTATTAATAGGAGACAAAAAAAGGGGCATAATCTTTAGTTTGATTCTCCTACTGTCTTCCACATTTGAATCTTTTGTTTGCATTCTGAAACAGACCTCATCAGTTTATGGCTTGTTAATTTCTAATAATTGATAAATCTCCATAAGTAAGGGTTATGGAATTTTGGGGTTTTTTCTCTGCTGCTGAAAAATGAATGCAAAGTTTCCTCTATCTTGACCGAGGTAGACTCATTTCTTTTTCCCTTTTCCTGTCTTTACTCCTCTCCTTCCTTTGAGTAGCTATGTCTTTCAGTGTTTTTTTCTTTGTGTTTTTTTAATAAAAGAGTAACAGACTTAAACTTTGATTGTTAAAAAAGTAGACTTAAACAAAACCAACTGTATTATCGCTTCAGGTTCCAGGATTCATTGGCAGCAACGTCTCTGAAATTTCACATTTTTAATGTGTTCACACTGTTTAGCTTGTACTGCTTAACAGTAGATGGGTTATGTAGTCTATTACAGTATATTGGGAAATGAATTAAATGTAACCTTCTGCTGTTCTTCCCTCTCCCCCTCCTTGGTAATAATAATTATAACTTAAAATGCCATATGGAAAAGAATAATTCTGTTAAAACTGTCTTATTTCAGGCTTTATCCTGTGGATAAGAGCAGAGTTAATGAGTATGGAGAGTCTTATGAAGAAAAACCCAAAAGAAAACCCCACAGAGATTAATCATTGAAATAACTAGAAGAGGCCACTCTTGGGACTGCCATTGGCTACATTTGTTGAATTTTGATTTTTCTTCTTTAAGCAAAGAGTAAAGTTTGGATTGTTAAGTAACTGAGTATTTTTGGAAGCGTCTCATGGATTTTCATGGACATTTACATCTTCTGCATTGCCAAAATATTTGAATGTTTCTCTTAGATCTCTTGATTTACTTATTTATCTGTGGAAAGGAGGCTGCCAATATTTATACCAGCTGTCAGTCACTGCTAAGCACTTACAACTTCATTTTCCAGAAAAATTTGAACATCAGTTTCAGTCAAACAAAGCTTTTTGGTGTTTCTCTTGTCACACTTGATGGTGCATGACAGATTTTGGCTATGGAATACCAACTGCTGAAACAGCACCCTGTGCCAGTGACTCAACTAATATTAACATCAAATAGGCCAGATACTGTGAAACTCTAGCAGGGATAAGTAGCATTTCTGTAGGTTAAATTATGTCAGAGATTCCATTATAATCAGGGCTTTTAAAATTATTTTTATTTTAGGATTTAAATCTTCACCTTACATAAATTCCAGATACCTATATGAAATCATTCCATATTGACACTTTGGGATCAAATTGCTTTTTTCTCCATTTGGATTGTATTTTAGTTGTATTAAAGCTGAATGTGTGTGTGCATTTTTAAAATAAATTTTACTGGCTATTTTACTTTTCTTGACCTGTTATAAGAAGAGTATCATTCAGATACTTAAAGTTTCACTTTCCCAAGAAATTAGAAAATAATATGGATTTACTACTTTTTCATGATTTTTTTAAGAGATTGATGTTTCAAAAAATTGAAACTAGTGATCCATGTATATGTAGCACAAAGTTCGCATTCAGTTTTCCAATCATCTGTGTTCTCAGGCTATTTATATAAAGTTTTCTGCCCCAAAATATATATTTGTTTAAAGTTGTAAAGTGTCGTATGCATGTATTACTTTTCGCTTGCCTAAGATTTGTCAAGATCCTGGATTCTAGCCCTGCCTTTGCCACAAACTAGCTGTGTGACTTAAGGCAAGTCACTTAACCTCTCTCAAGCCTCAGTGTCCACATCTATAAAGTAGAGGTGTTGAACAAGATGAACCTCTAAGGTCCCTCCCAGCTGTAATACACAGCTATTGACTAGTATTTTCATCATTTTCCTAAAACTTTATGAAAAACCCTCAATGTAAAAAAAAAAAAACACTTCTTAACACAATCTTTTTAAAAGGGAGGCAGGAATCAGTGAAAGAAGTTCACTCTGATGAGTGAAATGATGTCCTCGAGCTCTCTTCAAAATGTGCCTTTATCAATAGCTGTGTGTGTATAAATAATTGAGGTTCCTGGCACATGCTTTGAGTAATCTCAGTGCAAAGAGCATGGGAGGGTCAGCCTTAAATTCTCTTTTTGTTATTGTTCAATCTGGTCTCTTAATGCTGGCTTAAAGTGGACAGTTTTAAAAATCCAACTTGTACAGGAGTGCGTCATGAACGGTCACTGACTATACTCCTAATTCCATTCATTTTGGTGGAAGAAGAACATCATTTATAAGTCACTCTTTTGAAGCAAATCTCACCATCTTGTCACTATGCAAAATCCACTTGTAACGTGCTTAATTTGCCCACACCAACACTTCATAGACTGGAAATGCCGTATGCATATTTAAAACTCAAAGCAAATTCAATTAATAGTCCAAGGTATCAATAGATTTCCAGTAACAAGATAGGAATTTCACCTAGATTACTTAAAAAGGAAGATCATTTTCAAATCCTGTACTTAAAAATAAATGCTAAAACAGATTGTTGGTTCGTAAGTGATTATTTCAGATAACTTAAATTTATGTAGTGCCTTTCTACTTGATGCGCTCAAGGCGCTTTATAAACTTCAGATTACCCAATGGGTAAATTTACCTTCCCACAGCCCACAATTTCTGCAGTTTGCTTTTTGCTTGGGTTTTTATTTGTTTTATTGTAATGAGTTCTGTCCTATAGACAGAATTAATCTTCCACTACCCTTTGATATGCCAGTAATTAAGATATTTTCAGTCAGGAGAAATATCGTTTTAATGTTTACGAAAAGCCTTTTAAGTGGATGTGTTATCTGGACGCATTGGGCTTAATTGAGATTTTTTTTTTTAATCGTGCCAACACTGGAAGTTTGCGCTCTTATTCTTTTAATTTACCTTTACATCCTTAAAGAGCTGGGTGTTTTGATACTGTCTGGTAAGACACCCTTAAGAAAATTAACCTTGTGCACTTGTCCTGACAAATACAAAAAGGAAAGAAAATCCCATTACTTTGTGGCATTGTCATTTAGGGTTAGAAACCGGCAGAATGGTATTTTTAGAAAGTCCATATAAGAAATCCAGATTCATGTTGCTGGTATTACGGTTCAGATTTTTAGTATCTACTGGGTTTTGTTTTTTTTTTATCTGAGAGATTGACGTAATCGCTACTAACAGGTGCTGTGTTGTTTCTGCCATCAAATCTGCTCAGTTTTTTTTTCAAAACTGACACATGATCTAGACAAATAATCACAAAGGTATTATTATGGTTAGAACATGACCTAACTTTACAACAGAGTAGGGAATGAGCCTGTTTTTTTAAGTCCTCGTGGAAATTCCCTCAAAGTGATAAAAATTAATCCCCTGATGAATTACAATTGACTGGGGACAGATTCTCTTCCAGTTGTTTTATTTCTGAATTTAGAAGGTTTACAGCATTGATACTCAGTGATCAGTAAATGAGTCTCCAGGACCCAATTTTTTCTTTATCAGGTTGTAAATGAAATGTGATGATCCAGCATGTGGAACTTTTCTCTGTGACTGCTGAGATTACATTATATTTTAAGGAAGTGTGTAATCAGTAAGTTACAGGCTGTTTGTTAAAGTAATTAGCCATTGTAAGGCTTTGAATGAATTAGTTATTTATACTTTCTGTGTTCCATGTGCTAATAAATTATTTGCGTAAGGTAGCTTGTGCATCTGTCTTCTCTTTGGCAAGAAGTTAAACAAGTTTAACTCAAATAAGGGGTTGGACTAGAAGATCTTTAAAATCCCTGCCAGCTCTAAAACTACTAGTATTCCACGTACATTTATCAACACAATGGATTTGCACTCTCCTTTTGACTTTTTGTATGCCAACAAACTTTATTTTATTAACATTAATTTACAGTGGAATTCTCGATGCCTCACATTACTGTGCCCTCATCAATATGATGTTCAACATTCACTTCCAATTCAATTCAATATTTTTGGTATCTGCATCCTAATGAAGCTTTTGTAACAGCAGGGAATACATTCGTTCTAAACTTCCTATTGCACTTAATATCTTGCGCAGTACTTTGCGCACAGAAGAAATTTTTTACAAGTGATGAAATTAAAACCTTAAATTATTCACATCCATTTATTTTCAAAGAATTTTGCATGTGCAGGAATGGAAATAAATTTAACTTCCTCTTCCAGCTTTCACATTTCTTGCTAAAGTCAGAAACTTCTGTCTCCCCATACTTGGTAACTGGCTAACTAAATTCTCTGATGCTTCATCACATAGAGGTGACTCTGGGTCCTTGAAAGCCATACCAGTCAAACTTTAGCAGATCTTACCACAAAGAAAAAACAAAGAATGGACCCAGCAACAATCCTTGGGCCAATCTCCATAAATCTGAGGCTCCAGGATGAGAAATTTTTTTGGCTTTGTCAGCTCTTAAAAACAGTGTTACAAGATACAGAGAAGTTGTAACCTGTATCAGTAGAGGGAATTACACAAAGTTTTGGGACTTTGAGATATTAAAGATAATTAGCTATGAAGCAGAGTTCTGAGAATAATTTTTCTATGTGAAGCGGTTGCTAGAAGACTTTGAAAAGATGTTAAACTGTCCAACCTAGGAAATAGGTTTGCAAAGGGGAAAACTTGAAATCTAAAAAAGTTTTAATTCCTATTAGGGAAAATTATATGGCAACTTAATTATACTCTTTGAACAACAAATGAAGATTAAATGTTGGAGGGCTTTTATTCCAAGATTTTCTTGAGGCCAAATTTAAAAAAAATAAAATTAGTATATGGGCAATCATTCAGTTAAGAAAATATGTATTAAATATTCCATGCAAGGTGCTAGGAACACAATTGAAAAAACAGCCCTCAACCTCAAAGATCTTGCATTGTATTGAGTCGGAGGAAGGAATACAATTCATACACTATGGAGGGAAAGAGTAATAAGCACTGGTAAGGGTGACAGTAAGGAGAGAATGCATTCCTGATATTGGGGGTGCAAGGAGATGGGCTGCTTATGGCAAACCCACAAAGGCTGGAAGTGAAATGTCACTGAAGTGGGCTTACTGCTTTTGTTACCTTAGAGCAACTTTAAATCAATTACAGTGGACAGCACAGGCCAATGTTGGTTTTCCTTGTCTTTGCTTCCAAAAGGAACTGCAAGAGGGGAGAGAGTAAAAGGCTATTGTCTTATGAAACGAATGGCAATGGAGGAGCTGGCATCTGATGAAATGTTTATAACTTAGCATCCAAATTATTCTCAATATTTACCTTGTCCTTACTGGACAAACTAGCATAATGGAATTTACCACTTGTGTTTCTTTTTTATACAAACTACTGGAATCAGGAGAAAGGTACATCATTCTAATCAGAGTTGAGTTTTTCAGGCACTTAAGGAAAACTGAATGAAAATATGCAGTTAATCATAAAATGAACTGAAAGGCTTTGCAGAGCAAGTGGGTTGGAGAAGAAACATGTAGATAGTGATTGAAAATAATTGTGAGATCAAGAGAGTAAAGAAGAAGCAGTGGTTAGGAACTTAATGGCAATGGGACTCCTTGGATATGCTTTTAGATATTTTAAGGGTCTGGTGAAATTGGGCTGTGACTGCAGATTGTAGCCAGTAACATACTCACAGTTCTGCCTTTGAGTATAGGAGTGTACATTAATAATATTTATGTAGTGCCTCAAGTTTTGCAAAGCATTCTACAAATATCTCATTTAATCCTCATTGCAACCCTGTGAAATAGGTGCTATTATTATCTTTACAGGTGAGGAAACTGAGGCAGACAGAAGTTAAGTGACTTCCCTGGGGCTTACATAGCTAGTGTCTGAGGCTGGATTTGAATTCAGATTCTTGTGATTCTAGGCCCAGTATTCTATCCACTTCTCTACCTAGATATCTATGTTCAGTGAAACACTGAAAATGAAAATATGTGCTGAGAGTATTAGGGAAATTTTTCCCAAACATATTGATCATTAGAATCAGAATTAGCTCAATCAGATGACTTTTGCATTAGGAGTTTAACTTGAACACCTGGTATTATATAACACAATTCACAGTTAAGGCTAGAAGACATACATAGAAGGGAGATGAGCAGAATCTCAAGAATTACCATTCACAAAAAAGCAATGATAAGAAATGTATGCATGTACATGTGTATATTTATTAATACTACACATATGTTGTCGAGTTGAATCCTCGTATGGACGTTTGATGTCATCAGTTCAGATGTGCCCTCCAGTGACACAAATCACAGCTCATCTTGAGCAGTTCTTACCTGTGTCCTCCACTAAGGCCACCCCAGGATTCACCTAACATGGTAGAAAACTTCCTCAATTTCTCGTTACATTATGTGGGTACCTGTAGAGGATGGGCTATGCACCTGTCATCCCTCCCTCTCATCATGTGACCAGCCCATCATCTCTGCCTATCACATGCTTTCTTAATGACATCTTTTAATCCTTTCCTTCCGAGTTCCTCATTCATATATGATGCAGGTTTCTCAGGCCTACAATGTGCCTCTCATATTTTTAATTTTTTAGGTACAATTTTATTCCAATACAATAGGGACAGCTATGTGGCATAGTGGATAGCCAGGCCTGGAGTCAGACTATTTGAGTTCAAATCTGACCTCAGACACTTACTAGCTGTGTGACCCTGGATAAGTCACTCACCTCTGTTTTCCTTAGTTTCCTCATCTGTAAAATGAGCTGGAGAAGGAAGTGGCAAACCATTCCAATATCTTTGCCTAGAAAACAAATGGGGTCACAAAGAGTCAGACATGACTGAAAAATGACTGAATGATAACAAAAGAGTTTTCCTTGTTATATTAGTAAGGCAGAATTCATGACTTCAAAGATAGCCATGAATATACCTGACTGGTCCAGAATCGCAGGATATAAGGAATTCTCTAAGTAGAAGGCAGAGGAGTTAAAGCACTTATTGAAACTCAAAAGGAGCAGACCCACAGACCAGTGTCCCTAATTCGACATCCTGGCAAGAACCTTCCAAGACCCCTATGTCCATCTCATAATAGTGACCAGGAGGCCACAGAAAAACATTATGGCAACAAGCCAAGCCATACTGGTGCTTCCCCCACCCCCCAGTGCCAGGGCCCTCCAGCAAGAAGACCACCCACTGGCCTCAAGGCCCTGCTCAGCACTCCAGTCTCCACAAGGGTCAGTCCTGCTTTTTTGTGGTGCCTCCTGCTGTCGCCACTGCTTCCAAGCTGTGTTCCAGCTAGCTGACTGCATCTCCTTCAGCTCTTGACTGCTGTCACCAACTGCCTCACCAACTGCCTCTTAGTTCTGCTCCAACCTTCAGCAAGCTCCCCCCACCACAGGCTTCATGTCATCACGTGGACCAGAACTCAGGTGCCTACCATTGTCTCCAGTCCTAGTCACTCCCCCCAGGACCCTGAGAGCCCCACCCTGTAGTAGGAAGGCCGAATTTATAATCTCAAATATAATCGTGTATATGTTTGAATGGTTCGAAATCGCAAGGTATGAGAGGTTCTCTAAGGAGAAAACAACAAGAAATTTATTTAGGCCCCACCGCAGCAGAACCGTGAAGCAGCCTCCTCATTCCAACATCTTGACAAAAAGACTCCAGGCCCAGAAAGCCCATCTCACAAGAGTAACCAGGGGGCCACAGAA
>CM053622.1:291942454-291967844 GCA_028646595.1 Phalanger gymnotis | reverse complement strand
GTGGGGCCTAAATAAATTTTTTGTTGTTTTCTACTTAGAGAATCTCTCATACCTTGCGATTTCAAACCATTCAAACATATACACGATTATATTTGAGATTATAAATTCAGCCTTCCTACTACAGAGGGCTGACTGGGGAACAGGGCAACCAGAACATACACCATCTTGGAGTGGGCGGGAGGGTAGAAAATGGGGAGAAAATTCATAATTCAAACTCTTGTGAAAATCAATGCTGAAAACTAAATATATTAAATAAATTAAATAAAGGATATCACCTCAACCTCTGTTCTCTGTGCTTTGCATCCACAAAGTAGCAGACATGAACAAAATAAAATGGAAAACTGAAGGCTAGATCCAATACCATTCGGTGTTTTGCCCCTCTTCCTGAGACAGCAGAGGACAGAGTTGACCTGAAGATTTAGGTAGCAAACTTCCTGTGGGGCCTGCCCCTGTCCCTAGGTAGATAGCTACTTCTTCCTCCCTCTCTCTATTCATGCAACACTAATCCCATCCCGACTTTCTAGGCTTTGAATAGCCCTTAGAATCCCTTTTGGGATCCCATTAGTCTGTTTCATCTGCAGCACCTCCCAGTCTCAGGATATAGGAAGTTCTTCCCAATGCCTAGTCCAACTTTCATGCAATTAGGAGAAACCCTGGGACATAAAGACTGAAGAACATCTTCCCATAGGATGAATTCTCACCTTCTACCTAGATCCCTCACAACTTAGGATTCCACAATTCTAAAGGGTTATCCAATATTCAGGATTCCCTTGGGCCCAGTTCTCCATAAATATCAAAATCATGGCAGGCTGGAATGACAGTATGGTCTGGAAGGAATGTTGAATTTTATATTCACTGCATATATTTGTTGAATTTGTTAAATGTTCTCACTTCACACACCCCAAGTCCTATAATACCCTGCCTGTACAGTCTACAGATATATGAACGAGTTTTTATGTATTAATATGGTTCACTGGTTTTGAAAACACAGTTTACACAATAAAGTTTACGGGTAATAGTTGAGGATACTTGCCCCAATTTTTCCATGTACAATCTATATTCGTTGTAAAAACAATCTTTAGATATAAAAATGGGATTTTAAATATCAAAAGTTCTCATCACCACCATCTTACTGTAATAGATAAGCCAGAAACTCTCATAAAGGGAAATTTATGTAGCTCTTATGGAAGAAGAAACTATCTGTTTTGGTTGGACAGTGATCTGATAGATGGAAATGTTTTTTATTCCCAATGATCATGACACTGGGAAGTAATTATATTGGCTGAAAAGGTTGTCATCCGAAGTCTTTCATAAGACACTTCATAATGAACATTATGCTCACTGACACGAGCACAGCAGAAATGGTGTCATTCTGTTCTATCATTCAAAGCCGACAGATAATTTATCATTGTTCTAAATGACATGGTAGGGAAAGGATGTTAAAAAAGACACAAACTATCTAGCATCTACCTTCAATATAATAAATAATTACCTGCTTTGGTAGACATTCCAATCATATTCTTCTTTTTCTTCCAGAAGCTGATATCATTTTTAAAGGCCAGAAAATCAAAAAGAAGCTGAAAATAGCAAATCATGACATAAACTTAAATTTAAAAATACACATACAAGTTGAATTCCCTATTTTAAGTCACACATGGATTCAAACTCCTACCATATTTAAAGATGAAAAATAAAATCTTGTGCCCAGGCACACAGAATTTATAAAGTAACAACAGCCATTTTAAGATTAAGTGCAAAATATAGCAGTGGACATTAAGTGCTTGGGTACTTCACAGCAAGGAGAGTTCAACATGGGCTGCATTAATTAGGGGATACGTTTTTGGAGATGGAATTTCAGCTGGGCCTTGATGGATGGAAAAGATTAGGATATCAGAAAAGGATTATGAATCTGAATCATTATAAAACAAATTATATATATGTTACAAAGTATATATTCATACAATATATATTTATAAATTGCATGAAATGATATTAGAAAATACCAGAAATATCAGAATACTCAAATAATGAGAAAATACTGAAAAACATAGCATGTCTATGGAAATATACCTGCCTAGGAGAATAATGAAACTGAAAATATAAACTATAGTTAGATTATAGTCAAATTGTAGATGCTTTTGAGTGCTAAAAGATTTGAATTTTAACTTTAGAGGCAGAGATGGGGAAAGACATGATTAAAAGGTGGTTTTTACAAATATTCCTCTTGTGGCAAAATAGGACAATTTGGAAAAAGGGGAGACTAAGAACAAGGAGAATACAAGTAGGGATGTTGACAAATGATTAGCGATGAAGGCAGCATGATAGAGTGGGATGGGCACTGGCTCTGGAGCCAAAGGACCTGGGCTGGAAGCTCCCTCTGATGGTCACTACTACCTGTGTGACTTTATGAAAAGTCATTTAACCTTCTTGGGCCTCATTTTCCTCATCTGTATTATACATATATTCAACTCAATATCCTTAAAAGTCCCTTCCAGCTATAGATTTGTGATCCCAAAAGGATGGCAGTTAAGTCATATGATAGACATTTAGGGAATGAAGAGCACCATCAACAATATAGTTTAAAATTTAATACGTAAATTGTTTTATGTTTTATGCTTTAGTTTTATGCCATAAAACTTCCTTAAACACCAGTCTGATTGTGTGACTTCCCCCTTCAAAACAACTTCAATTGTTCCCTATGAACTCCCTACCGTACTGGACATCCCATAAGTCTGGAATGCACTCCCCCTCCTTCCCTCAACAGCAGAGTCCCATTCTCCCTTTAAGACAGCTCAAGTACCATACTTTTTGGGAAGCCTTTCCTGATTCCCCCAACTGCCTGTGCCCTACCTCCCAAACTGTATTTAACTAATGTGTGTGTATTATATTTATGTTGCATATGTATTTAAAAGTATTTTTCTTCTTCACCAGAAAGTAAGCTCCTTCACAGAAGGAATTGCTTTGTTCTTTTTACCTGTATCCCCAACGCCTAGAATAGTGCATGCTTAATAAATACTTGCTGATAAACTGATTAGCTTGAAGCTAAAGTCAGAGGGTTGGAAACAATCTCAAACTCTCAGATGCTATTAGTTATCCCTCATCTCTATTTATGGACCCTTTTTAAGCACTCATAGATTTTGGAGTTGGGAGGGACCTTAGATATAGCTACTCCAACCACTATATTTTATAAATAAGGAAACTAAGGCTCAGGGAACCAAAGCAACTTTGCCAACCCCACAAAAGAAATGTCTACTAGGATGCATACATAACTCTTCTAACTGTAAATACAGAGTGAGAAGAATGAAATACAAGGAAATGGTGACTGTCCAAATCACCATTTATTACTTTGCTATCACATGCAAGGAGTACGTAGTACCATAGTGCAGTGCCTTTCACAAAGCACTTGATACTGGCTCAAATGCATGGTTGAGTACTTGGAATAATAAAGTGAAGTGAGATAATGTCACTGTAGGGGGCAATACATAATAGGATGTAAGCTGCATGAGGGTGGGATTATTCCATTTTTATTTTTGTATCCCCAGGGATGTGGCACAGTGCTTGACACATAGGCAGTTTAATAAATCCTTCTGACTGATTTATTATCTAATCTTGCTCAAAACGTTTATGAATTCCTTTTTTTCAGAAATGACTGCAAGTCATACGACAAAATCAGTGTTTCTTTACAGATACAGAAATCTGCCTGTGCTGGCCAATAACTAATAGGGACTAGGCTGAAGCCAGAAGCCAGGGAAACCTCACAGAAAGAACATCAGGAAGCAGAACTTATTAACGTTCACTAGTCTACTATTACCTGCTCTAAATGCTGCAAGTAATGGAAGAGGTGTAACTGGTTGCAGTATGAGCAGCTCCAAGAAAGGATTACAATACAAAAGACAAAAGTTTGCTCTTATTAAAGCATTTTAGTTTTTTTTTTAATTGACACAGGCATACAGAGCTAAAGCAGGAAATGTTAAAGAGGAAAAATTCTTAGTATAACACCCATATTTAAGCTTTATTATTGCAAAATTTCCCATTCTATATATCAAAAGTAAACAAATAGCAAAGTATCAAGGATTCACTTACATGAAATGCTGCTACAAAGAAAGTCAAAGCTAAGAAATACAAGTTGGTATCTACAAAAATTCCTTTTACTTCATCGGCATCCTTTTCTGAGAATCCTGTAGAAAGTAACAAAACTTGCATTAATAAAGTTGAATATGCAGCCCCAAATTTATCTCATGCTACAGTTTTTGGTTTATGATACCATATAGATTTTATTAATCTACCAAAAAATGAAAGTTCAGGTCAATCAGGAAAAATGAAAAGCATTTCAGTTAATTTACATTTCTCGTTTAAGAAAATAAGATTACAAAGAGTACACTTTCAAATTGCAATGATTAAATTGGCAATGCAAAATAATCTCTAAAAAGTATCTGAAAAAAGAAAAATATGTAGGTGATGCATGTCTGCTTAAAAAAGTCAAACATAAGCATTTGGACACACACAAAAAGGCCATATGCTCAACAAAGTCAATAAATGACAATGTTTATTAGCCAAATATTTTTGGAAAGATAATTGAAAACATTAGGAACAGCTTGCCAAAAACTAGAAAAATTAGGGCTTTAATCGCAGTATTATGTTCCATGGAATTTCTTAAAATACATGCAAATCTGAAAACATTAAATAACGATCACATATATCACTACATACCAAATTGTTGTAGGGAGTAAACAGCATCTTGCATGTGAATCCAAAAACGGAGTTTTCCTAATGATATCTTGTCATATGACACTGTCAGAGGTAGTTCAGTTGTTGAACGATTTATTACCTGAATGTCCCCCACAAAACAAATAAATCTTTAAATTCCGAACCAAACACTATACAAAGTGCTGAAGTTTTTTCAAGTAATCAAAACCAAACCAAACCTGATCATTTTGTCAACATGCCAGTCTTTATTTCAAACCTGGACTACTTTCCCACTTTTCTGTTTCCTTGAACACCCTCCCAACTGGAATGTTTTTTCCTCTCACATTATCCAAATTTTACCAACCTTTCAAAGCCGAGATTAATCCTACTTCCTCCGTGAAGCCTCCCAATCACCCTACTATGAACTGGTCCCCCTGTCCTTCCTCTGAACACTCAAAACACCTATACCATAAATTTATTTACTTGTCCTGTTAAACTGCATATGTATATTTGATCTTCTTGACTATAATAAAAGTTTCTTGAGGGTATGAACAATGCCTTTATATCCTCTAAAGGACCTAACAGAGTGTACAAAGTAGTTGCTTAGTAAATATTTTGATTGGAGAAATTGGTTACTATAAATCACCACATAAGTACCTCCTATGGAATAATACAATAAATGAACAACTATCTTCATTTTGAAAGCTTTTCATTCCGTGTACTTTGGATGTTATGAGCATTTGATATAGTAGCTTCTATTAAAAGTGTCCTTAAAATTTTTATGGATTAAATCCAGGTAAAATATGGACTTATAATGATGTTCTAATTCTACATTGTTTATTTGTTTAATCCTCAAGGATATTTGGGGATTTGCATTTGTAGGATGGGGATCTGAGATGTGTTTTTAAAGGACCTGTTTTTCTAGGTACTTGGGAGATACTACATTTTTGCAACTTGGAGCAATATGTTACAGATTTGACCATTTCAATGCATAGCCTACATTGATCTAAGGTCCTTAAAACTAATCCTTCTGTAGTTTCTGATGGCAATCACCTGATCCTGAATGACTATCATAAATCCTTCTGATTCTCTAAACAAATCAGTACAATTTATTAGCCATTTGTCCACATATTGTTGGTTGCGTTCATATGGGTGTCAGTCATGAAGCTCTTTTTGTTTCTTCTCTTGGATCTTAGTAACATCACTGGCTCTGCCCAGATATAAACCACTTTTAGTTACACTCAACAAATTAAGGGGCATGTATCAAATGAATTCTTTTCTGTTTTTCCAAAAATATGTTTATCACCAATACCTATCAATGCTATACCTTCTTTTTTAAAAGAAGTATTAATCTTTCTATCGCTCTCTTGGGGTGATGAATCCATTTTTTTTAAATATTATACATCTTTGTTTAGACACCTTCTAAACGAGTGCTTATCCTATTTTACCACATCCAGTCTATATGCTAAGACTGGTATTATAAAGGCATTAACTTAATTTAAATGCACACTCATTAAGCTTTGCCTTTTGAGATGCCAAGTTTCTCAACATATACTGGCTGAGGCTTTTCTCAGATTGCCTTATGCTTGTTCTGTATATCCTGGAGATCAATCAATAGGTGATTGCCATTACCAATTGGTTTGTGTTGACCTCCAGATTCAAGTTCAAAGTCTTTAGTTTATGTTCTTTCTTGGTACACATTAAGAATTTTACTTTTTGGGTAAAATGACATTCTGATATCACTGGAAAAAGTTTCCATGAGACAAAGTACGTTTTTAATGTGATTTTCAGTGGAACCATGTAACTTGAAGTTAGCCATATACATCAAGAGATTAATACGTTTTGGAATGACTCTTCCTTTTCCTTAAAAGTCATAATCAGTTCTAGTCAGTACTACTGATAATGGGGTTGAGGCTAGGCAGAACCATAGCAAGTGTATGCTGTTTCCCTGGAAGGTGTTGTGTTTTCTATCAATTGTTCTTCACATTACTTTGTTGATGGTATATTTTAAATACAGACTTTATAGAGAAAAATTTTCCACGTGAACATCAAATACTCTAGTACACTCACTATGCTTAGATCTATTTTATATGTTTACTGTACATCATATCACCAAGAATGAGGAACTTATGTCAAAGGCTTTTTGATGATGAACACATGCAACATGACAGCATTTTTGGGAGGCTTGTTCAATCATCAAATTAAAATATATTGGGATTTTTTGACACACTCTTTGCTCCTCCACCAACCTACTGTCTTTCATGCTTCCTTTGTACAAAGTACCTAAACATGTAGCTGATCTATATTTGGAAAAGGTCACTTTTATTAATGCATTCTCTTATTAACATGTGATGTTTTCTATTAAGAAGGATGGGATCAAGCTTGCAGTAGAGATGAAGCTGATAAAAGTGCTTTGCTAGTACAGACAGTTCTTGCTTTACATAAGTAGACAGTTTTGTAGACCTCTACATAAAACAATTTTTACGAAATGCACCGAACACGGCGAAGGGAGGGAAGAAGGAAGGAGGCTGCATACCCATGGAGGGAGAGGGCCAGCACACAGTTCAGAAGATTTGTGGGGAACAGGGACAGAGAAGCAAGACCAGGAGGAACATGCAGGTATTGGGGCTGGCTGTGGGGAGGCCTGGCAAGAACTGAGAGGAAGAACATGGAGGGGGGGTGGGGCAGACACAGGGTACCTGAGCACAGATGGACAGAAGACAAACATGTGGGAGCCAGAAAAAGGGGTGGGGAGGTGGAGTGGGGCAAAGGTATCCTATCTCAGCACTGGAGGTAGCAGTCTCTTTATGCGCCCATTCTTCTGCTTTCACTTGAAGGGTTTTTTGTGGGGAGGCATAAAAAGGATAGGAGTCTGTGGGGCACTGAGCTGAGCAGTAGGAGTGGCGAGAGAGAGCACAATAACGTTAACACAGGCAGTTTTGGGGAATATGGACTTCTTTCAGAATTCTTTATGTAAAGTCGAATTTGTGTAATGTGAATTTATACAAAGCGAGAACTGTCTGTAATTCACGTGTTACTAAGAAGTGTTTCAACCAAAAAGCATGGATCTCATTTATAACCACCACTTTTCAGTTTTACAGTGAAGCTACAATTTAAGTCATTTCCCTTACTCATTTTAAAAATGTACTATACTGATGGTACCTAAACTGTTTCACATTTAATTCAATTTGTATTTTCATTCTTTTGGGCTTTAACCACAAAGATCAACAAAAATCTTTCACATCTTCTTTCTTCAAGGGTTTCCTCTCTCCTCTAAATTCTGTTTTTCAAGCTTGTATAGTTTTCTAGAATTTGTGATACATTTTGTTTTCTAGATCCCATTCTGTATGCATCTTTATTTGCTGCCTTTAATTAGGTAATACAGCATTCAAGTTGTCTAATGTGTACGCTTACTAAATATTGATAATAATCTTCCAATGTCTTTCACTAAGTCTTTCCCAAGGCACTTCTGCCACAGTGGTATATTTGATTTTCTCTTTAGAAGCTTTCTTGGGCTGCTCTACTCTTGCTCTGTACCATGGCAACAGTCAGCATACACATTGTATACAGAGTGTTTGTACACTATATTAAATAATGCAAAAGGTATTTGTTCTTGGTTTAGAGTCCCAGTTTTCTGAATTACTTTGTTTCGGTATAGTTAATTTCTTAGTTTGATTTGTGCCATCAAACTTAAAAAGAGCATTTCAAAATTCCACTAAACAATGCTCTTTTCCTCTGCGAAAACATTCAAGATATTGATTTTTTTTTTTTTACTATTTTTTACTATCCTTTCATTATTAGCTAGAACTTCTAAGGTTTATGTTGAGGACAGATTTTCATTGCCTTCAGGATCTTCAAGATTAACTTCTTAATTTCTGCTCTTGTTTCACCTAATTTGGGCTTAAAATGAAGTTATTATGATTGCCCTGTACTGATCTTCAATATGTTGCTATGCATACTGGAGCTGAGGATATCACTGATAAAAAGCAGGATGAAGCTCCTGCCTGTTACTGGTAAGATCAGTTTCTAATTTTGTCATTATGCTACATTGGCATATAATAAAAACATTTGTATTTCCAACCTTATTTCCTGGGTGCTCATGGTTTGCTTGTTTTAGTGGCCTGGACCACATGTATCAAAGTATTTTCAGCATGCTGAGTATCAGTAATTCTAATCTGCTTCTGATAGTTTATATTTTTCTTCTACCAGAACACCAAGGAGCACCACTCTCTCTCCTATTCTCTGGATTAAGACGTTCAACACAATAGTTCCAATAAACCCTATGTGCAACCCTGTGCTGTCCAGTCTATGTCTTATTTTCATAGTGGCTGGGGTGATAACCTAATCAGCAGCGTTGCTAAAATCCAACTGGCAAGTGTTTTAGGGTTTCTGAGTTTTTTCATTATTATCATCATCTCATTCTCATTTTTTTTTTGATGGGGTTCAAACAGGAGTAATCTTGGAAAAGCTGTCATTCTGCTACTTATTATTCCCTTACATTTAATACTGTCTGCTGCACAGGTAAATAAGATAAACTTTTTCATTATTATTAAATTTGTTATTACTATTATTATAAAGTCTAGAAGGAAATCACAGTAAGTATATGCTATGGCTTTTATTCCTATAATGCCTGTGGGTGCATTACTATATTAGTTTGCTGAGCTCACATGGGAAGAGAATCCCAAAACATCACACTGGATTATCTAACTTCTGTTATAGCCACAAAAGATTATGTTAACATGTATACACATCAATAAGAATGTTCCTTTTCTTAGAAAGAAAATCATTGTTACTCAATAGCAAAAACTAGCAAAAGAATGCATTATTATAATATTTAACATGATGGTCTTTTTAAAATAATCTAATAATTCATTAAAGCAATGAAAGGACAAGCACTCACCATTAGATCTTTTACTCGGTTGCTAAGTTGATCAATAAATAGTATGGGCAAGTAATGTACTGTTTTTCCCAGTTGAACCCTGTGATATTAAAATAATGATTTTAATATGAATTATGGAATATTAAGCCATCTAAGAAAAAAAGTTTAGCCTGACAATCTGAATCTATACAATAAACTATTAAATTATATTATACTAGCCCATGATTATTTCTGCCTTTAGAAGATGAGCCATTAGCTTCAATAACTCTTACTGGTCTGACTTGAAATTTATGTCTAAATAAAGATCAATTCTGATCTGTTATTATAAAACTTCTCAAGATGAATGCATTTTTTAAAACATCTTGATTTTGTTATGGTTAAATAAAAAGGCAATTCCATCTAGTGTGCGCTTTTATAACCACTTACCTATTAAAAGGACAAAAGTGTGCAATCCTAATACAAGAAGATGATAATAATTTACAAGGTATTAAGTAGAAATAGTAATCTCACTACAGTAATGACTTGAGAAAACACAGAATGAAACTCATAATCTAACAAATAATGTAAACATTCTTCTCCACAATAACATCTGTGTTATATAGCAAAACTAAGCAATTGGAGTTTGTTTCCCTTGCCCCATCTGAGTAATTATGCTAATGACTGAAATAGCCAAAAAGGAGACAGTGGGAATAAGCCTGATAAAAGATGGTACCCTTCAGAATCTGCTTAATAAGTTCAACTACTAGAGTATTAATACATTTTTAATTTTCTATATTCAAATCTGAATTCTAACTAGTCATCCAAAAACCTTTGCCCTACTTATTCCCTCTACCACCAGTTTGTACCAGCTCAAAAAATGCAAATTTACTTTAATTAATGGAAGCTATGAATTCCAAGTAATTTTTTGATCACCCAGCATTTTGAATTATCCCCAAGTCAGTGGAGAACCTAGAGCTAATTGCACTGTTAATATTCATTTACTAACCAAATCATCACTTACATCTTCATGTATCTGTGAACATCAGCAGGGAGAGAGGACCCATCAAAGACAAAATCGTCTACCATCACGTTGAGTGTTAGCCTTGATCTCCAGTGAGAAACTGGCTCATCTAGGGCATTTGTTGGTTTCTTTTCTGCTTCAATTTGCTTGTAAATATAAAAGAACCATGTGTTAATCAAAATCAATAACATGCAACCTAGACTTTTCTGACTCCTTGCCTTCACTGTCCTTGTCTATTAAAATTTCTCCTACTCTTTTCGTTTCAGTTTAAAATCCCCCTCTATGATCTTTTCACAATCATCCTCCTAGTCAGTAGTAATGTCTCCTTTATCTGAGTTCAGAGAGCATTGTTTCTTTCTTATATGTTCTTAAATACTCTAATTCAGAGGTGGGGAACCTGCAGTCTCAAGGCCTCATGTGACCTTCTAGGTCCTTTGATGCTGCTGTTTGAGAATGAGTCCAAGTTTTACAGAACAAATCCTTTCATTAAGGGCATTGGTTCTGTGAAGTTTGGATTCAGTCAAAGGGCTGCACTTGAGGACCTAGAGAGCCACATGTGGCCTCGAGGCCAAAAGTTCCTCATCCCATTTGTACCACAGCTACTGACTAACTTATGCTTTCACCCCAGCATTATTAACTGACATTTATAAAATGCTTTATATACATTATCTAATTTAATCTTCACAACAACCCTGTAAGACAGATACTATTATTATCCCATTTTGCAGATGAAGAAGTAGAAACGGAGAGGTTAAGAGATTTACCCAGGGTCAACAGTTAATTATTTAAGTCATGAGCCAGGACACAAAAGCTCCCAATACTCTGGAACTGTGCTTTGCCACTGGGCTGCCTCCATGTTCCCTGAGTACAGGAACCTTTCCCTAAACAAGTGGTTGGGAGGCACTTAATATTTTCTTAATGAATGGAAAATTAGTATATGAACATTAATGTTCTTATATACTGTCAAAATATAAATGTCTAATGTGTATGTTCTCATACACTGTCGAAAATAAATAGCAGCATATGGGACCTTTACATTTTGGTAATAAAGCAGATAAAGAGTTCACACTACCTGTTAATGGCTCAGTCTAAACATTCCACTCTAGCCTATCACCACCCAACTTGCCTTGGACCCTAATTTATTTTCTCTCACTTACATCTTCCCAGCCGAAAGAGAAAGTCATGAGGCTGTCATGCTTTGTGCACACTCAACCCTTCTAGTTTTGAGTTACTAAGATGAGCTCTTTTCTGCTCTCAGAAAGGCCTCCCAATCGTTCTTTTCGGAACCTCTGAGATACATAAAAGACAACGCAGCCACCGGCAGTTTACTGCTTTAACAAATCAGAAACTGAACTAAAAAGAAGATCCTTCCAAAACCAAGTGTCAGAAATTGTTTAGAAAGAAAAGAAGATAATTGGCAATAAATCTTTATTAAATACAACTCAGAAAAGGACTCAGAATAGAAATACTGCACAGAGTTTGAAGGCTAATTAACAAGGAAAGCTTAAAAAAAACACAATTGTTTACACCAATTTAGAAAGAATATTTTCCTACATTATTTTATTTACCTTCTAAGACAAAGGGACGTCAATGATTCACATGTGAGAAGTAAGAGACCTAGCTTTGGAATCAAAGGACCAAATCTTGTTCTTTGCTACTTCCTACTTGTGTGACCTTGGAACTCAAGTCTCCTGACCTGTTAAGATAAGGGGACTAGACCATGTCCTCAAAGATTCTCTCCAGCTCCAACTTTATGAACCTCACTGAGGACACGTATGACCAGAAAGGGAGGTGGGCTGATCAAGATAAGTAAGAGTTGAGTTGAGCAAGGTGAGCAAGAGTTCAAGTGTTGCACTGGCATCCATGAAGAAGTAGAAGACCAAGAAAAATGAAGAAAAAGGACAAGAAATATATATGATTAAAAAGTATAGGTGGTTTGCTTTCTACAGTGGTACAGGAAATTCTCACACTGATGAGGATCACAGAGGTAGTGAAGTATAAGTAATTGGTCGGTTTCTGTTTTTTCTTAATTGATCAGTCCATCATCTGACTGACTTTATTCAGTAGAACATTTTGTACAAGTCACTCATCTAAAGCGTTTTCTCCAAAGCAAGGGATCTTGTTCTAAAACTCATCTCATTTTTTCTTTACTTACATTCCTTTTCAAGTCTATAATAATCTTAATAAATAATTAAGTATGGCAGTAAAGGTAAAAAAGGATCCAAATACTTTTAGCCCTATTGTTCCATTAAACTGTGAAGTTGCTGGCTGTGGGAGTATCAGCATAGTTTGGGAAATAAGTAACTAACTTTCAAAATGATTTCTAAAAAGCAGACTATAGAAGTTTTTTCAAAAATAATGTTATGAAATTGGAACGTGCCACGAATTTTGGAAGTAGTTTGGGCAACCTATTTAGGTTATTATTTCCCAATGTGTTTTTGTATTTCCTACCATTAAATATATCATGAACCTTGCCAATAAATAACAAAAAATAATAACTTATGTTATATAGCAGTTCAAGGTACATAAAATACTTTATACACATTACCTCATTTGAACCCCACAACAATAGAGTGAAATAAGTGCTCTTATTATAACTCACTTTACAGCTGAGAAAACTGAGACTCAGAGAGGTTAAGGGACTTGCACAGATCACACGGCTAGTAAGTGATTGACACAGGATTAGAATCTAGATCTTTCCAACTTCCAGTCTGGTGACTTATCTGCTATGTTATGCTTCAATTCCATTACAAATGATTAAATTCAAACATTTCCTTACTTTCAGAATTATAGTGTGATTTTAAAATTAAAATTTCTATGCTATCTCACAAGACCTGACACATCTCTAAGCAATCAAGAATGGCAGAACAGGCTCCATTTTGACAGTAAACATTAAGCTTACCTGGGTAGCAGATTCTCCTGTGAGAAGATTGATTTCTTCTGGTTTGGGAACCATGTATGTAGTGAGAGGACTGACTATATGCACCTGCTTACCATCATGCCAAGGCAAGATCCCAGCATGGTGAAGAAATATGTAAGCATATAATGTGCCATTATTTCTTGTTTTCTTTGGCACAGATACATTGACTGTCCTAAAGCAAAAATAAAATAAAGATAACAATCACCTGCATAGTATGAATAATAACAGCAGTTTCAAATCAACCAATTATAGTTTTAGAATTAATGAAAAAGACACCTGCACATGACTTCACTGAAAGTAGTACATTTTCATAACTATTTTTGTAATAATTAGCATTTTAACAACAACTTATATTTGTAACTTGTTCATTTCCTAACTACAATTTTGTGATGTACTTAAGTGTAAAAATTACCACCATTTTATAAATTATAAATCATCGATCAAAGAATCACAAATACAGAACTGGAAGGGACCTTAAAGAGGGCTATCTAGTCTAACCATCTCACTGTAGAGATGAGAAAATTCAGGTCCAAATCAGTTAAGTGATTTGTCCAAGATCACACAGGTTGGTAATTGGCAGAGCCTGTATTCAAATTTTGACCCTGCTTCCAAGTTCATAGTTCTTTCTACTTTGTGGGAGGTTAAGTAACGAGGTTGTGATCAAAGAGCAAAATAATGCGCTTGAGGAGGGTTTTGAAGCTTTCCAAAGGTCTCCAAACTCTCAAATCAAGTAATTCAAACTAAGTGTTGTTTCATAGAGGTCAAAACTTTAAAGCACTCAAAGTCTCCAGAAACATTCTTGGTTTAAAAGATTTACTTTTAGTAGATCTTAGATCTAGATCTACTTTCTCTTCAATGGAAGTCACAAACTTTATAAAGTACCTAATATAGTGCATCTGTAAGTTTCATCTTCATGTATCCAGGACAGTATTTTATTAGAAACAAAAGAAAAATATGTAGGCCTATGGAAATCAGTTTTTCTTTTAACCAGTCAGATTTTGCCTATGTTACTATTACAGGTTTAAATTATATAGCAGCTTAAGTCACTGTTCTTTAAGTTTTTTAAGAATTACATAATTTTGTTTTATGATTCCAATGTAGTAAACTGTCAAATTTCTACATGCACTAAATTATATGGCATTAAAATATCCAAATATTCTAATAATTTTAAACATTAAGCATCTTTTGTCTCCAAAGAAGTCCTATTGTAGTGACAGATATAATGAAAAACACCCCATTACTATTATAAGAAATTAAATCTCCACACATGGGATTTTAAAACGAGCTTCAAAGAAACAGTGAATTAGAAATATCTGTCTCACAAATTCCTTAATTGCTAGTCTAGAATTTTCTTGATAGGATCATTCAACTAGAAATTAAAAAAAAATGCATCCACTAACACCACAAAAACAAACAAAAAAAAAACTAGTGTTCTCTTGTCAAATTTTGATTTCTTGCGGCAAAAGCAAGCATTCCTGACTGACACTGTGTAGTGTCATAGTGCTCCTCCTAACACTGTCAAGTTTGTCAGATTGTCAGTTGTTGATTGTATGGGTAGGGGCTGTTTTCTCACTGTGGATTCTTTACACAAAGGAAATCACAATTTCAGAAAAAAAAAAATATCAATTAGAATTTCAGTGCACAAATGGAGCATTTTATGGCCCTAGTAGCCAGTGATGATTTCCATTTAAAAGCTGTGAAGAACTGAGAAAACAAGATAAATGAGAATCCTAAAAATAATTACCTTTCTACCTTTAAAATTTGATGATGAGATAGGATTCATTTTTGTCTCCCATTTTAAAAAGTAATTTAACTCTACATTTTTAGATTTTTCTCTTATTCAGCCTCCATATTCAATCTATTTCTTATCTCAAGAACCTTTACTTTTACTAAGCAAAGAAAATACAAGTTCTTCATATTGTGTAAAATATACTACTCAAACACAATATCAATAACATAAACATACTCAATGTGAACATTGGCATTAATTTCTGTGAAATAAGTTAGTTATTTTCAGTTCTAGAAACTATGTTTTGTATGTTGTTCACCACATTGTTATTACTGTTCTTTTGGGTTGGAGTGTGGTGATTCTAAAGTGTGATTCTAACTATACGTAACATACTCTGGCACGTTGCTCTAATTCAGGAATATTCTGTTTCTTAAACCTGATAAAATTAAGGCTTTGTTTATGACAGAATAGAATGCTACATTTATGGTTTTAGCTTTTAAACAATGTACTTCAACAAGAAAAACACCAAAGTTTCATTTAAAAATTTACAACACTAATATCATACCTTTCAAATTTAGACTCAACATCAAAATCTTCCACATTCAAAACCAGATCTATATTATTCTCAGCACCAAGATTGGACCTTGTAGTGGTGTACACACTCAGCTGGCAAGCAATGATGATAAAGGAAAATTAGTGCACAGGGGACCCTTGTTAGAAAATGTACACACATCCAACAAAGTTTCCCCATTCCACACACACACTTCTGACACTCTTCCAATATGACCAGCTAAAGAGGCTGACAAAAAGTTTCATCTTGGAAGTTAAGACATTCCAAACTACATTATAAAGACAAAAAGAGAATACACATGCCACACCTGGGAATAATCTGATAGCCTATTTACAAAAGCTACTAATAAAAAGCCCCTGAGAATGGAGGAAAGAGAATCAAAGGGCTCTGCCCTACTGTAAATAGACACAGTAAATCTTATTTGAAGAAACTAAGACCAAACTCCTCAAGCAGCAATTTGTCTTCTCATTCAAAGAGGCAAGCATAGGAACAGCTGTCAGTCTCCCGTTTGGATCCCTCACTTGGCCTCATTACACGGAGAAGGGCAAAACAATCACGACCCCAGAAAGATGGGCTAGTAGACAGACATCCTTTAATTGGGAGGCCAGTTTCATCTGTCTGCACATATATGCACATAAGCACACATGCAACGTTAGAGCTATTGCACACGCATAAACCCACAACACGTGTTACAATGCATATGTGCAACACATACATGATACACCTGTCATTTGTGTACATATACACGCGATGCACACATACATATTATCTCCGTTATACGTATATATTCTCACCTAATGTACCCACACATGTTCTTTCTGTTGCGTGTGCATACACACGTTATATCAGTTAGATGTGGTTCGTGTAATACAAAATATTTGATAGAAGTCACGTGCATACGCACTCATGCATACATTTTCTCTATTGTGTGCATACAGGTGAGATACACAGACGTGAGACACACACAGGTGAGGGGTTGAGGGGCGGGCCAGGGGAGGGGGAGGGGCACTTACCTGCAGCTTGGGCCTCCGCGCCAGGTACGGTTGGATGCAGTTGCTGTCCCCGCTGCACGGCCGGGTGTAGACGATCCCGTACATCACCCAGCAGGTGTGCACCACATACACCACGAACACCCCTACGATGAGGCTGGTGAAGGAGCTCCGGCTGCTCCACATGGCGCCCGGCTGCCTCCGGGGAAGATGACACCCAGCACGTGGGCCAAGGGGCGAGCCCGGGGGCGCGCGGAGCGGGAGCACGCGCCCTCCCGAGTCCCTCACGTGCACACGCACGGGGGTGGGGGTGGGGTGGGGTCGTTCCCTCCCCCCACTCCGAGGTGGCGCCTCCCCCGCCCCGGGCCTGAGAGGGATCGTCCGGGAGCCTGGCTGCCTCCGCTTGTCGCTGCCGCTGCCTGCAGCCAATCACTGAGAGGGCTCCGGGCCCCGCAGCGGGGACACGTAAGGGGGCCGCGCCCGAAGAGGCTCCGTAGCACCTCTCATGTTCCCAGCTCGTCCACGGCCAACGGCGGCATCTCTAAACTGTCACTGCGGGATTTGCCGAGCTGGACAAACCGGATCGCTTCCGGGGAGGGAGGAACCGCTCTTCCGGAAGTGGCCCCACCCCTCCTTCCGCCCCTTGGCGCTGCCTTGCTACCTCCTGGGAAGTGTAGTCCTCTCCGCTTAGTTGACGCCCTTGTTCTTGAGCTCTTGAGGACGTCCTCTCCATTTCAGCTTCTAGGTCTTTTTTCCCCCACTCTTTTCCTCTACACTCTCATGGGAGAAATAAAAAGTTCTCTGATCCTCTCTGAGGAGTCACAGGCATTCAGACCAAATCTAAGAGTTTTGTCAGTGTTTGGGGTTTTTTTCCCCATTTTGAAAAAAAATTGTATTTTGTTACATATTTCCAAATTACGTTAAAAAATTTTTTAAAACTTTGAATTCCAAATTGTCTCCTTTCCTCCTACCCCTCGAGAAGGCCCCCAATAGATACCGTTTATACATGTTGTTACTGTTTAGTCGTTTTCAGTCGCGTCTGACTCTTCCTGACTCCATTTGTGGTTTTCTGGACAAAAATATTGGAATGGTTTGCCATTTCCCTCTCCAACTAATTTTGCAGATGAGGAAACTGAGGCAAACAGAGCTAAGTGGCTTGCCTAGGATCACACAGCTAATAAATGAACCCAGGTACCCCTGACTCCAGGGCTGGTGCCATTTCTACTGTACCACCTAGCTGCCACCATAATACATATTAAGTCATGCAAAACATTTTCATATTATCCATGTTGCAAAAGAAAACATAGACCAGAAAAAAGAAACCTAAGAAAAAAGCATGCTTCAATCTGCCCTCAGAATCCATTCTCTCTCTGCAGGTATGTAACGGTTTTTTATCATGAGCCCTTTGGAAGAAGATGTACAGGCCATCTAGTCTGACCAACTCCATCATTGTACATACAACAACCAAGTAAAATCAGTTCTGAGCATAACCAGAATTAAAATATTTGCCACACCATGACTCTAAGTGGGTAAAGCCCTTTCAGAGAATAAACCAGAAAAGCCAACATGGATAGGTCAGGTTCAGAAAATAGTACTGGATATTTAGGTAAAGATCACAAAATGATTGTGATTCTAAAACTCAGAATTGCAAAGGACACCAGGCTTTGCTAACAGCGGCCAAAACTGTAACCTCCAGGAGGGAAGGAGGGACTTTAGGAGTGGAAGGTGCAAGGAGATAGTGGAAAGAGGACTAGATTTTGCATAAGAGCTTGGTTCAAAGCCCAGCTCTGCTGTTTATTAACTGCGACTGGTCGAATCACACTTTGTCTCTCTTGGAAAGGAAGATGGACAAAATGGTCTTTAAGGTCCTTTTCCAGTTCTGACATTCTGTGAGCACTAAATATTCAGTCTGGCGCAGGAAAAATATGCTTGCCAGTATAATCACACAGGCAAATTTCACATTCAAAGTCAACACATTTATTTAGTATCTACCATACACATTATACTGTGTTTGGCACTGGAATTCAATCCAAACAAAAAAAACTCTTATTAATGGTCTACCATGTGCCAAGTGCTGTGCTGAAACACAAAAGGGCTACAAAAAGAGGCACAAGGCAGTCCCTGCCCTCAAGAAGCTCACAGTCTAATGGGGGAGACACTAAGCAAACAAATATATGTAAACAATCTACATGTAGGACAAATGGGAAATAAAAGAGAGAAGGTACTAGAATTAAGAGAGGTTGGGAAGCACTACCTGTAAAATATGGTTTTCCCATGGTCCTCACTGCTGCTAGGCAATCTTCCCTTATTAACTCATTTTGTATGTGAATGTACATGTTTCTATAATGTGTATATATCCATACATACATGTATGTAAGTATATACAGAATAAATATAAAGAGAATAAATTCAAATGACTACAAAGTAGTTGGTGACAGAGAGCACCAACAGTTAGGGGTATCAGGAAAAACTTCAGGTAGAAAGAAAGTAGTGCTTCAACTGAATCTTGAAGGGAGAGATTCTTGGAGGTGAAGGTGAGGGAGTTCATTCCAGGCATGGGGGCAATCAGTACAAATGTGCAAAGATGGAGAATTCTTGAATGAGGAATAAAAAGACTGCCAATTTGGCTGGGTTGCACTGTGCGTGCAGGGGAGTAACATAAAGTAGATTGGGGCTAGTTTGTGAAGGATTTTAAGCACCAAGCAGAGGAATTTAGAAAGTCACTGGAGTTAATTGAGAGAAGAAAAGGAGCAAGGAAAATCACTGGCAGCTGTGAGAAGGATTATTGAATATGGCACTGACTTGAAGCAGCACCAATTTAGTTAATTTGCAATATTAACATGTTCTCCATTACTTTCTTATGGCTAGATGGTTAGCAAACAAAGAAAAAAAAAATGAAGCCCTGATTGAAGGGTTTTTAGATTTCTGAGCTGTTAATGCTTATGCTGAAATTTAACAATTGGTTATTACAAGCTGGTTCCAGCAAACCCCTGCCTCTAAGCTTAACTTCCAGCTCTAAATTCTATGAATTTTGCTTATTGAGATCATTTTGCTACAAAAATGAACTTAGAAAGATGTCTTCCTCATCTCTCATGTAATCTCCCATTTAGTATAAGGCATTTTTATACAGTTATATAATATTCACAGATGAATCTGCATTCTTTTTCACAGGAGAAGACATCAGGGCATCCTTTAATTCAGTTCAATGAATTGAACAAGCGGGCACAAAGTGCGTTTTATATGCAAGGCACTGCAGTAGGTAGTATTGATAAAAAAAGCAAAAATGAAACATTCTCTGCCTTCCCTACAATTCAATAAGTATTTATCCAGCATTTACTGTGTGCTATCAAAATTATCCAATCAACATTTTATTAAGTGCTTACTCTGTGCCAGGCACTGTGTTAAATGTGAGTGAGATAGTGAGAGAGTGAAGTGTGAAGACTTTGCAGGGAATACACTATCCACATACATACATCTATATCTAAAATGTTTGAGAATCAATATACAGAAGAAGGGGAGATGGGACAAGTTTGAGTCTATGAGAAGTTGATTACTCAACATTTAGTCGAGTACTTCAGAAGTTGATTACTCAACATTACTCAACTTCCCTGAAGTCCCTGTTCTTTCTTCTGGTTCTGGTTTAAAGATTTACCTGATGAGAATAAGGTCATTATGACCTGCTTTTTCTTTTACTGTAAGAAGGAGAGAGTCTCCACCTCCCCTTACCTTACTCTTTTTCTTTAGGTTCATAGATGCCACCTTAGCAACAATCATTAACTAGAAAAAGTGGCGGTTAGATTGTTTGTGTTTGGTTTCCTGGTTCTTGTCTAGGTTTTCGAGCTCAGATTGTAAACCCACCTCCCAGCCAACGGTGAGGAGGAATACTGGTGGGTGGGATTTTCTTGCTCTAGGGGTATATTTACTGGTGCTTTGTTCCTTGTGCCTTGCCTCTTTCTGCTAGTCCCATTCTGGCAGAGGACGCCCTTTTCTCCGAGAACTCAATAAAATTTGATTTCTGTTCCTACCTTGAGATAGCTCTTTATTAAAATTAATTTTTTTTTATAATTGGTGAGGGTCTACACCCCACACAAATGCTAGAAATACAAAGAGAAAGCAAAAACAGCCCCACTGTCCAGGAGCTTGTGTTAGAATGGAGAAGACAATACATATAAATTACTACATGCAAAATAAATACAAAGGAGATGGAAGGTAACCTTGGAGGTGATTAGGTACTAGCTACTCCAGAGACTTAGAAATGCCAATGGGTACAAAATTGTGATTAAGAAGGCTCATAAAAGAAGCCAAGGACTGAGAGACATTGGGAGGGAAAGCATTCTAGGCATGAGAACAGCTAGTAGAAAGGCAGTGAGATGCAAAATTGAGTACCATGTCTGAGGAATAATGAGCATGTCTGTATGACTAGATTACAGAGTTTGTAGAGAGGAGGAAGAAGTAAGAAATTGGAAGGGAGAAAGGTTGTGAAGAACTTTGAATGCAAGAAACTGGGCTAAGTTTGTAAACAGCTTATGTTATAGTTTGCTATAACAATAGTATAATATGATGGGAAAAAAAAGGCATTAGCTTTGAGACTAGCCGGGACTTGGATTCAGATCCTGCCTTTATTATTTACTTTGTGACCTTGGGCAAATCGCTCCTTTTTTTAAAACCAGTTAACAGTAACTTCTACAAAGGGATATTTACTTTGGAAATATAATAAGAATAGCCCAAATATTGTCCCCAACACCTGAGGACACATTCTTTCTAATACCAGCTCCATCACCTGGGAAGAATGAACTCAGAGGTACTGTATTTCCTCATGTATAAGACACACCTTAATTTTGGGGCCTGAAATCTGAAAAAAAAATGTATTACATAAAGTTATTGAACTCAAGTTTTATTCATCATAAAATTCATATAACTCTTCATCACTGTCAAAATTCCATCCATTAGCTTTTCCTCATCTGTGTTTGATGACAAATCATTGTCTCATATATTGCCTCCTCCTCAGTTCCATCTATGGCATTTGAAATTCCACACTTCTTAAATGACTTGACAACGATCTTAATCTTGATATTATCCCAGGATCTTTTCACCAGGTACAAACTTCTCCTATGGTTGGTTTTTTCACTCTTGCCTCTCATGGCCTTCTTCTGCCCTGGCATTTTCAGTAGGGTTTCTTCTTCCCGTAGCCAGTCTCGGATTGTTTTCTCAGTTGGAGGAGGACCAAACTTATGTTCAGCAGCACCATTTCCACTCACTTTTGCAAACTGGATCACTTTTAACTTGAATTCAGCACTGTATGAAAATCTTTTCTGAGCCATTTCTGGGCAGAACATGGCAAAATGTAACCTAATATATCGGTAACAAATGCGAAACAATGAGCACAAAGACAACAAGCACAAAAAAGCGATACATGCAAATAAAAAAATCTACAACCACTGTATAAGCCGCACCCAGTTTTTAGACCCCAAATTTTTCTTAAAAGGATGCATCTTATACATGGGGAGATACAGTAACAAAGTTTCTGCATTGCCCTGGTATCGCCAAGTTCATTTCCAAATTCAGTATAGCCACTGAAGGAGTCCATGTCTTAGCTACCATTGGCCGGATTCCATAGGTTCTTCAGGGCTTCAATACCAAACTGGCTCATTGCAAAACCAAATACAGATTCTACTCCCACATGTTCTGGTGAACTGCCCTCCTGGTCTTTTTATTTTTTTATGTTGGTTTTTTTTTTTAGGGGGAAGGCAGGGCAATTGGGGTTAAGTGACTTACCCAAGGTCACACAGCTAGTAATTATGTCAAGTGTCTGAGGCAGGATTTGAATTCAGGTCCTCCTGACTCCAGGGCCTGTGCTCTACTCACTTCACTACCTAGCTGCCTCCTTTTTTTTTTTATAATAAATTAATTTATTTTTAGTTTTCAACATTCATTTCCACAAGATTTTGAGTTCCAGACTTTTTCCTCATCTCTCCCCTTCCCCCCAGCCACACCCTCCCCCAAAATGGCATGCATTCTGATTACCCCTTTCCCCAGTCTGCCCTCCCTTTTGTCTCCTGGTCTTTGAAGTTCAGAGTCATATTCACTCCCATTCTCTTTCACTTAAAGCAGGGAAGAACAAACACTGAGACAAAGAACAGGAACCCATATTCCCAGGCCACACTGTTGACCTGGGGAAGGGGGAGGGCAGGGCAAGACTTCTTCCCATACATCATTATCTCTCCCGCCCAAACTTTGACTAGACAGGAAAGAGACTGAGCCCCACTTAACCTTTTTCAGCTTCAGTATCTTCATCTATAAAATGGGGATAATACTTATGAAATATTAAGGAGCTAGAGAAATCAACATTCTTTATTAGTATGGTGTTAGTGCCCTAGAAAGGTTGATTCACCTCATGGTAGTGATTGGCTATGCTTGGAAAGCAGCTCACAGACCCTGGCTAACCTCAACATCAGTCACCATTACTGCACCACTTACTCTTTGGCCTTTCTAATGACACTGGGAGCAAAAATCTGTTTAAAGGATGAATGAAGTGGGTACAGCTGACAGGCTTGAACTGCAAATATCAGAGGTGAATCAATTCCGCTGCTCATCCTGCTATGTGGAGAAGATGAAACATGAACCACCTTATCTTGCCAGGAGCTGAAAACGTAAATAGCAACTGGGCAGCTGGGTAGAGAATATATCTTGACGTCAGAAGTTCACTGTTTTTTCTCCCAAGAATCCACAAAGAAGGAAGTAAACAGCAATGGTCTTCTTAAAACAAGAGATGGATAAAGCAGTCCTTTGACCAAGAGGAAAACCAAGGGTTGGTGTGTTTTGTTTTGTCAATAAATCAAATAATTATGATTAACAATATTTTGGCAGATATGTGCCTGTGTTTATATCATATATCTGTAAAGAAGAAACAAAGAATTCTTAAATAATCATTTTCCTTGATTTGTTGATTTAATGAAAAAAAAAAAGAATGGGATACTCAATTTATGGTTACTCAATTTAAAAATTGTCACCTATTCAGTTTGGAAATTGAGCTCTCCTTCTTGTATTCGGAACTGCTCCTAAAATTTAGCTCTAGATTTACCTCTCTAGTTTTAAGAGCCACTTTTTCTTTTTTGTTTTGTTTTTTGGAGAGGGAAAGCAGTGCAATTGGGGTTAAGTGAGTTGCCCAAGGTCACACAGCTAGTAAGGGTATCAAGTGTCTGCAGCCGAATTTGAACTCAGGTCCTCCCAACTCCAGGGCCGGTGCTCTCACTTTTTCTTTATTTAAATTTTTTAAAAAAGTTTTGTTGATACGTTTCATTTCATGTTACAGACACTTACAAATTGCTCTCACTTAGTGAGAGGTCCCTTATAACAAAATAAAACAGTAAAGTAAAACTAATAATACAGTGACTTCATCTGAAAGTGCATGTAGCGTTTGGCATTTGTAGCACCCTTCTCCTACCTCTCTATTAAAAAAATGTATTTTTCTCCCCCCCTCCCCACTCTACTGAAGGAAAGAAAAAAAGAAATTTCTTGTAACAAATATAGTTGAGCAAAACTATACACACACACACACATATTGTCGACTGGACTGAACTGGCCTCTAACCTATGGATGGCCAGAGCTGTACAGAGCAGGCTAGAGACAGGAGTCTGGAATCAAACCAGTTTAATTTCAAAATAAGGGAAAAGGATTGTAAGACAGGAGGCAAACTAGACACATGTGTTAGGACCCTGCCCATAGTGGGGCAACTCTAGGCAGTGTGGGGAGATCTCAGTACTTACACCAATGACTGCTCAGTGAGCTCTAGCCTTGACAATGAGAGGTAAGAGCAACAACGAGAGAAGTTTGATTCATAGCAGGGCTTCATGACTGGAACTTGTCTGAGCAGTTCTGAGCTTGTCCTGTGCTTGTCTGAGCTCAGAGGACACCTGGTGCTGGTCAAAGCAATGCAATAGATTATCTGGAAGGTGCAAAGGATTGTTGTTATGCTAAGCTCAGTGCACAGCCTGCTTGCTGGACTTTAGCTCTAGAAAACAGGATGTCTCTTAATAATATCTTCACAACATCTACACACAGACATATTATTCACACACACACATGCATATGAAATTAGAATTTGTACCCTAAATCCATCATCTTTCTGTAACTGATAGCATGTTTTTTATCTTTGGTTTTGCAGAGTCATGAATAATCATATTAATCTCAGTTCTTACGGTTTTCAAAGTTGCAGTGTTATTATTATATAAAATGTTCTTCTGGCTCTGCTTGCTTCACTGCATCAATTCACATAAGCCTTTCCATATCTTTTTTAAATAATTAATATCCTCATTCCTTACAGCACAGTAGTATTCCATCACAGTTATCTATCACAATTTTTTTATTCAGCTATTCTTCAACTGATGGGCATTCCTTCAGTTTCTTTTGGGGGGGGACAGCACCATGAAGAGAACTAAAATAAATATTTTTGTAAGTAAAGAACCATTTCTTCTCTCTTTGATCAATTTTGGGTACAGGTCTCGCTGAGTCAGTAGTAGTATAGCTGGGCCAAAGGGCATGAAGTATTTAGTAACTTTTTGTACATAATTCCAAATTGCCTTCCAGAGTGCCTGTACCCATTGACAGGTCCATTTT
>CM053622.1:291910270-291941954 GCA_028646595.1 Phalanger gymnotis | reverse complement strand
AAAAAAGTCCTGAAAGAGATGAATTTGGTTTCTTTTAATATCAGTGGTCTCAAATTGTATACCCTTATCAATAAAAAACCTTTCTAAACACCCTCCGATATGTGTTTATTTATTTATAAATTATTTACATATACTATTATACTGATAAATGTCTATCAATATATAAAAATGCAATCTAAAAATGATGAATTAAAGACAAAATGTTTTAAAATAATATTTATGAATGGTATGAAACATTTTTATTAACATGAACAATAGTATTTTTAGTAACAGCAATGTTTATGGATATGCTTTTAAAATCACTTTGTGATATAGTGATTCAACAATGGTCTGGTCCTGTTTAATTTATTTCATGACTTGGTTTTAATTGCTGTCATAGGCGAAAAAAGATATCTCACAAAGACATGAGCTCTGTTTTGGAGATTCTGAGTTTGAGATGCTCATTGGTCATCTAGTTAGATATGTTTAATTGGCAGCTGGTGATGCAGAACTAGGGCCCCCAAATTGCATTTCTACATCCTCTTTTCCCTCTATCACTGGATGGCAAAGCTATCTGTCACTCCAGCCAATGACAGCTTCCAACGGTGTTTGACTGACTGGCCTGCTGCTGATTGGAGGAATGCTGGAGGCCACAGACAAATCGATAGTTTACCCAGCAACTCCTTGGTCACTAGTGGAAGCAGGAACAAGCTTGGCTACTTATGATTCAGAAAAATTGTCCGAGATGAAAACTTAGATTCAGCTTTCATCATCGCTTGCCCTGTACTGACTGTGCTGTAGTGTGGTGAGTGCATTGGGGAGGAGGGTAGGGGAAAAGGGGGACACACAATTAAACTACAAGCTCTCCCCTCTAAGGAAGTACCACAACGGCATATAAAGAACAGTACTACAGTCAATCTGAGGCCCTGGTGCTTTCCAGCCTCTGTCCTCATCCTTATCATCTTCACTTGTCAGGGTACTCCTGCAATTTACCTCCATAGGGTCAAGCTCTCATCCTACACATTCATTCATTTTATACCTCTCTATCCTTTCTTAGGTCACTGCTTAAGTGTACACCTGCTAAGGATGCTCAGAACCTGATTTCTGGCTAAAGGTATAGCCAGAATACACACTGGCTTTCATTTCTCCTTCCATGATAGTGTGCGGACAGCACCCAGCCAGGCTCCAACCACCTCCAAGTCAACTATGCCAGTGTTCTACCTACTATCTGATGCTCCTAAATAATGCCAAGGGGACTGCGGTCAAATGCTCCCTCTTGAAACTGCCTCTACTAGTTCTCATCAGCCAGAGATGAAAAAGAATCTTCTCACACAAAAGGCAACACCCTTATCTTCTTATCCCAGCAGTCTCATGAGGTACTGACAGACACATTCTCCTTCACCTTTTCCTATTTGTTGTTTCAACACATGAAGAAAGTTCTACTACAAGAATTCTTAATCTGTGTGTGTGCACATGCACGTGTTCCATGGTCCCTTTGGACAAACTGATGAAGTCTATAGACCTCATTTCAGAATGTTTTCAAAATAATTTAAGGAAATAAAATTCCAATTAGAGATTAGTAAAAATAAAGATATATATGCATATATATTTCCCCATTCATATTTATTGACCCCCTGAGATTTAGCTACAGACCTCCTGCACTCCCAAGTTAAGAACTCCTGTTCTAAGCAGTGATATCAAGAGCCAGTGCATAAGACAATTGACTTGGAGTCAAGATTATCTGGGTTCAAATTCTCTGACATTTACTATCTGTACTATCCTGGACAAATCACTTTGATATCTTTTTGTCTGTTTCCTTATCCGTAAAACGAGGGGGTTGAACTGAATAAACGCTAAATCTTTCTGTCTGTCTGTCTATCTATCTATCTATCTATCTATCTATCTATCTATCTATCTATCTATCTATCTATCTATCTATCTATGTATCTCTCTATCTATCTACCTACCTACCTATCTCATCACTTCAAATGATGTTAGCCAACTTGAAATGTATCATGTGAAGAAAAATCACTGTTAGAGCTGTTAAAGATCCAGGGCCCACGGGGCACCTCAAAGATGTTGGAGACACTAGAGAGAACCTCTGGTAAACACTGGGAGCAGAGGACATTCACTGGCTAATCAGTTGGTGAACGGCTGCCACGTAGAAGAGTCACAGCAGTGCCAGCCACTTGGGGCTGGGGAAGGCTGTCCTTTTCTTTTCTTTATGATTGTGAGATTAGGAGAATGCCTGATAAAGCTATTCTACAAATGGCCTCTGTAGGACAGCTATTACCTGGGTGGAAGCGAGGCAGAGATCTGAGATACTTTCTGGTGCAGCATAGCTATTTGGGAGTTTTAATATTGTATTGTTTAAATTTCCCAGAGCATTAATTACTCTATATGCACACTACTCTAGTTAGTGCACAATTTTTGGGTCACTTGAAGTTGGGAAGGTTACAAGAGCCTTAATAGGATGGGGATAAGATGAGTCAATTTGAATAAACTTATGAAATACTGTATGATAATGACATTTGAATTTTTAAACCCTACACTATGTTGAGGTAAAACTGGGGCAGGCATTGGAAGTCTAGGAATGCTTTTTGATAATTGCACAGAGATCCAAGCAGACTCTGAAGGAGGAAGGCGAGTATTATCTGCTCACCCACGTGTCTTTCTAGCTCTAGTACCTGTGTAAAGGCAGGTGTTTATGTTTAGAGGAAATTTACTTGTACCTGTACCAGCACCAGTATACATATGCGTAGAAACCCCAGTGAAATGATACTTCACTTCTCCTTTAGTTAGCAATTTTATACCTCCTGCTCTCCTAACTCCTTGGATTCAGTTTCTAGCTGCTGAGGTAGAACCTCCTCAACCCTTTCCCCTTCTACCACTGTCTTTCATTATTTTTATTTACCTCTGCTTTCATGGTTGTTGTTCAGTGGTGCCTGACTCTTCATGACTCTGTGGACCATAGCACACCAATACCATCTGTGGAGTTTTCTTGGAAAATATACTGGAGTAGTTTGCCATTTCCTTCTCCAGTGGATTAAGGCAAACAGAGGTTAAGTGACTTGCTTAGGGTCACACAGCTAGTAACTATCTCAGGTTTTATTTGAACTCACCGAGCCATCTAGCTGCTTCACTTCTGCTTTACCTCTCTTTAAGTACTATCCTGCTTGGCCTTATTCCATTGTGCCTTCCTCAATCTATGTCCCTCCCGTCTCCTCCTATTCATTTTTTCTTCCTTTTTAAAAACTTTTAAAATAGGTTTTTAATTGACTTCTTTTTCTTACATCACCATAGTAATCCTGAGTATTTCTCTACCACCCCCTCCAAGAGGGTCATCCCATATAACAAATCTTTTTTTTAGAGAGAAGAAAAACAGCACAACTGATCAATAAATTGAAAAAGTCTGCAATCCTGTGGACCTCCCACCTCCACAAAGGGGTGCATTGGCACTATCTTCTCATATCTCTTCATTTGCAACCTACTTGATCTTTGTAATTTTGTTACATTCACTTTTAATTTTTCAGGGCGTAGTGGTTTTTTCCACTTACATTGTGGTTATTGTGTATATTATATTGTTGGGTCTTCTTACTTTACCCTGCATCGTTTCATACCCACACCCCCTTCATCCTGATGTTAATAAGTTTCCCTTCACTTTAGACCTTTTTAGACTCCTTTTATCTTCTTGTATTCTTGAAAACCCAGCTCTCCTGAGTGAATCCCTTTCGTGGGTGCACTGGGCCAGGAAGAAGCATACTCCTTGCTCCTTCACTGCCACATGTAGGCCCTCCCTCTGCTGCCATCATCCATCAACCTCTCCATATTTAAGCTTTCCTTCTTTTCTAAGAAATCTCATTTTAGTGCAATGTCTTATATTCAGGCGTGGCCTATCTTTAGTTACCAAAAGCCTTATGGTTTATTAAAAGCCTTGGCTCACTGAACTTGTGAGAATTTTTAGACATAAGAGAAACAATGAAAAATTGAATCAACAGAAACAAACAGTACCTATTTTCCCAAGGCAGTTTTTCCAATTTAGGATTTTATTGTTAGTAGTAACCCATACAAGATACTTACTGAGTAGTGGAACGTGAATCAACATTTAAGACATCAAGTTTTCTACATTAAGGACACAGAAACAATCAACTTAAAATTGAGAAGAATATATAAACTGGATTCCCTTCTACCACAAGCACAAAACAAAGTTGTAGATAATGAACTATGATGTCACACAAAGTTCTACAGGCATTGGTCAGACTCCATCTTCCACATGCATTAGACAGCTGAGAAATAGACTCATGGGTTCAGAAATCCACAGGTAAGACATAACTAGAAGTTGCTTTAAAAAAAGTCATTGGTATTTTTCCACATTCATTAACAGCACCTCGATTTTCAACAGCTATTGTTCAAATCCTCATACAGATCAGACTCAAGAGCTTTCAGCATGTGCTTAGAATAATGACACGTGTATTCTCTCCATGGAAAATGTCACATATGATGCCTAACAATTATTGAAAAATTTCTATGATAAGATATTTTTGTTAGGGACATTTAAGTAAATAAGGATTGGAAGCAGCCATAATAAGTGCTAAACTTTTAGACCCACCAAACACATTATGTAGTATTTCTCTCTAGTATGATTTCTAAAAACATTCTCCTAACATTAAAATTAATATTGTTGCCTAGTATGTATATTTAAAAGAAATAAACTTAATAATTATTACTTTTAGCCTTAAGTCAAAGCTATTTAGTCTAGAATAAAGGTTTTCTTCTTTTATTACTTTTCCTTCCTTCCTTTCTCCTCCTTCCCTCCATCCCTTCTTCCTTCATTTGTTCCCCTCTCTCTCTCTCTCTCTTCCTCTCTTCCCCCCCCCCAATCCCTTCCTCCTCCCCTCTCCCCACCCCC
Organism: Phalanger gymnotis; assembly: GCA_028646595.1. Taxonomy (NCBI): domain Eukaryota; kingdom Metazoa; phylum Chordata; class Mammalia; order Diprotodontia; family Phalangeridae; genus Phalanger; species Phalanger gymnotis. The sequence continues at coordinate 291,937,066 of CM053622.1, read as the reverse complement.
TTCCTTTCTTTCAGATGGTGCAGCACCAATATAAGGTATTTTTTTAATACAAAGGGTTCTTCCCATTACTAGTTACAAGGTAGCATGTTCTACATTTAACTTTGTGTTAGAATCCAGCTCTGCTCACAAATCAATGAATAATGGGTATACAAGTAAGTTATTTGGTTCTCACAACTCTTAGAGGTACTTGCCCTATATTACATGGGTGAGACTCTGGTTATAACTTATTAAAATTTCACAGGATAGCAAGAGATACAGCAGAAACTAGAATCCACATCTTTTAACACAATACAAATACTCTATTGTATCCCATATTTTGAGTGTGTTCTACGATTGCTTGTTTTTATATAGTTGTAATGTATGAATGTATTGCTCTTTAAGAGTCATTGCTCTCATAGGTCAATTTTTTTTTCTTTCAGATCTTCGAATCCAGTTTTCATTTGTGAATCTGTGACATGATGTGATGTTCTGTGACGTGAATTGTGACTAGACAATAGAGGTTCTTAACCTGGTTCCATTAACTTAAAAAATTTTTGCTAACTGTATTTCAACATAATTGATTTTCTTTGTAATCCTGTGTATTTTATTGCATGCATTTAAAAACATTCTAAGAAGGGGATCTGTCAGCTCCACCAGACTGCCAGAGGGATCTATGACACAAAAAGGTTAAGAACTCCTGGTTTAGAGCAACATGAATTATATGGGTTCTGGCTTTGTTGTGCAAGGCTAGATTATAAGGCATCTACCAGTCTCCTGGTTGTCCTTTTAGTTTTCCCTACAACCTGTCTTGACTCTCCAATGTGGATGAGTCTAGGGTTGGTTAACCATCTTAAGACCAGTGTAAAAAAATGCAAGCTAAATTACTGCTGTAGCAATAAAGGACGAAAATATATTTCTGAGCTGTCAGGCATAAATCTATTGGCAGACAGCTCAGCCAAAAAAAGAAACTATAGGATATAGATTGTGCTATTCTGTGTTCCTTGGTAGGATCATGGCACTCAGTGTCAATTAATGATTTTTACTTCATCTCCGAAAGACAACGAAGTCATAATTTCAGACAGGCTCTACCAATCAAGCTGAACTATTACAATACAGTACATTTTAATCAATACGCCCAAAAGGTGAAGTGTATTTATGTGGCATTTCAAGATTTTGTCTCATTCCATTGGCACATTAAAGCCTGTGGCATGGTAACATTACTGTTACAAAGACAGACATGCAAGGAATGAGTCAATCAAAAATGGAACCCTGTATCTGAGGAGAGGTTGTGGTTGGGAAATTAAGACACACGTTATATGAGCAGTTAATATTCCAGAACATGTTTCTTGCCATATTATAAAACTGGGCATAGACTGGCTGACCACTTCATAATTAGATGTCCCTATGATGATGCACAGCTGTGAGATTCACACAGCTGTACCTGAATTTGTCAACTGCATGCCTCTTCTGGTCCAGAAACTCTGTTTTGCTCTGTCCATGAGGATGCTCAGTAAATATGACTTGCTGCTCTGTCAACTCAGTTCAGAGCCAAGTCAGATTGGATTGTTCTGGATTCCCCAGCCTACCAGGAGTAAAGTTGCATAAAGCTAATTCAACCTATCTTTTTCTCTCAACTAAATGAAAATAAATTTTTATCCCTGAACATACTTAGCATATGTTTGACCTTGATGGTTTCCTAAATATACCACTATTGTTATACACAATCATAGTTCTTATTTTTTGTAGCCTTAACTTTGAACTAGAGATTTTTAAAGTGCTCTAAAATCAAGAATTACTTTTTTGTTTCACATTTTCCACAATTAAACAAAATGGAATAATTTGTTTCTGTAGGTGAGCAGAAATCATCTAGGAAGGTGATAATAGACACTTGAATCTGCAGCATAGCATGTACCTGATAGCTACTGACTAGGACATTCCTTTCTCTCTAAATTCACCAAGAACATGTAGACAAGATGCAGCAGGTTACATTTCTGTGACTTTAAGTGTGATTTGGGGGAAGGGCTTTGCATGAATAGCATAAAGTGATTGACTCTTTCTTCCTAGTAGTGATGGAGCATTTGAACCAAAGAACTCACCACACTAATTGTATGCTATATTTAACCAGAACAGGACAATGACAATAACTTATCCCTTGTTGCAGACACTGTGTAAACAGTCAGAAGAGAAAAGTCTTTTTTCTTCTTTGCAGTAAGGAAGAGGTTACATAATAAAAATAGCCTTCCTTTCTCCATCAGTTCATGTTTTGGTTCTTCTCCCTAAGATAATCTTCACATTTCTTCTTTCTTCACATCATTCTACACCATTAGCCAATGGCGGAGCTGGAAAAAGAGGAAATGGATTTCCATTGAAATTGAACAGTGCTTTACATAGGGACTCTAAGGAGTGGACGGAAGTAGTTGATGCCAATGGTTCTCAATCTTTTTCAGTCTATAAACCATTGCAACAAGGCTAAGCATTCAATGGGTCACTTAGCCTCCTTCTATTCATGTCCCCATTTCTGCTTCTACTTGCCAATTGTGAAAGGAAACATCATAAAATCACTGAATATTAAAGCACGAAGGGACCTAGTCAGGGGAGTGCTGGTAGATATTTAATGACTAGTTCTCCAGAAAAAAAGGACCCACTATATTCTTTTAAGTTTAGTCTGCCTGGTTAATATTTTCTCCATCACTTTCTTAAGTCTAGAATTTATCGACAAAACAACAAATCAAGCCCTGCTTTATAGCATTTGTCGATTTCAGAGACATAAATGTTCACTTCGACAATTTGCCAATTGGCTTCCTTCTAGAACCTGGCTTCAGCATACCAGTTCATATCCTTCATTCTAGATTTGAGGGTACTGTGGTCCAAAGAGTTGAAGGGCCTTTCCCAAGTATGGTAGGACTTCATTTTTTTGTGCCTCTGCTGAGTGGGATATTAGGTGTCTTCACTGAGAAAGAGTGGCTCAGCTGTAGGGTCAGCGCACAGGAGAAGATGGCATGATATCCACGCTTCCACTGCCAAGCAGGAGCTTCTCTGACTCTTTATTCTTTTCATCCCACATTCCCTCCCCCCACCTCTTTCCTTTTCTCTTCAATGACTTCATCCAATATCCTCAACTTAGGGGAGGCTGGTGCTTTAAGACTAGGAGGCTTTTTGACTTTCTTGCTGCCTACAGTATAGAAGGCCTAGCCTGAGGGAGAATTGGTGTCAGAAGGTTTATCAAAGCTCCTATTGCCCGAGGGAACGCTTTCCTGACCTAGTGGGGCTGGTTGCCATGGTGATCATGGAGCTGGAGGAGAGTAGCATTTTCTATCCTTTTAAACTAAGAGTTGTAGTCTTTTCAATTTCTTGTGATTAGTAAAGTTGTTTTTAATCACATTTTATCATCTACAAATGTCTCAGAAATATTATCCTGATGTGGATTAGGCCTGGCTCAGAACACCAAGGTCACACAGCTGAAATATATGGAGAGACTAGCATTGTTTTTGGTGAAGTAACAAAAAGGGAATCTTTTATTTATTGCAGTCAAATGAGATTTCCATATGTATGCATATATACATATATGTATTCATACATGCATATATGTACATATACACCTATGTATAAACACGTATAGCATATACATATACACATAAATACATATATATTTTAATTATATATATATAAGTATTATGGAAATGTTAGCTATTAATTCATAAACAAATGTATAGGGACACTTATAAATTTGTGACAGTCGATCTCTAGAGTGGCCTTAGGTTAACTTTTTTTTTTTTGTTTGTTTGTTTCTGAGGCAATTTGGGTTAAACAACTTGACCAGATTCGCACAGCTAGAAAGTATCTAAGACTGGATTTGAAATCAGGTCCTCCCGACTTTAGGATTAGGGCTCTATCCACTGCACCACCCAGCGCTGCGTTGCTGCCCCCTCAGATTATCTATTCTTGGTCTCAGTTTCTTTATCTGCAAAAAGAGAGTGTTGGACTAAATGACCTCCAAGGCCCTTCCAGCTCTAAATCTATTCTGAGCATTCCTTGGATCACTCGGGGGAACCTCACAGACTAGCACCGGCCCCCACACCACATTTTGAGAACCTTTAGTCTAGTGAAAGGCATGTATCATAGGGCAGTGGCTGATAATAATAATGATAGCTAAAATTTACATAGTCCTTTAAGGTTCCCAAAGCACTTTGCAAATATCTCATGTGATCCTCACAAGAACTGTGAGAGATAGGTGCCATTACTATTCCTGTTTTACAGCTGGGAAAACTGAGGAAGACAGATATTAAGTGACTTGCCCAGACATTAAGTGACATAGATACTAAGCGAGGCCAAATTTGAACTCAGGTCTTCCTGACTACAGGAAGCTAGGTGATCCCGGAGTCAGGAAGACCCGAGTTCAAATCTGGCCTGAGACACTTACTAGCCATGTGACCCAGGGCAAGTCATTTACCCCTGTTTGCCTCAGTTTCCTCAACTGTAAAATGAGTTGGAGAAGGAAACAGCAACCACTCCAGTATCTTTGCCGAGAAAACCCCAAACGGGGTCACAGAGAGTTGGACTTGATGGAACAACTATAACTTCCCGACTCCAGGCCAAGAGCTCTATCAATAGAAGCCTCCCATCCCCACCCCAGGCTGGCTGACAGTCTAGTGCAGTAGATAAGGTGGTACAGGTCTCTGAATTTGCAGTCAGAATAGACCTGGGTTTGCTCTAACATTTCATTACCAGCACTGCAAGTCAATCTCTCCGAGCTTCAATTTTCCCATCTGTACATGAGGATACCAAAAACTAGACCTCTTGTTTCACGGGGTTGCTGTAAGGAACCAATAACAGTTCTCGATCCCATTTTGTCCTGACTAGTCAAATCACAGGGCTGGCCAGTTACTGTGCGACTGGGATCTTAAGATTTAGACCCCGAAAGGATTTCTAAATCTTCAACCAGATAAAAGGAGAGGCTTAAAATCTATATCTCTATCTTGATTTTATGGATTAAAAAAAAAATGTTAGGCATACAAACCGGTGATAATGACTATCTGCCCGCCTGTTTCAGTTTCTTGGGATTGATGCATTTGAACAAATAGCTATTTAGGCTTCAAGTGACATGTCATACCCTATTATTATGGCAGTTCTTGGTTTGGTCTAATTTTGAACTTCATCCATTTGACAACAGCCATGTAGTCAGGACCTCAGCAAATCAGTGCATGCACAGTGGTTGGTTAATAATAATAGCTAGCATTTGTATAGTACCTCTTAGGTGCCAGGCACTGTGCTAAGTGTTTTAAAATATTATTTTGTTTGGTCCTTACAACTACCCTGAGAGCCAGGAGCTATTATTTTCCTCATTCTGAGTCAAAGAGGTTAAATGACTTAGTTAAGATGACACAATTTGTGCGTATTTGAGACTGGATTTGAACCTAGGTCCTCCTGATTCCAGGCCCAGAGCTCCATTTGCTGTAGCCTAGCTGCTCTGGCTACAGGAATGTTTAAAGCAGTAGCCATGGCAAACATGAGGACAGCTTGATCTTTCTGCTTATGTAGAACCTAAGTCTCTATAGAACATACATTCACCCTCTCATGCCTTATCTGGGGAATAGAAAGGGAGAAAAATTCTTGCTGTTTTACTAATAGTGGTTTAATCCAAAATGGCTGTCTCTGAAGTCAGGAGGGTGGTATCTGTGTGCAATTCTGTCTTAAATATTAAAAGTCTACCAGAGTAACATGGATCCCAGAGCTGCCTCTAACTCAGATGCATCCCTGTGACTTCTCTCAAGAGGCTAAAATGGAATGTTTTAAGTCAAGGCAATAACAGGGTAAATTTCCAGAGTTTAAACGGCCCAAAATTGTACATCTAATCACAGGAATGGAAAGTTTCTCAATAATTAGCAAGTTAGGTAATTGCTCTTTCTACTTGGTGTAGCTATCATTATATGTGTAAGTGATTCCAGCAAGATGTCCTGTAGCTTTGATTTGATGTGCTGCTCTTGTGGCTCACATAGGTGAGCATTAAAGAATGTCATCTTTATAAGGGAATTACATTCCACTTCAAACAGTTGAGATTATGGATAACTAATTATCCATTATTAGGAATTTTATCATTGTATTTGATCTTATATAAATATACTTTTATTAATTTAATACATAATCCTAGCTCCCTCTGAAGCCTGATGCCTCATGGTGGATAGTTTAGAAGTGATCTTGGGTTCTCAGAGGCACACAAGTTCTGGCAAGTCCTACATCAAGTTAGAAAGCCATTGAGTATATGCTTACCCTAACTGTGGATAGGTTTGTCATCAGAAAGTGGGCCACCAGGCGATGGATGTTTTCATCAGCAGTACTTCATGAAAGTCAGTAGAGAGGCTGCTGTCTATGTCAGTACATGCTCAGGGTCAGGGGGTACTGAAACTTCTGCCACCACCCAGGGTTAAAAACCTTTCTCCTCCACGCACCAATTACTTACAGTGAATTGACGCACTTCCCCATTCTCTACCAGGCCATGTTCTTTCTCAGGAGTGATTGCATAAGCTAGTTTCTGAAAGAAATCCATGGAAGATACTAGTTAATATTAGAAGATATCCATGGCTGGATTGCGTTTGGCTCAGTTTTTATACCAATGACTTTTCTGAAAAAGCAAACAAAAGATTACTATTGGTCAGGAATTGATCAAATCAGTAGATTGTCAGCTTCATAGAAACAGTTTAATGGATTATAGGTCCATAGATTTTTGTCTTAAAGGAACTTTACAGGACATTTAGTCAAAAGTCTTCATTCTATAGTTGATAAGCTTGGGCCCAGAGAGGAGAAGTGATTTGTCCAAAGTCACATAGGTACTAAGTAGTAAAACCAAGATCTGATCCCAGGTCCTCTCACTCCAGAGCTGATGGATCTAGTTCCTTGCACAATTTCACTAATTATATTTAAGATTAGTCCTCCCTGTAACTTTTCTTTTTAACCTATGTCAAGATTTTACAAGTCATTTCATAGGTAGAGTGAAACATTTTCTACTATAATATAGTACTTGAACGAATAGAATAAATAGTCATTCATGTAGTTAAAGTTTATGACTTCTGTTCTAAAATACCTTTCTTATTAACCTAAAATTCTATCACTAGTGACTCCTGACTTTGATATAAATAACTTTCTCTGGGTATTTTGTTTAAAAATGCTGACACCTCGTGGCTTAGAGGTTTTCACTGATATTGTCGAGACTACTAAATAAATACATGTAAATGATAGGCTTGAAACAGAATGAAAACATACAAAACAATTATCACATTGACCAATAATTGGATTTTTGTAGAAATGGTTGTGGATTATTGGAAGAATTCAAAGGAAGCCATCCAAGGGCCTCCTTTAATCTACTATCTACTACAATCTAGCTGGCTTAGATGATTGTTGTTCTCTGGGTAAGGGTTCCTGGACTCAAAATGAGACCTGCACACTGGAAAGCACTACACATTATCTTGCGTATCACCATTAACACAAATTGGATATAGACGAATCACAAAGCAAAGCACACACTTCCATTTGTCAAAAACTTTGTGAAGATTTTTCCAGTTTTTCCCTTATATAGTTCTTTGGAAATGACAGCTGTTTTGTCAAGAAACTTAGTCTTCTGAGGGAGAAGCAATTACTCTTCCCACTTTTCTAGCAAAGCCAGACATGGCTTGACAGTGACCTCCCTTGCTAAACAGTCGCAAGAGTGGCAGATTCCTAAGTCTATAGCTTTACTTCTCATTGCTGGCTAATCTTGGACTTGACCTTCTTGAGGCTCAGATTTCTAAGCTATAGTGCTTGTCATTCATCTAAATCATGGAGCATTATGGCAGGTAATTATTGGATACACGAAGTGCTTTTAAAATCAATAATCTTCAGTGTTATTCCTCAATTTTGCTATCTGTTTCCCTCCCTTTTATAAAGTGAGGGCAGCATACTTTCTTAGGACTGTATAAGAGCCATTGAGCTCTTTCTTTTTCTTTCATCGTAGTACTGCTTCCATACTTATTTGTTTAGGAATAGTAGGAGGAAAAGGAAAAGGTGGGAAGAGTATGTGGAAGAGACAAATGTAATTCCCGAGACGATACTCTAGCCACTCCGGATCAGTGTCCCAACTCTGGTTATGCTTTGGTTTGGTAAAATATTTAAATTTTATGCTGTTTTATTCCTTCCCCATTTAGCTTCAATGCAGTGCCTCTCCGTGTGTGCGTGTGTGTGTTCATGAAGGAGTGTAATGATTAGGTATGGAGACCCAAGAAGAGACAGAAGGCAAGAGTGGGATAAGCAGAATTCATAGGAAGGGAGAAACTTGTGTTTTTGAGTTCATAGGTTTTTAGAAGAGCCTTGAGCAATAAAAGATTTATTGTTTTTGTTTTCAGTGATGTCTGATTTTTTGTGACCTCATTTGGGGTTTTCTTGGCAAAGATACTGGAGTGGTTTGCCATTTCCTTCTCCAGCTTATTTTACTGATGAGAAAACTAAGGGAAACAGGGTTTTAAATGACTTGCCCAGGGTCACACAGCTAGTAAGTCTATGAGGTCACATTTGAATTCGGGTCCTCCGGACTCCAGGCTTAGCATTCTATCCACTGTGCCACCTAGCTATCCCAAAAGTTTTGTAGATCGGCACAAATTTGCTACAAACCAGAAATGGCCCTTGCACAAGTGATTTGAAACCCTTGTTCTAGACAGTTCTGTCACTTCAAACAGTTTAACCCATGCAGTTTATTTTCCAATAAAACTTCAAATCAGTTCAACAAAAATGAAAGTCACACAAAACAATAACACAGCTGTTTCCATTCTACATCAGTTAGGTAGATGGTTTAAGTAACTAAAAATCAACCACTGGGACACCAAATTTTAGTTTCAATCTTTATAAACTCTATCTAAGCCCTATAAGAAACCCATTGTCCCTTTAAGGAGGCTTCTCGGGTCACTGCAATTCTTGCCCCTCTTCTCCCCCATACCCTCTCTCTTCTAGAGACACTACTCTGCCATTTGTCAGATGTTGAGCAACATTATTTCAATGCTTATTGCAATTTTTAACAATTTCCAAAAAATATCCCTGTGTGAAAATTCAGGATTATTTCTAGGAATCTCTAATCTTCCTGCATGTTAAAATGAGTTTCATGTTCCTTTAAGGAGGATATTGGGCCTCAATGTTGTTGTTTTTTTCCCCTAAGAATTATGTATTCATAGAATTTTAGAGCAGAAAGAGACCTTCAAGATGATTGGATCTATTCTGCTCAACTGATAATAGTGAATTGAAGTCCAGTAAAGTTAAGTAATTTGCCCAAGAATATGCAACTGTCAGACCCAAGATTAGAACCCAGTTTTAGTCTAAGATGTGTTGAAGAATGTTAGTATTGAAAAATGCACACATAGAATTCTCTAGACCAATGTTTCTCAAATATTTTTCAATCAATGCCATAACAACGGGCCTTCTAGAGGGTGAGGTGGTGATCGTTTTCCCTCCACTCTCACTCCCACCTGCATTCAATCATCTGTCCATCTATACTAGCACTGCCAAGTTCATTTTACACACACACACAGACACACAGACACACAAGTGTGTGTGTGCATATGTGTATACACACACATGTATATATATATGTATACGCACAGAGACACAGATACACATACACACACATGCACACAAAGTATGCATTCTATATTCCCCTCCGCAAACATCCCCTCCCCTTTCTACCTTTCCAATAATCTCTATTCTTTACCCTCCTGACCAAAGGGAGTACTGAAACCCAGGATATGAAGACCATGGCCACTTCTGGAATGCACCAAAGTACCCAGTGCAGTGCCCTTAACCAAATACACACCTTACGGAAAGATCCAGGTAAGCTGCAGAATTTGTAGGTGGCATAAATTGGTACCATCGCCATGGAAGAAGTGGCGATTATCCAGCCCACCACATTGGCCCAGTCTGGAAAGATGTATGTTCCATAGTTGGGTGGTCTGAATGTAACAATGCTGACGACCACTACAAACTGAAAACAGTGGAGGGAGAGAGGAAAAGTTAAGAGATAACCAATTTTGTTTAAGTCAATTAGCATGGATTAGGTGCCTACTGTGTGCAAGACACTGGAAAAAATGTAATAAGTAGCTGACTATCACTTTTTAAAGATTACACAGTGCTTTACATATGTTCTCTTTTAAATCATACAATAATCTTAAAAAAAGGTATTTCAGATATTGTTATATCCCCATTGTATATTTAAGAAAACTGAGGTCAGATAGTGACTTGTCCACAGTCACATAGCTATACTCATCAGAATTTGGTCTGCCTGAATCAAAGACCGAAACTGTATTCAGTGTGCCGCACACTGCCTCACTATCTGATTATTTAGCAGGAGAAATTCACTTTGCTTGCCAGAACATGTTAGATTTTTTTTCCTTAAACAAATTTTCAATAATCATGAGATTATTTAATTAAATATCCTTTGTAAAAAAAAAAAAGAAACCAAACACTGCATGGTTCTGAAGAAAAAAAAAAGAAAATACACCATTCTCTATTCTTTGAAGTGCTGGGGGACTATGAATGTAGAATGTTACATATGCTGTCAGATTCAGGTTATGAGTTACTTAGTTTTGCTAAACTGCCTTTTCCTTCCTCCTTTCCTTTTAAATCTCTGTTATAAGGAATGGCTCTTTGGATAGAAGAAGCACTAAAGATACATTAAGATAAGAAGGAGAAGAGATATATTTTAAAAATGAAGATCGCATAGAAACAAAAGTTATCAATAATATTTAAAAGCAAAATATCTTTTTGCTCTTCATTTCTTAACAAGACCATTTATTCAAGCAATCTATACATGAATCAATTTTTCAAATTCCTAGAAAGTTACTTATAAAATATAAAAAATAATGAATAGGATAGTTGGTCAAGAACTGATGTGTTTTATGATGACGCAGAATAATGTGAAGTGTCTCTGAAGTTGGTACTACGGGCAATACTGTTTCCATTTTACAATACTGAAGCTCAGAGAGACTAAGTGATTGGCCTATATTTGTCTGGCTAACGTCAGAAACGGTATCTGAACCCAGGTCCTTGTTGACTCCAAGTCTAGCACTCTTTCTACTATGCAAACCATAATTAACTTCATTTAACAGATGAAGAAATTGACATTAAATATAGTTAAGTGACTCATCCAAAGTCACACAGCTTAGAAGTGACAGCCTAGGATTTGAATCTGGGTCTTCTGATCTCAAGTCCAATGTTCTTTGCCATATGCTATGTGTCTGCTTGTTCTATATCAAATGCTTCCAGATTGACATAAATGTAAATAAGAGCCCTAGAAGCTTGTTTGGGAGTAAAGTGCATGAATTTTAGTGCTTGGATTTTGCAATTATTTTGGCTGCTCAAAATCTGTTTTGGCTTATTTCCTTGTTCTTGACTATGTTCTGGATAGATGAGGTTGTGGTACAGCTGAATTTCTCATCAGTTGTTATTGTAACAATTTTTCTTGGTTCATTTGACTAGTTACCCATTAAGCACTACATTTATGAAAAAGAACTGTTTTCCACAGGGCTATAATTTCACATGTCAAACAGCTCTGATCTGGTGTAAATTATCTTTCAGATGAGTTGCAATTGTGACTCTGATTGAAGTCAGAGAAACCATCTGGGAGAGACTTGTTCCACATGTGTACCATTCTCAGTAAGTTTGATTTTTTGAAAATCTCAAATGATCAGCCACATAGATAATTATAATAAATATTGAATAATAATGATTTGTTATCCCCTTCTACCGCACAACAATCATGTCATCCTACAGACTGCAGTTTCAAAATTTTGTGTTATATGTCTACAACAAGCGAGATTATTAAGATTTCCTCTAGGTTTTGGAAATGAATGGCTGATAAATTCATCCTGTGAGGCTTACCAAAATCTCCTGATATTGTCTTTCATGTGCCTCATAAAGTGTGACCTGAATTCTATTTCTCACATGTGAAGATCTCCTTGATCTCAGTCAAAAACATTACTATAGCTTCTCAAGTATTGATGGGTTATTTCTTAAAGGGGACAGAAAAGCTCTGTCAGGCAAAATCATTTTAAAAGTTTAGACTGAGAAATACAAAGGACAGCTAATAAAAAGGGAAGGGAATTTCAAATGAGCAGTTTTAGGAGTATTTCATTCTTCTTTTGAACTTTTCTAAAACTAGGGCAATTAGGTAGCACAGTGAACAAAATGCTAGGCCTGGAGTCAAGAAAACCTGAATTCAAATCTGGTCTCAGACACTTACTAGCTATGTGAAACTGGGCAAGTCATTTAACCCTGTTTGCCTCAATTTCCTCATCAGTAAAATGAGATGGAGAAGAAAATGGCCAACCACTCCATTGTCTCTGCCAAGAAAACCCCAAATGGAGCCATGAAGAGTTTATGTATGAAACGTTTCAACAGCAAAACAAAAAGCTAGGGTACAGGAGAAATTTAGAATTGTCCCACTAATTACAGTATGGCTTTTAGTGAAATTGCTTTAAATGGTCATCATTTTAGAAGTAAAATTACTGTGGCTTTGAACTACCATCACACAAAGCATTCCATGGTATTTATTCACTAACTCACGCAGTCACAAATACTTATTGGGTGCCTCCTACGAACATGGTAATATGCTAAGTTCTATGAGAGGGGACACAAAAACAAAGACAATCCATGTTCTGCATTGTTTCCTAATTGCTTCACATATGTTAATTTTATTTTCCTGACAGAGTGTAAGAATTCTCCTTTGAGTCCTCCAAGAATTTAGTATGGTGTTGAGTATTTAGGTAACTGACACTGAATAAATACCTTACAAAAACAACACTACTGACTCATTAGCAGAAGTAAGCTTTGACTTATTTTCATAATGTTGACAGGTTTACACTGACCCATCTACTCTCTCTTTGTGATCGCTGGAGGGACCAGGGTTAGAACTCCATAGGGCAGCAAAGGATGAAAGCATTTTGTTATTTGCATAAAACAAACTGGACAGTACCAGGATTGAACCATTGACCCTTACTTCGTTATAAGCACAATGAAACCATGGGAGCTAACCTGCCCTGACAGAAGGAAATGATAAAGGTGTTGAGATTTTAGAGTTACTTATGCAATAAAGGATGATTTTCCAAGTTTACTATGGTCCATTCTGAAGATTTAAATCCTTCTATTTTGATCACAAATGACCATGTTTTAGGTACTCTTCCACTCTGTCTCATGTCTCCCTCAATGACAATTCAGTATCAGTTATTTCTGATAAAGGAGGAACAGGAACAGAAGCGGCAAGAGTATGGCCAGTAACTACTAAACGCGCTTGGCAAATTAGGAAGGTAAATCTCATTTAAGATTTAAAAAATTTGTATTCTTCTAGCTAGGCACAAAAGGAAGAAATTAGAAAAAAAAAAGCTCAGAAGGAACCAGGAAGTATGGCTTTGAAAAAATACCAACACTATAGCATTTCTGGAGATATCACTAAGGAATCATGGGACAAATTCTACCTATAAATTCACTCCTTTCAAAACAGCCCTGGTAACCCTTCTTTATTATATACTCCAACTTCCTTCAGTTTACTTAACAGAGAATCTGAGAGCTTATAAGAACTTTAGAGATAATTCATTCCAATGTACTCATTTTACAGAGGAAAAAACTGAGGCCAAGAGAGGTTAAATCACTTGTCCATGATCAAAAAGGCAATATCGGATCTAGGACCTAGGTTTACTGGCTCTCTAAATACTCTTTTCCCTACATAAAACCTGCCTTCTCTTTAAAATGCAAAGGAATGTGTGTGTTGTGGAAGGCAATGAAGAAAGGTAAATGGTAAACACTGATAAAACCCTGTGAAGAATAAAAAATTGTGCTTTAAAATTATCCTTTAAATTGTCCTTTAATTATCCTTTAAAAATAAAATATAATAATATTATATATTATTATTTATTATAATTATATATTAAATATAGAAAATATATAAATATATATTAAATATTATTATATATTAACATACAAATAATAAAAAATGTCCTTTAAAAGTAAAAATAAAACAATTATCCTTTAAAAATACTAAAAGAACATTATTTTACCAAGAGAAAACAAGGGCTGACAAACTTCCAGCAAAGCCGCCAATACAAGCCAGGTCTCCGACCGATCATTTGTTTAATGTCATCACTGAACTGACCTACCCCTGAAGAAGAGAGAAAAACATTCAATAACCAAGAACATCATCAGGAGATATAACAAAGGTTCGCTGGGCCCACCCATGATCATAGTGGATATGAATTTGGGGTCCTGAGAGCTGCCCACTTTGGTTGGGGCCCTTTGAAGGCATGTTGGACCTCATCCTTGACTGAATCCAAACTAAACTCTTCTGACAGCTGCCATATGACCTACCAACTTGAATTTTGGGAGAAGGGAAGGATTGGGATGGGGAGGACCCAGGCCAAACACACCTATTTATGAACTGAGTTGGAACAGATCTCAGAAATTAATCAACTTGTGGTGATGAGACCATGCAGTACATTTCCTCTGCCAACAATTACTTCATTTGGGGATCTTAAGCACCAGTTTTTAAGATCCTCTCTGAAGGTGTCATTCAGTTTTTCATTCTTCCTCTGAAAGGCAGAATATTGAGTCTGTCTCTCAGGTGCAACTCTGAGGCAAAATTGTGAAACAAGCAAGGTCTATCTTTAGTCCTCCTTTATCTCCTTTGCTGTATTTTTTTTCCCCTGCCATTTCATTGCCATCCCTACCTTTTGCAAGAATCCAGAACTCTAATGTTCACCTCCAGCTCCCTGGGGCCAGCCCTGTGAAATTTCACCACTTTGGGGAAAGTCCTATGCTCTAAACTTTTCCTTCACCTCTCCCTACATTAAATCTTACCTGTAACATGTCCCTTCCCATCAATTAAATCCCATCAGTGACTAGGTCATCCCAATCTAAATACTTCCCTTCCCTCCACAATTCAAGATAGTGGGTCATATGGCAGCTCTCAGAAGAGTTAAATTTAGGTTTAGTCAGGCATTGAGTCCCAGAGGGCCTTGGGAGGGCCCCTACCAATGTAAACACTTACCATGACCCCAAATTCACATTCACTGTGATTGTTCATGGGATTAAATTAGTCAGGTAACTAACAATCGAATAATTCAAACTGAGGTATTAGAATCTTAATGCATTCTCCTTATGGTAACATTTGCATTTCATTATAGTTTTAATCCAAGGATTAGCTAATAATAAGAATTTCAGGCATGCAAAAGGGCATATTCAGGGGTTCTTTCTGGAGGCCCCAAACCTGCTGCTCGGGTTGCTATCAAGGAGTCCAAGGTTTAGAAGTATGCAGAACTTTTAGTATTTACAGGTCCTATATCTTACATTTTATAATGTTCTTATAACCCTAAATTCATATCATTAACAACCACACATTTCTCTTAGGTATTCTAAATGATTTTTAATTTTAAATTATAATTGCTGCATGCTGAGAAAAAAAAAACATTTTCCCCAGAAAAATATTGAAAAGATGAAGCAACTTTAGTGGATTTAGCATCTAGAACTATATCTTTTGGCAAGAATTTTTCTCTTGTTGTTTTATGGTGGAAAGCTAAAGAGAAACACCCTAGGCACATGGCCTCAATATGTCTGCATCATGTATTTACCTAATCAATCATTTGTAGACTTCCAACTAGCTGAGGTGCAATTAGACTACATGTAACAGGCCTGATTCCTTGGTGTATTTAGGCTTTTACTAATGTGAGATGCCGCTCGCATGCTAGTCTTTAAGGGGCCTTGTGTGGTGGGGTCCATTTGGAATGTTCTGATTTTACTGGCTGATGGCAAGAGATAAGTGTATTGAGTTAATGTAAGAACATACTATTCAAGAGCAAGAAGTGTAGGTGATATTTTGGAGACAAAAAAAAAAAATTACTGCCCAGACCTAATAGCTCTTTTTCAAATGAAGATCTTTATGATCGATCAATTAATAAACATTAATTAAGCATCTACTATGTGCTAGGCACTGTGCTAAACTCTGAGCTTAGCATGAGATTAAAACAATTATTTTTCCCCAAACATGAACATTAATTACTGCTGAATTTGAAAGTGTCATTAAACATCAGACATGTTTATATAATCTTCTTTGGAGGGAGAGAGAGAGAGAGAGAGAGAGAGAGAGAGAGAGAGAGAGAGAGAGAGGAAGGAGGGGAGAGGGAGAGGGAGAGGGAAGAAGGAGAAAGAACTTTGGCAGTTCTTTTCTGGGCACACAAATTCAAAACCCAATTCGAATTCAAAACTGTATAAATGTTGCTGTCCTATTGTGAAACTTTTGTCCTAGAAATATGGGAGAAATCAGAAAAACTTCCCTGGGGAGAACTTTTTGCATCAAACATATAAATATTCTGGTCCACTTTCCAAATGCTCTTCAGAAACCATGTTTATTTCCTTAAAACATGCAAGGGCTTTTTAGCTCTATACATACAGTATAGGCTAAAGGGGAAATTAAGAGACTGGACTGTGTCAGAAGGTCAGAGAGAAGGAAAATCTTGTTGGAAAGTAAGAGCCCATTTTCTGTTATTTTTTCTAATATAGAGGAACAGTCTCAGCCTGTTTCACTAGTAGAAGTATAATGGGGATATAAGCCATTGACAGCCCAGTAGGTGGGTGAGCATTCACTGAGGGTTCAGGTTTGCTCCTTCCCCTCAGATTTTTGTAGTGTTTTCTTGATACGTCTTGGAGCATCAGGGTAATCATATGACCTAGTGGAGGCTGAGGATGAAGGGAGTTAGAAATGTAATTGGAAAGTAGGGCACAAGTGTTTTTACCTAAAGTCACAAAGATTTAACAGAGGACAGCACCATCCATGAAGGTTGAGGAGATGGTCAGCCCACTGCACTCTGAGTCTGGAGAGAAGTGACAAGAATGCGGTCACCTAACTTGACTAGGATGAGTTCTGGAAATCACAAGTTGAATCAGGTGAGCCAGGTTTTCATGGCTATGTAGGGATCCACTTGTCTGCTAGCTTTTGGGTAACAAAAGAGCTGGGTATTTGTTAACTAACTCAGAGGCAGGTTAGTGATGGGGGAAGGAGCTATAATTCTCTTTGAGAAAGCCAGATAATTGGAAGCAGATGGCAGCTACAGATGCTGCACTAACAATGCAACGGAGTGATGAGACCTTGTCACTGAGTTCTGCATGATGGCCCCAAAGAAAGAATGATGCTGGGAGGTGGGGGGAGGGTGGCGTGCTGGAGGCAGTCACAGGGTAACTGAAGCACAATGAGGCAAAGAGCCACAAAGAAAAGGAGAAAACCCAGACTGTGCCTTTCACTGGTACTGAGTCATGAGGGCTGGGCGGGTCCAGGGGAGAGGAATTAATTCTGTAGAAACCCTAAGTTCTTTTCTCATATATGGGGACCTCAGCCTCAATCTGGGGATAGCATTACAAGCCTGGAGAAATTACACAAGTCTTTTGGGAAAGGGGCTCAACAAAGGAATAAATTGCCAAACTTTCTGGGAATATTTAGTTCTTTTCCCACATGGGGAGACTTCAAACCCAGGGTGATACTCAGAGTCTATACATGGCTCTTACTAGAGGGGAGAGTTTTCTTCATTGACTATGGGATTAGAGAGAAGTCTTTTCTATAATTTTTGTTCATTAATAATTCATTAAATATCCTATGCCTTGGAGAGCTGATGTTTATATGGGAGCTGGGAACCTTTTTGGGGAATTGTGAAAGGTAAATTCAGAGGCAAACCTGAGTTACAGATACTATTAATTATGCAGAAACCTCTAAGAGGTTTCCTCCAAACCCAGTCTGTTTGAGGTTGGAACTGTGGGTTCTGAGCCAGGGGTTATAAACGGTAAGCCGGAAGTTACTGTGAAAGTACCCCCAAGCCGCCTTAGAGTTGATGAATAAGAACTTTTAGCTTACTCTTTTGCCATTTATTTATTACCTCCAAACTTCCATCAGTATTTATAGTTACATTTCCCCCAAAAACTATACTTAGGAACTTATTTACACTGTTGATATAGCACAAAGTCCGGTGGAAATTTAATAATTATGTGGGTAATTCGATCAATGTAGTAGATTTTTGTTTTGCATGCCTTGATTAGCCAGCCTCTTTATGTTGATCTAATCCAACTAAACAATTGCCAGGTCTACACTCCATCCTATTCTAGGGAGTCAGAAACTAAATTTCATGAGCTAACATTTATTACATCTTCAGGTTAACTTTGCCAACGAAAACATCAGCACAACTGATAAACATGCTGAAGGGCACTCAGGCCTGGGCACAAAGAAGTCAGGGAAACTGGGTTTTCTGACCCATTCCCAACCACAAATGCCACCACAAAATGCGGCATCTCTCCTTACCATAAAACCATGCAACCCCAATGGCTTCAATGAGTACTCCAAAAAGAATAGATGTCCCTGCAGCAAAATGGTCCAGTAGCGTAAAGACATAGATGCCACCCTGGGGAAGAGGTAAGAGAATTTCAGAGACTCAAGATACTCAGAACAATAAGTGGTCAATATTTTAATACGCAAGGGTACAGGTCTACCCTGCTTTAGATACTGTACTAAATATGGATTGAGAAGACATTATAATGGCTGGAACACTGAATGTGAAATCAGGATGACCTGGGCAGATACTTACTTCACCTCTCTTGGACCCAGTTCCCTCATCTGCCAAATGAGTGTAAAAATGAATACATTACATACCTCACAAGGTTGTCATAAGTAAATGAGATAGAAAATTTAAAGTGTTATAAGCATGTCAGTTATTATTTTTTCTGTTAAAGACCACAGAATCTAAGGACCTTGGAGCTTATTCTTAGTTCCTTCAATTTATGTATGAGGGAGCTTGGGCCCAAAGAGGTTAAACGTGTTGTCCCAGGTACAAGCTACTGCTAATAAGTAATTGAGTAGAGACCAGAACACAGGGCCTCTCTGAATTCATTGATCTTTCCACATCATATTGTTAATGATTGCTCGTTTCACAAAAGTCATTGTTTACTTACAAAAGGATTCCTAACAGAATGTCATTAAACAGCAATCTACACTAATTAAATCATCATTCAGCTTACAAGAACTCAATTTACATGAAAACTTTTAGGAACAGATATTCTTCAAATTGAGTTTTATCTGCGTTGTTCTCTCCAAAGACTTGAAATTAAATTTAAGAGTAGAATGGGCCAAATACTATGAGGGTTATTTTTTTTGAATTAACAAATATTTATTTTTCCTTGCATCTCCTTCCCATGGGGGAAGAAAAGAAAAATAAAACCTTCATAACAAATATTCTTAATCAAGTAAAACAAATTCTGTCATTGGCCATGTCTGAAAATGTGTGTCTCATTCACAATACGACTTGACTTTACTCCAATCCCTCCTAAGTCCTAAAGCCCACTTTAATGCAATGCAGTTCTCAATAAAAAGCCAATGATGCTAAATGATATAAAGAATTTAGTCAGATTTACAAGAATGCAAGTCACTTCCGAATTGATAAATGGTCAAAGGATATGAAAAGGCAGTTTTCAGAGAAAGAAATTAAAACTATCTATAGTCATATGAAAAAATGCTCTAAATCAGAGTGGATTAAGAGAGATGCAAATCAAAACAACTCTGAGTGGAACACTAATTCATTGTTGGTGGAGCTGTGAGCTGATCTAACCATTCTAGACAGCAATTTGGAACTATGCCCAAAAGGCTATAAAAATATGCATATCTTTTGGCCCAGCAATATCACTTAAAAGGATATATCCCAAAGAGATCATAAAAATTGGAAAAAGTCCTACACGTACAAAAATATTTATAGCAGCTCTTTTTGTTGTGGCTAAGAACTGGAAATCGAGGGGATACCCATCAATTGGGGAATGGCTGAACAAGTTGTGGTATATGAATGTAATGGAATACTATTGTGCTATAAGAAATTATGAGCAGGTGGACTTCAGAAAAACCTGGGAAGACATATATGAACCGATGCTGAGTGAAGTGAACAGAACCAAAAGAACATTGTACACAGTAACAGCCACAGTGTGGGATGACTGATTTTGATAGACTTAGCCCTTCTCAGTAATGTGAGGACCTAAAACTTTTCCAAAGGACTCATGATGGAAGAAAAGGCCATCCCCATCCAGAGAAAGAACTATGGAGTCTGAAAGCAGAGTGAAGCAGACTCTTTTCTCTTTTGTTTTGTTTTCTTTCTCATGGTTTCTCCCATTCATTATAACTCTTCTATGCAACATGACTAATGTGAAAATGTGTTTAATAGGAATGTATGTGTAGAGCTCATATTAGATTGCATGCCATCTTGGGGAGGGAAAGGGGAAGGGAGGTAGAGAAAAATTAAAACTTATGGAAATGAATGTTGAAAACTGAAGATAAATAAATTAAATATTAATAAAATAAAATAAATCTCTAATGCTGTGGAAAAAAATAAAATGGTTTGATGTTAAAGTTAGTTCAGTGACCAAGTGAGATAGTAATGAGTGGTATGATAAATCCCAGGCACCTTAGAAGTTGCTGCTTTCTGTAAATTCTGGGGCTTAAATTTGATCTGGCAGAACCAAATGTAATATGTAAACACAGTGTACTCAGGAAAGATACCCTCATGCTTAAAGGGGGCTCTCGTCAGCAGAAGACCTAGTTCAAGAATCAAGTTGGCAGATTAACATTTAAAGTGTTGGTGACATACATTGGTGACGCAGAAGAGGGAGGTTAGAAATGTTGACAAGACAATGAACAGGGTGAAGAGCTCTCGGTGCCGGTGGAGAAACTTAAATTCATCAATCAGTCCAGTGATCACAGACTCCATTCCTCCCATCTACAATGGAATAAACAGAATGTGAAATAAATTAATATGTGAAGCTACCTATGCCCCACAGGGTTTGCCTTTTACATACCAGATTTGAATAGGAATGATGAAAACAGAATCATACAATTCTATACTGATCCATGATTGTCTGCCCTAAAGCAATGGAGCTCCTTTTTCCTCCTTATCACCCTAACCCCCAACTCTGCCCCTTCCTCCACCTTACTGCCAATCTCACCATATACTCAATTCAACAAATATTTCTTTAGTGCCCTCTAGGTACAAAATGATTGTGGAATATGCAGGCACATGATAACAACAGGTTTCTCAGTTGTTTCAGACGACAGGAAAATTCCCGTGGTGGACAAAAATTAGTTCACTGATGGAAAAAATTTAATAACTATGTTTGTGCCTGATCAGGTCATAATTGTTCAGCTTTGTAGCTATTGCCTGATCTATTTAAGTAAGGTATCATACACACCTGTACATACACTACACATGCACATATAACAGAGTTCTGTTTTGTTTTCCAGTGTGGTACTAGCCTGGTCATTGATACATAGTGACTATGGACCAGAGACCACAAGGCATGCTGGTCTCAATTTTGCTAGTGTTCCTTCCCTTCTCCAATGCTCCTAGAGTCTTTGTCTCATTTCTTCCTTGTCTCCTTCCTTCCCTACTGTGTGATATACTTAGCTGTATACATGTGGTATTGTCCAAGTAGAATATAAACTGCTCAATAGCAGGGACTGTTTTTCATTTTGTTTTGTGTTGCCTTACTCATAGCAAAGGCTCAATTAGCATTGAGCTTAATAACATTAAGTTATTAATTAACATCAATATTATTAAGATAATGTTGAAGTAAGCTACATAAGTCTCCAGGATCCAGGATAAGAGATGATTAAGGCAAAGCAATCAGAAAGAGAACAGGCAACCTTGCACAGGGAAAGGGCATCCTCTCATAAAGGCTTGTAAGAACTCACACATGACGAACAAGATCTAAAGGAAACCTTCCAGAAATAATCTATTTTATAGTATTATTTAGAGATATATAGTCCCTCTGAGATAAAAGCACAGTATGAAAAAACCAACCTCAAATGTGATCAATATAAAATAAATAGTGAGTTTGAGTACGATAACGATTATGAAAATATTCTGTAATGACAAAGCATGATGTTATAGTGATCAAAGGACAGCAGTCTGTATAGAATCTTGAGAAAGGGTGCCCTAATCAATGTAAATTCGAATTCCTCTTATGTGGGACTGAAAAAGCTATATATGGTCTATGTCAGCTTGCTAATGCCCTCTCTCTGAGTGTGATACTCCAAGGTTACTCACAGCACTGTCAATTCCTAATGTGAGAAGCATGATGAAGAAAACCACAGCCCAAGCAGAGGACAAAGGGAGAGTAGCAATTGCTTCAGGGTAGATGATAAAAATAAGTCCAGGTCCTAAAGAGAAAGAAAAATGGTCACTGAATGATAATTTTTCCTCTCGATTTCACCTAAGCCATTCTGAAAAAAATGGACAATTATCTTATTTGTAAAGATTTCCAGTTGAAAATATTCTGTACACAGTCTTCCTTTTTTCTATTCTTTGTCAATCTTTCTTTTTTTTCCTTCCCTCCCATTCTCCCCATCTCCTGATATTACTAAGAAATTAATTTTTAAATTTAAATTTAAATTTAAATCTCTACAACCATCTCTACAACAATCTCTAAAACACAACACTGAGCTTGGGATGGGGAAAAGGAGTTAGAATGCTTTTTTGGATCACCATTAATTAGAACTAATGCTCTTCTCCCAGACCACACATACAGACTCTGGAAAAGGAGATGGATTTGGGGGTTGGGAATAGACTTAAACGAAAAGGGAAAGAGAGAAGAAAAGGTAAGAGTAAAGCATATTGGTAGGAGGCTCATCTTCAGGTGATTTACATCTATTTAAAAATGGGAAAGTGGAATTAAATGTACAGAAAAAGGAAACTGAGTGCTTCCTCTCCCTAGAACTAACCACAACACTTTCTTTGCATGAGACCTTTTATTTGAGAACTTTCCCAAGTTAATACATTTTTGTTCCTTTAATCTCTCCTACAGGTCCCATTTTTTTCCAACCATTTAGTTATCATCACCATCTACAACTTAAGCCTTCTTTTAGATGGACAGAGTGATCTAGGAAAGGTCTTATTAAAAATAAATATGATGACAGAATGCATATTTAATAGAACAATTGCAGATTCTAATT
The DNA here is from genome assembly GCA_028646595.1 of Phalanger gymnotis. NCBI lineage: Eukaryota > Metazoa > Chordata > Mammalia > Diprotodontia > Phalangeridae > Phalanger > Phalanger gymnotis. The sequence continues at coordinate 291,914,067 of CM053622.1, read as the reverse complement.
AAGTCATCTGTAACTGATAGGAGAAAATAGTCTTATGTATTTCTAATGCTGAGAAAAAAATTTTTTTGGATCAGCTGGTCTAAAATTTCCAAATACCCAAATCATGAGTCTGCTTTACCCCTTCTAAACCCTTCCTCTCCATCATGGCTTTCAATACCTCCACTCCTTAGCTTCAAGCCATTATCCTTCCTCTGACTTCACTTTCTTACTTTACAAATCTGAACCCATTAGTTAATCAGTTCAACTCTACTTTGACCTGTACTTTCAAATCTCTGGCCTCCTTGTCCTATTATTATCCATGACTCATGTCATGAATCCTTGTCCTATCATTATTCATGACTTGAACCCCATTGATTCATAAATTGTTTGCCTATCTATAAGTCTGGTAGGTAATATGTTCCATGCTCTCCAAATTTTCTTTTTATAGCTCTTTTTATATCTAGATTATATAACCATTTTGACCTTACCCTGGTAAATGGTATAAGATACTGGTCTATGCCCAATTTATGCTAGACTGCTTTCCAGCTTTCCCACCAATTTTTACCAAATAATGAATTAATATCCTCCAAGCTTAAGTCTTTTACACTTGTCAAACACAAAGTTACTAGACTTGCATGAAATAATGAAGAGCAAACTGAGCAGAACCAAGGGAACATCGTATATAGTAGCAACAATATTAAGAACAACTTCGAGTGACTAAGTCATTTTGACTATCATAAATACTCAAATTAACTACAAAGGACCTATGAAGGAAGATGCTATCTGCATTCAGATGGCAGCCATCTCTATGGTGGAGGGGCGAAAGGGAATAAAACAAAGGAAAAAAAAGAAAGTTACATTATATATTTAAAATGAATTAGCAAACTGTACATAATAGATTTGCATATCATGTACGATCATCTTTTTCCCCCTATTCTATGTTACAGAAATGTTTGTTTTATTTCTTAAATTCAGAATAAAATAAGTAAAATTAAAAAAAAAAACCAAACCTTAGACCCTGGATTACTTCACCATATGTCTCTTTTGTGCCTACTCACATGCTACTGAATGGAACTGGAAGAAGTCATACAGTCAAGCTGACTGGGTCTATTATAAATTAATGTTATATAAACTCATTTGGACCCTAACTACAGTGAGGTGATCCTTTTTACTTCTCCCTAATTTATTCTCTGTCCTACTCCCCACAGAAATTGATCCAAACTTTCACTTCTCTACTCAAACCTCTCATAATTTCCAATCCCCCAATCCTCTCAGTTGAGGACCTGGTCTCATACTTTATTGAGAAAAGAGATTTTGTGAGCTCTTTCTCTTCTTAATTGCAAAACCTTGTTGACATAATCCCCTACTCTCTCCACTTTTTGCTCCAGTCTACTGAGGTAGGCCTTATTTTGTCCTGGCTTGATCATGTCCCCTCCCATTTTCCCTATTAGATTCCTCAGTCATCTCTCTACCTCTTTTTATTGATTCTCTCCCTATCTACTGGTTCTTTCCCGCTGCCTATAAACATTCTCAAATCTCCTTCATCCATAAAAAGACTTTCCCTGGATCCAATCATCCTCTTAAGTTATTGTCCTATTTTTCTCCTCAAAACCCTAGAAAAGGTTGTCTCATTGCATCCAGTTCCTTTCCTCTCACTCACTTTGTAACCCTTTACAATCTGCCTTCTAACTTCACGTAACTAAAACCTCTCTTTCCAAACTTAGTGATGATTTTTTAGTTGATGAATTTGATAGTCTTTTCCCAGTCCTCACCCCTCTTGAGCTCTCTGTAGCAATTTACATAGTGACCCCTCCCCCTTTCTTCCTAGATATCTCTTGTCTAGTTTTTGTGATTACCAGATTTCTCTTCTGGTTCTCCTTGCTGTCTGGCCATTTTTTCCTTATTTTTCCTTTGATGGCTCTTTTGTTATATCACATCCTCTCAACTTTTGGTATAGCCAAAAATTCTGGCCTGGGTCTTCTTCTCTCTCTACATACTATCATGTTTTGGATCACATCAGCTCCCACGGGCTATTACACATAACTCCCAGACCTATATATCTGTATCTATATCTATATCTATATCTATATCTGTATCTATATCTGTATCTGTATCTAAATCTATATCTATATCTATATCTATAGGCCTGGTGTCTCTTTTGAGTTTCATTGCATCACAAACTCTCTATTGGACATTTCAAAATGGACATTCCATAGACACTTCAAACTCAACATATCCAAAACAGAATTCATTATTTTCTCTTCCCCTCCCTGCCCCAAAATAACACCACCTCTCTTTCAAACTTCCCTGTAACTGCCAAGGACACTTCCATCCTTCCAGTCAGATAGGTTTTCAACCTAAATATCATTGTTGACTTCTCCTTCTCCGTTATATATACACATATACACACACAAACACACAATCCAATTAGTTGCCAAATCTTACTATCTTTACTTTCACTACATCTTTCCCAAGCATTCTCTTCTCACAACTCATATAACCGTGACTCTAGTTTGAGTCCTTATTGACTCTTGCTTCAAGTATAGCAATGGTTTCCTAAATGATCTACTTGTCTCCAGACCCTCCCTATTCTAATAGGTCATCTTCACAATTGTCAGAGTTCCATGACACTTCATCTTCCTTCTCTGAGACTTTGAGCTGAATGTCCCTCATGCCTGCAACACATTCTGAAAGAAAAGGCTCAATTTTTTAATATTAACGTGTTATTGGTGTTGCTATATGACAGAAAGGCATGGAATCCAAGTGCCTCTGAAAAATGAAAAAAGGAGTGTAACACAGAGTTCAATGGAAGATAAGTGGTGAATGTGAGCAGGCTGCAACGTATAACTTCACAAGGAGCCCTAAAGAAGACCTACAGTAAAATATGTCATCCAGTAATCATAGGCTAAGAAAAGATGATGGGCTGGTTGTATGGCAGATACAAACAATGACAGGTAGAAGGTGGGAAAGGAATAAGCATTTGTGTAATGCTTAGGTAGTGTGCTAAGTACTGTTAAGCACATCTTATCTCATTTGATTCTCACATCAATCCTAAGAGACAGGTGCTGTCATCATCCCTATTTTATAGTTGAGAAAGCTGAAACAAACAGAGGTTAAGTGACTTGCCTAGGATCACACAGCTATTAAGTGTCTGAATCCAGATGTAAACCCAGGTCTTCAAGAATCTGGGTCCAGTGTTCATCCACTACAACACCAGCTAGTTCTGCATAGATAGAGTGTTCCACGAGTAACTTTGCAATGTCAAGAGTAAAAAGAAAAAAAGCCATGAACCAGAGTTGCTTAAGATAGGCAGGCATAAATAAGTCATGACTCACAACATTGGAGGCAACTTCTGAATCAATGGATCAGAGATCCATTTGAATTTTTGAGTAATATTCATATAGAAAATCTCCTGGAGCCAAGATGGCAGCTGGGAAGCAGGAGCCAAGATGGCGGCTGGGAAGCAGTGACTGGCATGAGCTCCCCACCAAGTCCCTCCAAAAACCTATAAAAAATGGCTCTGAACCAATTCTAGAGTGCAGAACCCACAAAGTAGCAGAGGGAAGCAGGGCTCCAGCCCAGGACAGCCTGGATGGTCTCTGGGTAAGGTCTGTCCCGCACGGAGCTCCCAGTCCCCAGCTGAGGGGAGCGAAGCTGAGCCCAGCGCACGTGGACCTACCAGACCAGGAGACTAGCGGAGAGTGCCCTAGCATCCTGAATTACTGAGCTGTGGCATCCACCAGACCTCTCAACCCACAAAGAGCAAAGACAACAGAGAAGGTTAGTGGGAAAAGCTGCGGGACTGAGTTTGCAGTTCG
>CM053622.1:291836210-291909770 GCA_028646595.1 Phalanger gymnotis | reverse complement strand
AAAGTTTTTTTTTTTCATGCAACTAGAAAATAAGATGCACAGGCAATGGGGCATAGAGATTTATCTTGCCCTACAAGAAAGGAAGGGAAAGGGGGATGGGAGGGGACTGGGGTGATGGAGGGGAGGGCAGACTGGGGAACCAGTCTGTGGGAACCAGCAACCAGAGTGTATGCCATCTTGGAGTGGGGGAGGGGAGGAAATGGGGAGAAAATTTGTAATTCAAACGCCTGTAAAAATCAATGCTGAAAACCAAACATATTAAAAATAAATTAAAAAAAAAAAGAAAATCTCCCTAAATCGTTAAGACAAATGTGCAGAAAAACAATAAGCAAGAATGGCAAAAGATGGAAATAGTAAATATTGGAGGGGGTCAGAAAGATAGGCATGACATTGTTGGCAGAGCTGTGCATTAGCCACCCATTCTGGAAAGCAATGTAGAATTATGCTTTTTAAAAAGGTAACTAAAATGTCCATACCCATACAGAAATCCCACTGCTAGGCATCTATGCCAAAGAGGTCAAAGACAGGTCCCATATACACTAAAACATTCATAGCAACACATTTTTTTTTTGTAATAAAGAAGTAAAAACAAAGTGGATACTTGTCGAAAGGGAGGTAGTTTATAAGTACATCTTGTGGTATGTGAATACAATGGAATATTATTGTGCTTCAAAAAATACAAATATGAATAATTCAGAGAAGCATCAGAAGAATGAGATAAATTCATGAAGAATGAAATAAATAGAACTAGGAAAACAATATACACAATGACTACAACAAATGAAAGAACAAAGAAACTTAAAACGGAATGCTCTAACACTGTTGATCACTCTCTTCTCCTTGACACTTGTCCATTACATGTTTTTGTGACATTACACCCTATTTCTCCTCCTACCAGTTGGACCCCTCCTTTCCATTCTCCTTTGCTGAATCTTTATCCAAGTCACATCTGCTAATAGTGGGTATGCCCCAAGGTTCTGTCCTGGGACCTCTCCTTTTCTCCCTCTGTACCTTTTCATTTGGTGGGCTCATGAGTTCCCATGAATTCAATTGTCATCTATATGCTGGTGATTTTCAGATCTACATATCCAGCCCTAACCTATATCCTAACCTCCAGACTCATATCTCTAACTGTCTATTGGATATTTCATAGAAATTTTTTTTCCTATGGTATTTCCCATGGAAAACTTAAACTGTGACAAACCCAAAGACTCCAGCTTCTGGGATAAACACTATTGGACAAAAACTGCTGGGAAAGCTGGAAAACAGTATAGCAGAAACTAGGCATAGACCAACATCTTACACTGTATACTAAGATAAGGTTAAAATGGATACATGATTTAGACATAAAGGATGAAACTATAAGCAAATTAGGAGAGTAAAGAAGAGCTTACCCATCAGGTCTATGGAGAAGGGAAGAGTTTATGGCCAAAGAAGAGATAGAGAACATTATGAAATACAAAATGGATAATTTATGTTACGTTAAATTAAAGGGTTTTTGCACAAACAAAGCCAATGCAACCAAGATTAGAAGGGAAGCAGAAAGCCAGGAAACAATTTTTTACTGCCTGTGTCTCTGATAAAGGACTCATTTCTAAAATATATGGAGAATTGAGTCAAATCTATAAGAATACAAGTCATTCTCCAATTGATAAATGGTCAAAGGAAATGAACAGGCAGTTTTCAGATGAAGAAATTAAAGCTATCTATAGTTATATGAAAAATGCTCTAAATCACTATTGATTAAAGAAATGCAAATTAAAACAACTTTGAGGTGCCACCTCACACTTATCAGATTGGCTAGCGTGAAAAATGACATATGTTGAAGAAGATGTAGGGAAATTGGAATACTAATGTGGAGTTGTGAACTGATCCAACCATTATGGAGAACACTGTAGAACTATACCCAAAGGGCAACCAAACTGTGCATACCCTTTGATCCAGCAATACTACTAGTAGGTCTGTTTCCCAAAGAGGTCATAAAAAAGGGAAAGGGCCCACATGTACAAAAATATTTATAGCAGCTCTTTTTTGTGGTGGCAAAGAATTAGAAATTGAGGGGATGGCCATCAACTGGGGAATGGCTAAACAAGTTGTGGTATATGAATGTAAAGGAATACTATTGTTCCATAAGAAATGGTGAGCAGGCTGACTTTGGAAAAACCTGGAAAGACTTGCATGAGCTGATGCTGAGTGAAGTGAACAGAACCAGGAGAACACTGTGCACAGTAACACCAACACAGTTCGATGACTGACTTTGTTAGACTTAGCTCTTCTGAGCAATGCAATGATCTAAGACAATTCTAAAAGACTCATGATGGAAAATGCTATCCACATCCAGAGAAAGAACTATGGAGTCTGAATGCAGGTTGAAGCATACTATTTTCTCTTTTTTGGTTGCTTTTTGTTTTTTGTTTCTCATGGTTTTCCCCTTTTGTTCTGATTCTTCTTTCACAACATGGCTAATGTAGAAATATGTTTAATATGATCATACATGTATAGTCTATATCAGATGGCATGCCATCTTGGGGAGGAGGAAGTGAAGGGAGGGGGGAAAATCTAGAACTCAAAATCTTATAAAAGCGAATGTTGAAAACTAAAAACAAATAAATAAATTTTAAAAAATTAAAAAAAAGAAATCTTAAGCTGAACTCATCCTTTCCCCTAAGACCTCCTCTCTTTCTGTCTTTCCCATTACTATAGAGGCTATTACAATTCTCCCACTCACCCAGACTCACAATCTAGGAGTCATCATCAGCTTCTCTGTCTCACCCCACCATGACCCCCACCCCTACTCCCATGTCCAATATGTTGCCCAGTTCTTTCAGTCTTACCTTCATAACATTGCACATAGTTGGTACTTAATAAATGCTTATTTGTTCAACTTGACCTGTGTAATTATAATTACTCAATTACAATTGTCCTCAGAGATGAGAAACTGTATCTTCCTCTTTTCTTTGTAGAGGTAAAGAATAAAGGATGTGAAACATTGCATTCACTCGCTCGGTTCATGTGCTGATTCATTTTGCAGAACTACTTTTTTCTTTTCATTTTAAAAAATTCTTTATGACAAGCACTGGCTCACTGGGTAGCAGAAGAGTAAGGGATCTATTTAAAAATTGCAGTAATGTAAATAAAAATAAAACATTTAAAATGCTATTTCATTGATTAACTTAAATTCTCTAAAGAAATGAAAATAAATATCACACAGAGGGCAAAGGGGAGGCGTAGAGTGGGCCTAAGTCTAGCATATGACAAAGGAGGAACTTCAAAAGAATAGAAATAAAAGATGTCATCAGGAAAATGAATGGATAGAAAAAGAAGCTGGGCTGATCATGTGGTAAAAGACTGAGGGATCTCACTGAGAGATGACAGGTGCACAGCCTGGGTGATCCACTTGGTTGTTGTATTAGTCATACCTGACTTTTCATGATCCCACGTGGAGTTTTCTTAGCAAAGATACTGGAGTGGTTTGCCAATTCCTTCTCCAGCTCATTTTACAGATGAGGAAACTGAGGCAAACAGGAATTAAATGACCTGCCCAGGGTCACACAGCTGTTAAGTGTCTGAGGACAGATTTGAACTAAGGTCTTCCTAACTCTAGGCTCACCACTATGGCACCACTTAGCTTCCATCTATATATTGGAAGATATCAAGGAATATCTTCAACATGTTGGAGAGATCCTCTGCAGTGAGCGTTGGAGAACATGCATAAGAGTCACCCGGATATGTAGGTATGCATGGGGCATATAGGGAAGAGCCAAATCAATGAGATCCCAGATCCATTTGCGTATTCGAATTGAGCAACTCAAACTTCATTCAAAAAAAAAAAATCACTATTAGATATAGGGAGAACCAATGATGAAAATTATTAGTTTAAATATCTGTAGTGCACCTGGGGAGGGTTCAAGCCGAGTAGATTGATTCTGTAGTAGATAGATAATGGGCATATCGAACACAGTCACTCTCTACTGCCACCTAAGTTTATCATCTAGCATTGACAGTTTGATATACAGAACTGCAACCTTGTACTACCAGGAGGATTCTTGATGCCACGTTGTTTTGATGAAACATGACAAAATTAATATAATGAACATCTGGCTATCTACATTGATGGAAGGGAACTAAGGCATAGGTGTATAAGACAGCTGGTTGTTTTTAAACCATTTACACACATAGTGATGTTTTACTGAACTGACGTTCAAGTAAATCCTAGAATTTCAGAGTTGTATGGGACCTATAAAACAATGTAGTCCAACGTATCTATGAGAATCCTTTCTATATATGCTTGACAAATGGTTATACAGATTTTTCCTGAAAAAAAAAAAACCTTAAAGGACAGGGAATCTTTTACCTTATAAATTAAGCATTTCTCTGTTAGATATCTCTGATTTTAGGAAGTCTTTGTTTACAACAAACCAAAATCTGATTGTCTGTAGTTTCCACCCACTGCTTCTAGTTCTTCCATCCCCAAAGCCAAGAAGCCAAAGTAGAATCTCTCTTTAAAAGATAGTTATCAGGGCCCAATGGGGTATTCTCTGCTCCAGGCTAAGTATCCTCATAGCCCTTCACCACTCTATTTACCCTCCACAAAACCTCTGGGTTGTGAGGCTCAAATGAGACAATGGATGCAAAGCACATTGCAAACCTTATATCAATACGAGTTATTCTTATGATTGTTAGCCTACGGTGACCAGACCACCAGTCTGGTGACGACTTCATTCCCTGAACTTTCTATTGAACCCCTGATAAACTGAAGCAATGTTTATACAGGGGGATGCAGGTAAATCTTTAACAACTGGGCTGGGGGTAGTGGCGATATGCACAGGCATCGTTTTTAGTTTAATCTATATTATTAACACTTTCTTAAGTCTAGACAGTAAACAAAATAATAAATCAAACCCTGATTTTCAGTGTGCGTGGATTTCTGTTCACACTGAAAATTCAACAATCAGCTCTTACAAGCCAGTTAGAGCACATTCCTGCCCAGGAACCTCTTCATCTTGTGAATATCCTTCCCAAAAGATGATACCTAGAACTGAAAACTATGCTCTGGATGAGATTTGACCAGGACAGGCCAAATGAGATTGTCTCTTTCAGCATTGTAGACATTACATTTCTTAATATAGTCTAAGATCACACGAGGTATTTTTTTTAATACTAAGTCACACTGTTGACTCATGAGGTATAGAGACATCTAAATTCCCTATATCTTTTCAGATACAATGGCTGCCTAGTCATGTCTCTTCCATCTTACATTTTAGAAGTTGATTTTTTAACCCAAGTGTGGGATTTTACATTTATTTCTATTAAATGCCATAGGAGACTGGCAGGATGGCATCGTGGACAGCAAGCTGGCCTTGGAATCAGGAAGACCTAGGGTCTCTTTCTGCTTCATATGCACATTGGGTGAGTGACACTGGGAATATCATTTAAGCTCCCAGTGCCCCCAGGTAACTCTCTAAGACTATAAGTTGCAGACCAGGTGTGAATCTTCATTGATAGCGGTTTTTTTTTTTTACTGGAATTTTCTTATATCAATGAAATCTTAGATCTGGTTTTTAAAATCCCATATCAGTATATTTGGCCCATTATTTTGACCTTCCACAGGGTCATTTCGTAACTTGACTTTGTCATCCAATATTAGCTATTCCTCCCAGCATTGTGTTATCTTCAAATTTAATAAGCATATCATTAATGCCTTTATACAAATCTTTGGTAAAAAATGTTAAAAAGCACAGAAGAAATAGAAGGTATTATTGAAACCATTCTGATCAACTATATTCAATAAAACCAATGATTTAAATGAAATAAATGAATATTTATAAAATATGAAATACCTAAATTAATAGAAAAAGAAATAGAGAATGCATACAAATTTCAGAGGAAGAAACTGAACAATTTTAGAAAAAATCAAAGAACAATGACTTCTAAATATTACGTTAATTGTTTGTAAAAACAGCAAAAATAAATTCTTACCACATTCAATTTATGACACAGATGTGGTCTTGATATATAAGGCAGAGTTAAAACAGAAAAAAACAGATCAAAATCCCTAATGAACATTGATGCACATATTTTAAATAAAATGTTATCAAAGAGGCTAAATATACCACAAAGATTACACATCCACTCTGACCAGGTTAAATTTATGTGAGGGATGCAGGGTTGTTTAATATTAGGAAAATTACCATTATTGACCATATTAATAACAAAATTAATAAAAATATAATTCTATCAATAAGAAAGCTTTTGACAAAATAAATTTCTGTTAAAAATACTAGAAAACATAGGAATAAATGCATCTTTCGTTAAAATGACAAAAAATACATATGTAAATCCAAAAGCTACCATTACATGTAATGGAAACAAACTAGAATCCTTTCCAACAAAATCTAGAAGTAGTGAAACAAGCATGCCCATTGTCCATACTTCTATCTGATATAACACTACACAAGACAAGAAAAAGAAACTAAATTAATAAGCATAGGCAAAGGAGAAATAAAATGATCATTTTTGCAGATGATATGATAGTGTATTTAAAGAATTATTAAAAACCCTAAAAATTAATTGAAACAATAGCTTCATCAAACTTGCAGGATATTAAACAAATCCACAGAAATCATCAGCATTTTTATATAATACCAATGAAACTCAGCAGGAAGAAATAGAGTAATTCCATTTAAAAGGATTACAGATTATGGGAAATACTTAGGATTCTACCTACCAAGATATGCTACAATTATATAAATATGACTACAAACAACTGTTTATAGAAATAAAGACAGGCTTAATGATTGGGAAATATATTAATTGTACATGGGTAGGACAAGTCAATATAATAAAAATTACAATACCACTTAACTTACCTATTCAATGAAATATCAAACTACCAAAGGATTACTTTATAGAATTGGAAATTTTTTAAAAAAAATTCGTAAGAAGGCAAAAATGTTCAGGAATCTCAAGGGAAATAATGAAACAAAGTGAGAACAAAGGGAGCCAGATCTCAAATTATACTACAAATAAATAATTCTCAAAACAATTTGGTACTGGCTAAAAAATAGAAAAGTTGATCAATGGAGCAGACTAGGTTTACAACCAACAGAAGAAAATGTACCTAGTGCCCTAATATTCAGTTAACACGAAGACTTTAGCTATCGGGACTTACTACTTGACAAAAACTCCTAGGAAAATTGGACAGGAGTATATAAGAAAGGAGATTTTGACCAATACCTCGCACTTTATGCTAAGATAACCTACAAGTGGATAAGTGACCTAGATATAAAGCACATTATAAACAATTAGAGAAACATAGAAAAAATTTCCTCACAGATCTGCAGAAGAAGAAAAGTTCGTGACCAAATAAAAGATAGAGAGGATCAAAGAAGATAAAATGGATACTTTTAATTGCACAAAATTAATTTTTTTTTGCACAAAGAAATCTAATAAGATTAATTGGGGAAAATCTAGCACATGTCTCTTATAAAGATATATAAGGTACTGATTCAAATTTATAATAGTAAGAGTCATTCCCCAACTGAGAAATGATTTAAGGATATAAATGAGCAGTTCTCAAGGGAAGAAACTCAGGCTATCTGTAGGTATATGAAAAAAAACGCTCCAAGTCATTATTAATTAGAAAAATCCAAATTAAAAATAATTCTGAGATTTTACTTCATATCTATCAAATTGACAAATATTAAAAAAAAGAAAGTGATAAATATTGGAGTGGCTATGGAAAAACAGGCATATTATTTTTTTTTGGAGGGGGGAAGGCAGGGCAATTGGGGTTAAGTGACTTGCCCAAGGTCACACAGCTAGTAATTGTGTCAAGTGTCTAAGGCCGGATTTGAACTCACGTCCTCCTGACTCCAGGGCTGGTGCTCTACTCACTGCACCACCTAGCTGCCCCAAAACAGGCATATTATTGATGGGGGATGCAGCCATTTTGGAAAGCAATTTGGAATTATATACAAAATATTATGAAAAAGTGTGTACCCTTTGACTCAGCTATACTACTGCAATTTTTATTCTCAAAAGAGATCAAAGAAAGAGGGAAAGATGCTTTACATAAAAAGAAAAATTTGTAGCAGCCCTTATAGTGGTAGCAAAAAACTGGACGTTACTGAGAAGTCCATCAATTAAGGAATGGCTGAATAAATTGTACTATATGAATGTGATGGAGCACTAGTGTTCTGTAAAATGAAGAAATCGACTATTTCAGAAATGGACTTATATGAACTGATGCAGAGTGAAGCAAGCAGAACCAGAACAATTCATACTGTAACATCTATATTGTAAAAACAAATAATTTCGAGGGCTTTTATAAAGTGATGAAGAATGAAATGATCAGAACCAGAACAATTTATATAACAACAACACTGTAAAGACAAACAACTTTGAAAGCTGTAAGAGCTATGATTAATGCAATGATGATTCATGTTTCCAGAGGACTGATGGTGAAACATACTATTCACCTGACAGAAAACCAGTAGATTTAAGGAGCAGAATGAGGTTTAAAATATTTTTGTATGCAACCAATGAGGGAATTTTTCTTGCTTGACTAGGCATATTTGTTACAAGGAATTGTTTTCTTTTTCTCTTTTATTTTTAAATGGGATGGGCAGTAGGAAGAAGAAAGAAATTTTTGGTAATTAAAAACATTTAAGAATAGCAGATGATGGGTATGTTGCATGCAGATTACATACGCTTTCAGATGAGGTCACTTTTTTGTTAGTTTTAATTGTTTTTCTTTGTTATAGCACCTCTTTTTCTTTGCTATAAGACCTCTCACAGAGTGAGGTAATCTGTAAATGTTTAAAATGTAAAAAAGAAACATGTCAATTAAAATATTAAAAAAATACATCACAGAGGCAAGCACTGATGCCTATGGAATTCAACTGGAGATCTCTTTTCAGGTAACATGAATCATTAATGGCAAAATATTGGGTCTAATCATTCAATCCATTCCAAATCCACCCAACTGTACTATGATTCATCCCACATCTCTCTACCTTGTTTGTAAGAATAGGATGAGAGATTTTGTCCAATATTTTGTTGAAACCAATGTAAACTGTATCAGCAGGATTCCCTTGACATTCATCTAGTGACTCTGTCGAGAAAGGAAATTACATTTTTCTATCATGACTTGCTATGTAGCCATGCTTCATGGCTCTTGGCGATCACTTTCTAGATTCTTAGAGATCATATATATATATACTACAGTTCAGAATTTGGCCAGAAATCAAGTTAATCTCACTTGACTATTGTAGGCAATCTTCATGCTCCTTTAAAAAATCAGTACATTTGCTCTTCTCTAGTCCTATAGTACTTCTCCCACTCTATGATTTCTCAGAGATTGCTGTCACTGGCTCAGCAATCCATTTACTAATCTGTTCAGTAACACAGTATCTGGCTCACAGTATGCACTTATATAAATACTTGTTGATTGATTGATTTTCAGACAACATCTTTTTAATCCAGCTGCTCACTTTTCAAATCTGGTTTTCTTTTCCAAAGCTCCTGTTTTCAATCAGCAGCAGTGAAGGGGAAAAAAAAAACCCTGGTTCCCATAAAGCTTTCATTTTTTTCTCCAGGACTTCATAATCCCTAGCAATAATTTCTAGATTTCTTTTGACAGTATTACTTGTCACCTACTCCTTGAATCACCAGTAAGCAATGGATAATGGTTATTGTGTTTGACAAATCTTGGTGGGGGTGGGGGTTGGGGAGTGCTTCATCACTTCCCAGATATATGCCCTAGAAAAGAGCAAACCTCATCAGGCTGACAAAGGATTTCCTGGTATTAATCCTTCAGCAGAGAGTCACCAACCACCACTTCTTATCTCTTCTTCCACTAACTCTTTCGGTATTATCTCTTTTTTGATGATACCTATGGGTCTAAATTGTCATTTTAAGGACCACAAGTAGCTGATTTTTCCTTAGGAGAAAGGAGAGCCTATTAAATATATTTAATTCCAAGTGTTCAGTGGTCATAATTTTTCCCCTTCATTCTCTGTGTTAAATTATTTCACCCTTTTTACCTTAAAGTCCTTTCACTATTCTTTTTTTTTTTTTTTGAGGAACAACTATTTTTTTTCCCTAAAAGCCTGGAGAGTAGAGAAACATTGCTTCAATATTTTTACATTTTTTTTTCTAGAAGGGAGAAACACACTGCATATTAAGCCTAGAGAGCAGTCATGTGGTCACGGTAGAAAGGCACAGTGTACTCTATAAAGTGTACTTCAAAATTTCCTTTGCCCTTTATACTTGCTGAAAGCAAGATCCTTTGTTTTCTTTTATTCTGATTGGTAAACCTTGTGGCCAACTGATGGAGAACTGATGTGATAAGTTTTCTCTTGGTACCAACTGTTCTTCCCCTGCAGATTCCTGACTGAGGACGGTCTTCTGGACTTTTCTCAAGAGATGAGGCTAGCTTGTTGGACTCCCTTTGATTGGCCTTTAGCAGCCTCTTGCCAAAGTCATAATTCAAAGAGCAGCTGAGAACAGCTGGCTTCTAGGAGGGGTTATCTAGTCAGTTCACAACAACTCTGGGTCTTCATCCTCTTCTATCTTCTCCTTTCTCTTTATCAAATAATACAAAATCACTTTGCATTTCTTGCACAAATAGTATGAGCAGAGGAAGACAGAAGGGTTCAAAGTGGTAGGGGGAGAGAAAACCAGGCAGGGATACAGGCAATCTGGAAAGCTTATATTTTTTGTGACTTGGGGACACTCACTCACAATTTCTTTAAAATTAATAAATATTTTATGTATAAACTATACTAGAAACAAGGTAACATAAAAGACATAAGACACTCTCCTCTTCCTCCTATTTCTTTTATGTACTTATTATGTCTATTTGGCAATTTAAATTAATTCTTATTTTTAAATAAACACAACCACAACTCATCTTTCAGTCAGTACTATTTGTTCAGACATGTTTACTGTACTTGGTATTATTTAAACAGATGGCAGTATGTAGCCAAAATAATAAATTGTTTTCCTGACTTTCAAAAATATTAAAAGTAAATTTTACAAACAAAATGGAGATTGCTATTTTAAATGACTATTAAATGAGATTAGACCCAAAAGTCACTAAAATGATCTAATTTAAGCATCAGTTTCATTATTAACTTCCCTGTTCTACACTCTTTTACCTGCCTGTGAGACAGATACTCCTCCTCTCCAAAGGCAATGTCTTCTCTAGTTTACTCAAGTTATAGGCAGGATAACCATTTTGCATGAGCAATGTCTTTAAGGCTGAGCATTAGTATTTCACATTTACGGTCATAATAAGAGTTAAAAGTTTCTCTGATATATGTATTGATATGTTGAACTGTTATTGTCTGCATGGGAATTAAGCATAAATAATAAGCAGTTCTCACAATTGTCTGTAATTAATAATACTTTAGGAAAAGACAAACTAAATTTTTAGTTCTTTTCTCATTCTGTTATTTCCCTAGTATCTATAATCATTCAGTCAAGTATTTTTCTTGAAGCTATGTACCATTTAATTATTGCCATCATGATCATTACATAAGTTGACACATATTGAAAGACCAATTCAAGTTATCCAATCTCAGCTAGGCCATTACTGGCAATCTTTTAATTTTTTTCTGATTAACTATGCTCCTCCTTTGTCCTTAAACACCAGGTTTCATTTCTCCTCCCTTGTTACTCTCACCTCCTACTTTACAGAAAAACAATCTATGATTACCTATCATAAACTCCTACAACATGCCCAATTCTATGCCTCGATATCCCACTATACCTTTGCCTTTTTTCTCCATTTTTGTTCTAGTCACTGAGGAAAAGATGTCAAAACTAATCCTTCTACTCATGTCCTGGTTTTCAACCTTCCCCATCCATTATAAGAGCATGACCCATCAATCACCCCCTACTGTCATCTTCAGTCTCTGCCTATTCATTAGCTATTTCGTTACTTTGGATGCTGTGTACCCTCAAAAAACAAATAAGAGCCATATAAACCATGTTTATCTAGACCATTCTTCATACAACAAATTTTCCACCAAAAAAAAGTGAATGAGAGGTGAGTAATGCATTAGTACAGATGATTCCTAGAAATTTGTCTGTGAAAGGAGTAGAGGTATAGAATTATAGCTTGAAAGCATGACGTTACAGGTGTTTTCAAGAATTTGAAGGATTGTCACCTAGAAGAAGGATTAGATGTTTGGTTTTGCCCTAGAAGACAGAGGTAAACAGTTGCAAAGAGGTTTGATATATAGAAAAACTTCCTAACAATTAGAGCTATTCAAAAGTAGAATGTTCTTCCTCAAGATGTGTGGGTTCCCTTCGAATTGGTCATTTTCAAAGCAGTTTGGATGACTACCCAACAAGTAGTTGCAGAGGGGATTCTTTTTCAGGTAGGGTTTGGACTAGGTGGTCACTGAAATCTCATCCAACTCTGAGACTCTGGGATTCTTTGAACAATCAAGGCAGCAAACTCTTGGCAGAAATGGGAGAAGAGGGTGTTGCCTGTGGCAAGGAGAAGGACTATATATTCCTTAGACACTGGAGCATATTGGATGAGGTAAAGGGGTTCTGAGATGTCCGAGAATAAGGGAGCAAGACTACAAGCCAGGTCTTGAACTCCCCCAGGAAGAAGCCAAAGTGGCCTGAAGGCCAGTAGATGAAAGAATCCTTTTCTCCCGGGCTGTATTACTCTCAAACATCTCTGACTTCTCCACCATGCATGCCTCTATGGCTGACACCTTTGAGGGGCCCTTTTCCCTACTTTTCAGCTTCCTTTTGAGTGTTGTCCTCTTCCATGAGATTATAAGCTCCTTGAGGGCAGGAGCTGTCATTCTTTCTCAACATTTATATCCCTAAAGCTTAGCAAAGTGCCTGGCATGTAGTAGGAGCTTAATAAGTGTTTACTGAGGACGACTACTGACTAGATGACTATGACAGAGATCTGACTCAGTTGACAAAGATGGATGGAATGAATTTCTAAGGAGGAAAAGTTGTCTGTGGGTGATAACAAAAGGATGGTATGGAGGCAAAAGCAAAGCACAAGGAAAATGATTCTTTCTAGCCAAGAATTTTGAAGTGGCATGAGAATCATAGCGTCATCTACCTAGGGCTACAAGGGAACTGAGTAGCCATTCAATCGAACTCCCTCATTTTTACTGAAAAGGAAACTGAGGCCCAGGGAAGTTAACAGACTTGTTCAAAGTCACACAGGTAATAAATGACAGAAATTAGATTTTGAACCTAGGTCCTCTAATTTCAGAATCAGTCTTTTTTCCACTATACCAGGCAGCCTTCCCAAGGAATTCCCAAATGATACCTATATGCTAAAGACACTGATTTTTTTACCCTGTAGGAATGGATAGGTCAACTTGGAGTTGGAAGGAGGCAAAATTGTAGGGTTTTTAGAGTTGTTTGGCATTGGCTTAGGATAGAGGATAGAACTATTAACATAGCATTTACATTTTGTTTTCTATTGTCCATGACTAATAGTCACATCTAAATTAATCTTCACCATAGCTCTGAAATAGATGAATGACAAGTACAGTTTTCCCCATTTCACAAAGGGGGACTTAAAGTAGACAATGGCTCTATGCTGAAGCTCATTTGTCTGAAAGAATCAAAAAGAAGTATGGTGCAAATAACCTCAGAAAGAAGAAAATTAAATGATCCTTTATATTTATTTCTTTGTATGTCTGGTATAATTTTTTGGGTATAATTTAAGAAAGAAAATCCCTCAGATCCTACTTCAATGCCCCATCATGGCATTATGACTTCCCAAATGAGGCAACCAATGAGATCATATTTGTAAAAACACTTAGCACAATGCCCGGCACATAGTAGGTGCTTTGTTGTTATTGTTCAATTGTGTTGACTCTTCGTGATGGGATTTTCTTGGCAAGGATACTGGAGTGGTTTGTCATTTCCTTCTCCAGCTCACTTTATCGAGATTGTGGAACTGAAGCAAATAGGAGTTAGTGACTTTCCCAGGGTCACACAGCTAAGGAGCGTCTGAAGCCAACTTTCCGCTCAGATCTTCCGGATTCCAAGCCCGGTGCTTTTTCCATTGTGCCACCTAGCTGCTCCCCTAGTAGGCACTACATAAATGCTTATCCTTTCCTCTCCCCTTCTTCTCGTCAGGGCCATATCAATAGGTTCTAGGAAAGGCTTTGAATACAGTCTACTGAATGGACTCTCTGACTGTTGTCTAAAGACTAACAGAGGTTTAACAATAGAATGTTGGTTACCAGATGATGAATTTTTTGAGGTCCAACAACTCATGGGGTACTAAGATCAAATGCAGTAATATTTTTAAAACTATTTAGCACAGTGCCAAGCACATGGTGGGCACTATATAAATGCCTATCCTCCTTTCCTTTCTCTCCCCTTTTGCCCCCTTCCATTACTTAAGGCATGGAGAAAGCACATCCACTAGTTACATCATACATCTTTTCAAATTTTGAATATTCGGCAATTAGGTGGCATAATGGGCCTGTGTACAACTAGGAGTCAGAAAGCTCTAAGTTCAAACCCACCTTAGACATTTACTAATTGTGTGACTCTGGGCAAGTCACTTAACTTTTCTTTGTCTCAGCATCTTCATCTGTAAAATAGGTCTATTAACAGCACCTACATCACAGGGTTGTTTTAAGGATCCATTGAGATAACCTATGTAAAGCATTTTGTAAACCTTAAAGCACTATATAAATGCTAACTACTATTAATAAGAGGTTTCCATTCCTTGTAGACACACACTAATGGATTAAAGGGAACATGATTAGACATATTGAAAGAAACAGAAGCCAGATCAGGATGTAAATTATACCCATAGATATATAATCCATAGAGCAGACAGTTTCACCAAAGATGATTTTTTAAAAATTGACCATAATTCTAAAATGCTTTTCATACAGAGAACATCAAGCCACCTGGTATGTTTTTACTTTTCACAAGGATATATAGATTCTAGAATGAATGTTTTTCTATTTCAAACTTTCTCAAACCTACACATGATGTCACAGGTTCTCATATTTAGAAGTAGAAGGAGCCCAGAAGTAAAAAAATTCCAAACTCCCTCGTTTACAGATGGGGAAAGTGAGGTCACATAGGTAGGAAGTAGAAGAGCCAGGACTTAAACATAGGTCTTCTTTCCACTGTGCCAAACTATCTCCTAAAACTGAACAAGCTTCTGCTGGAACACTAAGTCATTTCATTTTCTTCCTTAAGAAGTAGAACCCACACTGATCCATCTACAGATTTCTGAAGCTTCCTACTAGGCTATAATGTCATTGTAAACTAAGCTTTCTCACCATTCCTGATTGAACAGAGGTACAATTTCAAATAGAGTCTTTGCCTTTAGACACCTCTACGGATTTTAAATGCCGCAAACGACGCACAGGAAGATATCAGTAAGCTTTGCCAAATGTAATATCAACATCCTCTTCTTTCATTTTTTTTAGGTGGGTTAATATTTTCTGGAGAATTAGAACCATAAATGACATTTACTTAACTCATCACTGAGGCGGATGGAAGATTTTAACCTTTACTATCAGGGGTTAATGGAGGTTTTTGTAAGCACTTGCTATTTATCATAATAAAGGGCAAAACCAACAGTAAAAATGCAGAAATGCAATAGCGGGTAAATTCCACCACCTCTGTTTTTTTTTTAAATACTTCCCTCTCTTATTCTGCCCCAAGATTTTCAGATGTTCTATGATTTACACGAACACAAGCAATCTTTGTTCAGCTGGCCACATTTAGGTATAGGGTTCTAAATGAATTTAAGGTGGAAAGGATTACCCTTGCTACGAATAGCACCCTAGGGGAACAGCCCTGAAGTGGACATTGAAGACTGTCAATGAGTAACAAGCATCATAGATAAGAAGAATGAGGACTTTAAGGCCAAGCCTACACTGTTAAATTAGTGGTGACATAGGAAAAAAAAAAAAAAAGGTCCCAGGATGAAATCAGACTTAGGATTACCTGACCTCATTATCCAACTCTCCACAAGCAAATAAATTATTCAAGATGCAACTGAATTTTCTAGAGACTTTCTGAAGCTCCAAATTAAGACATGGGTTAGGGCTACTAGTCCTACCAAACCACTGAATCAGAATATGCTATTCATGGCAAAGTCATCATTGTTGTCTTATAGAAATGGTGACTTTTTTCCAAAGTTTAGCATTCTCCCTTTCATGAAGTGCTGGTGCAATAAATCATGCCAGTTAACATTGTGTTTCTTCATATATACATCTGAAAGCCTGATACGGTCTCTTTTCCCTTTTTTTCTCTACACAAGAGATACATAGATTGTTAAAGATGGGAGTTAAGCTTGCCTCACTCAAACAATTCAGGCCTTTAGATTTCAAGGCTAGTGTTCCATCCATTTGACCAATTTAATTTTTATCCGAGCATATGAAAAATCCTCCCTCTCCTGCCATTTTGCCTTCTCCTTGCCATGACCTTCTAGATTTGTTGTGGTTTTTCAGTCATATTTCAGTTGTGTCTGACTATTTGTGACCCCACTTGGGGTTTTCTTGACAAGGATACTGGCGTGGTTTGCCATTTCTTTCTCTGGCTCTTTTTATGATGCAGAAACTGAGGGAAAGCATTAAATGACTTGCCCAGGGTCACATGGCCAGAAAGTAACTGAGGCTAGATTTGAATTCATGAAGATGAGTCTTCCTGACTCCAAACCTAGTATTCTATCCATTGTGCCACAGCTGACTTTCTAGATGATCAAAGGCAAAATCTGAAATTCACAGACATACAGTCAAGTGACTTCATCTAGATTTACATTTATTGTTGAACTTTTCAGCTGACAAAGAATTTGAACAGATTGACTCTGGGCACAAGAGCACTGGAATCTATTGTCAGGTCACTCTCCAGCCCAGCTAGTACCTCCTTTTTGTCTCTAGGGTCGAGCACAAACTCCTTTGTTATTTAAAGTTGTCCATAGACTGCTCTGATACATGGCTCCCCTTCATGCATTCCAAGATCTTGCCCAACCAATCTTCTAACTGTTCCTCCTACGTAAAATCCCACCTCCCATTTCCACGTCTCTGTACTAATGTCTGCCCATACTTGAAATGGACTTCATCCTCACCTCCACCCTTTGGAATCCCTAATTCCCTTCACAGCTTGTGCCTGGTCTTTCCTGATTCTTCCATTTAATAGCACCTCTTTACTGAAATAAACCTGTAATTATTTTGTATATGTGTATGCTTTATTCCTCCTCTACAGAATGGAAGTTCCTTGAGTGGAAGGCAGGGATTGTTTAATTTCTGTCTTTGTATGCCCAGGACCTATCTAGCACTGTGCTTGGCACATAGTAGGCACTTCATAAGCGCTTGTCGTTTGGTTGATTGATTGAATCCCTTTTATCTGACCCCATTAAGTCCAACGGTAGCATCCATTTAAAAAATAATGTATTCTTATAATATAGACATCCCATTCTCTGGGAATAGTCTCGAGCCTCTGTTTTCCAGAATAAATATAGTACAGGCCATTGAGGACTGGACAGGGAAGCTTTCAGAAGAGGCCATTTATCTTTAAGAGTATTTAACCATGCTACAGTTTGAAAGTATTTTAGGAGGGTTCACAACCATTCTAATGAATAACTCAAACAAAGATCCTCTTGTCACATTAAAAATTTCTCCTTCAATTTTGGGAAGTCTGTCACCTTCCTCTCAGAGTAGCTTATGTGGAGAACCGAGTCTAAGTGTGTTGGGACAGGATTATGGCTGAGGAATCCAGACCAAAGCCACTTTCACGCATATGAACTAGTAATTGTCATATACTCACCATCTTTGGCCACATCACCAATGGGCACATTGTGTTTGTGTGACATGTAACCCAGAAAAGAGAAGATGACAAAACCAGAAAAAAAGCTCGTCAGGGAGTTGACAGAGGTAGTGATGATTGCATCTCTGGAAAAACACAAAACAAGTCATCATGAAGAGGAGGAAGATTATCAGAGCAGATGTAATTTTACACTCGTTATTCTTAATTTGCCAGGACTTGAAGAAGTGGGGCCAAGGGGGAGGGCAGGGCCATTATTTAAGGCATTTTTGTAAAGGAGCCTGTTTTTTTCAGAAAGAAAATTATCAACCTATTGACTGTGGTTAACAGAGCAGTTTCCTGCAAGCTTTTTATCCAGGGCAGCTCTCCTGTCCTGAGAGTAACAGAAGATCAATATCAGCCTCCCCTCTAGGGGCCTCTCTGACACTCCTGACCCACTGATGAATATGCTTAAGTGGGCACCAGCAAACAAGAGTCTGAGCAGGTCAGGGTCTCGTGGTCCTGTTCGTTACTTAGTAGAGGGCAGATGGGGAACTCTTCTGCACAACCTCCTCTTTTTCAATGGCAAAGTCCATCAGTGTTTTGTTTTAAGCAAAATTTGGGCTTGCAGCAGGGAGGAAAAAAATGAACCAAAATGTTTTCCCTAACCAACCCTGATCATGCAGCTTCCTCTACTCACTCCTTTGGGGCTGAAGAGAAACGAGATGATTAAAGGGAAAGTGGAGAAGGAGGGGAGAAGAGGTGAAGGAAGGCAAGGGAAGGGAAGAGTGTAGGAGGAAAGAGGGATTAGGGAAAGCAGGTTTTGTCTTGACTGCAACCTGTTCAGACATTCAGGAAAAAACTCAAAGCCAGTGTCAAAAGAAAAGGAAAAGGCAAAACTCTTCTTCTCACTTCCATATCTCCAGATAAAACCAATCAATAAGATGGAAGACAGGAAGTCTTCATTCCACCACAAGAACCACTGGCCAGCTATTGAACTTATTTCCCTGATTAACCAAACACTACTGATTAAAGAACCCCTGGACCAAAAGGTTTTTGCGAATGCCACATTTTGACCATTGGTTTTTTTCTTGGAAAAACATGTCAAGCACATTGGCTTTTTTCAGGGGAACATACATTTTCTTAAGGTGAATTTCACCTATTAAGGAATATGAGAAAACAGTTGTTCAGTCCTGTCCGACTCTTCATGACCCTATTTGAGGTTTTCTTAGCAGAGATACCAGAGTAGTTTGTCATTTCTTTCTCTAGCTCATTTTATAGATGACAAAATTGAGGCAAACAGGGGTAAGTGACTTGCCCAGGGTCACACAGCTGGTAGGTGTCTGAGGCCAGAATTGAACTCAGGAAGAAGAGTCTTTCTTACTTGAGGCCTGGCACTTTATCCATTGTGCCACCAGTTAACTAATCCATATATTAAGTTGATTTATGCATACACATACTCTCACATCGAAAAAAAATGTTTCTGTGATTTCCATTCAACAATATTTAGCTGATACATATAGAGAAACTGTTTTATCACTTCATTTGGCCTAGTATGTAGAAAACAAAGTATACCAAGACACATGCTATAAAAATGACAATAAGAAAAGGGACTTCTGGGAGCCATTTATAGTGTCAATGGATTACTGAGTTTGGGTAGATTATGAAGACATATTAGAAATACAATATTTCATGGGGCTTTCCTTGTTTTACCCAGATCCACAATTTCATTGGGGTAGGAAAGTGTCTCTACTAATACAGATTAGCAACTATTCTATGACTTAAAGTTTTAGAGAGTGGCCTGGGACACAGAGAAGTAAAATGACTTTCTCAGGGTGACACAGACAGTGGACCTCAGGGGTGGGACTTGAACCCAAGTCTTAATGATACCCACGGTCAGCCAGTGCACTGCTTCTTCTAAACTAAATTAGTTTTCAAAAGGTCTCCTAATGTAAATTCTTATTTGCATACAATGTTAGGCAGTAAAGAGGATATAATCAGTAACTGGAGAGAGAGGAAGCCTGGTACTATGTATAGATAGCTGCTTTTAGAGTCAAGACGTAAGTTCAACTCCTTGGAAATATACTGGCTGTGTAACCCAGAGCAATTCACTTAAACTTTCAGTCTTCTGGTCAACTCTCCAAGACTATAAGTCCCAGAGAAGGTGCCAACCAGTATTCATAGAGGTAGTTTCCAGACCCAGGAGTTCCCTATGCCAATGAAATCATCATTCCAGCCCCTAGGCCAGGGATATGATACAAAAGTTAAAGTCTGTAATATTTAAACCAAGGGAATAAAGCTAGAAATTCCTGAATTTATTTAAAGCACATATTTGGCACATAGTATGCATTTACATGTTTATTGACTGAGAGAATAAATTAAAGGATTTTAACATCATTCAAGGAATTGTATGATTGGAAAAGAAAAATGGCTAGTCCCATGGCAAAAGTAGGGGATAACAGGGAGCAGCCAGAGGTTTGCAATCTGAATTGTTGGGGGAAACTCCCAAATCGACGAGATCACAGATCCATTTGAGTAATTTGATGGCACTCAATGTGTATATTTATATCATGCTCTGAAAATAATATTCAAGTTGTTATGCATTTCTTAAATGAAGGTTCCAGAATTAAATAATTCATTCTACAAATAGTAGGAGAGATGGGAAGGCCCAGAAACATGAATCATAGAATCAAACCATCGCAGAGTTGCTAAACATCTTAGAAGTGATCTGGTCCAATCCTTAATTCAATGCACAACTTTCTCCTATACCATCCTCACTCAACAAGCCTCTGGTCAATCACTTATTTGTATGCTGGGAGGAAGGGTATAGAGCAACACACAAGTTCACAGGAAGAACCTTGGTTTCTGGTACCTATTACCACCATTATTACTTGAGTATATTACGCTATTTTTATTTAGCTTCTTAGAACTACCGTTATTACTTGGGTATATTATGCTATTTTTATTCAGCTTCTTAGAAAGGCTAATTATTGTTGAGATGAAAATCCAAATGTGACAATTCAGATCAAAAATAGTTTAGTTAAAAAAATGTATGTATATATACACATATATATATAACATATATATACATGTATGTGTGTGTGTGTATATATACATATGTATGTATATTTATGTAGTCTTGATAGTTAATTTGGAAGGAGATTCTATGAACTGATTGCTAATCATTTTTTTGGAAAGAGGGGATTTTTTCCTCAATATAGTATTATGACTTTAAGTTTTTACCCCATAAACATTCTTTGAAGCAATCATAATGTTCAGAAATCAAGCTTTGATTTTTCCCTCCTATTTATTTGGCCTCCCCATATTCGTGTCTACAGTATCTCTTTTGATACAAAAGAAGGTAAATAATCAGTCTCTAAAGGTCAAAGACACCAGCATCTCCCATAAAATCCCTGGGTTATTTTCAGTCAGATTCTTTGGCCAGTGAATTCATGTCAACAAGCTGCTTTTATAGACAACACAGCCCAAAATGAACTTACCTAATTGCTGCTGGGGAGGAAAGAAGGGAAGGGGGAAGGGAACAAGCATTTAATAAGCTTCTACTATATGCCAGGCACTGTGCTAAGCACTAAATAATATTATCTCATTTGATCATCATAGACATCATTTAATTTGATCTCATTTGAAAGAAGAAACACTTGGTGATATGGTGATAGAAGGCAGTCAGATCCCCTGTTCTACTTCACAGACTCATCCAGGGACATGTCTAGTGCTGCTCAGAATCACTCAGTGCTCTTTTGAACGTATTTCAGATACGTTCTCTGCACAAGTGAACATAGTAGAGGAGATTGTGAATAAGATCATTTTCATAATATGTTATGAATATATATTTTGGATGCTGTCAAAATCCTTAATTTGGTATACGGTTTCAATTAGTTTTGGATTTTTCTAGCTTTACTCCTTCGGACTGAGGTTAAATGTCATTGCTTTTAGTTTCAGATTATATTTCTGTTTCACTTTTGATTTTATATCCCTAGGATCTAGCACAGTGCCTGGCACATAGTAGCTTAATAAATGGTTGTTGGTTGATTGATTGCCATTTGATCACATTTCTGTGAATTAGAAAGGGGGTGAGGCAGCTGGGGGAAACACTTAGCAATGACAAGAAATGGGAGCTAACATCAAAACATGGGCCAGGGAGGTCCCTTTCGAGGTCACTTACTGTAAGAAGAATGATCTCGAAGGGCATCATTGTATTATATGATTATCTTGCTTATAACACCTAGTCTTTAATAAAAGGTTAAATTATGCTTAGAATCATTTGTTTAAGGAGATAGGGAAGTGCATCAGGTTCAAATATCTGTTTCAGGTTTGAATCTGGGCTCTGCTACTTGCTAACTATGTGACCTTGGTCAAATCACCTAATCTCTCTAGGGCCCAGCTGAATCACCTTATAAAATTAAGAAGTTGGACTAGATGACCTCTGAAGTTCTTTTTAGTTCAAATATGGTTCTGTGACCTAGAAGAGATTTTGTTGTTGTTTAGTTGTGTCTGATTCTTCATGGCCCCATTTGGGATTTTCTTGGCAGAGATCCTGGAGTGCTTTGCCATTTCCTTCTCCAGCTCATTTTCCAGATGAGGAAACTGAGACAAACAGGGTTAAGTGACTTGCCCAGGGTCATACAGTAAGTATCTGGGGCTGGATTCAAACTCAGGAAGATGAGTTTTCCTGATTCCAAGCCCAGTGCACTATCCACTCAACTACCTAGCTACCTTACTGTATGAATATAATGATGCAAAGCTGCTGACTATCATTGGGAGGTTGTTGTTGTTGGTGTTGGTCCTTTGTTCTCAAAGAGGACTATGATATCAGGTAGATGATGCCTTGTTGGGTAACTGAATTGGATTTAAGTGAGGGAGGGCTGTGCAAAGTCATCAGTCTCATTTTCTCCTCCGGAGCCATCTGCGTCCAATGGCCAGACACACATCAGGACGACTGGAGATGGTCTCCTCTGTTAGGAGGAAACTTATCAGGAAAATGTAGGGCGTATAAAGTGACAGGAAAAGGGGTAATAGAGAAGGCTGAACTTGTAAAGAAAGAAAATGTAGGTCTTAACAGAGAGCTTTTAAGTAAAAGTTTTCAGTTCTTGCACATAGGCACTCTCAAGTTGCATCTAGACTCATCAATTCTAGAAAAATGAAAATCCCACAGAATTAAAGAGGTGATTTGATTTTCTTTGTTTCTCAATATGTGTATTTTAATCAATTTAAGACAAACATTCCACCTGTTCTATCCTTATTCTAATTTTAATTTATTAAAAAAGATAGGCTTATGGACCATGGGGTCCATAAATTTGTGTGATAACTGTATTTCAATGTGATTTATTTCCTTTATAACCCTATGGGTTACTTTTTAAATTCCATGCATTTAAAAACATTACTCTGAGGAGTCCACAGGTTTCACCAGCTTACCAGAGTTCATGATACACAAAAAGGGTAAATTGAAGGTCTAGTTTCTAGGTTTTATAAACAGTTTTCCCTTTCTTTTCTTCCAGACAGTGACTTCTGTATCATTATTTTAAAGGCTCAATAGAAAAAATAAATGACCCATCATTTGATCATTCAAACACTTTCAAAGATAAGAGTTCACAGCTTACCTATAACAGTTGTTAGTAAATTTATTGTAACTGGAGAATGCTATTAGCACACCAAACCCAACACCAAGAGAGAAGCATATTTGAGTGGCAGCATCTATCCAAACCTACAAATAGATCCAGAACCAGACACACAAAAGAAGAGAGAGAGAGAGAGAGAGCAAGAAAGAGAGAAAGCTGTTATTAGAGATAATTGCAGGAAACTCATTCAACTCAAAGATGAAAGATAAGAGCTGAATACAAGGTAATTTTGTAAATTACTACTGCATGCATGCATGTACCCAATCCTGCCCCTCAGATTATTGTTTTTAGTTATGATGTCCCGGGTTCTTGCTGGGGGGAATTGTGCCTGTGTCTATGTCCTGTTCTTTCTTATGAAAAGTGGCATGAGTTTAGACTCAACTCATTATCAAAAAGAAAATGGTATTCAAAATATGATCAGTAGCAAATTAGACTTTAAGGAATAAATATTTAGTATGGCCTTAGGATAAAAGAGAATATTCTTAAAAAGAGGTGTCATTTATCAGTACCTTCAATTGCTAGTTTATCCCTATAATAAAGTGCTATTAAAAATAGGTTTCAAAAATAAAACCATAGTATAATAACATTTGCAAGAATAAGAATTTATGAAACCCAGGTTAGTCTGTCCATTCATAAACTGAATATACATGTCCTAAAAATCTGAATGAGATACTTTTCTATGGCATCTTGAAGAAACAGATAGTCAATAACCAAGCCTGATCCAGAAAATATAGAAGCAGCGGTGTGCTGGTAAATGTTTAACAACTATTTCTTGGGGGAGGTGGAGGGAATGTGTACACAACCCACTTTTAAGCCTATTCTACAGTATTAATACTTTCTTAAGCCTAAACAATCAACAGAATAATAAGCCAAGTCCTAATTTGTAGTTTTTGCCCTTTCCAAGGTATAAAGGCTCATATTGAAAATTTAACAATTACCTTTGAGCTGGCTCCAACACACCCCTGGATATGAGCATATACCCCTCTTAATTCTATACAGAATTGATGGCCTGTGGGTATGGGGCATTGCATATAATGTTGGATGTGCTGGTTTGTTTTATCAGAATATGTCCCTCTTAATTCTTTGCAGAACTGATGGACTATGGGTGTGAAGCACTGCATATAATGTTGGATGTGCTGGTTACTTTTGGCTTTTTTTTAACTTTCCTTTTTTATTATTTGCTTGTATGTGTGTGTGTGTGTGTGTGTAGAGGGATATCTTCAGAAATGAAGATGACATAAAAACAAAAGATAGTAATAAAAATATGTTTAAAAAGTGGTCTAAGATATATATCTATATCTATAGGCATTTTTATAAAACCCAGCTTAGCTAGTTCACAATCTTTTGGCTCACACTTCTAATGACACCTTCCCTCCCTCTTTTGTATTCATCCTATTCCCCAATAGATAGAAAGTTATTTACTTGAGCATCTTTTCTTTTCTGGCAGCTTGTAAGCTCCTTGAGGACAACTATTGATTTGTGTGTATATATATATATACATATATATATATATGTATGTATATTCATATCCTATCTATCTTGCCTATGCAAGGAATAGGAATAGGAATTTTACTTAGGTGAAATGTCTGTATACTTCAATGAAAGATATTGTGCAGGTATGTCATGGATCAGTTCCTACATTGACAGAGTGAGTCATCACTTACAAATATTCTCGAGAATTTGGTTCTAACCAAATACAGTGGGTGGTAGTCAACTCTTCATTATCCATGTGAAGCTTGTCCTCATTCTCTATATCAGGAGCTCTTAACCTAGATTGTGCCCTGGACCCCTTTGGCAGAACTGCCTTTGGCAGACTGGTGAAGCCTATGGATCCCCTCTCAGAATAATGCTCTTAAATACATGAAATAAAATACATGGGATTACAAAGGAAACCATTTGTGTTAGAATACAGTTATCAAATTAAGTCAAAACAAAAACAAAACAAATTCACAGGACTCTTGTTCTCTGTGCAAAGCTGACCCTGTAGCTGAGCATTCTTTCTAATTAATCCTATGTAGATAACTGCTTACTTTCCCTGCCCATCCCCTGTCCTGGCCTAAAAATACATGGAGTCCATGGGGTGGATAGAAGACTGGGAAGACATCGGAGGAAGAGACCAGGAAGCCTTGGTAGTAAGTATTCTTCCAGCCTCTTTAGTCAATGTTTTTTTGGAGGCAAAGCACAACATTTCTCCCTCAATTTATACCAAACTCTTCATGACTCATCAGTCAGCTACTATCATTCTCCTCAGATAGAGATGTGAATGCTAGGGGTAGCGATGAATGGTGGCAGCAGCAACTATGTGCTCAAAGCAGTCCTGATTATCCTCCTGAAGGGACCTCTAGCAGAAGAGTCCTTCCACTCTCTGGATCCAAGCTCACTTCACCCTCAAAGAGATTCGGCATACCCTGCATGCCAAGTGGCAGGTATATGACTCTCATCTATTAAATGGAGGTAGTAATAGCATGATGGGGCAGCTAGGTGACATTGTGGATAGAGTGCTAGGCCTGGAGTAAGGAAGACTCATCTTACAGAACTCAAATTAGGCCTCAGGCACTTCCTAGCTGTGTGACCCTGGGCAAGTCACTTAACCTTGTTTCCCTCAGTTTCTTCCTCTGTAAAATAAGATGGAGAAGGAAGTGACAAACCACTCTAGTATCTTTCCTGAGAAAACCCTAAATGGGGTCAGAAAGAATGAAACAATTCTTTATTCATTACAAAATGCTGCCTTTATAGGTTGTGACTTGCCCAGAATCACAGTCAGTATAGATCAGAAGCAGGATTTGAACTCAGGCCTTCCTGATTTCAAGGCCAGTTCTTAGTTCATTACAAAATGCTGCCTTTATAGAGAAGATATCACGGTAGTTGGGATGGTTGGTGAGATGAACCTATACTAGTGTGGTGTCAGTGGGATTAGAAAAGAAAGGCTAGATGCAAACTAATTTATGGGTGTGGAATTGAGACATATTTAAAGCTAGAAAGGAATGGTAACAATCATCTAGGCCTATTCCTTTATTTTACAAATGAGGAAACTAAGATCCAGAGAACTGGAGTCATGTGCCAGAAGTCACACAGGAGCCAGGATCTGGACTTAAATCTTCTTGCTCCAAATCATCTATAAATGACTCTTGAAGTCTTTTAGTGACCCAAGAATCTATGATTTTGTTGTTGTCAAGTTTTACTTCAGTTCTCAAAAGACCAGAGGATTCAACTGTACTCACCAAACCCTCTCAGAAGTAACAAGATGAGGTTAAGTGGTCACTCTGATCAGATAGGAAATGAAGGAAGAAAGCTGTCACTGCTTGCTCAAAAATATGAATTCAGAGATGCATCTCAATGGCCCCACCACTTCTCTCTCCCTTCCCCTCTCTCCCCCCTCTCCTCTGCTGTCTTTCTCTGCCCTCCCTCTCCCTTTCTCCCCCTCCCTCCCTTTTTCCTCTCTCTCTTCTTTCCTCTCTCTTCTTCTTTCCCTCTCTCCCTCTCTTCCCCTCTCTCTTCCTCTCTCTCCCTCCTTTTCTCTCCCCTTCTCTTCCCTTCCCTCACCCTTACTTCCCTTCTCTCCTTCACTATTCTTTCTCCTCCCTCCTTTCTTTTCTCTCTCCCTCTTTTCCCTTATTCTCTTTCCCCCCTCCTTCTCTTCCTCTCCCCTCCTCCCCCACTTCTTAAGAGAGAGAACTAGGTGGGGTAGTGGATAGGACCTGGAACCAGGAACACTTTCAATCCTACCTCAGAGATTAACTAGCTGAGAATGAAACAACCTCTCAGCCTCAGTCTCAACCTCTTTATCTGTAGAATGGGGATAGTAAAAACGCCTGCCTCACAGGGGTATTGTGAGGTTCAAAAGAAATAATATATATAAAAAGCTAATCCCACATAAATGTTACATATTATTCTCCCTCAGACCACGTCAAATACATATTTTCCTAGCTTTAGATCTGTAGTGGGGGAAACATGTAGCTGGACATTTCTCAAGGCCAATCACAACCTGCTAGGCTTCTTCCATGTGTGTTAACAGGGCCAGGTTTTTCTTCAAGTCTAACTTTCAAGTGGATTATCAGTCAACTATTATTTCCTTCTGATATTTCCAGCTTCAGATTTAGTCTCGGTTTTTGGCCGGGTTATAGTTATACTTGCTCCTGGTCTTAGAAATAACAGATTTCTCTACTTCTGTTCCCTAAGAGACTAGACTCAGAGACCTGCTGCCTCAGACTAAGGACCTCGGGCCTTCTATTTCAACACCTCTTCTGGGTTAGGGTGACCTAACCAGTACTTTCCCAAACTTTATCTCTGCAGGCTAGGTCGTAACTAGACAATGATCATTTGCCCAGTTATCACCAGTAGCCCTAGGGTTCAAGGTTTCTCCATTTTTGTAAACTCTAAATTTCTCTTATTGATTCATGCAAGTGGAGAAAAGGTATAGGGGCAATCTATGCCTTGAAGGAAAGATGGTTGCATCTGCTAATTGCTCCAAAGTTTTTTTTGGCTTTTTCCTATGCAAATGAGCCACTTGAATCCTCACATCCACTACTAGGGATAAATGAGCCTACTCAAAGTGTTATGGCCTTTATAAGGAGCAAAAATTGTCCTCTCCAACCTGAAAGAGATTCCGCCTTTATGAAGTAAAAATGATTCTTTTCCTAAATGGATGGTACCTCTATATTAGTAATGCAACTAGGAGAAGCTGGTTGGAAGTTAGAAGACCAATCAGAATACTTGTGAGGGATTTTACTGCCACTCTGACGTGAATAAGCAGTGTGTAGTGGAGGTCATTAAAGGAGGAGATATGGTGCTTCCATTTGTCTGTGGACGTGAGAATGGCCACAACTATCTTTTGTGCAGAATTGGTGTAATTGCAGAGAGATGACTGAATGAAAAGTCTTGAGGAAGAACACAGAAACTTCCCTTGGTAGCTAGTCTTAGTAGTGCTCTGTTCTGGGTGGTGACTGCCTGGGAAAGCAGCTTCAGAGGGTGGAGTGGTGGGCGGAGATCAAGATAATCGTAATGTGTCTGTGTCTCCCACGTGCTACTATTGGTGTCTTATATTTTCTGGCTGTACACGGTGTCTGCCCTCTGGTCATTAATGTTAATTCAGACACTATTGTAAAGGAGGATTATCATATCATAGATTTCTAGCTGGAAGGAACCTCAGAGGTCATCTAGTCCACTCCTATCATTTTACAGAGGAGGAAACGGAGTCCCAAAGAGTGGCTTAGCTTGTCATCTAGATGACCAGTAGAACTGGGATTCAAACACAGGTCTCTTGTCTCCAAATCCAGTGCCTTTTCTGCCTTTAATGTCTTTCCCAAGAACCAAATGGAAGAGGGATTCTCAATTGATGGTGAGGGACCAGATGCTCCTTTCTATGGATAATATTGGGCTAATCGCATCAAGTCCCAGAACATTACCAAGCCTCCTTCATGTTCTCAAAAGAGCATTTTCTTGGATGAAAAATGTCTGTTGTCCAGAGTAGGAATTGCAGTTGAATGACCCATTCATTAAGGTCATAGGGTGGTACAAATATCCAAAATAGGCATTGCATATGGACATATGAGTTATGGCCCAAATGAGACAGAGAGACGAAAGGGCTGGATTTTATTTGTAAAATGGGCAGTGCTTTTTAACAATCACAGGCTGCTCTCCAGACTAAAACACCATTTTTTT
This sequence comes from Phalanger gymnotis, assembly GCA_028646595.1. Taxonomy (NCBI): domain Eukaryota; kingdom Metazoa; phylum Chordata; class Mammalia; order Diprotodontia; family Phalangeridae; genus Phalanger; species Phalanger gymnotis. Next base: position 291,880,698 of record CM053622.1, on the reverse strand, counting down.
TTAACATATCCTCCCAGAAATAGTGTATGGTTGAGAACCTTGGATTACCACAACCTCTGAAAGATCAAATTTGTGCATAATCCAAAGAGACACAGAGAGAAACATAGTGTGGACATGGGTAGGCTATATCATTTTTCCAGTTATGCCCCATATTCAAAAAATGGTTTTATATATATATACGTGTTTGCATATATATACAATATATGTCTGTGTGTACGTGTGAGTGTGTGTGTGTGTGTGTGTGTGTATACCAGTGAGGAAATGTATAATCATAAAAGGATGTGGGCTCATCCTATTAGGCAAACAAAAGATAATAGGTGGAGAGAGCTTAAATGATACTTTGACATACGTGAAATTGAAAAAGATCTACAGGAAGGACTTCAGTGTATTGGGTAGGCCCTCTATGGAGGAACTATATATGACTATGGACAAGGTTCACATAGGATAAAGTAGAGAGGGGTTTCAATTTGAACCGATAAAGGGAATTCCCAAATTCATGGGATCACTTTCCTTAAAAGAAGGCAATTGATAGGGGGAAAGGGAGGAACTTGGTCTAGTGTTAATCATAGTGCACAAAACATGGGGACTTTGCCTCCTGAGAAGATCAAACTTGTCACAGTGTCATCCCCTACTATTTTGATGAGTTTGGTCTTTCCCAGACAAGGAGAATAAGGCATACTTACTAGACAGCTCGGTGGCACAGTGGATAGAGTGCTGGGTCTGAAGTCAGGAGGACTCATTTTCCTGAGTTCAAATCTGGCCTCACACACTTGCTAGCTGTATGACCCTGGGAAAGTCTCTTAACCCTGTTTGCCTCAGTTTCCTCATTTGCAAAATGAGCTGAAGAAAGAAATGGCAAACCACTCTAGTATCTCTGCCAAGACTCCAAATGGGGTCGCAGAGAGTTAGGCATGACTGAAAAACCAACTTAACAACAAGAAAGGAGACTACCACTAGCCACAAAGAACAAGGCAGCACTTCTGTCATCTAAGAAAATGTTTGAAATCACAGGTTGGCTCCAAATAAATATCTACTTATCTTTATCTGTCTGTCTGTCTGTCTGTCTGTCTGTCTCTATCTATCTATCTATCTATCTATCTATCTATCTATCTATCTATCTATCTATCTATCTATCTGCCTATCTATCTCTGTCTCTCTGTCATCCATCCATCCATTTATCTATCCATCCATCCACCTCTCTACCTACCTACCTACACAAACACACATATATGTGTATGTGTATACCAGGCAACTTTTTAAGACTACAAGTTATAGATGAGTTACCAGTCTTCTATGGTAGAATGAGCTTCATACTGGAAGTCCCCTACACTGATGAAATCACATGTGTGTATATATATGTAGTGTGTTACATTATATATTTATGTATATATGTATATGCATACATCTGCATGCATATGTATAAATTTATATACATGTACATATATATCACATATACATGTGTATATATTATATATGTCTGCATACACAGATACACTCATATATACATGTACATCACATATACATGTGTGTATATATACATATACACTTATATGTATGTATGTATTGTATATGTGTATATACACACAAAAAACACACCCCTATCTGTGCAGAGCAATAGTTTAATTGCCAAGCCCTATCCTATCCCTCTAGTTTTACTAAGTAACACTTCTGGAAAGACAACTTGAAAAGGCCAACACTGTCCTCGAGGGAACTGAAAAGAGTAGAATTTTTCAATCTAAATCAAATAAGGGCAACTCGCAGAGTGGCAGCTTAGAGAGAATCAATGGATTTCTAAGTGCAGACCTAAAATGTTAGAGGGATTCTCCAGCTAGCCAATGGGTGTCATTGGTTGGAATTTATATCCCCAAAGAATTAAAGATAGCTTCTAGGGCTGTAACTCATAGAACACGTATTCCCTCCATGCATAGCCTGTCTCCATGAACATTTTCTGCGTGTGTGCTTCTCCAAATGTATTCCTTGGTGATTTATTATGTCTATCTTTCTCCAACTTGTGGTGTAGTAACTTGTAGGAGAGTAGATCTATGTATTTATGTGGAGAATCTTGTCCATGATTTTTCTATTCTGTTTAAGTGTTTTTTGCTGTGAACTACTGTGTCCTCTAGCTAGTCTAGTAAAAGAAACCCATCAGTGGGGTCTTATGATCTCTAAGTTTAAATGTCTACTGACCCATAAAATCCCTCAAGCCTGGGATCACTTCACTTTCTGTAAGTCCATTGGGAGAAAGGTGCCCTATGTGCTACATTTGTACAAAATTTTATTTATTTTGCTTTTAACACCTAACACAGTGGAAATAACAGTAGTCTAGGGTTATATATTGCTGTTTACATGCTAACAAGATTATCAGGTGATTTATACAAGTTTGTTCTGCCAAAATGAGTTGTTTACTAGTAATACATTCCTCTGAACCAGCATTAATATGGGTTAATAATACCTAGATGTTTGTGGAGAGCTTAAATTTACTACTAGATTTTTTGGTTTAATACTAGTGTTATTTTCTCTTCAAAGACTGTGACCATAATCTTTCCTTTCTCTGCTCCCCTAGACTCTAGAGTACTTCATCTTTCTAACTCTTCTAAAGAATTTGTCATATAGACTCTCTTATTATAACTCCATATGCCTTAGATACTCAGCAAGATTATAAGTCCTCTGGGGCAAGCACAGTGTCATACTTCTTTGAATTTCCTACCTAACCCAGTCTCTTGTGTATAGTTGGTGCTCAACAAATATGTTGTGATGAAATAAAAAACACACCATCATCCTGCATCCCTTATGAATCTTTAACCCTAGAATAGATAAATCTTTGACATAAGCATTCTAGGTGGCAGAAGATGAATTTACAAAAGAATAAGGAACACACACTCACGGATGCCTCACAGAGACGGTAGAAATCAACACTCAAGTAGGCTTTAATACCATCGATGGCTCCTGGAAGGGTGACCCCACGTAGTAGCAAGGCTGTGAGGACTACATACGGCATGGTGGCTGTAATCCACACCACCTGAATGGAAAATTGTGATAGTTATCCTCCTTCACTTTCATTCTTGGTATCACTTTAGTTTCTCTCTCTCTCTCTCTCTCTCTCTCTCTCTCTCTTTCCACATACACATACACACACACACATACATACACACATACATATAGAGTGCATGAGATTAAGTATAGTGTGTACTATAGGTATGTACACTCACAACTTGGCCCATTAAAAACAACTGGGCACAAAATTTATGAACATAATATCCCAAAATGTTTTGAAAGTGAAAAAAAAGGTTTTTTTTTTTTTTAATTTAGTGACTGTTAAGACGTCCAACATATTTTAACTGAAAAAAAATACAGGATTCAGCCACATTAAGACAATGAAATAAAAGTAACCACATTCTCCTTTCATCTTGGCTCTCATGCTCTATTCCTGATTCAGAGACATAGTTAATTACTTTTGTTGTAACCATCAGGATTTTCTTTTTGTAATGGTTTTATAAATGATGTCTTTATAAATAACAAGCTTAGCCTCAAGCAATTAATCTTTAGCATCTCAGGTTGCTCCCCCATATTTAGCAACTTCTTAAAAGTCCAGTGAAACTACCGACTAAATCATTTCAATAAATATATGCATCTTCCAACAAAAACATGGAAAATTTTTGGCTTATGTTTTTGGTACTTTCATTTATGGGAGTGCCAAAACCCACATTTGACAAAATGTTTTGGGCAGGATCAGACCACAGATTTAATTTAATCATTCATCCCTAGCATATAAAGTTGAAAGTACATGGTAATTTCTTAAAATGCTGATTTTTTTTTTGACTAGAGGAAGTAAACAAGGTTACAGTGGGCCTAGTTATCAAAATCAGTTAATCACCTAGCATTTATTAAGCTCCTACTATATGCCAGGCACTGTGCTAAGCACAGGAAATACAAAGGAAGACAACAGATAGTCCCTGCCCTCAAGAAGCTCTAGTCTAAGAGGGAAGACAACATGAAAATAGTTATATAAAAATGGGATGCACATAGAGTAGGAAATAATCTCAGAGAAAAAGTACTAAGATTAAGAAATACTGGGAAAGACTTAGAAACTTTAATATAATTAAAAGGTCTCCTATTGTCCTCATTGTGAGGCCAGTATACTACAGTTATTTGCAGATGGGGAAATTGGAGGGCAGATTATGAATAAAATAACTGAAAACATTTGATCCATAGACTAATAACTGACAGCATTTTTCCCTCCAAATATCTCTAAACCATTTTGAGTTTTGATAAAATTCTTATCAGATATGTTCCTGTTTTAGATTTAAAGCACCTACATATATAGGAAACATTCCAATATAAAAACGCTTTGTCAATCCAGAATTCAGTTACACTGCAACCTTATCTATCCAGAACATGGTGAAAAACTAGAGAATCCACAAAAATAGATTTTCCTGGCTCCAAGGTCAATGTTTGCTTGAATTCTCTCTCATCACTAAATACCAAGATAATTTCCACAGCATGGAAATGATTGACACAGTCATTAATTGGGGACCTCTTTACCTTTTCTTTTGCATGTGAAGGATAGCCATTGGTCTGTCTTAAATAAAGCATCCTTCCTCCATTAAAGCCCATTGCTATTTATCGACAAATGAGAATGTTTTAATTTTTATACTGGAATAATGAAGTGGATCTGTGATCCTTCCAAGGAGGCAAATGATGACCCACCCATGCTTGCCTGTCCTGTAAGAGTTTTATTCTATCCTTTCTTAAGTTCACCACAGAGGGGCCCCCAATGTTAGAAGAGGGAGGAGGCATTCCTTCTTGACACTTTAAGGATGTGAGTGAGCACAGAGGCTTTGTTTAGTTTTAGCTCCGACCACAAGACCTTGGCTTCTTTTTTTGATCATATATTTCTTTGATACCTTTTGCTTTGGTTCCTCTTAGTTGCTTTTTTAAAGTCTTGCAGCCTGTTTACACCTGCCGCATGCCTCTGCAGTGCCCTGGGTAATATTAATTTTGAATTCTTTGGAGATTATAGTGTTCCATGACTCAGTAATATAACAACATTCGTAGACTGTTTGTACTAAAAAGGTTGATCTTTCTTTTTTTTTTTCAGGGAGGAAGGCAGGGCAATTGGGGTTACGACTTGCCCAAGGTCATACAGCTATTAAGTGTGCCAAGTGTCTGAGGTCACATTTGAACTTAGGTGCTCCTGACTCCAGGGCTGGTGTTCCACTCACTGCGCCACCTACCTGCCGCAAAAGGTTGGTCTTTCTAATGTGAAAATACATTCGATATGAAAATATAAGTAGAGCCTATATCAGATTACATCCCATCTTGGGGAGGGGGAAAGAAGAAAAAGGGGGAAAATTTAAAACTCAAAATCTTATGGAAGTGAATGTTGAAAACTAAAAATAAATTAATTATAAAAAAGGTTGGTCTTTATTTCAATGAGCAGTTTGGGGTTATTAAAGGAGGGTTGTAATTTCCCTAAAGCAATCTAGCCTGCTCTCCTCTTCCTGTTTAATTCTAGGTCCCACATATGATCCATCTGTAGTTCTTGTCCAAGATATGTGTGCTAAAGGACAAGCCATATAGCTTGTTCAACACAGAACTTCATAACCTAGACAATAGGTGTTCTTTAATCACTTGATATTTTCTCCACGGATGGGTAAAATTCTTTCATTTCTATAGGTGTATTTACATTTCATATGTCTTTCATTTCAGAGTATAGGTGTTAATTCAGACAACCCTTCTTTATACTGACATCTGTAATGAAGGCATAGAGTCCCACTTAAGCTAATTAATAATCATCTTTCAAAAAAGAAAACAACGCCAAATCCTGGCTCTGACCATTCCTATTCTATCATTATCAAAAATGTCTTGAGCTCATGTGCATCTTTGACTCCATAACGTCTAGCTGTTCATGAGCCTTACCTTCCCAGATGTCTTCACTCCTTTCCATAAGCTGAAATAAAGCAGCACAATTACAATAACCAAGCAGCAGGTTAGCTGCCACCGAGGAAGGCCCAAATCATCAATTCCTTTGCTCTGGTGAAGATGCAGCACTCCTCGTCTGAAAAATCAGGAGGAAGAGATCGTACACAATTCCATTATTCCTACGTTGGCAAAGCGAAGGATGTGGAGTCAGATGACTTGGGTTTTTATCTCGGCTAATACTTAATGGCTGCATGAAATCTCAATGAGTCACAACCTCTCTGGGCCCCATTTTCCTTGTTTACAGCGAGCCTGCTTGGCCCCAAAGAAGAGATATGAGAAGGCATTTTCCTCATACCTCCTTTGCAGAATTGGGAGATTGCGTATGGGAGGTAGAATACCTCATACAAGGTTTGACTTTTTTCTATCTTTGTTAGTTTTGCTAAACTTTCTCCCTTTCTTTTTTATACTTTGTTTTAATGGAAAGTTCTCTGGGAAGAGAAGGGATATATTAGGAAATGTGGATTTCCTTGCTATAACTAAAAGGATTGCTATATTTATTTTCATATATATAAGATTTTCCCCTCTATCTTTGATCTCTTTGAGGCTTATGCCTAGTAGTAGAATTGTTGGGCCAAAGAGTAGTCACAGTTTAGTGATTAGGAGGCTATAGTTCTAAACTACCTTCCAGAATAGTTGGACCAGTTCTCAATTCTCTTTCTACTATATCACAGCGTCTCTACATAACAATGAAATACCGTAAAAGCCTGATATATAATGGTTAGTCAATTAGTGTTAGTCCAATCCTGAACTCATAAAAGGGCCCCCAGATAGATTAGAGTTTACTGTGTGAGTATCACAGGGATACTGTGATTGCTAAGATTAAATCTCTAAAACGCCTACGAGGTTTGGGGGAAATAAGTATTATGGATACACACACATAATATACACATAAATATACAGATATGTAGTACATAATTGCTATCACCATACATCATAGCAGCACTATATCCATTTTGCTTTCCTTGTTTGGATTATCTGCAGTTGAGAACCGTGGCAAATATTGAGAATTCTCAAGCTTCTTTTCTTCTTTACCTTCTCCTTAGAAGTTATCTGTATATTTACTGCCATAATGACACAAATACAAAGAGCATGTGTTGGCTTAGACAAAGGCCAGTGTGCAATGGAGGCTCAGAGAAGGCTCTGCCATTGGCTACCTGTATAACCTCGAACAAGAGATTTAATCTTTCAGGGCCAGCTAGGTGGTGCTGTGGATACAGCATGAGAATCCGGTCTTAGATATCTACGAGTTGTGTGATCCTGAGTAAGTCACTCCTATTTGTCTCATCTGTAAAATGGGCTAGAGAAGGAAACAGCAAACTACTACAGTACCTTTGCCAAGAAAACCCCATTGTCCATGAGGTCACAAAGAGTTGGACCTGATTGAACAGGTGTATCTATAAGCACCTTGATGGCAAAATATGCATCTTATTTTATCTCTGCATCCTCAGTGTCAGGGGAAACTAAATGGCACAAAGGATAGCATATTGGGGGACACGATGGAGAAGAGAATGGCAAACCACTCCAGATTCTTTGCCAAGAAAACCCCCTGGCCAAGTTCACATGGTCAGAAAGAGTCAGACAGGACCAAACAACAACAAATGCACTGGGGATACACAGACAAAAGTAAAATAGTGTTTGCCTTCATGAAGCTTAGATTTTATTGTGGAAGAGGGTGCTAGAAGCACAGGGGAATCAGAGAAGACTTTGTGTGGAAGGGGGCACTTTCGCCAACTGAAGGTGATTAGAGGTTCTATGATGTTGCTTCTTCCTAAGACTGCCACTGACTCACAAATAGTTGTAAACAGTAATTCTCGTTTCCCTTTTGATCTCTCTGCTGTACTTCACATATCTTTACCTTATTTAGGTCAACTAAAGAGAAAATTTGTTTAAGAAAATACCTGATGAGTTTTTATGACTTCTCCACTGAAACATGTTCAATGAGTATAAAGACTCTTCAATTGTAATTTATAAGTAAAAGTAAAAAAATATAAGGAAAAAGATCAGTCTTGATAATCATCATATCAACATTGTAATAGGATAGATGAGCATCTTAGTGACTTTTGTACAAACATACATGTGAGCCATACAATTGAGCTACATGACAAATAGCCTTTCATCTGTTTGCAAAAGGAGCATTGAAAAACATGATTTTCCTTTACTTCCTTTTCTGGGTAGGTCTTGGAGTGAGGTGGTTAGAAGGAAAATGGTGAGCTGGTATAGCTGTATGTTAATTTTTTTTAAAGCTGATTAAGCAGTACACCAAGTATTGTAGCCAATGGTTATGCAAGAACACAACAATGATTTTTCATGTTTTTCTAGAGTTGTTAATAGCATAGCTTTCTTTGTTTAATATAACAAAGTTTGTTTAATATAACAAAGTTTTCTCTCCAGCTATCACAGAAATGACAAATAACTTATGGGAATTTAAAAAAATCAGAGCAAAGGAGTTTGTTTTTTTTTTTTAATTTTGAGTTTCATAACAATCCTTGAGTAAATGAGGCACATTCTTGGGAGAGGCATTATCACCCCAAAGTTGGGAAATCCCTGCTATGTGTATGTTTGTTTCTACTGCTTCCAATATGGCAATCACAGTTCTATCTCCCTTTAACAGTACAGTAACTAACCATGTAAATTAAAAAGTTCACAGGGGTGGGAAACCTGCAGCCTCAAGGCCACATGTGGCCTTCTAGGTCCTTGGGTACCGCTTTTTGACTGAGTCCAAGTTTTACAGAATAAATCCTTTTATTAAGGGGACTTGTTCTGTGAAGTTTGGATTCAGTCAAAGGGCCACACTTGAGAACCTAGAATGCTACATGTGGCCCCAAGGCTGCAGGTTCCCCACACCTGGTCAAGGACATAAAGGAAATCAAGTAAGTCCACAGATCTTTACAAAATCTAGTTGGCCTGAAAGAAATTTAACAAACATAACCTTTCAAGTCTTTTGATTAGATTTTCATATGAAGTTGTGAACATGGGGGACCCTATGGTAGAAATAAGCTACTGTTCTGTTAACATACACTATTGTTTGGGAATTTCCTGTATAAAGGATCAGGGTAAAGACCACTTTGATATCTCCAAATTCATGTTAATGAGTATTTAGCATGCATTTACTATGTTCCAGGCAGTGAGTTACACTCTGAGGATATAAATAAAGTTAAAAACATGACTTCTCCACTCAAAAAGCTCATGTTCTAATGGGAGAGATAACATTCAAATAACTATGTAGAGATAAGATCTATACAGTGTAAATGGAAGGTAATCCCAGAAGAAAAGCATTAGCAGTTGAGGGAGGGAAAAGATAAAAACAGACTAAGAAAAGCTTTCTTCAGTAAGTGTGATTTGAACTGAGTCTTGCAGGAAGTCAGGGAAGCCAGAAGGCAGAGGTGAGGAGGGACAGAATTCCAGCCAATGAAAAAACAGATAGTCAGGAGATGGAGCATATTGTCAGAGATAATAGAGTACATAGTGAGGAGCAAAGTGTGTAATAAGATTGGGAAACTTTGGAAGCAGCCAGGTTGGGAAGGGCTTTGAATATCAGAGGATTTTATATTTGATTCTGGAAGTAATAGGGAGCCATTGAAATTTATCGAGTAAGGGTATATGACATGATCAGACTTGCATTTTAATAAAATCACTTGGGCAGCTGAGAATAGACTTGAGTGAGGAGAGACTTTAGGCTAGGAGGCTAACCAGAATACCATTACAATGATCCAGGGCCAACACAGAGAAGGCCCCTGAGACCCTTTACCCTTATTCCCTCTTATAAATGCTTATTCCCTTTCTTTCCATTCCCTTTCTCCCCATGCTCAGGTACTATTTGAACAAAATGGCAATGTGAGAATAAAATCAGTCCTTTAAAGATGGAGATGTACACATTATTTACTATCCTCTCTCTCCCAAAGCCCAGTATAGGCAAGATAACCATATGCTGGTGCCCTTCTCTAATGAAAATCTGTAAAACAATCAACTGAAAAAGAGGAAGCATCCAAAGCATAAAGAGAATACTTCACTAATGTTCAGTGATCCTCCATCTACTCCCCCCACCATCTCATATTAGAAAAGATGCTGCCCTGAGTGAGATCTTTGATAGATTAATTCTCTTGGTTCATTCAGTGAACTGGTTGGATTTTTCTCAGTTTTAGCCCGTACCTTCCCTTGATTTTTATGGAGTATTTGATACTATTGACCACACCTTCTTGATAATGTGTCCTCCTTGGTTTAAGATCCACTGCTCCCTTCTGATTCTCTCCTTTCTATTTAACAGCTCCTAACTTTCCTTTGCTGGTTTATTTTTCTCTTCTGAACCCCATCGTGGGTGTCCCTCAAGACTGTTTTTAAATCTGTTTTCTCTCTACACTCTCTCCTTTGGTAGTCTCAAACTTAATATGCTACAAACTGTAACCATTTCTCCCCTCCTTCCCCTACAAAGTCTTCCCCTTCTTCCAACTTCCCAATTTCTTTTAAAGCCTTTTTCAATCTTAAGGAGATATAAAAACACAAGTTAGGAATTCCTTTGCCATTCTCCTAGTCTCTCAGGCTCTGTAGAAATATAAGTTGTTATTTCTACCACCTGCTTACTCAGGTTTGAAATCTCAGTCAACCCTCCCCTCTCTCAGCTCACCAACTTTGACCCAATGCCTTAGGGAACCTCAGAGGGAAGATCTTCTGTTTTCCCCTTCCAATCTTCTCCTCCCCCCATATCACAGCTTTGGCTTTCATTGATCTCCAGTTTTTCCTGTTACCCCTCTGGACTTTATCCATCTCACCACAGCAACCTTCTCTCACACAGGAACTTCACTTTGCCCCCTAGGCCTCCTCTTCATTCTCAGACTTCTCACAATGGAAGAGTACTCTGCCCCTGGGGCCCCTTCCTATGTTTGGTGGGCTCCTTCTGCAACCTCCATTTAAAGCAACTGTTCAGGCCAGCCATGTCTTCGTTCCTTCCCAGGCTCCACTCCTGTCTTTCCAGACTTTTCTACCATGCTCCTATGTGGGGACCTTCTCTTCCCAACTTCCTTTTGAGCTTTCTTTTATGTATTATATTCCCATTAGAATGTGACTTCCTTGAGGGCAGGGATTACCTTTCTTATATTTGCATAGAACCAGAGACCCAATTTCAGTCAATAGTCTCAACTGGCCCTCTAGACCAGCAAAAATGTGGTAGAATTGAGAGATTTGAATTTTGTTTGCTTCCATTTCACCTACCCACACTCTGGAGTTCGGAACTAATGGACCATAGCCAATAGATAAGAAATAGGACGATGGATTATCTTCCACCTCCAGAGGGCATATGTTTATCGTGTATCACATAATATGCACTGACATGTACACATGGCATAAAATGTATGTACAAATGGTATTTGAGAAATCATATGTACATACAATACATCATACATCAGTGGTATTTTCTATCGATTAAATATCTGCAAGGGGAGTCATCATAGGGTGGAAGGGAAACATTTAAAGACACAGAGGTAAATTATTCCAACAAGAAGGAAAAATGACAGTTGTCTGAAGACACCAATGTGTATGCCCAGAGAATTTTTTGATCAACTTAAATTTTAAAATGGAATGTACAAAAAAAGAGATGGAAACAAAGTCAGGTAACAAAAGGAGAAATACAAGAGTATTGCACCATCTTGTGAAAATAGCATCAAGAGTGTTAAAGCTCAGAATGATCTGAAAGGTTAACTTCCCTTTCCAAAACAAAAGTGGGTTTTTTTTTAAGCTTTATTGAGAGGAGGATCAGAGAAGTGATTACGACCTTTGTTTTGGGGCAAATGGGATAACTTCCAACAGAGAGAAGGCAAAGCTACTAAATTATTTTGCTTCTGTTTTCTCCATCAAGGAGAATGACCTTTGCACTGGAAATGCAAATGTCTAACAGGGAGCTGATGTGCATAAGTAAAGAGGCAGCAAAAGACCACCTTGATGTCCTTGACAAATTTAAGTCATCTAAGTCAGATGCGTTATATCTTCAAATGGCAAATGTGATTGCTGAGCCACTGTCAGTAATATTTGAAAGTCTGTGGAAAACAGGAGAGGTGCCATAAAACTAGGGAAGTGACCTGATTTTCAAAGAAGTGAAGAGATTAATCTGAAAATTATAGACCACTGATTTTGGCCTGGCTTCCTCAGAAAACTCTAGCGTGGATCAATAAAGGGACAGTTAGTGAACATTTAGAAAGGATAGTTGTGCTTACAAAGAGGAACCATGGCCTCATCAAGAGCATTCCGTTCCAGACTAACCTCATTTCTTTTTTTCTTTTTTTTTTTTAAGGGTTGCTGAATTGGTAGACGAAGAGGATGCCACAGACATAGTTCATCTAGATTTTAGCAAATCATTTCATAAAGTATTTCATGCTCTTCTTATAGAGAAGATGGAGAGATATGGTGTAGGAAATACATTTAGAAGGACCCAGAATTGGTTGAAGGGCAACACTCAAAGAGTAGTTATTTTTTTCAAAATAATTTTTTTTAAATTATCAAGAATTTATTTTTCCCCTTCCTACCTTCCATCTTCCCTCCCATATCTTCATTGGAAAAACAAAAACAAAAACCTTTCAATGAATAAGAATAATCAAGCATAAAAAATTCCCATATTGTTAGTGTCCCAAAATGTATCTGCATATTAGTCTATGACTGCTCTATCAAGCAGTAAGTCACATTATTTATCATTAGTCCTCTGGAATCATGGCTGATCAGTGCGTTGATCAGAGTTCCCAAGAGTAATTGTAAATGATTCAGTGACAATGTGCAAAGCAATCTTCAGCCAGGCACCACAGGAATATGTGCTTGGCCCTGTTCTATTTAACATTTTGATCAATGACTTCGATATGTTTTGATAAAATTGGCAAATCACACAAATCTGAGAGGGCTTATGCTGTATGACAGAGATACAGTCTGAAAAGATATTGACAAACTGTAGTATTGGACTCCATCTAATAAGGGGAAACTCAATACAGATAGATAAATAAATGTAAAGCCTTACATGGGTAACCCTCCCCCGCAAAAAACACAACAACTCCTAAACATAGGAGTGGGGGTCAAAGTCAATTTGCCTGATCAAGTTCTGGAAGTTTTAGTGGACTGCAAACCCAGTATGAGCCAGTAGTTTGATAAGGAAATTAAAAAAAAAAAGAAAGAAGAAATCAAGCAAAAAGGAAGGAAGGAAGGAAGGAAGGAAGCAGAAAGGAAGGAAGGAAGGAAAGAAGGAACTAATGTCATCTTAGATTTTATTTTTAAAAGGCATAGGTTCTAGGAATAAAGAAATTGTTCCCCGTGTGTTGCACTAGGCACGCCACATTTGTTGTTGTTTTAGCTTGAAGAAGTTTCACCATACTTTCCTATAACTGGCTAACAGCTGAGAGTTCACCCTGCCTTTAAACAGGTGTGTAGCTCAGTTTTGTTTCCTGGCTCCCTATTGTGAAGTCTGGGCGAAAGGACTGTCAGATGACTTTGTACTATTTTATGCAAAGTTGACTTGATAAACAAAAAATAATTTTCTTTACCCAGGCTCTACTTAGCTATTCAACCTCAACTGCAATATTGTGACATGTGTCACCTTTGGTCTCATTTCATATGGGGATACTACTATCTATCTCACTTACATAGGGAGACTTTATGTTCATTCCTTCAACCCCTTCCCCCTTACTTATCCTGTCAATTACTACGAAACAATGAAACAAATAAATATTTAAGGTTTTTTTCAAAACAGAATGGTGCCTTTGTCAGAGTCTGTCTGGGTTGCTAGCTCTGACTTACTGAGATTGGACGACCCTATAAGATGTGGCAGACTCCCAGTACCTGCTGGTAACCCATAGGGATAAATGATTTCAAGGTCAATGTTCTGGCCTTGTAATACAGCTGCCCAATTCTTATTTGAACCACTCTCCCAAAACAAGAAGAAAAATATTGGCAAGAATGCTAAGAAAGAAAAAAATGAAAAAGAGCAAAGAAAATTTTAGAAGAGAAATATGGAGCGAAAAGGATTACGAGCTGTATGCACCTTTACACATGGCTAAGTGTACAACAGAACAGTCACTGTCATTATAGGCCACTATCAGGACCCCTAATTTGATTCTTTTGTTGACAGGCCTCAGAGCTCTGCTATAGAAGTGATATGCAACAGTTGAACTTTAAACAACTAAAACTTGGGGAAACTTCGTTTTTAAGAAATCTGAAATTATACAGAGTGTTTTGTAAGTCCCTTCAGAAATAATTTCAACATCCTACAATTTTTCCTCATACTTGCACCACATAGTGATTATTTAAAAAATCCAATCCCTTTCCTTTGGCATCTGGATAACTAAAAGTGGTATTTTTGGTTTTTTCCTGATCATCTCCTTAGTGACTCTCTCTGAGCTGGCTGTCATGAATCAGTTCCTTCAAGGCAAACCAACATCAGGGGGGAAAAGACTCAGCTTGGAAAGGTGTTCTCCTTTGCTTCTCAGCACATTCCTTGAGGGATAGATAGCCCTTATAGCAGAGAGGAGGTGTGGTCCCCTTCATTTTCCTCCTTCTCTAGTCACATTTGTTCTCTTAGTTTCATTAAAAGTACAAAATCTGCTTGAGAAGAGTAATATTTATGAAATACAACTCACTCTCTCTCTCCATATATATATATTATATATATGCATATATAATATATATATATATTATATATATGCATATATAATATATATATATATTATATATATGCATATATAATATATATATATGTATATTCCTCATGAAAAAAGTGGCCCATTTTCATCTGGCAGTAGGATATACTCAAGTGAAGAACAAAATGACGTAGGGTATAAAAAAACCCCACAAATTTTAAAATGTTTTCATTAAATTAAAAAAACTCAAAAGGAATATATTTTAAAATAAAATTAAAACTACTGAATCAAAGGCAAAATGAGGAAAAAACAATAATATTAACAGAAAGTACTTATGTTGATTTTAACAGAGAAGCTATTGGTTAATTTTTAAAACTCTCTGATTTTCAACTCTAAAAACTTTTAAAACTCACCTCATTTTTTAAAAGGCCTGAATCAAGTTTTTCTTTGTGCATAGATAGATCCTATCTACCAACTTGAAAAATGGAAATATTTCTGCATATGTCAATTGATAAAATACTGTCAAACAGACCCAGTGAAAGCTGATTCAAACAATATATAGAGTAATATAACAGGAATCAAGTAGAGACAAAAATATTTTTGAGCTTGGTGGGATTTTTGGTGTTTTGTAACTCATATTGTTTCCTGGTCAGAAACCATACTTTTTCATCTGGAAGAATGGATCAAGACCAGCAGGAATCTTGAACTCCATAACATAGCATTCAGTTTATATTAGCATAATATCAAATAGAAATGCCAACTTTTTCATAGCATCAAAGAAATTGAAGATTTCTATTGGAATAATGTAAATATTATTAAATTTTCAACAGGTCATCCAAGCTCTCTGTTGTAAAAATATCCCTCAAAACATTATGGATGCAGATTTTGATCAAATCCAAACATTTACAGATTTGTAAAGAGAGATAATTCCCAAACTCCTAGGGCCAAATGATGATTTAAAAAAATAAAAACAAGATAATGTATATTTTAGACATCTAGAAATTGGATATGATTTTTAAAAAATTTGTTGTGTACATGCCCAACAAGATGAGGATAGTTTCCCCATTCCCCACTGACTCTCAAACACCCTCATAAAGGGAATTTACATGCCAAATGCAGAACAATTACAGCTGAATCCACAGGCCAAAAAAAATAAAGAGAATCAGGACAAGATAAAATCCTTATGAATGAACATAGAGAATGCTAATCTTTACAAAATGCTCATTCAGCACCAGTCTCACATCAACCTCTCTACTCCAGGCAGGGACAAACGATCATAAATACATCAGTATGGCCTACTTTTGGATAGTCTCCTATTGCACACTTTTTGCCTCTTGTCCACCCCTACCCTGCAACAACTTGCAGATACTGGTTTTGCCAAGCCACATGAAGAAAAGAAAAGGAAACCCTAAGAATGTAGAGATTCTGCCTGGAGTACCCTCCATGCCCTCCCGGAATCCCCAACATAGTGGTGGAGGCTAATCCAGACCAGCCAGAGAAGGAAAGGATGACAGCCAAGAAAGGAATTGAGACAACATGGGTGACTGCACTGGTTCTGAAAGAAAACAAAAACCAACACTGACAGGGGCCAGTCCTTTTTCTCGAGAGGTTACTAATGGTAGTAGAGTTACCAAGGCCAGTAAAACCCAAATCACCCAATGTGGGAGGAGAGTGATGCAGTTCCGTAGTCCAGCCTCAGAGATGAGCCAGCAAAGGAAGAAAAGTCAGGAAAGGAGTGACGGAGAAAAATGAGGGGAAAAAGCTGAAATATTAAAGATTATAAGGAAGAAAATAGTAAAAATCCTAAGCACTAGCAGATAAATAACAGAATAGATACTAAAACTAGGACGAGTATTAAACACTCAAAGAGACTACAGGGCTCTCAACAAATATTACAATACAAAGGAAAGTGAATCAATGCCTGATGAATCCTATAGACTCCTAAAAGAACCTGAAACAACATAAACAATTCCAAAATAATTCAAAAGGGAAAGAAAATCTATTTGTGCATTGAAATCCTAAGAAATTAGTAATGAATATGTGACAAAAGTTTTATGTATACACCCCCATACATATGTGTATATGGAGAGAGAGAAAGAGAGAGAGAGAGAGAGAGAGAGAGAGAGAGAGAGAGAGAGAGAACACCTCAATTAGAAAACTAGAAAAATCAAATCAATACTAGAAAGCCTCACCAAAGAAGGAAAAGAGAGATAAACAGATATGCAATACAAAATACTAAGGCAGAGGAAAATGTGGCAGGTAGAGGAAAATGTGGGAAAAGGGAAGCAAAGGACAATATCATTAAAGCAAGACATGATCTCTCTCCCAGGCAAAGCCATTTATCTCAAAGGCAGGATGTGAAGAGACCACTTAGTGATTCAAAGTTCTCTCAGAAGAACATGACAAATCAAAATCCCCAAACACCCTAATGAAGACAATAATACAAGAAAACTGCACATAACTTTTGAATATGAAAACAAAGTATTAATCAAAAGAATTCATAGATTGCCTCCAAGAAAAAAAAAACTTTATGCTTCAAATTCCATGACAACAGTGGTTAAAAATTCTAGTGATAAACCATAGTGAAAGATTCTCCAGTAAATATGAGAGTAAAGCAAAAATTTCTCCTCACTGTGCAGTTATTTGATGCATTTCTAATTAGACTAGCAATAGCAATAAGGAAAGAGTAAGAAATTAAGGGTATGAAGACAGACAAAGAGGAGACAAAATAATCCCTATTTACTTAGAAAATCTTAGGTAATTAACAAAGAAACTAATTGAAACAACAATGGCATAGATTTAGAGCTGGAGCTGGAACCATTTCATTTTCACAGATGCAGAAACAGAACCCAAGGAAGTTAAATGACTTACCTAGGGTCATATAGCTAGTAAATATTTAAAGCTGGATTTGAACTCAAGTCTTCCTACTTGGAAGTTCAGTGTTCTATCCACTAATGCATCTAGCTCCCTCTCAAAAATAATAGCTAACAAGTTATTAGATAATAGTTAAAATAGCTTCAGTAAATTTGCTGTGCACAAAATAAACCCACAAAAAGCAATAGTACTTCCACATAGGAAAAAAAACAATCAAGGAGGTAGTAACAAACATGGAAATCCAGGGGTACACTGAAGCTGACTCTAACTGACTAATCGTTAAATTTTCAATATGAACATTTGCACCTCAGAAATTGGCAGTCACTACAAATCTGGGTGTGGTTTATTGCTTTATTGATTGTCAAGACTTAAGAAAGTGTTAATAATATAGATTAAATTGAAAAGTGTGTGTATACTTTTTTTGAGAGCTCAGTTATTAAACATTTACCAGCATGCCCCTGATTGTTCTATAAACGTTGCTTGAGCTCAGCAGGAGTGCTAGAAGGCACAGGAAATGAAATCATAACCAGACCGGACACCTAGTGACTGTAGGCTAATAATAATAATAATTAGCATTTGTATAGTGCTTTAAGGTTTGCAAAGTGCCTTATATCATTAGCTACTTTGAACTTCACAGTACTCCTGTGGAAATCCCATTCAAAATAACTACAAAAAAAAAAAGAGATGATAGACAACTCCAAAGGCCTCACGTTGGAGAATGCTATCTACATCCAGAGAAAGAACTATGGAGTCTGAATGCAGATTGAGGCACACTTTATGCTCGCCTTTTTCCCTTTTTTTTTTCTCTTTTGTTTTTGTTTTTGGGGTTTTTTTTTTTTTGGTTCTGTTTCCTCTTTCTCATGATTCATTCCATTGGTCATAACTCTTCTTCACAACTTGACTAGTGTGTTATACATAGAAGATATATTGGATTCCATGCCATCTTGGGCAGGGAGAAGGGGAGGGGGAGAAGAAAACTTGGAACTCAAAATTATGTAGAACTGAGTGTTGTAAACTAAAAACAAAAACTCTCAAAAAAAACCAACCCCAAAATACAAGCTCCATGTTAAAGCCATTTAGTATATATGTTTTCATAGTTTTTTTGTAAAACTATGTAGATAAAATATTGAACATTTTTGTAATTGCTTAACACTTTGTGATTCAATCTGTCATTTCCATTCATATTAAAAATACTAATTAATGTGAAAAAAGGAGAATCAATCTACCAAGCAATTCAATATTGTATAGATACAATTACAAAATTTTCACTAAAGAAATAAAGAACAAATTAAGTAAATGGAGTAAATGGAGAAATAGTCAGTGCCCATGGCTAGGCTCTGACAATTTCATGAAATTGCCATTACCAGAAAAGTTCATTTACAAATTTAAGAGTATATTAACCAAACTATCAAGAGTATACCTGACAGAGCTAGATTAAATAACAAAATTCATTTGGAAGCATAAAAAATCTAGATTATCTAGGTAAATATTTGTTAAAGATAGTAATGAAGGTAAGACAACACTTTTAGACCTCAAATGATATTATAAAGTAGTAATCAGCAAAATCACTCAGTATTGTTAAAAAAAAAAGACAAATATATCAATGGGATGGGGCAGAAAAAAAAGAATTGGACATAATTGACCTCAATAACCCAGTATTCGATAAATCCTCAAACATAAACTACTTAGGAAAGCAACTTTAATTTTCCAGGGACTGCTATGAAAACTAAAAAACAGTCATTTCACAATAAATTCAAAATCATATCATACCATCAGAACTTATAAAAAGAACAGATTATATTCCTTTCATAGATATAAGTATTTGTGGGTGGGTGGGTAGGTGTTGAATCCCTCACCAAACAAGGGATAGAAGCAATTATAAAAGTTAAAATAGATCATTGTGATTACACAAAAATAAAAAAGATTTTGCATGAGCAAAATCAATGTAATTTATGTAAGAAAGGAATAGGTCAACTGGGAAAATATTTATATCAAATATCTCTGATAAAGATTTGCTGTCCAAAGACAAGTAACAGGAATATACAACCAAAATCCATTCCCCAAGAGAAATGGACAAAGAGCTCACAAAAGAATGATAAACTATTAGTATCCATATGAAAGGATGTTACAAACCACTAATAATAATAAAAATGCAAATCCAAACAATCTTGATGTTTCACCTCACACCCAAAAAATTGGTCAAGCTGACATATTTATAATAAGCTAAAATAGTGATTGCTATTTTCTTTAAAAGAAAAAAGCACACAAGAAAACTGTGGGGACAGGAAGAACAGAGAGAGAAGAAAAGGATAAGCTAATCAGTGACTGTCATGAATATGGCAAGAGAAAAGATAGCACCAATTTGGAGAACATGGAGAAAGGCTATGAATCCAGGGAAATGATCTTTGGATGAGAAATATTCCTTTGTGGTTCAGTCATTTTTCATTCATGTCCCACTCTTTGTGACTCCATTCAGGGTTTTCTTGGCAAAGATACTGGAGTGGGTTGCCATTTCCTTCTCCTGTTCATTTTACACTAACTGAAGCGAACAGGATTATATGACTTGCCCAGGGTCGCACAGCTAATAAATGTTTGAGGCTGGATTTGAACTCAGGAAAATGAATCTTCCTGACTCCAAGCCCTGCACTCTAAGCACTGTGCCATTCTTCAAGGGGTAGAAATAGAAATTTAAGGGTCAGCCAATAGCAGTTAAGGAATCGAGTTGGAGCTAAGGGTGAGAATTATTTTAGGGACTGTTCCATTTTGTCACATCTTTTTTGTTTCCACAAGAGGAAAATGAAGTGTTTTGCTCCCAGAATCAGCCTCATGATTACTTACTCAAAATACTCTGCAGCAGGAGTGGTTTTATAGGTGTCATTGATGTCAAAGCTGCCACTGGAGTTGGAAAAACGAGTATCTGAGCAGTTGAGGCTATTCCAGGTGTTATTGCAGTGTATCCAGGGAAGATCCATAGTGAAGGACGAGAAAAAGTAATGGAGAGCCCAGGCAATGATGACATTATAGAAGAATCCAACATAAAGGGATATAAGGATAACAGTAAAGCCCACACCTAAAACGAGGGAAAAGGAATGAAAGAAACCATCAGTCCTTTGAGTCTACTAGCAACTTACTCATCTCACCAAGTGTCTTTATTACCCCAAGAAATATAATGCTGTAAATATTCTCTTTTCTCACAGAAAAAAATGAAAAGTCTCCATTTTATTTTTTATTGAGAAATCTATGTCATGAGAAATCTAAATGACTATGAACATTTTCTGTGTAATATATGTAATATTTTAGAAATATCCTCCTTTGATAAAAGGACAATTATGTTGTTATTGTTGTTATACAGTTGTTTTTAATCATGTCTGACTCTCCATTCAGGGTTTTCTTGGAAAAGATACTGGAGTGGTTTGCCATTTCCTTCTCCAGCTCATTTTACAGATGAGAAAACTGAGGCAAACAGAGTTAAGTGACTTGCCCAGAGTCAAACAGCTAGTAAGTATCGGAGGCCAGATTTGAAATCAGGAAGACGAGTGTCCCCGATTCCAGGCCTGCCTGACGTTCTATCTACTGCACCACCTAGCACCACCTATCCCAATACATTAATTAAATTTATTGTTCAAAACTAACTCATTTTAAATTCTCCGTGTCCATTTAGTCTGCCTTTAATTTTTTTGAGCGACCTCCAAGTTCCAAGAATTTCTAAACCCTAGAATCCCACACTTAGCTCTGATTTCTGAAGTAGTCAGAAACTAAAGATTTTGTACAGAGAAACTAAAATTTTCTCAAATGTTTTATAGTAACACATTCTTTCCAGAATTTGTCTTTTATACTAGTTAGAATTATCGGAGATACTTAGTGTCCTAGAGCCACAGATTTTAGAATTGGAAGCAACTTTAGAAAACATCCAATTCAATCTCCACATTTTATAATAGGAAACAGGCCCTTCTGCCTGAATTAATTATACTTTAGGCATGTAGACATTGGCTTTTTTTATTTACCCAAAGTCTAGTCATACTGATTGATATCTGCTTGTGAAATAACCTATATAATTCCTTAGAAATGGCTAGAGTTCACTGGCTGTGGAGTCAGGAAGACCTGAGTTCAAATCCAGCCTCAGACACTTGACACGCTTACTAGCTGTGTGACCTTGGGCAAGTCACTTAACTCCAATTGCCCTGCCTTCCCCCTGCCCCCACCCCAAAAAATAAATAAATAAAACAGAGAAATGGCTAGAGTTGCTACAAATTCAGTCATTACATATTTTTTATAGCTGAATAGCATAATTTTGATAAGCGTTTCTCAAGGACTCTTTCAGCTTCAAAAAAAAAATCTCATTATGAGCCATTTGAGTAGAAGTACTAATTAAAGGAAGAGGCAGGGCTATAACTAGGGTGGAACAATTAGTGGTTTGTTTCAGGGTGCTGGAAATTTAGAGGGTACTAATAGCACTTGCACTCTCCTTATAGTATAGAAACAATTGGGTTTAGCACCTAGTTAACAAGAATAATTAATTAAAATAGGAAGTTATATGAGAGCTGTCTTCTTGGGCCAAATTTCAGCTTATCTCTTTTTGATTCTCCTCATATTAGCCTCCATAGACTGCAGCCTCATGGTCACATGTCTATGCTCATGGTATCCTAAGGTCTTTGTCTCTCCCTAACTGAATTGATCTAGGTACCAAATTACTGATTATGGCTGGGGTTAGGGGAAGGAAAAGACCAATTTTTGTCTAGATTAGAATTTCTAGCATGTTAGAGGAAAAAGGGTAGGAATTTTTATGTTTCCCAATTTTGTAATTTCTACTTCACTCCAGTCCCCAGAAATGCTACATTTTGTAGAGAATTTAAGTCATAGTTTTGCTTTGGAAAGGTTTTATAAATGAATCAATATAATAGATGCCTTTGGGAGAACACCAAATTTAATGTAGCTCTCATATTGACAGGAAGTATGGCATAATGGGTAGAGAGCTGGTCTCGGAGTCAGATGGACATGGGTTCTGATCTTGTCTCTACATAGTGTACCTGGGCAGATCAGAACCACTTAGCATTGCAAGAAATTCTCTAAAACCTTAAATTACAGAGAAAGTGATGGTATGCAGTGATAAAGTTCCCCACCAGAAGCTCTCAACACTGATGAAATGATAGATCTAGAAAAAAATGGTACCCATACTTTGATGATTGTGGCCTTTTTTATTTTGGTATGTGCTTTTCAAGAGAAAAGTTCATTAAAATTAGAGCCTAAATACATATTTACATTTTCATTCCTGGATGATTGTTTGATTATTTACAATCCATTAAGAGTGGGAGCAACCATGAGCCCTTTCCAATTAAATGCTACCCAGGTCAATTACCCTTTCTGAACTTCATTTTCCTCATTATACAATAGAGACAACAAACTTCTGTAAACTTTAAAGTGCTATAAAAATGAAAACTCACGAGGAATAAGTAAAAATACTAACATTTTAGTTCTATTTCAAAAGAGAAAATTTCTACTAAGTATTTCAACCAAACTGATTTTAAATTTTTTAAGTTGTCTCTTTGGATTTACTGAAAAATGAATGGGTTAGATGAGCCAATCTCTAAGATCTCATCCGGTCCTAACAACCTATAATTATAATTAATGTTAATGAATGTTTTCTCAATAAACAGTCCTGCTTATTGTTGTAGCTAATACTTCACATGACTCAAGATTCAGATTGCCTCAGTTCTTTTACCAGTCTCAAAGTGCTTTCTTGACAAATTTTCATTTAAAACCATTAGACAATGACCCAGTTATAAAAGATAATTGTGAAAACAAGTCTAGCCATGAAAACGCCATGAAAACAAGCTAGGTGCTAAGTGTCTGGAATCCATGCTTGGCAGGAAAATCTCCATAATGTCCACCTCCCCATTCATTTTCTCCCTAATCCAATATTATACTCTTATTTCAATATCAAAGGTACTAAGACACAAAGAAGACCCTGTGACTTTCAAGAGTGACTATTTTTCTCAAATCATTTGATGAAATGAAGCAGACACCCCTAAGAAACCAACGGGTTCTCTTCTGCTGACTGCTTCTTGATATTCCATGAAATGCTACCTTTGATGGCCATGACTTTGTTTTTCAGTATGGCCCCATAGAAAGAGCAAAACTGGAGAGGGAATGAGAAGATCTGAGTTTCGGTCCCAGTTCTGCCACTTGCTGTCCAGGTAATCTTGGACAAGTAACTTAAACTCTCTGGGCTCCACAATGGCCTTCTCTGTAATGAGGAGGCTGAGCTAGGAATCAGGGATTCATTCCTTGAGGTTTATGCACTTGTTTTTACAAATATTTTAATAATGATTTCAATATAATTGGTTTCTTTTTTAATTTTATTTATTTTATTTCAAAGATTTAAAAATATTATCCTGAAAAGCGGTCATTGGCTTCACAAGTTGCCAAAGGAGTCCTTGAAACCAACAACAAAAAAGGCTAAGAATCCCAGAGATAGGTAAACTCTAAAGTCCTTTCAAGTCCTAAATCTAGACTTATAAAGATACAGATTATCATATTAAAAAGAGCAAAACAGTATTACAATTTCGTAATTGTAATTTGTAATCGTAATTACTAGATTTGTAAAGATGCAGATTATAATGCTTAAAAAGAGCAAAACAGTATGGAATATAATAGCCTGTATATGGGAAACTAAAGACAGTTGAGAGATCTAGCAAGTCCTTTGACATGGGTTCTTCTGTTCCGTGCTTGGTCCCCAGGGCTTCCTGTGGGTTTTATTTCTCTCCTAACGACAGTTTTCAGTTTAGGGACAGCTTTCCTTTCATCTTTCTTTTCTTTATCTCCCTTTGGGGGTTTTCTGCAAGTTCTTTTCTCTCGGAGCTCCTATGAAACTATCCCAGTTCACAGCTTGGCCCTCACTTTGTTGTCTTATCCCTTCTTGCTAGTACAGGGAGGAGGGAATGGACCTGTGATTTCACAGGCATAAGAATCTCCCAGATGAGGAAACACTCTCTGCCACTACAAGTTGGCACCTTCTCTACAACTTTTTGTCCTTTATTTATAGAGTTGCCTAGAGCACCAAAACACGAAGTGGCTTGCTCCCCTCAAAAGATCTAGAAATGTACCTGACTAAACCCTGATGGAGAAATTCAAGACAAAGTCACAATGAGTCATTTTTCTAGACCAGTTTGGCACAGGAAGACAGACAGCTGTGTAGACATTAGGTTTGTGTGTGTGTGTGTGTGTGTGTAGACACTGGGGATGGGGTTTGGTACAAAGCACATTATGGGCTAAGGACTCCAGAACACAAGGAGAGGCTTCCCAGAACCACCCTGGGCACCCCAAGATCCATACTGGGGTTCCTTGACAAGGACTGGTGCCAACTGGCAGCTTTATTACCCACTACCCAGTTCTGGGTTATAGATATAGGTCAGGTTGAGAAAGGGACCTAATCTCCCTTTTCCCTCCAGTCTGAGAGCAGATCCTCCACTCTGTGCCAAGGGAGGAATAGGTTCAGTAGAAAGCAGTAGCAGTGTGTCTCTGAGGACTGTAGAGGGAAGGAATTTCAGACCAAAGGGGAGCCTGCATTTCTGTCACTGAACCAACACAGCTTCCTAGTCAGTCTACAGCTGCTCATACTCAAATTGAGGGCAGGAAATTGTAGAGCTCAGACAAGGATAGGGAACACCAATCATGCTTTATCCTGGATCAGACCACTTTGGGAACACCAAAAGCTTGCAAGTTACCAGACTGAACTGTCCCTGAAATTCTGGAACAATACAAAAATCAATACTCGAAGAAAGTAGCAAAAAGACCAGCCAAAACTTTCCCTCTAGAAATATATAGAGTCTGGTCCTAACATCAAGTCCAAAGTCATAAAGTAGGCTGGAAGAATGAGCAAACAAAAAAAAAATCTCACCATAAAAAGCTATTATGATGACAACATATTCAAGACAGGAACCCAGAAGAAGAGAATGACTCCAAAGCATCAAGTAAACCTTAAAGAAAAATGAAGCTTGGACACAAATTTAACTAAAATTTCTGGGAAAAAAAATGAAGATAGAGTTTTTTTTAAGATTTTAAAATGTTTTTCTCAAGGAAGTAAGAGCATTAGAGAAAAAGCAATTGAAAAAATATTAAAGCAATGGAAGAAAGAATGAAAAAGAAAATTAACAGTTTGGCATAAGAAGTTCAAAACCTTGCCCAATCAACAAACTCCCTGAAAATTAGAATGAACCAAATAGAAGCTAATGACTTTACGAAACAATGAGAAATATTAAAACAATGTCAAAAGACTGCTCTAGTTGGATAATACCTGGAGAATTGCATTCAGTTTGAGGTGCCATATTTTAAGAAATACATAGATAAGTTGGCGAGTGTGCAGATAAGAGTGACCAGGATAGACTTTAAAACCATGCCAGATTGGTATAAGGAAGCAAAGATAATTAGCTTGATCAACAGAATCCTAAACAGAAGCAATCAACCCACCAGTCACTATTTATTTGGCTCCTACTATGTGCCTTTCTGCTTTCCTGATGATCACATGTAGCTTTCAGAACTTTTCCGTAAATATCCATATTGATCTTTGAACAATGCTCATCTTTATTAAAATGGATAAACAGTTCTAATACCTAATAATATAATAACAAATAGTTCTAAATAGTTAATAGTTCAAGGGCAAGGAACAGCATAATCTCAAGGAGCTATTATTCAGCAAATAGGGAGATCACATATAGGCCTTGGATGTTTATTCATTAATTCAGGTGAAAGTAGTGATGGGATTGGTGGTTGCTGTTAGAAGGATACATCTCTGGAGTAGAGAATGTTGGTCCCCAATGAAAACATAATGAACTGAAAGGAATCTTAGAAATCACTTAGTCTGAAGCCCTCATTTTATAGAGAAGGAAACTGAGACCTAGAGACATTAAGGCCATGTAAAAGGAAGTGGAAAACCCAGAATCCTTGATTCTAAATTGAGTGTTCTTTCAATTACATTACACTACCCTTTTGATCCTTGCATTTGTCCCTTAGAAGATGTTCTTGGGAAGGAGGAGGGCTATGAAGTTGTCTCCACAGAAAAAAAGTAAGGTTTGAGGCAACTATCAATGTTCTCCTGTGGTCACCTAATCCTCTGGAGAATTGGCCAGTGTGAATTCTTCCTCCTTTATGTTTCTTTCTGTAGTGCTCTTTTCCTGGGAGTACCCTTTTTGGTTCTCTTCCCTGATGGTCCTGATTTCCATATTTTACTTTTGAAAAGTAGAGTTTATTTAAAGGTTCTGGGAAAAAAGTCAGGTGATCTGGAAGCAAACGGTACTCAAAGAACAACCAAAAACCCATAACAAATGAGCATTTCTAACTTGGTGTCCCAATAAACAAAACTGATGTGGATTTTAATGCTAAGGAGCTGAAATCTTGGAGAGATGCTGAATTTTTTAAATAGGGCTAAAATAAGTGGGTATACATGTAAAATGAGGTTAAAAATTCATGCTTTTGAATTACTACAGAGATAAATGTTTGATATTTTTATTGATTGCAAAATGGCTTCCTGGCCCTGTTCCTGACTTCCAGACTCAAAACTATATCTCTGCTGCTGTCTCATCCTGGACCTTCCCTCAGTACCTGGGCTCCCTTGACCTGCAACACCCCATCACTTTGATGGCCTTCAGAATCTGGAATGTTTCTTTTTAAGTCTTTGCCTCTTCTCCCACTGGTAAATTCCTCCTGAGTCCTCCTTTTTGTGGAGGAGCCCAAGCCAGCCTTAATTCCCCTCCTAGCCCTGTTACTGACTTCTGGAATTTTAAACCATGCCACCTCCATATTCAGTGCTTTCAGTGCTCTTCCCCCACCTCTCTTCTCAGCTCCCTTTTGGGTTTTGTCTTCCCCTATTTTATTTTGAGCTCTTTGAGGATAGGGACTGTCTTTCTTTTTGCTTGTATTATATCCCCAGCACTTTGTACTGTACTTGCACTGTGTTTAATAAATCCTTCTCTTCCTCCTCTCTCTTCTTCTTTCTTCTCATCCCCTTGCTTCCTCCACTCCTTCCTTCTTTCCTTTATCATTTCTTTGCTTCTCTCCTTCCTTCATTTCTTTCCTCCTTCCTTCTATCCCTTCCCTCCTTCCTTTGTCCTCTCCTTCCTTCTCTGCTTCCTTCCTTCCTTCCTTCCTTCCTTCCTTCCTTCCTTCCTTCCTTCCTTCCTTCCTTCCTTCCTTCCTTCCTTCCTTCCTTCCTTCCTTCCTTCCTTCCTTCCTTTCTTCCTATGTATTGAAATAGGATCTTCATCCATTCCCCAAACTGCAGCTTTACCTTTCAATATTGGACAGATTTTCCAGACTCCAGCAGCTCCTTCCCTATTGAATTGTCCTAATGCCAGTTCCATGTAGAAAAGTGGCATCCCAGCAATCACCATGAAAAACAAGTATGGGACCAGGAAGGCTCCTGTAAAGGAAGGATAACACGTGATCACCAGGGTGATCAATATGCTGAGATTCCTGTCACTGAAGCAATGAGATCCCTTTTTTTAGTGCCTTCAGGTTTACCAAATGTACATTCCTCCTAACAATCCTGTGAAGTAAGTAGTACAAGAGTTCTTGTCTTCATTTTACAAGTAAGGAAATTGAAAGTTAAAGGTGCCTATAATCATACAGTTGGTTAGTGTCAGAGATAGTGTTAAACAGCATCAAAATGACTGATTCGCTCTTTCCCTTATACTATGATGAATGAATATTAAGTGAGGTTGCTAAAAAGGTTATTTGGGGATTAGGAGTTCTCATCTATGTTTCCCCAAATTGGATATATATAGGCATATGAACTAAAGAAGGATTTGAATTACTGAAAATTCTCATGAAGTCAGGCCATTGGAGAGATATGCCAGGGCTAAGACTTCTTGGGATTGGTGGAAATCTATGTAATATTACTGGTTTGTGGGGATAGAGGCATGAGTCACAGCCATATGTGTGTAGAGCATAGTGTCTGTGTTACAGACCAATGGCATTAAACTCAAAGAGAAACAGATCCTTGAGAGCCACATATTGACTTAGAAAACCACAAATTAACATTATCTATGTTGAATTTTTATTTTGTTAAACATTTCTGAATTACATTTTAATCTGGTTTGGGCAGCACTTGTGAGTTTTGTGGTTGTGGTTGAAATGCCTTAAGTTTGACATCTCTACCGTAGACCACCATCGCCAGACACGAACATCCTCTAAGTTTTCAATAATTCATTGAGCCCGATTGTGCTAAGCATGTCATTTCATCAGCAAGACAGTGTCAGTCATTTTGACTTTATGGCTATGTTATGAGGTATTACCCAGTCAGTGCTTCTCAAAGCACTCTGCAAATACTAAATAGGAAAATGATAAATGAAGATTGTAGAATTGAGATTTTAAAGCTAGATATTATTGTGAATGACCACAGGTACACTAGATATTCTTGTAGTCCCTAAAGGACTATGAGAAATTTTATTTCCCATTGGAAACTTTTCTCCTGTTCAACTTGCTATAACCATATCCTATTAATGTTACCAGGACAAAAATATCTAACTTGACCTTGTAGTCCCCTTTGTCTTACGACTCTGAACTACCAACATTTGTCTTCCTACCCCAGTGTAGAAAGATAGGGAGTCAGAATAGAGGTGATGAATTAGATGAAAATGGTGAGCTGGGGGGATGGGAGGTTATGGTCAGGATGAAGAATAGGTTTAGAGGGAGTGAGGCAGAGGGAAAGATGGAAGAAAATAATTTATTATCAGGCAAAAGAATTTCCTAATAAAGACAACGGTGGCAGCACAGTTATAGGTGATGTGATCCATTCCTACAGGTGGCTGAGGTGAAGTTGAGAAGGCTGATGAACCAGGAGGCTAAGATGTTATGAACTTGGATATCAAAGGCCTTGAGTATGAAAGCAGATATTGGAGTGGAGAGGAAGAATGTAAGCCAGGTACGAAATTCTCTGAGATAAGAGAGAAAATGACTTGGAGACTAGTAGATCATATATGTGGTGTTAAAAGGAGCATTGAGTCCATTTAGTCTAACCCCCTCATTTTACAAATGAAGAAGTCTAGAGAGTTTAGATGACTTTCCTAAGATCACACAATGAAGCTAGGATTCCAAATTTGATTCTCTGCCTCTAAATCCAGCATTCTTTCCAGTGTACAATTCTGTCCTGAAGTTGCAGCTGGGTGATATGCACAGATTGAGGGAAGCTCAAAGGAGGACAAGATGCTCGATAATGGAGAAAACGAATCTGGAAATGGCAGTAAGAGGCAAAGAGTGTGTCTACTCTTCTTCCTGGTCTAGGATATTGGGCAGCACGACAGAAAGTACATCGGCTACTGGGGAAGATGGCCAGGGAGGAAGGCTTCTGTTAACTCCAGAAGAAGGGACAAGTACATTTTTATGAGAGACTCAGGATGAAGAGAAGTTCATTATAAACAGAGTTGGCATTCCAGAGGGCACACTTGAACATGAGAGGAGAAGAGGATATAGATTGTGGACATTTCTGATTGAGACGGATGAGGATGAGTTTAGGGGGAGAAGTAGTAGAGCGAAGAGAGTTTTCCCTCAGTAGATAGCGGGGATAAGGGGAAACGGAGTTGACAGTTTGCCTGCCATAGTACGGGAGAAATACCAGTTGATATGGGTCCCTGTCCTCCAGGGTGCAGTGATAACTCTATACAGCATCAGTACAGGATACTAAGTGGTACAGTAGCAGGGCACCTAGGTGGTGCAGTTGATAGAGGGCCTGGCCTGGAGTTAGGAACTCATCTTTGTGAGTTCAAATCTGGCCTTAACACTTACTAGCTGTGTGACCCTGGGCAAGTCATTTCACCCTATTTGCCTCATTTCATCACCTAGAGAAGGAAATGGCAAACCACTCCAGTATCTTTGCCAAGAAAACCCTAAATGGGGTCATGAAGAGTCAAACACAACTGAACAACAACACAGGGCGATGGCATGAGTTTTCACATCACTACACACATAGGAAAGCAAGTAGAGAACCCAAGAAGTTCTTTCTTGGCATCTAGGGAAGTAAATAACTGGTATTTCCTGACCTAGTTCACATAGTGCCAGTTGATGGATGAAGTAATTCTCCTAGAAGACACTCCACAGGGGAGCAAGTCATCAGCTTCTAATCTTTGAATCTTGGGAAAATGGGAATAATGATGGCTGCAATATTTATCTAACTGGGTTGTGAGAATCAAATGAGATGATGTATATAAAGCACTTTTCCCATCTTTAAATGCTATGTAGACATCATTCAGTTGTTATTATTAGGCTATCATTGTCAGAGTAGCAGCATCACTGCCACCATTGCCGGCAAACAGGAAGACCACTTTGAAGAGCTGGAATTAAATTGGTTCTGTGAGTTTACAAGACAGAACTTCAGGAAGAAATAGAGTTCTCCCCAATACAGATCAGAAAAATGAGATAAATAGGTAATTCTCCTAAGATCACGTAGCATATCATTGGCCCTTAAATTCGTAGTCCAGTTATTTGTTGATTACAACATGGAACTGAAAGATCAGTCTAAATATGTTGTCTCCATTTGCTCTTTTGGATGCATTCCTCACCTACGGAGTGCCCTTCTAATCAAAGTAAAGTTGAATATATTTATCTTTTAATAAAAATAAAATAGTCATTGCTGAAAAAAAGTGGTACCCCTATTTTGAAATCCAGAATAAAACTCAGGCAATTAAAAATGGTGGTTCTTATATCAAATTGGCTTGAATATTGATAATATAGTCTTTATGACTGAAGGTAAAGTAGTACACATATTAGAATGTTAATACCTGTAATTATTATTGCTTTTAGATATCTGATTAAAATGAGGTTGTGACTCTAGGAGAAAAATTATGCATGTCTATACATATAGGTACATATATATGTATATGTGTGTATATACATGCATATATATATGTACATAAACATATACTTTATATACAACTGATGTCTATGCCTCATTAGTTAAACTGGTTATTATGCCTCACCAATCAAGCCAAGACCAGTGTTTAATCCCTATGAGGCATAGATTACATTAGATCCATGTCCAATACCTTCTGCCATAATAGTTAATAGAGGAAGTAGCCTCGCAGTGGGAGTCATGGATCCCAGTTTCTAGAATTGTAGGATTTAGGTATGTGATAGATCTTAGAGATCTATTAGTTCAACTCTCTCTCAGCTTATGCGTGAGGAAATTATGGGTCAAAGAAGTCAAGTCAAAAGCATTTATTAAATACCTATGATGTGCCAGGCACATGTACTGGGATACGAAGTAAGGCAAAGGACAGCCCATGCTCCTAAGGAGCTGACAGTTTAATGAAGGAGATGACATTCAAACAATTACGGATAAACAAGATGTGTATAATCACTCACAGCCACATGCCCATCTATACAAATATATGGGTTTTTCTGTGTATGTGTGTATATACATACATATGTATGTTTATGTGTGGACATAGATAGATGATAGATAGATAGGTAGATAGATAGATAGATAGATAGATAGATAGATAGATGGATGGATGGGTGGATGGATGGATAGATGGAGAGAGATATGAATGGATGGATGGATAGATAAAGAGATAAGTAGATAGGTAGGTAGATAGATAGATAGATAGATAGATAGATAGATAGATAGATAGATAGATAGATAGATAGATAGATAGGTGATAGTTTCAGAGGGAAGGCACTAGCTTTAAGAGAGATTGGAAAAGGCTTTTGTAAGTGCATTTTTAACTCCAGGAGACCAAGAGAGAAGAGGAGCAATTGGGTGATGAAATTTATTGTGCAAGGAACATCAAGGAGGCCAGTGTCAATGGACAGGCGAACACATAAAGAGGAGTAACATATACAAAGAGTGGAAAGATAGGAAATAGCCAGGTTATAGAGGGCTGCAAAAACAGAAAAGAGGATTTTTATATTTGATCCTAGAGGTAATAGAGCCACTGGAATTTATTGAATAGGGGATGTGACATGGGCCAGACCTGAGTAGATCAATTTGACATCTAGATGGAGGATGGATTGGAGAGTGGAGAGACAAGGCACGGAGATGAAGCAGCAAGTTATTGTAATAGTCGAGGTGTGAGGTAAGGAGGTTCCTATGTTCCAATCCACCCAATTGCTAGTGGCCTCCTTTCTTAGCAACCCTGAATACAGTTGCCTACTATAAATTTTGTATTTATTTTGCCCATATTTCTTCTGTAAATACATTATATATGTTGTCTCCCCTGAGAAAATATTAGCTCCTTAAGAGAGATGGTTTCATTTTTTGGTATTTGTTTTTAAGTATTTAACACAATCAATACCTGACACATATTAGCTGCTTAAAGAATGTTTGTGGATTCTTTTTATTTGAATACATCATTTATAATATATTGGGGACCTTACACAATCAATATGAATTGGACATTTATTCCAACTTTATAAGATTTGGAGAATAAGTTTGATAAATCAAAATAGTCTCGTCTCTGCGGCAAATCACTTCATCTCTCTGGGTTTAAGATGATCTGTAAGACCCTTTCCATTTCTAACATACTGAGATTCTAAAACTATAGTGATCATCGCAAATTCATCCTCTTTCCAATAAAAATAACTCAAAGTATCCTAGCACTTTGATATATAAAAATAGCTTCAAATATGCCCTATTAATGATGGGTCAGAAGCTTCATAGAATTACAGAGGGTTCAAATTGGAAAGAACCTCAGAAGTCATCAGGTCCTGCCCCACCATTTTATAGGTGAAAAAACCAAGACCCCTAAAAGTTAAGTGACTTGGTCAAAGTTGCAAAGCCAATTAGTGAGAGATCTAGGACTTGAACCCAAGTCTTTTGACATTTAGTCCAGTGCTTTTTTTCATTTCACCATTTAAATGGCATTATTTTTTATTGACAAACTATGTAAAACACATCAATGTCTCGTATCTATTTACTCTTATCCATTAGATACCCAAGTTATAGTTATTAGAAATGCACAGAAGTATTGTGCTGAGCCTTACCGCCTCCATTTTTGTAGCAGAGGTAAGGAAATCTCCAAACATTAGCAAGGTCTACGGCAAAGCCAATCACAGAAAGGAGAAAGTCAATCTTTTTGCTCCAAGTCTCTCTTTCTTCTGTTTCAATGCTGGTTTGGGCTGGGTTAATAAGGGTTGAATTGGTGAATTGCATTCCATTTTGCTCTTTAACAAGAATGAGCTCCATTTCCTTGGGGCCCATGGCATTGGATTCTTTAGGCACCACTGAAGACATCTGTCCCACCAGGGATCTAGCTTTAATTATGCACAGACTTGGGAATGACGAAATATTATCAAGCTTCTCAGCGTTTCCCTGTGTGGGTCATCAACGTAAAAAAAAAAGCAAACAAAGAAAATTAATTAACAGGCAAGAATCACTTGTAGATATACAATATATCCTGTGGCACTTAATATGATGGAATAGAAAAGGGGGATAATGGAGAACCAAGCTTTAAATCACCTATTAAAAGAGAAAGGGTAATAAATATAGATGTACTCCTTACATTAAAAACAAAGTGTAATTCTCCTAATTGAGTGTTCTGGTACCAAAAACTTTCCCTCTTTTGAGTACAATAAAGTTTATTTATTGATAGTAATTTAATACTCACCAAAATCATGCAGCAACAAACCTTTAAAAATAATATATGCATTTATGTTTATTCTAAAAATATAAAACAAAATATAGATAAGCAAAATCATTTGAAATGGGTATAAAATGTAGCTATCTGCAGAACACAAAATCAAAGACACCATCAAACCTTTTTTCTATGAATTCCTACTGATATATACCCTATACAACCTCTCACATTCCTCCTCCTCCAACCCCACCTCTCCCACTACCAAATATCAAAGAAATGTACACATGGCTTCCTGATTTATAATATCAACTACTAATTCAAAGAGAGAAAATCTAGGCACATCTAATAGATCCAGAAGCTTTACCACATAAGTAAATTTCTTTGTAACATACTAAAGGGGCACTAAGAAACCTCAAATTTACTTATGATTAAGGCAATGCCTCATAATTTAAGTTTTTCTTAATATTATACTTTTTTCAATATTTACAATCCAACAGGAAAAGTTGGGTTAAAATACTCATTTATTCCAGTTTCCAGTTAGGGTCATAGCTTTCATGCTCAAAGAGATATTAAGAAGTCATCCATTCAAACCCCATTGGAATATTTCCTTCTTAAAGATGAAACCAAGGCCCAGAAAAGTTGTGACTTCTTCATGGGTTATGCAGGCAAGTAGTAGTTTTTGAATCCAAGTCTGCCCACTCTAAACTCACACCCCTTTCATTTCACCATGTTGCCTCGTCCTGTAACATTTTTCAGCACAAGAACATAGAATTGTAAACATGATGGTCACCTCTGAAGAGATTATTTCCCTGTAATTCTTTTCAAAGGAAATCACTTTAATGTCAATTATTTCCTTTTTTGTTAAACATTTTGCAACGTTTGAGTCATGTCTTCCCCAAGGGCAAACCTAGCAAATAGACTTCTTAGATTTCTGTTGCTTAAAGATGCATTTGGTTTAGGAAATACCTAAGAAAGAATCCAGTAGAAGATGGCATTAATCTGTCTAGATGTCAAAGCTTTGACATTTGTGCTTTGTAAAAGGTCATTTAGTTTGTTTCGTCTTCAGCCACCTATATGAACTTGAAATGAAAAGTAAGTACATCCTTTTACACACACACACACACGCACGCACCACATTTTGGAAGTAGGTAGACACAAATTCCCAAAGCAACAGCTGCGGAAGGTAAATATTTTTTTTCTCTTGTATAAAGTGCCATGGGTGTCCAGCTTCACTGCACTCTAAAGAGAGAGCTTTCCACTAACTTCAATGGGGAGACGGGGAACCGGCCACGTTTTCCTTTGCTTCATTGAGTACTGTGACACCGAAGCAAAGATTTTCCAAGCCAGGAATAGTATTTCTCATAAAGCAGACACTCCACCCTAGCCCCCAATGAATCATCTTTCTTAC
The DNA here is from genome assembly GCA_028646595.1 of Phalanger gymnotis. Lineage (NCBI taxonomy): Eukaryota > Metazoa > Chordata > Mammalia > Diprotodontia > Phalangeridae > Phalanger > Phalanger gymnotis. Next base: position 291,845,266 of record CM053622.1, on the reverse strand, counting down.
AAAGCTCCTTAGATAGTGTATTTGTTGAGAAAATTATTTTTTTGGACGAATATTGGGGATATGCTTGCTGATCACACGTCCCTTTATGTCTTTGGGAGGAACGAACCAGACTCGTTATGTACTGTCAGGTTCTCTGATTCAATAAAGGAGGAATCGTGACATGAAACCGACATCAACAAACACATATTGGCCGCCCACTGTGTGGACTGCACCGTACTCTGAAGAGACCCACTTGTTTAAGGAATTAAAAAAAAAAATTGAAAAGTCAGTGCCCTGGGCAAGATGAACAGTATTGTTTTCTCTGGATCTATGGTCTCCCTCTAATTTGTTTTTTTTTTGTTTTGTTTTGTTTTTTGCATGGCAATATACTCTGCAAATCGCAGCAGCTTCTTCCAGTTCACCACAGCTTTAGAAAAAGCAAGATTGGGAAGAACGAGGTTGCTCAGGGGAGGTGGGCAGTCGAGTTCCAGACCCCGGAGCCGGGATGCTGCCCGAACGCCCAAGAAATGAGAGTTTCTTCGGAGCTTGGGAGGAGACTGATTCTTTTAAAGACCCGGCTCTGGCTTTCAAATCCGAGAGCACAAAACAAAGACGTCTCTTCACTTATTCCAGGGGCGAGGTGGCTAAAGAAGCAGCGCAGAACTGCTAGTCTGGTTGATTTTGAACAGGCCCATTGGTGTCCACGTTTATATTTTTCAATAATTCCGAATTGCACTTTCAATGCTAACTCTTCACCACATTACTTTTCGGGGCGTGGGGGTGGTTTCAACTTTCTACAGTCTCCAGTTGCCTCTTCTCTAAATCGCTGCCTCTGTTGACCCTCACCATCAAACACTCGTGGACACAGGAGTACGAATTCTTGTACCCTGTAAGGGACTCCCTATGCCCTGATCCCTAGTCATGGAGAAAGAGCTTCTCAAGCAGGTATGGCGAGGGGAGGTGGGTGCAAAGCCCCTCTCCCAAGAAAGGGCTGACCCGAAGGAACAGCGGGAAAAGTGGGCTATAAGGGTAGATACAGGAGCCTAGGGGGAGGATCGGAGTCCGGAAGACCCCGGGACAGAGTGGTGGGTGGGCAAAGGTGCAGCCAGGTGGGTACTTAACCCCAGCAGGGGCCAAGGGCTTCTTCCCGAGTCGCTTCCTTACCTGGCTGTGGAGGAAACCGGCCCTCCAGATTATTATTTTTTTCCAAGACTCAACTGGTTTGTCTCAGTTTCACCTTCATAGAAGGGCTTCCAAGTCTGCGGGGCTGGCTCGCAGACTTCTCTGAAGACACGAGCCAGCGGGACAGGCCATTGGCTCTCTCTGGGACTTCAATGCTTCTTTCTGTCTCAAATCAGGGCTCCCGGCTCCGCGAGTCCTCTCTCCGGCCCCGCCCCGCCCCGCCCCGCCCCGCCCCGCCCCTCCCCGCCCCGCCCCTCCTTACTCCTCTCTCACCCCTCCTCCCTCTGCACTCCGGGGGCCAAATTCCTCCTCCCTCCCTCCCACCCTCAATCCCTGCCTCCCTGATCGAAGTAGTGGCCTTCTGACCTCCAGCTCCGTAGCGGGAGGTCCCAACTCTCGGGCTTCTAAAGGGACACAACTCAAGTGGCCAACTCCCCTACCTCTGTTCCGGACTTCTTCCCCTCCCCTCGCCGAGGAGGGGCTTGTTTTTGAAGAAGGGCAGGGAGAAGCAGAGAAGTGAAGGGACTAGCCCACCCAGCACACTGCTGCACCCAGTTTTCGGAGGTGGTGGCAACTGCAGAAAGATCCCAAAATGTTAGGGAATTGGCTAGAGAGGGATCCTGCTTCCGCGCTGGGGAAAAAGATGCCTTTTTCTAACCTCTCAGCCAAAGCCCTGACTTCATGCACCGGACCAAACAAATTCCTGGCCACAATGCTTCCTAAGGTCTGTCTCCCAGAGTCTCCCGGGGAACGAGTCTTAGTAGGTGAATCACAGCTCCTGCCTTTAGTCGCTATGAACTAGGGCTTAGGCCCTTCGATGTACTTTGTGAGGGTGGAAGGTTTGTGGGAAGAATGAGCTAATCAGGAGTATAGATGGACTTCATTGGAACCTATTTCCCACTCAACTACCTAAGTGGGCAGATTGGTCTAAGGGCTGAACTTGGAGTCAGGAGGGCCCCTTGGTTGACTAGAGTAAATCACTTAATCTCTCTAGGCCTCAATTTCCCCATCTGTTAAATGGGGGTGGGTAGAATAGATGGTGTCTAAGTAAATTCCTTCCATTCATAAATTTATGACTTCTGAAAGCTATCTTGGACACCTACTAGGTACATAGCCCTGGATAATTTTTTCAACCTCTCTGAGTTGCTTCATTTGTAAAATGAAAAGAATAGAGTCTCGGGATCGTCCTGAGCTTCAAACGAGATAATGTACAGAAAGCAGGTTTCAAAACTTAAAGTAACTTATATATATTAGCTATTTACAAACTTTTTTTCTTTGCACAAGGCTGGGGAACTTGGTGAACTAAACGATTTGCCTTTTATGTTTAAGAAAAGCTGAGCAGTGTTCTAGAAACGGCTAAGTTGTAAAAATTCCTAATCTTATGAGTGCTAGTCAAATCAGAACCCAAGAGTCCGACCTAAACAGAGGGTTCTTCTAACCACAGTCTCTCCGGGATTCAAAGGGCAATAGATCTGGAAATCACTTTAGAGTTGATCTAATTCAACTTCCTTTTACAGATAAGGAGATGATAAGTATACAGTTAAGGAGGCCCAGAGAGGAGGCTTGGCTGAGGTAAAGTAACTTTGCTGACTTCACTGGGACCCCATTCCACCAGCCCGAGAAGTTGAGATGGAGCTCCTTGGAAGGACTGCCCCGTAATTCCGATTTTTTTTTTTAATTACTTATTTTTCCTTTGTCTAACTCACCATGGAACACCCAGAGGATAAGATCCAGCAGGACTGGGGTACATCTGGCAGATTTTTGCGAAGAGGGCATGGGAGATCAAAATGACCCTTTCCGGGAACTTACCTTCCAGGCAAACCTCGCAAATCTTTGCGTCGAAGCTAACCGGAGTCCCCTAGCATGTCAGACCCTCCAGCGCCCAGTGTCAGCGTCCCAGCTCAGGATATTTCCATACAGATGCCAGGTTCTCCGCCCCCATTCGGGCTCCGTGATCTATCCAAGATTCTCTTGTTTTCTTTTCCGGCTGCTGAGCTAGCTCTGGTACGTGGATTGTCTTTAACCCTCCGCTCTCCTCCGTTTAGCTGGGCTCTTCTTGGGGTGCAAGTTTACTCTGAGAGGTTGGAGAGAAGCTCTGTAGCCAGACTCTTCCTCCTCTAAGCAGATAAAGTAGGAGCACAATGTCGCATGGAAACGCGTTGCATCCTTCCTTCCTTTGCTCGCTCCACCACCCTCCACCCCAACTCGCAAAGATGTTTGCAGAGGAGGGAGCGAACCCTCAGTACCTAAGCTATTTATTTCCGTGGGGCTAAATGACTTGGTCCAGAGGACTGGTTGTCGTAGCGGCTGCGAGGGCTGGATACTGTCTTTTCCAAGACAGTTGAAATGAATTGAGTTGTACGGAGTCCCTAGGGCTGAACTAGAACTCTGAAACGGACAACTGGTTTAGAGGGGAGAGTTTCCTTATACTTTACAATAGTAATATTCAATTCAACTCAATTAAATTCAACAAACATTTACTAAGCCTTTATGCACCCAAAGCACCGGGCATAAAAAAAACAAAACGGCAGTCCCTGTCCTCATAGAGCTTATATTTTGCTGTGCATAGAGAGGAATGGAGAAAGACGTGTGTGTGCCAGTAAGCAAATACAGAGAAAATACAAAATAATTTCAAGAACAAGAGAATGTCTTTTGGTCAGGAAAAGCTTCATGGGGCTCACTGAGTTGTGCTTTGGAGGAATCTAGGGATTCCATCGGACAGGAGAGAGGAGGGTGTGCATTCCAGACCTGTACATGGTCATGGAGGGGAGAGATGGAATATTCTCAGTCTGGGCAGCCAGCATATCAGTTTAACTAGGAAGGAGAGCTCTTGAAGGGACATTATGGGAAATAAGAATGGAAAAGGAAGTACATTACAAAAATATCACGTAAGCATTAAATAAACATTTCAGTCTCTACTAAGTGGAAGGCACTGTGAGAGGTGCTGTGTATTAACAAGGCAGTATATTGTTCTTCAGGACCTTAAAACCTAATGGGGGGGGGTCAACTTGACTGTGTATCCCTCAGGTAAGGGACTTTCCTGACACGCAAATCAGGCAAGCCACCCCAGCTAAAGCAGCGCCATCTCCTCCAGATCCTGATGGAGTTCCTCCAGGGCCCTAAACCTAGGAGTCTTTGGGACAGCAGAAATTCTAGTCTAGTGGCCAATGACATCATCCAGGGGTTGTTGTTCAGTAGCATCTTGATTCTTCATGACCCCATTTGGGGTTTTCTTGGCAAAGATACTGGAGTGGTTTTCTACTTCCTTCTCCAGATCATTTTACAGATGAGGAAACTGAGGCAAATAGAGTGAGGAGACCTGCCCAGGGTCACATAGCTAGTCTGAAGTCAAATCTGAATTCGGAATGACAAGTCTTCCTTACTTAAGGCCAGTACTCTAACCACCATCTAGCTGTTCTCCTTTGAAGATCCAGCCTGGCAACTATCAGTCAGTCAGGAAATAAACATTTATTAAGCGCCTACTCTGTGCCATCTGCAGTGCTAAGCACTGAGGATACAAAAAAAAAAAAAGCCAAAGACAGTCCCTGCCCTAAAGGAGCTCACAATATGATGGGGGAAGATAATACACTCGAAGAAGCTGAGAAAGAAAGGGAGAGAGTCACTGGTGTGGCATGATGAAGTTCAGAGGACCAACGTCATGGGAGAAATGATGAGATGGCTGGAAGATGTGGGAGGAGCTTCCTGAGGCCCTGCCTTCAGTCTCTCCAATCAGAGGGAGGGGAGGACTCCTGCGCAGGGGATATTGAAGAGGTGGGAGTTTCAAAGTTGGGTGTGATGTTGCAGGATGATGAATTTCTGGAGATTTAACTGCTCCTGAGGTTGCTGCAGACACATCTATTGAAGACCCAAAAAAGAAAGTTCTTGAACACCAAAGCTGTTGGCACTATCAAATGCTTCAACACCAGATATACATATGATCAGTGGAAATGATGTTAAAAGAGAGGCACTGAACCCTAAGGACGGTGGGACATTTCTATTTCACTCAGAGTTGAAACCTTCCATATGCCTTGTCTTCCCCATTAGAATATGATCTTGAGAAGCCAGTCTTACTTTTCCATTGTATCCCAGGGCTCAGCATAGTGCTTTGAAAAGAGTAAGTGCTTAATAAATGTTTGATTCATTCACTCGTTCTCACTCTCTTGGCTACTAGCACTCACCCAGGAAACTTGGGACAGCATATGCATGGTGCTGCCTGGTAAGTGTCTGTTTGAGACCAGCTCCCCACTTGCAAGTAAACAGTACAGAATATTACAGAAGTAGTAGTGGATAGCGTTAGACTCAGAGTCAGGAAGATCTGAGTTCATTCTTCCTCAGACATCAGTAGTGTGACCCTGGGCAAGATACTTAACTTCTGTCTCCTTCAGTTTCTGAATCTGTAAATAGGGTTAATAATAACACCTACCTATCAGGGTTTTATGAGGATCAAATGAGACAGAATGTGTGAACTGCTTTTCAAGCCTCAAAGTGTTATAATAATGTTCGCCATTATTGTTATTCTTAAAAGGAGGAAAACACAACAAATCCTCAAGCAATGCATTATCAGTGAGACTGATGACTTTGCACAGCCCTGCCTTAAATCCAATTCACTTGCAAGTCATTACATCATCTTCCCCATGTTATGTTCCTCTTAGAGAATGAAGGACAAACAACAACCTGTGAGTTAGTAGTAGCTACTCCATAGGAGACCCAACTGTCCACTTCCAGGTGGACAGTGCAGCTTCTTCCTTTTTTGCTTTCTTCCCTTCTTCCTTCTTTATTTCCTTCCTTCCTTTTTTCCTCCCTCCCTCCCTTCTTTCTCCCTCCTTCCTTTCCTTCTTTCCTTCCTTTTTCCTTCCTTTCTTCTGTATTTCCTTCCTTCCTACCTTCCTTCCCTTCCTTCTTCTCTCCTTCTCTCCCTGCCTCTTCTCCCTCTGTCCACACACAGAATCATACCCTTATCTGCGGGTTCTCTGCCCAAAGGAATATGAATTTTGGTAGTTGAAAACTCACAAAATATCTTGAGGTTTACAGGCTAGATTTCTTTTAAGGACCAGCCTTAAACCCAAATCACTCTAGCTCTCATTGATTGGCCAATAATAGGTCTCAGCCCAAGCCTCATTTGATCATTGTTTGGGCTCTGACAGCTCACAGTGAGTATAAATAAAAATTGTTTCTGTTTTGGCCAGAAACCCTGAGGGTCTTCACGTACCTGACTGATTCTCTGCCTCATTTCTTCCTACCTAGCCTTAATTGCTGAATGGGCATTGCTTCAGTCAAGTTGAGACCTGAGGAAAACAGTTTAAAAAGGCCAAGGTCTCCCACTGCATGTGGGGCTATCTGCAGTGGTCCTGATCTGTATCTTGCCACTGGACCCAGATGGCTCTGGAGGAGAAAGTGAGGCTGGTGACTTTGCACAGTCCTCTCTCACTTATATCCAATTCACTTGCAAGTCATGACATCATCTTCCTGATGTCAAGGTCATCTTTAAGAACAAGGACAAAAACAACAATCCCAAAGATACATGCAAATCTTTAGTTACAACACTAATAGCAGGTGTTTCCCTCAAAAAGCACCTCCCCTACATTTTCTGACTTACCACTGTTCTCTGGAGATTGGTGGGGATGTGGCTTTTTATTCTCTTTCCAACTAATAGCAACTTTTCACGATGTACTTCCAGCAGTCTAGGAGTTTCTCAGATAAATCAAGAAAGAGGATTACTTACTGTGACAGTTCCCCTGTGAAGATGTGGGAAATTCCCTCCAGAATCCTTTTCTGTCTACCATTGCCACTCCTACACCTACAAACCCACCTTTCTCCTTACCAGTTATCAGCCCTATCTGTCACCATGTACATCTTGGAGTAGACACATCTTATTTGTCCTAGTTACTTGACAAGAGAGGGGGAAAGAAGCTAAGAACTTGCCAAACATAAACAAAACCAAACTTGGCAAGCTACAACTATCCTCTCATCCTTAGATACAGGTGGAATGGAAGTAGTTCTGGGCTTAGAATGTTTGCTTACTGGGTGACCCATGACCCATGAATCTTGCAAAGCCTCAGCTTCTTTGTAAAATGGAAGAGAAGAGACCATCTATTAAACTACTATATCAGCTAGGTGGCAAAGTGAATAGAGTGCCAAGCCTGAAATCAGGAAGACCTGAGTTCAAATCCGACCTTGGACATTTGAAGCTGTGTGATCCAGGGCAAGTCGCTTAACCTTGTTTGCCTCAGTTTCCTCATCTGTAAAATAAGCTGGAGAAGGAAATGGCAAACTGCTCCAGTATCTTTGCCAAGAAAACCCCAAATGGGGTCATGGAGAGTTAGACATGATTGAAATGACTGAATAATAAATAAGTAAATATACCAGGCATGGTGCTAAGTGCACAGGAATTTAAGTTGCAGTCTGCATCAGTTTTCCTTATCTGTAAATTTGAGATAATAGTAGCACCTACTTCCCAGAGTTATTATAAGGATAAAATGAGATAATATTTGTAAAAGCACTTTGCAAACCTTAAAGCACTATATAAATGCAAACTATTATGATTAAAGAGAGATTAACCTCAAGGATACCTAGGTGGCTGTGTTGCAATTATTATCATATGTGACCCCACAACAGCCCTACAAGCTATTATTATCTTCATTTCACAGTTGAGGAAACTGAGACAGACAGAGATGAAGTGACTTGCCCAGGGTCACAGAGATAGTAAGGATCTGAGGCAAGATTTTAATTCAGGTCTTCCCAGCTCCAGATCCTGTGCTCTTTCTACTGAGCCACCTAGCTCCTCAAGATAATAACACCAAGATAATACCTGTAGTACTGAATCTTGCATGACTCTCCTTCCCCCCAACCAGGCTGGTTGTAAGGATCAAATAAGGTAAGGTATGTAAAGGGCTTTGTAAACCTTAAAGCACTCTCCAAAGGTCATCTATGATTATGAATTATTCTCTGCAGTCTCAGAGGAAGTATCTCTTCCACTCTCAGACTAATCCCTGTGCTATGTAGATCCAGTCCCTCCCCTGGCTCGGAGCACTTTGCTCCCTTATTTATCTCTGCTCTCCCACATCACTTTTGAGCTCTCTCCCTCAAACTGGCCCCTTGCCAGTTCACCAAAGCCTCTTCTGTCTTGGGGGCAAAAAACCCCAACCTGTCCTGGACACTAAAATCCTTTCCGTCTACTCCACTATCCTTTACCTTTTCACTGTCACAATTCTTGAATGAGTGCTATATTCACAATACTCCAATTGCTCATCATTTTCTAACTTAAAAAGCTACTTCTTAACCCTCTGGAGAATGGGGCATACCACATCTCACTGCACACAGGAAAAAGTGTACCTTTGTAATATGGGTTTGCTCATGTTCTGTTTAAAATATTGCCACTACAGCCAATTTTATCCCCTCCTCCATGATATTTTGCTAAGTTTCTTTAGCAGGAGGGAGAGACCTTTTGTCGATGAAGTACGTGTAGTTGCTGTTTTTCAATTGTGTCCAACTCTTTGTGAGCCCATCTGGGGTTTTCTTGGCAAAGATACTGGAGCGGTTTGCTATTTCCTTTTCCAGTTCATTTTGCAGATGAGAAAACTGAGGCAAACAGAGTTAAACGAGTTGCCCAGGGTCACACAGCTTAGTAAGTGTCTGAGGCTGGATTTGAACTCAAGAAGATGAGTCTTCCTGACTCTGGACCTGGTACTCTATCCATTGTGCCACCTAACTGCTCTTGAGGCTAATCTCTCTTTTTTTTTTACCTCTTTGTTTTTCTTTAATATATTTAGTTTTCAGCATTGATTTTCACAGGAGTCTGAATTACAAATTTTCTCCCCATTTCTACCCTCCTCCCCTACTTCAAGATGGCATATATTCTGGTTGCCCTGTTCCCCAGTCAGCCCTCCCTTCTGTCA
>CM053622.1:291813256-291835710 GCA_028646595.1 Phalanger gymnotis | reverse complement strand
CACCCCTGCTGCCCCTGGGGCGGTGGCTGAACTGCAAACTCTATCCTAGTCCCCAGCAGCTTTTCCTGCTAACCTACTCTGTTGTCTTTGGTGTTTGTGGGTTGAGAAGTCTGGTAACTGCTGCAGCTCACTGATTCAGGGAGCTAGGGCACGCTCCACCTGGCTCCTAGTCTGGTTGGTCCGTGCAGCCCACGCTGGGCTCTGCTCTGCTCAGCTCCGATCCTCTCTGCTCCCAGCTCTGTGAGGGATAGACCATACCCAGAGACCATCCAGGCTGTCCTGGGTTGGAGCCCTGCTTCCCTCTGCCACTTTGTGGGTTCTGCAGTTCTAGAATTGGTTCAGAGCCATTTTTTATAGGTTTTCGGAGGGACTTGGTGGGGAGCTCACGCTAGTCCCTGCTTTCCAGTCGCCATCTTGGCTCCGCTCCTGAGGCTAATATCTTTTTAATCATAATAATTTGCATTTATATAGTGGTTTAAGGTTTGTAAAGTGCTTTACAAATATTATCTCATTTTAACCTTAAAATACCCTAAAATACCCTTAAAATACAGATGAGGAAATTGATGCAGACAGTAATTTAAGTTCCTGTGCCAAAGGCTTCACAACCAATAAGTGTGACTTTGAACTGAGTCCTTTCTTACCCCAGGTTTAACTTTTTATTCACTGCATCTTCTAGATGCCTCAAGAGGTATCAAAAGCAAATTCTGTTTATATCTATAGGGGCAAACAACCAAACAAACAAGCCTTTTGAAAGGCTTGGTGACAATCCTTAAAAGATAACTTTTAAGATAAGATGGAAGTATTACTCCAAGAAAGTATACGTTCTCATAAGTAACTTTTCTAGTTAGGGAAATGGTGTTTCTCCACTGATAATTAAGATCATAGTGTCATAGATATAGAGCCGGAAGGCACCTTTAATTTCATTAAAGGGAAGATTTCAAGAATCTCTAATTGTAGAAATGAAATGAAATGCTAATTCCATAAGTTTTTTGTTAAATAAAGCCCAAGGGATTATCTTTTCCCGCAAAAAGCACTGTATAGGGAGACAAGATGAAGCAGTACATTAGAGTACACCTCCACAAAACTCCTCCAAGCAGACCCAGAAAATCATCAGATGACATCCTGATGCGGAAAGCCAGAAAAAGTCACACTGAGTCATTTGTCCACCCCAGGTCAGCATAGGGAAACAAATACAGAGGTGTGAAGACACAGAGGACAAGACCTTGTGTGGAGCACTCCAGTGCCCAGGGAGAGGCTGTCCACTAAGTAGAGAAGATGTCTTGGTCCATAACAGGGCACCACCTGGCCCATGCTGGGACACTGGGATCAGAAAAAAGGTCAGCTTGCAGTGTCGTCACCCACTACTCAGTTGCAGGTCACAGATCCATGGCTGAATGGACCTGTGCCTGGGGGTAATGTTCTAGGGTAAGGAGATTCTGGCACTTTCTTCCTGAGAAAGGAAGAAGTTCAGGAAGAAACAGCAGGAAGTATGTGGCTCAGACCCCACCCCACCCCAGGAGAAGAGCAAAGACTCAGTTCTAGTCTCTAGCCGAGCCAGCAGAGCAATAACCACGAAAAGAATTCCAGACTAAAGGAAAGCTGACAATCCTGCCATTCTGAACCAACAAAACTTTCCAGCTGCCTGAGAGAGATTGAATCCAGCAGCATTTTGCTGGTGCTTAGACAGAAACCCAAGTCAGGAGCTTGCAGAGCTCAGACCAGCGGGACAACAGTCAGATTTTGCCCTGAATCAGACTACTCTGGGAGCACTGAAAGCCTGCAGGTCTCCTGCTTGTCCCTAAGATCTTGGAATAACACAATACTCAGGATACCAACAGAACCAGCCCAGGCCTTCCCTTGAGAGGTGTGGTAGAGTTCAGCCCAAATAACAAGTCCCCAAATCAGGAAGTAAGCTGGGCAAAAAAGAATCCCACTATAATGTTGGCAGGGATGTTCAAAACACAAACAGAAGAGAATAATTTCAAAACATCTATGAGCAATGACTTAGAGAAAACATAGTTTGGGCACAAATTCAACTAGAATTCCTGGAAGAGTTCTTAAGCAAGAGTTTTAAAGAAAAGGCTTAAATTTCTCTAATAAATCAAATGGGAGCAAAAATTGGAAAAAAATGAGAGCTATGGAAAAAAAAAATTGGTACAAGAGATGCGAAACCTTGTTCAAGCCACAAACTCCCTGAAAATTAGAATAGACCAAAAACAAACCATTGATTTCATGAGGTAACAAGAAATGTTAAAAAAAAGTCAAATGTGTGAAGAAAAAAGAAAGGAAGAAAATGGAAGGTATCTTATAGTAAAAACAATGGATCTGAAAAACAGATCGAGGGGAAAAAATTAGGAATCATTAGACTATATGAATGCTATGGAAAGAATAGATTCTTTCCTAGACGCTAGAATGAAAACCCTCTACATCATAGTCAAAATCCTGAGCTATTAGATTGGAGAAAAATACTACAAGCTGCCAGAAAGAAAGAATTCAAGTACCAAGGAGTCATAGTCAGGATTACAGATGATTTAGTAGCCACCACTCTAAAGGAGCAGAGGACTTGGAATATGATATTCCCCAAGGCAAAGGATAGGGGGCTTACAGTCAAGAATAACTTTCCCAGTAGCCAAGAATTGGACATTGAGGGGATGCTCATCAATTGGCGGATGGCTGAACAAGTTGTGGTCTATGAACGTAACGGAATACTATTGTGCTATAAGAGATGATAAACAGGTGGACTTCAGAAAAACCTGGAAAGACTTATATGAACTGACGCTGAGTGAAGTTAGTAGAGCCAGGAGAACATTGTACACAGTAACAGCCACATTGTGCAATGATTGACTTTCACAGACTTGACTCTTCAACAATGCAAGGATCTAAGACAACTCCAAATTACTCATGATGGAAAATGCTGTCCACATCCAGAGAAAGAACTGTGGAGTCTGAATGCAGATCAAAGCACACTATTTGCTTTCTCTTTTTGCTGTTTTTGTTTTGTTTCTTCTTTCTTGTGGTTCCTCTCATTGGTCCTAATTCTTCTTTACAACATGACTAACGTAAAAATATGTTTAATATGAATATATATAGAACCCATATCAGATTGTGTGCTATCTTGGGGAGAGGAAGGAGGAGAAAATTTAAAACTCAAAAGCTTATGGAAATGAATGTTGAAAACTAAAAAGCAAATAAATAACTTTATTAAAAAAAGAATAACTTACTCAGGAAAACTGAGCATTGTGCTACAGAAAAAAATGGACCTTTAATGAAATGTAATATTAAAAAAAGGAACTATAAATTAGATCTCAAGATTTTACTAAATTTAATGATTGTGATCTCCTTGCCTCTCTTTCCTTTAACCAGTAATAATCTAGAACTGAGATTTTTTTCCTGATATTTTCTGAGAGTTTTATATTGCCTATTCCTAATTTTAAAAACAGGAAAATATTTTATACTTTTCTATCTTAAAAAAAGCTAAACTGTTTGTTCTTTGTGTGAAATTTGGTTGATTTTTTTCTATGATCTTTAATACAAAACAAAATCTTTCTAAATTTATACCAAGGTCTTCAAGGTCCTCCTAACAGTGAAATCTAAGCATCTTTCCTCTATTCTTACCCTCATTTTCCTGCTACAGTCTATGTCATTTAACCAGAGAAAAAGATTTCTTAAAGATATCTTCCCTCGTCTTATTGTTTGTTTTGGATTAGAATGGTGATTTCACCGGTATGATATACCAATAGATTTGCATAGTCTAGTCTTAGAAGAGTTGCTTCTCATTATCTCCCACTTCCACTCCTGCAAAAATCTTTGAACTAATCTCCTTGTCTCTATACTCACCTTTTTTAATCCATCCTTCTTATGCATAGATCTGAGCATGACCTATGCATGACCTATGCATGACCTATGCATGACCAGCAGAGGTCACTCCTCTGCTCAAGATCTTTCAATGACTGGTCTTATATTAGCTTTTAATACCTAATACATTCTGGTGCTTTCTTACATTTCCAAACTTATCTGACACTACTACTCACCATAAACACACTACTTTCCATTCCCCCTTGAAGGACAAACAACAGCAACAACATACTGCAACATTCTCACCTTTGGGCTCACATTGTTTCCAAAGGTTGGAATGTTCTCCCTATCCCCATCTCTACTTGCTGACATTCTACCTATCCTCTATGACCAACCTCTCACACTGCCTCTTACATGAAGTCTTCTTTGACCTCTTCAGTAAGAAATTTATCTTTATTTCCTCAAAAAGCACATAACACTTTCTTTGCACCTCTCTTGAGCACTTATATTCTGTTTTTCGTTATTTTTTTTTTTTTGGCGTGGGTTGTATTACACTCTTCCCTTATTTAAAGTGTAAGTGCCATGAGATCAGAGAATAAATCTTATTAACGTTTGCAACAACCCCACCTTTACTTCTCTAGGGCAGCTAGGTGGCACCATAGTGCATAGAATGCCTGCCATGGAGTCAGGAAGGCTCATCTTCCTGAGTTCAAATCTAGCCTCAGACACTTACTAGGTGTGTGACCCTGGGCAAGTCACTTAAGCCTGTTTGGCTCAGTTCCTCATCTGTAAAATGAGCTGGAGAAGGAAATGACAAACCACTCTAATACCTTTGCCAAGAAAACCCCCAATGGGGTCACAAAGTCAAACATAACTGAAACAACTGCACAACAGCAACACTTCCACTTCGTCAAGGGCTAGTAGACAGCAAGCATTTAATAAGTGTTTGTTGAATTGGTGTCCATTAGCTCCCCTCTCCAATCCACCTTTTACATTTGCCTCCCCAACATCTTAGCACCTTAATCCAGGCATTCATCATCTCTCATCAGGACTACTATAATAATCTAATTGGTTTTGTTGCCTCTAGTCTCTCTCCTTTCTAATTCAATTAACTAAAATATTTCTTTTTTTTCATATTGCTCAAAGATTTACAATAACTTTCTATTGTTAATTGGATCAAGTTCAAACCCTTCAATATTTTACACTCAAGCCCTCTCCTATTGGACCCATTTTTCCTACTTAGGTTTCTCCTTACCATTCCCCACTTGTCTTTCTTTATGCTCATTCCCCACCACGTGTTAAGTGATTGGAGCCTGGTCTAGACATTCTATTAGATGATACAAAGGTGAACTTATATGAGCAAACATCTGCTCTCAATTACGGAAGTCATTAATGAAAATGAGCTCCCTAGGGTGCTTGTAACATTAGCTATTTTGGGGGAATATCATCTGAAGAAAAAGCATCTACCCCAAAGAGAACACTAAAAAGAATTCCAAGCATAGGGAATAGCCAGCGACAGTGCCTAGAGTTGAGAGATGTATAAGGAACAAGGAAGCCAACCTCACTGGGTCTCAGATTATGTGGTTGTGACGAGGCTTAGAGTTGGTAGAACAGGTTCAGGTGTGAAAGAACTCACTTAGACCTTCTCTTGTAGCCGTTGGGAACGTTATTGATGCAAAAGCGTCAATAAGACTAGCAATTTACAGAGAGACAGGGGCTTGTTTTTATAAGGACAGGATAAGGGAGACAGGGGAAAATTTATGACCCAGGAAGAGGGAGACAAGGAATTTTGTGGGCGGGGATAAGGGGGAAGTTTTATGGTATTTCATGATAAGGGGAAGAAACTTTAGGACACCTTCAGGTTAGAGAATAAACTAGGGGCTTCACAAAGTCAACCCTTAATATTATTTTTAACTCTTAGGGCACAGTTTGTATCTATATCAGTTGGGGTATAAAGTGTAAGAAGACTGGAAAAGTAGAACAAGTTATGAAGGACTTTGAATGCCAAACAAAGGATTTTATATTTGATCCTGGAGGGGATAAGGAGCCACTGAAGTTTAGTGAATACTGGTCACTTGGCTGTAGAGTGGAAGATGAACTGGAGTGAGGAGAGACTTTTGGCGAGGAGTTTAGCCGCAATGATGGCTTCTCCCTCCTTGGAAGTCTCAAGAAGTGAGGTTCTAATCTCACCCTTAATGTTTACTACAGGGCTGTCCAACCTTAGGTTTTTATTGAAACAATAGACAATATATTTTGATTCGCCATTTCAGTGAGAGCTCTGTGGTAGCTCAGCTTCATTTACTAAAGCATTTATGTAAATTTCTATGCTTGTAGGCAGACAGCACGAATCACACTGTGCCTGTGAGCCCCATTTTGGACAGCCCTGATTTACTATATATGTGACTTTGAACAAACCACAACCTTCCTGGGACTCAGGTTCTTAATTTATATATTCCAATATTGTATATTCCATATATGATCATACGTGGAAATACTTAATTAAACATAAAGAAAAAGCAAGAGGAAAATAAATCTTTAAGTCACAACTATGAATGCTACATACCAGTGTGATCATAGTCTGCCTTATATGACCTTTCCAGTCTTATTTCATATTAATCCCCTTCCAACACACTATATACAAACCAAATTGGCATACTAGTGATTCCCCACACTTGGCATTGCATCTCCTTCCTTTATGTTTTCCCACATCGCCTTCCGTGCCTGACAGGCCTTCTTTCCTCAAATTGTCCTCTCAAAATCCTTGTCACAGCCTTCTGTGAAATCTTTCCTGATAGAGGTTGTTGTTGTTCAGTTGTCAGGGTATATGCCCTGGAAACCCTCTCCCATCATCTCCCAACTTCCCCTGAACTCTCCTTGAATTTTCCCACTAGGTCAAGTCCCTGGTATTTATTTGCCTAAGGCATCAAACCATCCCAGTCAACTGGCCTTTTG
Source organism: Phalanger gymnotis (assembly GCA_028646595.1). Classification (NCBI taxonomy): domain Eukaryota; kingdom Metazoa; phylum Chordata; class Mammalia; order Diprotodontia; family Phalangeridae; genus Phalanger; species Phalanger gymnotis. Next base: position 291,828,963 of record CM053622.1, on the reverse strand, counting down.
TTGTAGCCTATGCCCAATCTCCCAATTCTCTGTTACTCCTAACCTAGCCCAGCTGTCCATTGTCTCTTACCTCCAGATCTCTCTGGCTACTTCCCACCCTTGATCTTATCTAGACTACATTTTTTCTTGGCTACTTTGTCCAGGTCCCCCGAGTTCCCGACCTTCTCTGTTACCTCACAGTCACCTCAGACTACTTGACCACTCCTAGATCCTTCCCACAGTCTTTCTGTAGATAAGATCCATCTTGCCTCCATTAAGATACTCATATTCAATCTGGCCTGCTTGTCAATACAAGTGTCACAAAATGCTCAGATTCCTTAAGAGTCTGGTCAATATGGTGGACTTTTAGAATCATGCCCACTCTGACCAGTGTTCTAATAAATCTTGTCTTTGGCTGAAAGAAGACTTGGGTCTAATTCATTCATGCAGGACTCGTGTGTTGCTATTTCAGGGTCCCAGCACCCCTAAACCTCAACACAGTTGTATCTGACTTCATGACCCCATTTGGGGTTTTCTTGGCAAAGATCCTGGAATGGGTTGCCATTTCTTTCTCTAGCTCATTTTACAGGTGAGGAAACTGAGGCAAGCATTCTTAAGTGACTCGCTCAGGGTCACATAGTAAGTGTCTAAGACTGGATTTCAACTCATGAAAATGAGTCTTCCTGATTCCAAGCCCGTTGATCTATCCATTGTGTCACCTAGTTATATTACCGAGTTATTTGTGAACTAGAGTAACAGAATCTCAGGATTCGAAGTGATCTCAAAGGCCATAGTGGAGTGATGGATTTGAAGTTGGAAGGCTTTGGATTCAGATCCTGGTTCTGCTGCTCCTTGTGTGACTAGGCAGATCAACTAAGCTTTCAGGGCCTTAGCATCCTCCTATGTGAAATGAAGAAATTGACCTAGACTGTCTAAGGCCACTAGGTGGTGCAGTGGACAGAGCGCTGAGTCTGGAGTCAGGAATACCTGAGTTCAAATTTAACTTCAGATATTTATTGGCTGTATGACCCTAAGCAAGTCATTTTAACTTGTGTGTGCTTCGGTTCAACTGGAAAATGGGGATAATAATAGCACCTGCCTCCCAGGGTTGTTGTGAGGACCAAATGAGATAATATTTGTATAGCACTTAGCACTGTGTCTGACACTTAAGAAATGCTTGTTTCCTTCCTTCTAAGTTCCCTTCCAGCACTAATTTAACCTATACAAATGTTCTATATATCCTCAAGTGATCAGATCTTTACTTATGCATGTATAGAAATGCTATCAGATGAAATGACATGTAAAACATTTTACAAACCTTAAAGAGCTAGGTAAGTGCTATTTCTCTTCCTCCTCCTTCATATTATTATATTATCATATTCATTATTTATATTCATTATTCAATTCATATTTTATTATGACGATGATATTGCATCCCTTGGAGAATGTAAGTTCAATCTCATTTTCCTCATTGTATCCTCAGGGCTTCACATAGCCTTGCACATATTAGCTATCTAATAAATCTGTTGGCTTGAAGAAGCAAGAGTTGTATTTAAGAATTTTTCATTCACTTATTCCTTGTAATTCCTATGCCTTAAATGTACCCCAAGAATTACACCCACTTCCATTTACTCTCCTTGTCCTTCCTTTGCCATGTCACCCTGAACAAATTTACTGAATCACTACAACAGTTAACTAAAGACCAACAAATTTAGAGTCAGCCAGTAGCACTAATTGAGAACGTGTGGTGTGTGGCCAGAGGACACAGAACAGAAGACTCAGGCTACCTAGGTGCTTAACACTAACGTCCTGTTCTTTGGCGGAGCCACAGGGAGTTTGGGAAGAGCAAAGCCACACCAATAATGAGGGAGATAGTAGAACCAAAGTTACATTGCTGAAAAGGTCCGGAGCAGCCAGTTAGCCCAATTGCCTCATTTTACAGGTGAGGAAACTTGAAGCCCATAGAGGCTAAATGACTTGCCTGAGGTCACACAGATAGTAAGTTGCAAGGCCTGGGATTCAAATGTATCATTTCAGGGTTGCACCCAATGTAATCATACCCTTTGCCTCTCTTTAGTTATGCTATGGACTTGTAACCTGTTGCTGTTGTTTTCAAGTCTGAACCTTCCCTGAGGGGTGCCCCTCCCATGCTACAATAGCCTCTTAACTGTCTCTCTGCTACTTTTTTTTTTTTGCCCTCCCATGTCACTTCAAGGATGTTGTTGTCTAGTTAAGCTTTGACAAGAGGAAGAATTTTATGAACAATGAATCTTCAGACAATTATAAAAGTAAACTATATCTATCTGTCTATCTATCTATCTATCTATCTATCTATCTATCTATCTATCTATCTATCTATCTAATCTCCACATGCCCACATGCCAAGGGATTAGATGAAATAAGTATTGGCCTAAATTAGAATTTTGCCAAGGGTATAACTAAACCTGTATCCAGTCAGCTGCCAAGTCCTGTTGGTTCTGCCTTCACAATCTTTGGTATCTTTTCTTTTCTCCTCTCCCACAACCATCATTCCAGTCTAGGCACTCAGCACTTCTCACTTGGACTGTTGGTGTTACTCAGTTGTTCCAGTCTTGTCTGACTCCTCATTACCCCTGTGGGGTTTTCTTGGCAGAGATACTGGAGTGGTTTACCATATTCTTTTCCAACGCATTTTGCAGATGAAGAATGAGGCAAACAGGCTTGAAGGGAACTGTTGGCACTGGCAAATGTGGGTAGGGCTAATACACATTTTTCATGGGCCAATAAAAGGTTTGCGGTCCTATGGATTTTTCAAAATGATTTGCAAGACTACTTGAAGATATTTTGCTGCATTCCAGTCTTCTTTCTGACTTTTGTACCAGACCCACTTACTTTGTTATTGATCGTTATAGATCCATAGATTGCCCAGGGTCACACAGCTAGTAAGAGTCTGAGGCCAGATTTGAACTCAGAAAGGTGAGTCTTCCAGACTCCTGGCTCTTTGGACTTTTGTAAGCACCTCCTAATTTGTTTCACTGCTCCTAGTCTTTCCCAGCTCCAATCAATCCTTGACACAGGTGCCCGACTACTATTCCTAAAATTCAGATCTAACCACACCACTGTGTTCTCAAGAAGATTCAGTCTTGTCTCTTGCCTCCAGGACTAAATACATATCCCTATTTCTGCCATTTCAAGCACATCACAAACTGGCTCTAACCTCTCTCCCTATAGTGATCTCATGTTGCTTTTTTTTACATTGCAGCCATATTTGCCCCCATTGCCTGGAATATTTGCCTCCTAGAAATCCCCAGTTCCCTCTAAACCCTGCTCAAATCCCCCACCCCAGATAAGACCTTTCCTGGCCCCCCAATTCTTAGCATGCCCATCTTCCGTGGAAAAAATTTTGAAACTTCTTTGTGTGCATACATGTAGGTGCATGTATACACACATACATACATGCACATATATGATATATATATATATATATATATATATATATATATATACACACCCACAGTATAAGTTCTTTAAAGTCAGAGACTGTTTTGTTTTTGTTTTGGTCTTTTTAGCACCCAGCACAGTGCTTGGCACCTAGGCACTCAACAAATATGTGTTGAATTCAATTGCACTGAACTTTATTATATTCAGCCTCACCTTTCTGTGTCCCTTTTATTTGGTTTTCATGGGAATCTGCATCTCAGAAATGGAAAATATATGCTACAGACAGAAAGGTACTTGTGTTATTTTAGTTTATGTAAACAGGGATTAGCGGGAGGCAGGAATGGCTTGAAGGGAACTGTTGGCATTGGCAAATGTGGGTAGGGCTAATACACATTTTTCATGTGCAATAAAAGGTTTGTGGTCCTAAGGATTTTTCAAAATGATTTGCAAGGCTGCTTAAAGTTATTTTGCTGCATTCCGGTCTTCTTTCTGACTTTTGTACCAGACCCACTTGCTTTGTTATTGATCGTTACAGATTCAAAATCTTCTGTTTAATTTGTCACAGCCACCAAAGACACTCTCTGTCTCTGTCTGTCTCTGTCTCTGTCTCTGTCTCTCTCGCTCTCTCTCTCTCTTTCTCTCCCCTTCTTTCCATATATTTGTATATGAAAAAAATTTGAATATATTACCAATAACAGGAAAGCAGAACACTTCTATGTCTTCAAATGTGGATGTTTTATAATTCGGTGTTCATTATACCTCTTTTGTTTTCTAAATCCATAAGAACATTGTCTTTTGGGTGAATCAATATGCCATTGAGAGGGAATCTATATTTATCATTCCACCATAATGCTTTTCCATTATGGACTACCATGGGAATCTAGTAAAATCCTTCATGAGAATCTTGAGTCCTTCCTAGAGTAGTGGTGCTGTAGCAATATGTGGTAGAACAAAGAAAAAAATTAGAAAAAAAAATCAAACCGGGAGGAGAAGACTCATGGTTATATTTTGAGCCCTCCTGGCTCAGAGTGAACGTCAATGGTAACTGTTTCTCTTTTGACCAGCAACCCTGAGGGTCTTGCCTTCCCAGTTTGATTTTTTTTCCTAATTAAAGGGGCCATCCCTTGATCATTTCCTAAAGAGCCCTATTCACTGAATGAGTGTTACCTCACTCAAAGTGAGAACCTGAAAAGACCTTAGCTAAAAGGGCCAGAGTCTCCCATTGCATCCTGGGCCATTTCCAGTCATTCAGATGGATATCTGGCCATTGAACCCAGATGGCTCTGGAGGAGAAAGTGAGGTTGGTGACCTTGCTCAGCCCTCCCTCCCTCAAATCAAAGTCAACTGCAAGTCATGCCATCATTTTCCTGATGTCATGGTCCTCTTCGAGAACGAAGGACAAACACATCTTCCCCTCAGTATTCATTTCAGACCTTTATCACCTCTTGCCTGGACTATTACAGTAACCTCCTAATTAGTCTCCCTGCTTCAAATCTCTCTTCACTCTCATCTGTCTTCCACACAGCTAGCAGAGTGATTTGAATAAAGCCTGGTTCTGACCACATCACCTCCTCTACTCCATAAACTCCAGTGTCTGACTTTCATTTCTGGAATGAAATGTAAACTCATATTTGGTCTTTAAAAGTCTTCATAACCTGTTCACTTTTCATCTTTTCAATCAGCTTACACAGCACTCCCTTCCATTCATTCTACTTTCCGGCCGTACTGACTTACTTGCTATCTATCCCACAGCTGCCCCATCTTCTATCTTTGTATTGGTTCTCTCTCATGCTTGAAACACTGTCCCTTCTCACCTGTGCCTCTTTAAATCCCTGGCTTTCTTCAAGACTCAGTTAAAGCCTTGACTTCTATTGGAGGTCTTTCTCAGTTCCCCTAGCTGTGAATGCCTTCCTCTCCAAGATTACCTTGCATCTGTTTTGAAGGCAAGGTGTATATACCTATTTATATATTATGCTGTTTCACCTGTTAGAATGTAAGGTCCTTGAGGGCAGGGACTGTTTCTGCTTTTTGTTTGTACCTCCAGTGCTTAGCACAGAGCTTGGCAGATAGGAAGGGCTTGTTGTTTGATTGAGTAGTTTGGAAATCCCTGAACCTGAAGATAGAAGTAGGAAGGAATGTATTGGTGAAGACTAAAAGAGAGACATAAGATGCCCTCATAGGAATATTCTACATATTGCCTGCTAAGAGGAGGGAAGTGTCATGCAGATCTCAAAGCTGGAAAAGAGCAATGATGTAGCTGGGAGCCATGCTACAAGCATGCAGAAAAAGCATTCTACTAAATGCAGAGCTTCTGATTGCTTCTTATCTTGCTTTGCTGAGCTTTGATAGAGGAAGATACTAGGAAACTGCTATTCCGGGCCCATTACGATGAATGTGGAGGAATTGGTTAGGAAAGTGGGCCCTGGAAAAAGTGATTTTGCCATTTTCATTTGTGGTGGGTAACAAGGGTAAAGCTAGAATCTGACTGGTATCTGACCAAGGTAATTCACTCCACTTTGGAACCTGACTGTGGGGCTCAGAAGTCATAAATAGAGAATGAGTGCAAACCCCTCTAACCCACAAAATCCAGCTGCCCCCAGATCAGGCTTCACACTTCATCTAGCATCTACTTCCACCCTGCAGTCCACCCCTTGTTCTGGGAACAGTAGTCACATCAATACTGCCATTGCTTCTGGAAATTGCATGCCAATTATCTGCTCCATTCACCATCTATGACTCTCAAGATTAGAACTCCCTTCTCTGATCCCCGCTGCCCATTGTCTTTCTCCATATGATTATAAGGCCTTTGAGGAGACTGTTTCACTTTTGCATTTTTATTCCCCGTGTCTAGTTTATAGTAGGTGTTTAATAAATGTCTTTCATTCATTCAATCAATCAATCAATTCAAAGAATTCAGAAAAAATATAGGTAAGACTTCTTTGCTTGAAATTCTAAAAGGGAAATTAGCTTAAGATAGATGGGAGGTTCTTAAGAGGGAAATACTAAGGCAATTGAAAATTATTCCACTGAGAAAGAAAAAGGAGAGCTGTCTAAATAATATGAATGAGCTCAGATTTTAAAAGTATAAAAGACAGAACAAGAAGCTACTGAGGATGAAGAAAAAGAAAACCATTACTCATCTTCCGTCCCTCTCCCCTCATTTCTGGAAGGCTGTCTTCCAGGTGTCACCTTACTGTCCCTGAGTCACTTTCTATGTTCCCTGGAGGTCTAACTTGGTGATTATCCCTGTTCTGTTAGCTCTTCCAACAGGTCAGTGGCAAGAGTATGGGTTCTAGGTGGTAACAGTATTCTAGACGTTCTAGTGGGAGAAGTAGAGGGTTGGAAGAACTCCTATTTACTCATTATTTTCTAGAATCTCTTGCAGAACCACAGTATGAGTCAGTCAACAAGTAGGTAGGTCCAATAGGCTGTTATTGCTGCTCACAAGTCTAGCTCAATCACAATTTTATGGCTTATTTGGAGATAATTTCTTTATCTCCATTGTACTAAAAATATCGTTAAAGCTTTGTCACTGAGAAGAGAGCTCCAGCTTGGGATCATGCGTCAGTTTGCCTTAGGCACTGATCAGATGATCATACATATATATTTTCATGGCTCCCAATTTCCTTTAAAAAAAAAACTGTTTACCATTCAAGGTCTTTCACCCTCAATGCCAAATTACTTTTACAATCTTGTCTGCCATCATTTTTCTTCATTTACAGTACGTTCTTGACAAATTAAATGACTCTTGTGCTAACATATACTTTCTCCACCCCACCCCCCACCTTTGACTTTGCTCACAGTGTTCATTGTGGCCAGAGCAACAGCCTCTAAGGAATGCCATTACTGATATCTGTCCATTGAAATCTTACATATCTTATGAAAGACATTTCAAATGTAACCTCTTCCGTGCACCCTTCCAAGATATGCCCCAAATCAGAAATGTCATTTCCTTCCTTGCCACTCATGGTAATTTTTTAATAGCTTACAAAATGGAACATAAATGCATAATGCACTGAAAGAGTTTAATCATACAAAATCTCCCATTACAGAGAGAACAATCAACACGGAGTTAGTCAGTCACTAGACATTTATTAAGCATCTATGTACCAGGCACTAAGCTAAGTGCTGGGGATACAAAAAAGAGGCAAAAGACAGTTTCTGCCCTCAAGGGACTCACAATGGAATGGAGGAGACAACGAGCAAATAAATATGTACAAACAAGCTATATTTACAGAATAAAAAGGAAACAATTAACAAACGGAAGGTACTAGAACCAAGGTGTTGGGAAAGGCTTCCTGTAGAAGATGGGATTTTAGAGTGATTATTGATTAGATATGGTAAACTAGAAATGAGGATTGCTATTCATGAGGAAGGCTTATGACACATGTATTTTGTAGTTGATTTATTAAGCTGTAGCTTATTTATTTACTCCTACTCCTCCTTTCAGAATGAAGCCCTTCCATGCCACAGCAGATGATCTTAATGAGTTATGGCTAAAAAACAAAATGGATCACTTGATGGCTGACCTTCTAGTGACAGCCACTCTGAGCTTGTGCTTGGACAATAGATGTACAGAGTGGTGCTTGTTAATTTTTTTCTTTTTAAAATTATTTAGTATTTTATTTTCTCCAATTACATGTAAAAACAATTTTTAATATTCATTTTAAAATGTTTGAGTTCTAAATTCTCTTCTTCCCCACCCTTTTATTGAGAAGGCAAGCAATTAGATATAGGTTATACATGTTTAGTCACAAAAAACATTTTTCGTAATGAGTGAATGAACAATGGGAAAAGGCACACATGCCACACATGACAGCCTGTCTGTATGTGACAAGCTATCTTGATTATTAGTACAGTTTTTCTTTGGAAATAGAAGCTGACTCAAAAAGAGCTTTCTCTCAGATCAAACCACTCAATTACATTTCTCACTTTTCCCTTCTACTTCTAATTTTAAAGATACTACTTGGAGAGGATAGAGAGCTGGCTTTGGAGTCAGGAAGACCTAAGTTCAAATCTCCTTGGCTGAGGGACCTAGGGTAGATCACTTAACCTCTTAGTGTCCCAGGCAAATTTCTAAGATTCTAAGATGATTGGCTTGGTAGGGAGTTACCTGTCAGTAAGTGACTTCACCAATGAAATAACAGGTCCCATCCCTCCAAAAAGGGCCAAGACTAAGGGCCAAGGCTAAGACTACATATGGCTACTGATAATTCTGTAGGGTAGTATCTGCTTTGTTGTTGTTATTTGTCATTCATTTTTGAAGAGGACCATAATGTCAGGAAGGTGATGCCATGACTTATAATTGGATGTAAGTGAGGGAGGGCTGTGCAAAGTCACCAGCCTTACTTTTTCCTCCAGAGCCATCTGGGTCCAGTGGCAAGATATAGATCAGGATGCCTGGAGATGACTCTTAGTATCTGCTATAGGTATAGGACAACAGGACGATTATAAAGCCAGCATTTACACCTCGGAAACTGGCAAAACCTACAAATCAGGGCATGATTTATTATTTTGTCAGTTGTCTAGACCTAAAAAAGTAATGGAGAAAATGTTAATAGCACAGATTAAATTTAAAAGCATGTCCTTTGTGGTCTTTTCTGGAGAGCTGGTTGTTAAATACTTACCCAAATGCTGGCATGGGAATGAATTATATTAAAAAGCAAGGGAGAGGAAACCTTGGGAAATTCCAATTTGTAGTTTACCAGATCTAATGAACAATTATTCTGATCTGTGTTAATACTTTCCTCTGCAGGGGGAGATTTTCCTCGAAGAAATTCTTTCCATTAGTTACCAAGTCAGATAAAAGTCTCACAAGAAACCTCATGAGAAACTGGCAGTAAGAAAGTAGAAATAAATCTGTTGGGGGTAGGAAGGGGAGGAAGAACAAATTTTCCTTTAGTAATTAATCATGGCTATTTTTCACTGGAGGCTTTGACAGCAGCTGCTCAAGGACATTTATTTCACCAGGCATTTTTTTCTTTTCCACCTTTTATTTTATTTTGTTTTATTATTATTATTTCTTACCAGATTGCAGCTTTTATTTGCACTTCCTCAGTTCTCCGCTCACTGTTTCTATTCTAAACCCCATACACGGTACCCTGAGCTCTGTAATTGTGGTAATGTCTTTCATTACTTCTATGATTCCTTCCTTGGCAATGATTCAGTGGTACTTTACTACCCTACATCCAGCAGAAGTTCCTGAATCTGACCAGCTCTGTCTGACGTTCTGGACAAGAGAGAATGGCTTTGGTTAGAGGAAGGGAGGGACTCAACATTAGTTTCATATTTTATTTTAAAAGGTTATTGTTTAGTCAATGTTTTCTTCCAAGGTTTAACGAGTGTAATGGTGGACTATTAATCACAACATTTTTCCTGATACCATTTAACATGAATATATTATGATGATATTTTTTTAGTAAAAAAAATTAATTTTGATCTGAGTAGAAGTCCATATAATGTTTCAATTTAAAAAAATTCTGAATGTGATCATCAATTTTCATGCAGAATGAAGTCCTAAATTTCCCTTCTAGAATGTAACCGTCAGAAGGTAGGAAATCACGTAGTCTATGTTCCTTGTGTAACTCCACTCCTACCTAAGCCAGTGGCAGTTTTCCTGAAGGACAGCTTGGTCATGCTATGTGTTTGCTCACTGCTTTTGTGGAGGTAGAAATGGAATTAGGTTGGCTGAGAGAACTCTGGACCTGTGGCACTGTAGCTGGTACATATGAGGGATATGTGATGTCAGATTATTGGATGACACTTCAAAGAAGGAGTTTGAGAAAGAAGAGTCGAGATGGTCAAGCAGAGACTTTTAAATGGCAGACAAATGTCCTTGGAACCACAATTATATGGTAGCTCTTACCTTTCCCTTTGACTTCCAGTGCTTTCAGACCCAAGAGAGGACTCTACCCTCTACCCTCATCCTCCATTTTCTCTTTCAAAGAGCTCATTCACTCATGCATTCATTGACCTCTTCTAACATGTATTACTTCTCTATTTTTCTGTTTATTGTTTACTTTGATGAAGATATTTACTAGGTTTCTGTGATAGTCTTGTGTAACCAGTGGGAGCTGAACCAGCCAGAATAAGCTGTTACCTTTCCTTTAAGAGTGACCAGAGAGGTCTCTCATATTGAGTTCAAACTGGAAACTCATTGGCTCTGCCTCCTCCACCTTGCTTCTACTCCAGTTAGGCTCCTAGTTACCTATTGATGTTATAATCATTATATACTTTAACCTTGGATTGATTTACTGATCTTTTTCTTTTTGCCACTTCTGTTTGCTCACAACAATGTTTACTTCAATTGAATAAATATTTATTAAGCATATACTAGGAGCAAAGCACTATGCTAGGCTTTAGGAAGACACAGAAGTTTTAAAAATTAAATTAAATTTTCTAACGTTTAGATAAAAAATGGTCCCTGACACAGATGCATAGATAGCCATAATACATAAATATCATATACTAGAGTGTACTCAATAATAATAATACCTGGCACATATAATATTTAATAATTTACAATGTACTTTATGCATGTTGGTAGTCAGATGGAGCTAAAGAAAGGAAAATTATAAAAAGTCACAGGTTGCTGAAGGAGCAGAAACTCAGGAAATCATCACAAAGAAAGGAGTCAAGACTCTAGGAGAGAGGTTACTTTGTCCAATCTTGGACAGGATGTGGGGATAGAAGCAGCGCAGCTGAAACTTTCCATCTATAGAGATTCTGAAATGGCAGTTCTGTATCTTCTTTCACTCTTTCAGCTCCTTAGTGGGAGTCTGAAGTCTTTTCTTTTATCACAGGGAGAGTTTGTTTACTTTTGTTTGTTTTAAATGTTAACTTGTCTTTGTAAGCAATATTAAACACTAGCATTTGCTAGTAGGGATATACTTATTGGGAAAATGAAAGATAAACAGTAACAACTTATTGGGAATATAGTCCCTAGAGAAGAAAGACTGATCTAACACTGAGTTGTTTTGCCAAAAGCTTGTCTTTGGTTGGGGGCTTGGAGCTAACAAAAAAGATACATTGATTATCTTATACTGTTTACCATAGTGGAGTTATTTATATTGGGAAATCCATCTGGGCAATAACATTGGTTGAGTAGCCTTGATCACTGTACCATACCTTCCTACACTTACTTCATTTCATGTCTTCCTTACAACATCCATTTATTTAGGCAGGACGAGGACCATTGTCCCCTATTCATAGGCACAGAAACAGACTCCAAGAGGTGCAGTAAATCTTTTTTCCAAATAGCTTAAAGAATATTTTGACTTAAATATTATTTTAAAAACCTTTTTTGCATCTTTTGTTTTTATATCTCTTTCATTCCCAAGTCTAGCCCACCCTGTGGCCCAATAAGCTATCTCCTGTGGCAAAGAATAAAAAAGGTAAAAAAAAACCCCACAGTTTGGCAAAACAAACATGTCAACCAAATCTGACTATATACAGTGTCCCACACTAATAATTCCTGTGTAAAGAGAAGGGTACACTTTCTCCTCACTTTTTTTGAGGGCAATATTGATCAACATAATTATCCAACGTTGAGTTTAATTTTTGCTTCTGTTGCTCTTTCCATTTACATGAATGTAAGAGAATACATTACTAAATTAACTAAGGAACAAATCCTAGAATGCAAATACAGCATAGTGTTTGTCTTCAGACCCAGCTTGATTCATCTCTTCCATGAAGCCTTCCCTGACTACTAAGCTGTACTTTCTCACAGCAACCTTTCTCCATGCTGAAGTCATAGAATTTATCACATACTTTAGCATTTAATTATATATACTGTCTTTGTTTGCTCTGTATTTGTTTCATGTCAATCATTTGTAGTGGAAAGAGCTCTGGATTTGGAACCAGAAAACCTGAGCTTAAACCCCATCTCTGCCTCTTACCACGTGATATTTAAACAAATCATGTCATATCTTTGAGTCTCAGTTGACTCATTTGTAAAAAGGGACGCTTAGACTGGATGATCTTTAAGGGTCCTTCCAGCGATGAATATATCCACAGTTTTATAAAGTCCTTACTGAATGTTTACTATGTTCTCTGTGTTAGACAATATTAATGTGAAATAGAGAACAGGAAATAGCACTGTGGCAACCTGGGTTCCTGTTACAGCTTTTCTGGTAACTTGCTATGTGACCATATGTATCATTGATCTCTCTAAGCCTCAGTTTCCTCGTCTAAAAATGAGGGTATTGGACCAGGTGATCTCAAAGATGCCTTGATTCTCATCAAGAGTCCATGCTGCATTGTGGGTGGAGTGCCGGACTTGGTGTCAGGAAAACCTAGGTTTGAATCCCATTATTTACTAGTTGGAGTTGGGCAAGTCACTGAAGCCTTCTGAGACTCAGTATCTTCATCTGTAGAATAGGCAATAATAGCATCTACTTCGTAGAGTTGTGGAAATCAAAATGATGTAATAAATGTAAAGTGTTTTACAACATTGAAATATTTTACAAATGTGTACAGCTTATTATCAGATGGAAAACTATGTGCTACTATGGTTTAGAAAAAAGAAAAATACACGTGGACTCGTGTGGGAATTAGAGAAAGTTTTGTGGAAAAGATGGAAAGGATGAGCAAAGCCATCTCTACTTTCGGAGAAGATCATGAATAAAACCTCTGTGGAGAGAATCTTCTCCCAGCTCTATGATTACGGTGGGGAAGGTAACTGAGGAACATGCCTGTGTTAGACTTTCTTGAGTCAGTCCTTCATAGCAACCACTAGCTGGGCATAATCTAAGCCCTCAACAGGGCAGTTTTGTTGATGTCTTTTGCTTTTAGATCACAGTCGCCTGCAGATATTCTACTCCTCTCCAACCTCCAAAACCCAGTAAATCTTCTCTTAAAGTCACATGCATCCAACCCAAACATCTATCAGAGATGGAGCTATTGCTATTTAGTCGTTTCAGTCACGTCTGACTCTTTTGGATCCCATTTAAGGTTTTTTTTTTGGCAGAGATACTGGAGTGGTTTGCCATTTCCTTCTCCAGTTCATTTTACAGATGAGGAAACTGAGGCAAACAGGGTTAAATGACTTGCCCAGGGTTGCACAGCTAGTAAGTGTCTGAGGTCACATTTGAACTCAAGTCTTCCTGACTCCCTGCCCAGCATTCCATCCATTGTGCCACCTAGTTATTATACTATGTTAAACTGTATTCCCCAATCCAACAAGGAAGGAGAGATGCATTTCCTTATTTCTTCTCAAGGGTTAAGATTAGTCATTATAATTAAAAATAAGTTTTGCTGATGCTTTGTTTTTCCATCATAAACATTTATAGATTATCCACACTCCATGAGAGGCAATATATGTGTGTGTGTACATATATGTATGTAATAGATAATAATGTCAACCAAATAAGCAAGACCAGTGATATAGTGATTCCATCTGAAAGTGCTCTCAACATTCTACATTGGTACCAAACCCCTCCCACCTCTTTATTTTAAAACAAATTAACAGAAATCTATTTACTCTTCCACCCTACCTCCATTCAATGGAGGATAAAAAATAAAAAACACATTCTTTATAACAAAGATGCCTGGTCAAGCAAAACAAATTCCCTTGATGGCAGCGTGCAGAAATATATGTTAAGTTCTCTACCCTAACTCCGTCATTCTAGTTATGGATAGCTTATATATCACTGGTCCTCTGGAATCATGCATAGTAATTATATTGGTCACAGTTCTTAAGGCTTTCAGTGTTTTTACTGTGTTGTTGTTATTGTAAAAATTGTTCTGGTTCTGTTCCTTTCATTCTGCATCAGTTTTTAAGTGCCTTCAAAATGTTTTTTTTTTAAATTGATGTTGCAGCGTGAAATGGTGGTCATTACAATTTTAATAAGGTTTTTGCTGATCTGTAAGAGGATGATGACATACCCAACAGCTATTAGAATCACAAAATATCAGGGCTGGAAGAGACTTTGAAAGTCATATAGTCCAAATACTTCATTTTACAGATGTGGAAATAGAGGCCTAAAGGAGTGGTCTGATTCTCATACAGTTAGGAAGAGATAGAGCCAGGATCAATCAACAAGCATTTATTAGGTTCCAGGCATTGTGCTAGATATTGGGGACACAAAGATAAAGATGGAAATAATTCCTGCTCTCAATGATGTGTATATATTTATGTAGAATTAATACGAATGAGAACAAAGTAGTTGAATGCAAGGTAGTGAAGGAAGGAATATAATGGGAAGTAGATCCGAAACAGACCTTAGAGATCACCTGGCCCATCATCATTTTATAAAGGGACTGAAGTCAATAGAGGCTAAATGACTTGTCTAAAGTCATGCAAGTAGCAATAACAAGGTGTTCTGACTTGATGCCCTGTGGTCCTTCCACTTCACACATTGCAAGGCAGACATTCACAAAATTACTATGCTGTAAATTTCTTTTCTGACTGTAGGCTGTATATATTTTTCAGATATGCTTAGACACAGAAAATATAACATTAATAAATCAGAATTAGCTATTTCTTTCCTTTCTGCAATATTGTCTATAATTAGATGGCATCACAGATGCTAGGCAAAAATCTCACTAGGGGTCAAATATATAGGAGAAGAAATTAAACTAAGGAAAATAGGAAGTATCTGAAGGTGTTTTCCTCCTACTCAGTTG
Source organism: Phalanger gymnotis (assembly GCA_028646595.1). NCBI lineage: Eukaryota > Metazoa > Chordata > Mammalia > Diprotodontia > Phalangeridae > Phalanger > Phalanger gymnotis. Next base: position 291,813,939 of record CM053622.1, on the reverse strand, counting down.
CTTTTTCCTTGACAATAGTAAGAAATGGGACACCTAGGTGGCACAGTGGGTAGAGCACTGGCCCTGGAGTCAGGAGGACCTGATTTCAAATCTGGTCTCAGACACTTGACATACTTACTAGCTGTGTGACCTTGGGCAAGTCACTTAACCCCAATTGCCTTGCCTTCCCCCCTCCAGAAAAATTCGTTGACAATAGTAAGAAATACTGTAGTACTGATGACCAAATTTGCCTTTCCTGGACTGATGAATAGCATTTGGGGGATTCAGAAGTAGATTGCTTTAACATTCATGGTTAGCATCTGGCATCGTGGCAAAGGCCAACTACTGTAGAGGCTGAAGGTGGTAGATCTCTTGAGCCCAGGAGTTGGATCAGTTGGATCTGATATTCACACAAAATTCAGCATTGATATGACTGGAAGTGAGCCAGGAGGAGGGAAGAAGAGATGATGATCAGATTACCTAAAGAAGGGAAGACTTGCCCAGGTCAGAAATGCAACAGTTTAAAGTTCTCACGTTTAACAGGAGCGAGTTTGGCCTGTACAAAGTCCCTGCAATTCCAGCCTGGCTGAGGTAGTGAGACAGTGAGAGCTGATATTTAAAAAAGAAACTTTTTTAGGAGATTTTGTGTCTTGTCAAGGAATTAAAAAACAATAACCCTATTATTTTTTTTCAAAATATTTGAC
>CM053622.1:291791487-291812756 GCA_028646595.1 Phalanger gymnotis | reverse complement strand
GAGTTTTTCAGTGGGGTATGACTGCTTGTAGAGTATAGAGTACTTTGTCCCAAGCTTGAAGGGCTGTGCTATTGTTTTCAGAGCTATTTCTACACAGCAAGCTCTGCCACACCAGCACTCCTCCTCCCCCAAGAGCCACCAGCCCGGACTGGACTCAGATCTAAGCTGGCTCTGCATTCCCTCTCAGATCCACCAATTAATTCCTCCCACCAGGTGGGCCTGGGGCTAGAAGCAACTGCTGCTGTAGCTCTGTAAGCAGTCTCAGAGCTGCATTACCTCCGCTGCCCCCGGGGTGGTGGCCAAACCACGAACTCCTTTCAGTCTGTTCCCGAAGCTCTTCCCACTAACCTTCTCTGTTGTCTTTGGTGTTTGTGGGTTGAGAAGTCTGATAACTGCCATGGCTCACTGATTCAGGGAGCTAGGGCCTGTTCCACCCGGCTCCTGGTCTGGTTGGTCCAGGCACGGCTCATGCTGGGCTCTGCTCCTCTCTGCTCCCAGTTCCTTTCGATAGACCTCACCCTGCAACCATACAGGCTGTCCTGGGCTGGAGCCCTGCTTCCCTCTGCTATTTTGCGGATTCTGCAGTTCTAGAATTTGTTCAGAGTCATTTTTTACAGGTGTTTGGAGGGACCTGGGCAGGGAGCTCATGCAAGTCCCTGCTTTCCAGGCACCATCTTTCAGTGTTCTTTTAAATTTATATTATAGTCATTGAGGATGCCTTCTGATTTTGTTTATTTCACTCTGTATTAGATCATAACATCTTCCCATGTTTCTCTGAATTCTTCATAGTTATTATTATGCCTTTTTGTGTATATATGCTATATTTCCTCTGTCCTGCCCTAGTACATTGTAAACTACTAGATAGCAAAGTCTGTCTCTTATTTTAAAAAAATCATGTGTTCTCAGTGCCTATTAACTTAATAAGTCTTTATTGAATTGAATTGTATCAAAAGGTATTATGGGAAGTTGGAGCCAAGATGGTTGAGAAAAGGCAAAGGCAACTTGCCTGAGCTCTCCCCAAAACCTCTCCAAACACTTTTAAATAATGCCATAAAACAATTCCTGGAGCAGCAGAAACTACAAAAGGACAAGGTGAAATAATTTTCCCATGAAAGACAACTTAGAAGGTGAACAGGAAAGGTCTGTCACCCCTGAGAGTGGTGCACAGTCTAGCACAGGCCATGCCAGCAAAGACCAGGCCCCCACAAACCAGGAGCAGGCCTTGGGAGCCACTGAATCTGTAGTGGCAGTGACCACTTCCGAGGCTCCCAGCCCACAGATGGTAAGGCGGTCAAACAACTAATCAGAAGGAGATTACAGGGGTCTCTTTGCTGGCACTAGAGGCAGGACTGTTGCTTTGCCCATACTCACATCTGGGTCACAGCCCTGGGTGGCAGTCCCAAGGTGAGGAGGGACACTAGCACATCAGAGCTTGTGGTCTCAGTGGAACATGGACCCTTGTCACAGTTACAGGGCAGAAAAGAGTGCTTGTGTTCACTCATAAAGCAGAGCACAGGCCAGAAGAGTAGTAAATACCTCTCCTTAGATCATACCACCTTGGGAGAATGGAAAAATTACAGGTCCCTAGAGGTATCTCTTAAAAACAGCTACACAAAACCCCTGAAGCTTGGGATACTGCACCCTCCACCCTGGAAGCAGAACCTCACTTTAACAGAGAGTTAAAAGTCAAGAAACAGACTAGAAAAATGAGCAAACAACAGAAAAATATTCCGACTATAGAGAGTTACTATGGTGACAAGGAAGACCAAAACACACACTCAGAAGAAGACGACAAAGTCAAAGCTCATACATCCAAAACATCCAATAAAAATATCAATTGGTCTCAGGACATGGGAGAGCTCAAAAAGGATTTTGAAAATCAAGTAAGAGAGGTAGAAGAAAAATTGAAAAGAGAAATGAGAGTGATGCAAGAAAATCATGAAAAACAAGTCAGCAGCTTGGTAAAGGAGAGTCAAAAAAATACTGAAGAAAATAATGGCTTAAAAAACAGACTAGGTCAAATGGTAAAAGAGGTGCAAAAAACCAAGGAAGAGAAGAATGCATTGAAAAGCAGAATTGACCAAATGGAAAAAGAGGCACAAAAATTCTCTGAAGAAAAGAATTCCTTAAAAAGTAGAATTGACCACATGGAAAAGCAGGTTCAAAAGCTCACTGAAGAAAATAAGTCCCTAAAAATGAGAATTGAGTAAATGGAAGGTAATGATTTTAAGAGGAATTGACAAACAATAAAACAAAACCAAAAGAATGAAAAAAATAGAAGACAATGTAAAATATCTCACTGGAAAAACAACTGACCTGGAAAATAGATCCAGAAGAGATAATTTTAAAATTATTGGACTACCTGAAAGCCATGATCGAAAAAAGAACCTAGACATCATCTTTCAAGAAATTATAAGGGAAAACTGCCGTGATATCCTAGAACCAGGGGGTAAAATAGAAAAGGAAAGAATTCACTGATCACCTCCTGAAAGAGATCCCAAAATGAAATCTCCCAAGAATATTATAGCCAAATTCCAGAGCTCCCCATTCAAGGGGAAAATATTGCAAGCAGCCCCAAAGAAACAATTCAACTAGGGTGGAATCAGTCAGGATAACATAGGATTTAGTAGTTTCTACATTAAAGGATCAGAGAGCTTGGAATATGATATTCTAGAGAGCAAAAGAGCTAGTATTACAACCAAGAATCACCTACCCAGAACAACTAAGTATAATCCTTTAGGGGAAAATGGACATTCAATGAAATAGAGGACTTTCAAGCATTCTTGATGAGAAGACTAGAACTACAGAGAAAAATTTGACTTTCAAATACAAGACTCAAAAGAAGCATAAAAAGGTAAATAGGAAAGAGAAATCATAAGGGACTTAATAAGGGTAAGCTGTTTACATTCCTACATGGGAAGATGATACTTGTAACTTGTAAGACTTTCTCATTATTAGGGCAGTTAGAAGGAGTATATATACACAGAGGGCATAGGAGTGAGTTGAATATAAAGGGATGATAAAAAATAAAATTAAGGGGTGAGAGAGGAATGCACTGGGAGACAGGAAAGGAAAAGTAAGGCAGAATTGGGGCAAATTATCTCACATAAAAGATGCAAGAAAAAGCTTTTACAGTGGAGGAGAAGATGGAGGAGATGAGGAGTGAGCAAACCTTAATCTCATTGGAATTGGTTCAAAGAGGAAATAACATACACACTCATTAGGTATAGAAATTTATCTTACCCTACAGGAAAGTAGGAGAGAAAGGTGATAAGAGAAGTTGTGATAGAAGGGGAGGTGGCGGATTGGAGGAGGCAGTAGTCAGAAGCAAAACACTTTTGAGGAGGGACAGGAGAGATTAAAATAAAAGGAATGGGTGGGGGAATATAGGATGGAGGAAATACAGTTGGAAATTTTAACTGTGAAAAAAATTTTGAAGCACGTTTCTCTGATAAAGGTCTCATTTTCCAAACATATAGAAAACTGAGTCAAATTTGTAAAAAATAAGAGCCATTCTCCAATTGAAAAATCATCAAAAGATATTAAGTTTTCAAATGAAGGAATCAAAGCATTGCCATGTGAAAAAATGCTCTAATCACTATTAGTTGGAGAAATGCAAATTAAAACAATTCTGAGGCACTACATCATACACATTACATTGGCTAATGGGACAGAAAAGGAAAAAAAAACATGTTGGAGGGGATTTGGGAATAATGAGACATTAATGCACTATTGGTGGAGTTGTGAGCTGATTCAACCATTCTGTAGAGAAATTTGGAACTATGCCCAAAGGGCTATAAAACCATGCATCCCCTTTGACCTAGCAGTGCCACTACTGGGTGTGCATCCAAAAAGAAGTAAAAAACAAAAAAAAGGAAAGGACCTATGTGTACAAAAATATTTATAATAGCTCTTTTCTGGTGGCAAAGAAATGGAAATTGAGGGGATGCCCATCAACTGGGGAATGGCTGAACAAATTGTGGTATGTGATTGTGATGAAATATTACTGTGTTATAAGAAATGATGAGCAGGCTGTTCTCAGAAAAATCTAGACAGACTTACAGAAGTCAATACAAAGTGACATATACTATTTGCAAATTAACAGCAATATTGTAAGATGATCAGCTGTGAATTGAATTAGCTATTCTCAAGAATACAATGATCCAAGACAACACTGAAGGGCTTATGATGAAAAATGCTATCCATCCCATAAGAAAGAACTGGTGGTGTCTGACTACAGATTGAAGCATACTTTTTTAACTTTATTTTTCTTGAGTTTTTTTTTGTCTATGAGTTCTTTTACAACATGACTAATGTGGAAATATGTTTTGCATATGTATAACCTATACCTAACTTGTTTGCCTTCTCAACGAGAGTGGCGGGTGGGAAGGAAGACAGGAGAGAGTTTGGAACTCAAAGTGTTAAAAACAAATGTTAAAAATTGTTTTTATATGTAATTGGGAAAAAATAAAATACTAAACAAAACAAAAAAGGGGTATTATGTGAGACTTTTTCAAATGTGTGGTTGAAATGCCCAGCCCACTTTCTATTGTAGGTTCAATTTTTTGATTTTAAGTTATTTTCACATCATTAAACTGGAAATCATAAAAAGACTGCTTCCCAGATATGTTTTCCTTTAAAAAATTTTTTTTGTTCTTCCCAGCAAATCTTATAGTCTTTTTATTCTTAATGTTTTAAAAAAGCTTATTCTGAATCTTTTTTTAATGTGCTCATATTTTGTTATGTTTCATCTTTTGTATGTATTCTCTTAAAATCTCAACTCTTCAGAGAGTAGCCTATGCAGTTATAGCGATTTCACAGATAATTAAAGATGGAAGAAACCTTAGTTTAGTCCAATCTTCTCCTTTTATAGGAGACGATAACCATGCTAAGTTTCCAAAATGATCACCAACTCTTCTAGCCTACTTACTGACAAGCTTGTCCTTATAGTACTTAATTAGGTCATTAATTACTTCCCAACTACCTTTTGAAAAAGAAAAATCATCAGCAAGGTGAAATCTTATCAGATACTTTGCTTTTAACTTCTAACAGAAATACAGATAATTCTTGTCTTGCCTCCATCATTACATGCCTACTACCTGCCTTTTTCAGGCCACATGATAAATAACTTTCATCTGCACATGAAAGTATTAGAGGTTGGCATGTCCTGGATTGATAGTTTTGTTGAATATCAAGACCAAAAAGTCACTATCAATTACATTGGACAAGGAAGACGGGGAAAGAGGTTTAAAGGAGATATGCTACTGGATGACAGACAGAACTCAGCTCAGTACAATTTCCATAAGATACTCTTAAATTATCGGTGATCATTTTTCATTTCTGTAAAAAAGTGGGAAATCGCCATGTTTGTCTCCTGAAAGTTCAAATTGGAAAAAAAAAGTCAAGCTCTAAATCAAGTAGCAGCCCCAGTATTTCTTAACCACCGCTAACAATGGGAAGAAATGTGGATATTACTCTCCTAGAACTGTGTGACTTTGGTTGAATGAGGCTTTATTAGCTATGACAATCTTCCCAAGCCATTCTAGGGATCATCTTCCCAGATCCACTTTCACTTTACCTTTCTCTAAACAGAGAGTGCCCTCTTTGGAGAAAAATAACTTTTCCAGTTCATTTTTGTTTTTAGAACTCTTTAACTCTGGGCTTTCTGAAAACATTTAGATGACCAAAACCAGTATGCCCCAAACTGGGGAGAGAACAGTGGATCTTTCTCATCTATGAAATTGTGTCACAATACCTATAACTCCTTACCTTCCAGGATGTTGTGAGGAAAATATTTTGTAAATTCTAAAGTGCTACATAAACATGAGGTATTATAATTACATTATCACATACGTATCAATTTTACCCTTTATCTTCAAACAAGTACTGAGTACTTACATGTCATTACAAGAATATTTTGAGGCATTAATGTTTCTTCCCATTCAGGTCCTACACATCTACAGTTTATTTATAGCAGAAAAATATTTAGAGGCAGAACTTGAAGGTGTTTTTTTTCTTTTAAAAAACAAATCAATGCTATTAACCAAAAAACAGTTCACAAAACAAACATAAACCAATCGCTTAACAGCTACTTATTTATTTGACTTTACACTGAAAAGTCAACTTACAATAAGCCAATCACAAGAAAAATGTTCAACTGTGCAGAATGAGTAGTGATTCCACAGTGCACATTAAGACTTTAAGGAGCCCACTGAAATAACAAATACTGACATACATCTATTACCTTTAAGAAAATCAGCATCCCTCTCAAAACATGATTTGAAATTAGGTAACTATATTGTTGCTTGGCTCAGGATAGTCCATAGTATTTTACAGTCACTATCAAAACAAGGCATAATTTTACAATTAACAAGAAAAAGTTCTCAAATTGAGGTATTCCTTTAAGAATCTTTTTTTTTTTACTGAATATATTACTATATCATGTGAGATAATTAGATTTGGACTATTTAAAAACTTGAGAAAATATACAAAACGTCCAAAGTTTCCAATGGATGTGCTTTTCCCAAACAATTTAATATAAACCATAAAACCAAGGTTTTTTTTTTTTAAGCTCCCAAAGTAATTAAATATCATTGGAATGGGAGGGATGGAGGTAAAGGATTCACATACGGTCAAACTCTCACAATTAATATGCTACAGTGACTTTTTTTCTTTTTAGGCTAATTATGAAATATGATTTGATTTAGTGCAAGATCTGTGCACTACTTATGTACCTGGAACATGGATGCTATTTGGGAGACGCATCTGTGCCAAGGAATATCAACTATGTCACGGTAAAAGAAATTCAGAAAAAAAAGAGCTTCAAATTAAAATTACTCTGCATATGCCTATCACCACATCAAACTTGATGAATCCACTGAATTATTTTGAAGTGTTGCTTTGTTTTTTTTTAGTCTAGGGTACCTTGAGGACACAGTGCTTTAGTGTAAGTCTCCCCCCTCCCCCCTTTAGTGAATTAGCATATTAGAAAAATGCTCCAGACACAGGAGACATTAACCAGAGGCAGGTGTCATGCACAAAACTCCTGGACTTTCTTCTCTATTAACACAAAGATCTTTCTGAGAGGAGTCTTTGTCTAAATGAGTGGTATTGTTCTGGGGAGGATACGGACAGAAAGAAAACACAGAATGAAGATGTCTGAGTTGGAAAGGGATGAGGGAAAGTGAAGAGTAACTTCTATTTGATTAATCAACAAGCATTTATTAAGTGCCTAATGTATGCCAGGCACTTGGGGTACAAAGGAAAAAAATTAAATAGTTCCTGCCTTCAACAAGCTTATGTACTTGATGTCGAGAAAACTACAAAGATTCAGGTATGGCTTAATTCAACTCTTCTCTCTCCAATGATGCCTGTAGAGCAGACATTAAACCTTAAGGGATTTTCTTATAAAGCATTGTTGTTACATAGGAATGGCCAGAGAATATTTATCAGAAAACATTATTATTTACAAAATATGGAGCTATTTTAAATAATATTTACAGGGTACTGTTAGCACAACATCATTTTGCTTTTTGAACCCTTTTTTGTAATGGTACTTAGTGTAAGGATCATGTGTTGGTAGCTTCTTTCTTAGGAAGAAAACTGAATCGGCGGGGGAACCCAACATCTTGTCTCTGATAGGATGGAATTATCTTGTATAAATGAAGGAAAAGGAGAAAGTTTTCAATTTTAATAAGCTGAAAGAATATCAAAACTTCAGGAAAGGACAGGGCCTGGACATATAATTTCATTGATATAGGGAATTCCTGGATGAAGAAATCCCTCTACCAATAAAGATACAACTTATTCTTTTCTACACCTTATGGTCTCAGTGGGTTGACTAGAGCACTGTGAGGATAAGTAACTAATCAATGGTCATACAGTCAACCAAGTCACTGCCAGGTTAGTGACAGCAATTGAATTCAGGTCTTCACTGGCTGTGAGGCCAGAACTCTATCCACTACATAATCCTGCCTTAGTAGGTACAGCATCTGATATTGGTTTAAAATATGACCCATGTGTTAAACGCAGTGCATTATAGAGTCTTTAGGAGTCCTGCTTCAAAGGTAGTTGAATGTTAAGAATATTTCAACATAAAAGTAAATCTAAACCATTTTTTTTTCTGGGGGCAAGGGGGGATGATGTACTCTCTTTCCTGGCTATAGGGTAAGTAGTCAGTCTCAAGAGATTTTAGTGCTTTTGTGTACCTTAAAGGCACCAGGGATGGAAAGGAAAAAGGAAGGAATTCTACACTCATCTTTTCAGCATGGATACAGCAAAAATCAGAGACCATGGTTGGTGAAAGGGGAAGCCATCACAGCACCATTTAGACAACACTGCCATCCAATAGCTTCATTACTGTGGGGTTGAAAAGCCCGTGCTTTTCCCATGCATTCCCGTGCAAGGGGAATATTGAGTTTTCCTAGTGGATCAGCCCATATGGACAGCACCTTGCTGCGGAGGCCTGAACACTCCTTCCTTCAGTGAGCAGGGCATTGGTCCTACTGGTAGAATAAATATGAGGCTAAGAGGTGTTAGGCTATAGGGTGCTCATCTCCCTTTGGTACTTAGGAGGTAGTTAGTTCATGCCCTCCAGAAATAAAGATGGGAACAGAGCTGTTTAATTTTTAAAAAATCATTCACCTATGATTAAATTAGAGATCTTTCTGATAAACCTGGAGAGAAATAAAGAATTACAAAAAGTTAAACCCAGAGCCTCAGTCAATATTCCAGAAAAAAATTATAGTGCTATATTACTGAAGATAATGGCATATTGTTAAAAACTAGCATGTGTATGGCCATGGTTATTAGAAAACATTCTATAGGAAGATTTAAGTATTTCTATTTCTTCAACATTTATAATTTTATAAGGGGCATCAGATATAGGATTTATATACTATCCTGATTAGATTGTTTAATGTAAACAAAGCACTAATATGGTAGAAGAGGCAGACAAACAGCAACCACAGTTTGAACTCTCAATATATCCTAGATACACAGTAGCTTTAAAAAAAGGTCCTAAATAGAATCTTTCTATGGTATTCCTTTTCCCTCATGAGATTTAAACCATATATATAGACATATATTTTTTTTGTAAAATGTTTCTTATCTAGAAAAGTACTACCGTAAACATTAACTTTGGTTAAATTTGCCCTCCAAAATATATGAAACATCTAGTTTGATCTTTACAATAAAAGACAACATGTAACAAAATATATGCTTAAGTATATAAGATTTTTTACATTTTATTTCTTCAACATTTAAAATTCAAAATTATTTTTATGATAGACAATGACAAAATGGACATGACTATTCCCGTTTATTCCCCCACCCTCCCACCATATACATTCACAGGCTTCAACAGCTGTTTCATGCCTGCTAATCCTGGTTTTCAAAACCAAGGTAGCATAAAAAGTATTAAAGCTCTCCTTTCTCTCCGACCTGACAAAAAGAATTATTTACCATAAGATTATCTACATTCACAGTTCTGAATGCACATGAACTATTTAGCGTTATTACATAAGAAAAACAGAGAATCAGGAGGTACAAACATTCTGAACAAGTCTGTGGATCAGAGATTTTTTTTTCTGAAAATGCCCAATGGCATATATCATACAAAAATCACTTCATATACAGACCTGAAAGAATTGAGGCAACTTCAGAATTGGGCTTTTTTTTTTTGGTCCCTTCCCCTCAGGATCTCAGTTCTATTAACCTCTTTCGTTTACCATTTAAAAAATATCATATTTGAACATTGGATCTTTCTCTCTTGAAAAGGACACAATGAATATTTATTCACTATACAAAATATCTACTAGTAACTTTTAGCTACTCAGACTATATCTGAGTTGTTTTGTGTCCAGTATATCCTATGAGGCTCTGAAATTCATTCTAGTAGACTTATTTCACCCTTGATCTGAATAAAAAATAGAAATCTATATTCTTATACACAAATGAGCAAAATTCAGGAAAAAATTTAACTGATCATCTAAATAGGACTGAAAATTGTAAAGTTCTAAAAATTCTCCCTGGTAGAAAGGAAAAAAAAAACCCAACATCTAACTTAAAAATCCTTAATGAAAATGAGACTTTTGTTCTATTTTCTCAGCTAGAAATTCATTTTGAGAAGAGATGGCTAAGATAAAAAATCCAGTTCTGTTTATAAATGAAAACAACTACATTATTTCAAATAAGTCCAGAGGGGTGTGTGTGTGTGTGTGTGTGTGCATACATATATATATATACACACACACACACATATATACATATACACACACACTTTAGGAAACATGCTAGAACATGTAACCAATTACTGGGCTTCAAGAATGAATTTTTGCCTAATTTTGGCTATAAAGAAATGCAAAATCACGTACCACAAATAGGATCAACAGGGAAACCAAATTATTCTGTCCTCCAAACTTCCTGGAAGCATCGCTCTTGTATTTTATCTCTCTGACACAAAGAGAACAATTAAAATATATATGTATATATATATTTCTATACACATATCCCAGTAAAACTTTTTCCCCCGATATGAAGGAATTTCGATATCAGTTTTACCAGGTGACACTTAGGATTCAACATTTTAGAATGGGGACAGTTAATATGGCAACTGCATAAGGCTGCACCAGTGACTGCAAACCAAACTCGAGACTCTTTATGCTACTTTACTTATTCTGTTCTACAGGACAAGCTATGTTTTGACACCATGCTGACAGACAGATTCCTCTTTGTTGGAAGATTGAATAGACAGGAAAAACATTCCTAGCTCATTTTCCCTCCACCTATGCCCAGCCCCTAAACTTAAGAAAGATCTATGTGCATAAACAATCATTAATTGGGGGAGGGGAAAGCCAAACCAATTTCACAAAAAAAAAAAAAGTTTGAGAAGACACTTATTTTTCTACTCCAAACATGTTGCAGTTTATCGAAATAAAATAATACAGTAACCTGGAATCCGCTGAACTCCTTTCATTAAGAAAGAAATTATCTTCCATTTTTTTTACCTTATAAGATTTTCAGCTGTATACAAATACTTTGATCAGAGATTAATCTATATTGAATTAAACCAATTTACAACAGAATCCTAAAGCTGTTGATATGAAAAAAAAATTCACCAAATAGGGATCATAACACACAACTAGTGGAAACAGAGAAGATATTTTTGGTTAGGGGCGAGACTGTTAAGAGTACCTTTATGGGTCAATAGACTTCAAATGGCTAGTATAATTTGCCTCAGTAGAAGTCTATTTGGAATTCTAAAACAGCCAAAACCAAGAGCTTAGTACATATAATATGAAAAAAAAACCAGAACTATAATTAAATATTACCCACACACTCTGACAGGGGAAAAAAAACCATAGAAAAATAAGTCTCCCTTTCATAAAAGTGTTGAATGTTTCCTGAAGTATCTAAATGAAGATTATAAAAACATTTACAAGCTCCCACACAGATTTAGACACACATAGAAAACAGAAAATGCATCCTCCACATTATGTATTTGTGAAAGGTAGCAGATCTTTTATAGTAGGTCCAAAAACACACACAACAAATTAAAATTTTCAAATGTAGACAAAGAGTGTCTTGGAGTCAGAGCTCCCTAACTTTTTTTTACTACCATGAAATCGATAATATAAAGGATCATTTGCAAAATTTTAATGAAAATTCAAAACCAGATTTTTAGACCACATTGTGCCCTCCAAATACTACATAAACTAAACCAAACAACCTCCTTTGCATAATTTGTTGAATTCAGTACTGAAGATAGCCTGAACTTAACTGTCCTCAAACACAGAAAAACGCTAATCACCAAAGTGCACTTAAGACCACAGAAACTACATGATTCTTTTTACGTGCACACTCCCTAAGACACTTTGTACATGAAATTAAACACTGGAATATAAATAAGTACGTGGCTTCTTTTCAAATACACATACAATACAAGGAAGGTAGCACATTCACAGTCTTGGCGCTCACGGACTTTTTACAAAGACACAACAACAACAACAACAAACAACAACAACAAAACCCAAACCCAAGTCTTTCCAGACAAGTTTGAAGAGAATAAATTTACATTGTATGGGAGAAAAAGAAAAATGGGAAATTCTCATACAAATAACGGGGAGTATATATTGTCATGTGTGTATTGGAATGATAATGGAACCTAGGCAGGGGCTTCTCCTCTTCACCAGGAGAAGGAGATGATTTTTCAGTATTAGTTCAATTTCTTCTCAAATGGGTTCCTCTCATCTTCAATATTTTCAGGGCTGAAGTCAGTACAGAAACCATTAGGAGTTGGAGCAGAGGGTGTCTGAACACAGCTTTCAAAACTTGCTTGATCTGGATATAAATATTCTTCTGCAAAGTCTGGGTATACTTCGGCAAACCTGCTGAAGTCAGCTAGAAAAAATAAAGAAATTTTGTGTTACGTGGGCTCCAGGTAGAAGTCAATGTTTTAGGACTATGGGCATGTATGGCTATGTCTTGTCCACGTGCTCATTTAGAACACAGATACTTCCTATAGTCTGTGGCTGCTGTGGCTTTTCAAGGGGACAAGGAGGAAGACCATTTAGGATCCTTCCTCACTGAGAGATAGTTATCCACTACCCAGGTCGCAATTATATTGTACAAGCAAGGAGACAGTTTAACACACGAATGCAGGTAAATTTAAAACATTCTTTGCCATTCCCTCCACTGAAGTCGTGTTTTGGCCTGCTGCTGCAATGTGGCACATTAGTACCCAGGAATTCTAAAAAGGCATAACTGTGGAACACAAATTCTGATATGCCTACCTAGCTTTCAGTAGGGACCCATTAAGAGTTTGTGTCCATCATCCAAGAACTAGCCCTCCTAAGTTTGGAGGGGCTCATCACTTACAGGTGAGGAGATGCGGGAGTGAAGGGAGCATGGAAAGATTGTTATCTTATCAGTAAGGAAGGATGTACAAAGATGAAGTTGTCTATCTTCTAAAATATTTGAAGAAGTGTTTTCTGGGCAGGAAAATTTTTAAAATTGAAGGAGAGGTTACCTTTTCAATATTCATAATAACTCAAACTTAATTGGCAAACCACAGAAAACCTTCCAAGGAAGCCATTTTGGTTTAAGTACTGAGATAATGAGAAAAATGTGGAGTTAGTAGATAGAATGCTAGATTCATAATCACCAAGCCCTAGGTTCAAATTCTGGTTCAGAAATTTACTAGCTGTGTGACCTTGGTCAAGTCACTTAACAACAATAGCTGAACTTTATATACTGTTCTAAGGTTTATAAGGTGCTTTACAAATATCTCATATTAGTCTCACAATAACCTTGGGTAGTAGGTGCTATTATTATCCCCATTTTTTAGATGAGGAAACAGGTAAACAGAGATTAAATTACTTGCTCAGAGTCACAGAGCTAGTGTCTGAGGCAGGATTTGAACTCAAGACTTCCAAGATCCACTCTCTATCTCCTGTGGCACCTAACCACCTCCCTGAACATCAGGTTTCTTATCAGTAAAATGGGGACAATAAAAATCATGTAACTCATAGGGTTATTGTAGGGATCAAGTGAGATAATATATGTGTGGTGTCTTGCAAACTTTAGTGCTTACATAAAGAGTAGCTATCATTATCGCTCTCTCAGTGATCTCATCAGCTCTCATGTATTCAACCAGCTAAGACTCTCTCCTGAACTTCAGTCTGGCATCACCAAATGCATCTCCTTTAGGCATCTCAAATTTAACATGTCCAAAACAGAATTCTCTTCTCTTCCCACCCCCACCCTTGAAGGGGCTACTGTTCTCCCAGTCATCAAGGTTTGTAACCTCAGAGAGCAACTCTGTACTCTAATCTATCCCTCATATCCAATTATTTGCAAGTGTTTTTGTTTCTAACTTAATCAATATACATTTATTAACCACCTATGTGCAAATCACTGGAGATACAAAGAATGAAAGTCATTTTGCATAGGAGCTTACCTCCATAGCATCTCTCATGTTTGTCTCTTTTCTCCCTCTCCTCTCACCTCTGTCTAACCTTTCTTCCCCTCACACCTACTTCAACAGTCTCCTAATTGCACCCAGCATCTCTTCCCCACTAACCAACACAGGTCCCAAATGGATATTCCCAAAGCTCAGGTCTGACCATTGCCCTACTCAAGAATACCTTATGCCTCCCACTGGCTTCCAAGGCAAAATACAAGGTCCTCTGTTTGGCTGGTAAAGCTCTTCCCAATCTGGCTGCAGCCTTTCCAGGCTTCACCTACGTCGTTCTCCTTCACACAATCTATGCCCCAGCCAGACTGGCCCATTTGCTGTCCCTAGTCCTTGACGTTCCTTCTCCCATATGCCTGCTATTGCACAGTCTATTTCTTATACCTAGAATGCATTCTCTCCTCACCTCCACCTCCACCTCTGGGAATTTTTGGCTTCCTTTTTTATGCTTAGCTCAGGTGCCTGCTGTCACAGGAAGCCTTGCCTGATCCCCCAGTCGCTAAAATCCATCCCCCAAATTACTTTGTACACAATTTGTATTTAATGTTCTGATTAGCTATTGTTTTCACTCAACAGAATGTAAACTCCTTGAGGGCTGAGACTTTCATTTTTTGTCTTTGTACACCCACAGTGCCTAGCACAGTGTCTGGTATAGAGAAGCTGCTTCGTAAGTGTTTGCTGAATGTTAAATTATTATAACATTTTGAAAACATATTAGCAGATCCTTGAATTTTTTTTTAAAGTCTTCTAGCTGTTGAGTAACTAAGTTAAATCTCTTATCATCATACTAATTCTAAAATATTCTTTCTTTAAAAATATCATACATTTGCATAAATTCTGTGTCTGTATTTTCATGGTTGTAGATGACAGACTTTTGAATTGTGACCACCATGAGAGAAATGATTATTTCTCTCCTATATTAACAGACAATTATTGAATTAGGACTAAGACTTCCTTATCCTCATTTAGAAATCAGCCGCTGTAGGTTACTCAAGCAACTTTTGAAGTGAAATGCTCACAATGAGATGAAATCTTGGGCAAAACTAACTCAACTGGAAAACTCAGATATGATTATAAGGTAAACAAATTTTAGTTTATTTGAACTGGTGGATTCTGGCCCATTTTGTTTTAGTCAGGTCTGGGTAGAAGTGAATGCCCCCCTTTGTCTAGATTTCCCTAGATGGGGTAATATGGATTTTATATGACCAAGACTGAGTGATCAGAGTCCCCCAGACTCTCATTAGAATAAGCCACCACTCATTATAATATTCATTCTCTCATTACCTGTTAACTAATCAGAGCTGATTGCCATCCTTAGAACACTCACTCTTCCAATGGCATATAAGCCTTGAGTGGGTTCTATGAGGGATCTTTGGCATTCTGAAGTGCCACTGACCCTTTTATTAATTATTTGCTAGCATGATTAACAAAATGATTAATTACCCAGAAACCATGTCTCTCCAACTTTTATATGTCACAACCAGAACAGATAACAAAAAGGACCCAAAAGAAAAAAAAAAACAACAACACCAGAAAGCCTGAATTTCTGTGGGTAAAAGCACCAAAAAGTTATCTTTTGGATGGATTTGTGAGTGGAGAGGTTTTACAGCAGGAGCTCCATGTTGTACATATAAGATGGATATTTTATACATCGAAGTAACTGCCCCAAAATAAATACAGTATCTCTCCAAAGATGGTGTTCTTGGGTCAACAGCTGCAATCCATATCTGCAGTCCTTCCATTTCCCTCCATGACATTTCTCACTATTCATGGGGCCATAGCTAACCTGAGTATTCAAAAGTGACACTAACTCTATCTATCCCTTTGGTCTGATGATCTGGCTGAGCCCTTGCCATGGTAGGAGGATGGCTAGGGAAGGGCTGGGAGACGGGTTCTCCCTCTGTGTAGATAAGTAAAGGGTCAGGAGAAGATAGTTCCACTCAACTGTGGCTCAAGTAGGGTCAAAAAACAGTCTAATAGGGAAATAGGGGAAATGCTTTTTGAAGAATACAAAACAAAAACCCTGAGGACATTGGCAATTCCTCATTTGCCTCTTTCTCTAGCAATAAATATATTCAATGTAAAAAAAAAATACTCCCTCACAGCCCTATTCCTAATAATTGTTAAGTACCTGTGTCTTTATTTGGTTAACTTATACTGAAAGTGCTAGCTAACTCACCTTTTAGCTTGCTTTCCTTTGGAAAGAAAGTCCATTAAAAATAGCATATTGTGACAAAACTGCTCATGGTAATTGGTAGCGTTCATTAATAACTTTATTGCATAAACTGTTTTCTGAAGAATATATAAATCGCAGGCTATGCCTTAGCAATTTACTTTTCTTTTGTGGGTATTATCTAAAGAACCCCCCCCCCCCGCCCCAGTTTGGACTTTTACACTAATACACTATGTCATACCAAAAGAGTATAAAATGACAAGCACCAGCTGTTCCAAACCTCCTCCATCCTCAATACTCCTTCCACCTGTTTTTGTACAGATTACTTCACCTCTTATTTTACTGAGAAAATTAAATCCATCTGTCATGAGTTCTCTCATCTCCCCCACCTCAAACCCTTTCCACATTTTTCCCTGCCCTCCTCTCCTTTGCTCTAGTCTCTGAGGAGGAGGGAGCTCTTCTGCTGGCAAAGGTTGAGCCCTCTGATTGTGCCCTGGATTCCATCTCCTTCCTTCTCCTGCAGGAGGTTGCCTCATCATGCATCCTCTCACTCTCCTACTTCCTTACCTTCAATTTTTCCCCTTTATTCATTCTCTCATCTCTTCCACCCCCTCTCCCACATTCACTTGTCCTTCAAACTTCCCTATTTCTATTGAGCACAACACCACTTTTCTGAGTCCCTTGGGTTCTCATGTATAGCATCATCCTGGAATTTTCCTTTTTCTCTTACTATACTGTGCTATTCAATGGGTTACCATGTCCTCCACAGCAGAGGTATTAAACATGGAACCCACTCCTGAATGCTGTGGGAATCAGATTAAAACATAATCAGGAAATAATTAACAACATATAGTGAAAATATTATAGGACACAGATGCTGTTAATATGTAGTTTTCTAGGTCAACATGCAGCTCATAGAGATCCTTATGTATAATTTAGTGGCCTCCATTTCTATTTGAGTTTGAAACCACTGCCTTAAAGTAGCTTCTAAATCTGTTCCTTAGTCTCCACTCTCACAGCTACTATTCTAATAAAGGGCCTTGCTGCCTCTGGTCTGGACTATTACCATAGCCTCCAAATGGGCATTTGCCTCCTGATTCCACGCTCCACAGAGCTGTCAAATTAACCTTGTGGACACACAAATCTAACCAGGTTACATCCTTGCTCAAAAATCTTTAGGGACTTCCTACTGCCTCTAGTATCATATGTAAATGCTGATAATCTATCTCCAACATAGCTGTCTAGACTTCTTTTATATTGCTCCCCTTCATATATTCCATGTTCCAGTCAAACTGGATCGCTAGTTGTTCTCTGACCTCTCCATTCCATCTCTCACCTCGGTGCCATCCCACAGTCAGCACTCCCTGACTGGATTACACTTTCTCCCTACTTCCCCCTCTCCAAATCTTCCCCATTGTTATTGACACTATCTGGACTATCTGGTTCTACGTATACAAGGTTAAATTCAGGTATTAAGCTTTCCCTGATTGTCTGAGTTAGTGTTCTTTCTCTCCACAAATTACTACATATTTATTTACTCATTTATTTGTTTTTGTACATTTTGTATCCTCTTCCCTTTAGGCTATAAACCTTATGAGGGCAAAGACTATTTGGATTTTGTCTTTATATCTTTGGCACATGACTCAGCGTCCTATATGTACATAACAAGTCCATCATAAATGTGGGGTGAATTGAATAGAACTTACTTATATAGTCTATGAGGAAAAAATGAAACAAGAACTCTCACATTCTACCTAGAATCTGTTATTTATTCAAGGGACAGTCAATCAACAAGCATTTATTAAGCACTTCTTATAGGCCAAACATTGGGCCACTAGGTGACACACTAGATAGAGTGTTTGGCTTGGAGTTAGGGAGACTCCTCTTCCTGAGATCAAATGTGGCCTCAGACACTTACTGTGTGACCCTGGGCAAGTCACTTAACCCTGTTTGCCTCAGTTTCCTCATCTGTAAAATGAGCTGGGGAAGGAAATGGCAAACCACTCCAGTATCTTTGCCAAGAAAACTCCAAATGGGGTCATGAAGAGTCAGACATGACTGAAATGACTGAACAACAACATAGGTTAGACACTGTGCTAGGCACTAGGGATTCAAAGAAAGACAAAAACACAGTCCTTGCCCTCGAGGAGCTTACATTCTAATGGGGGAGACATACAAATAACTAATACATACAAGATATGTATCAGGGTAGAGAGGAAGCTCATGAGGCACATATAAGACCAACCTTAACTCTGAGACTAACCCACATTCCACAAGAACCAAGGGAAAAACAAGGTTGTGTTGTGAAATGGTCACTGGTTTTGCTATGGTCCATAGGGTCATGAGGACTAGGGCACGACTGAACAAAGATGGAAAGTAATTTCAGAAGGGACGGGAGTAAGCATTTATATGGCACCTACTATGTGCCAGGTACTGTGCTAAGCACTTTTTATAAATATTGATTCATTGATCTTCACAACAATCCTAGGAGGTAGGTGCTATTATTATCCCCATTTTACAGTTGAAGAAGTGGAGGCAAACAAAGGATAAGTGACTTGCCCAGGGTCACACAGCTAATAAATAACTGAGGCTGGATTTGAATTCAAGCCTTTTTGACTTTAGGCCCAATGCTCTCTCTATTCATTGTGCCACCAGCTATCTCCAAGGTAGGGAAAATATTAGCTGCTGGGGAGTAATGAAAAGGCCATCTGCAGCAAGTGGGAGCAGAACCAAGTTTTTAAAATTTATTTTTTCTTTTTCTTCTTTTCTGTTTTTTAATTTTCTTTTCCTTTTTTTTTTTTTCCAGAACCCAGTTTTTTTTTTTAAATTTTTTTTTCCCCAGAACCAAGTTTTGAAGGAAGCCAGGGAAGCTAAAAGGTGGAGCTGAGGGGCAGAACATTCCAGGCATGGGGGAGAACCAGTTCAAAGCCACAGAGTCAGGCAATGGAGTATCAGTGTGGCTTATTTACTATGTGTCTAATCCCATTATTCCAGGTGTACATAACTCCTTGACTGCAAAATATGTATCTTATTTTATCCGTCTCCTCAGTGTCAGGGACAGCTAGGTGGTGCAGTAGATAGAGCACCAAGCCTGGAGTCAGGAAGATCTGAACTCAAACCCATCTTCTCAGACAAGTACTTAGCTGTATGGTGCTGGGCAAGTCATTTAACTCCTATTTCCCTCATCTGTAAAATTGGGACACACTAGAGAAGGAAATGGCAACCACTTCAGCATCTCTGCCAAGAATCAGGCACGACTGGATTACTGAACAACATTATCCTCAATGTCAAACATGGTACTTTGGTTAAGTAGGCATCTTATAGATATTTGTTGAATTGAATTAGCCCTTGGCTTTTATTCTATTGTTGCCAGCAGTAAATCAAAATGCAGTGTGACTGCTTCGTGGACAAAGGTGAAAGGAATTCTGATACATTCTAGGCCAGGAAAACAGAAACTCTGGTCAGAAGTAAAAGATGGATGCAGTAGAAAGGAAATAAAGAATGGTCAATTCCTTGGGGTCTTGAACAAATGAGAGGTGACAAGAAATGACCTAGAACTGGGAAATAACTCGAGATGTATATCAGGAGGGAGAGACCAAGCCAAATGACTAACATGGAGTTGGAACTTTTAAAGTCTTTGATTGAATTCATGATGCCTAATATGCTTTTGTTCTTTAGCTAGTTGGCTAGAGTTTAGAAGAACTACAGAAGAGAATTCTAATAAGAACTCACTCTGCACCTGTGTATATATACTGGTTGGCTTCTACCGGACAATTATGAATTCAGGTAAACTGACAGCACCAATGGAATTATGCAGTGGATTACAGGAGTCAAAAACATCAATACGATTTTTTTTTTCACTGCTGAAATGGCTTATAGCCAGTGACACCTTGTGGAAAACACTGAAACAGCTTTTGCTTAGAAATATTTCACAGTAATAACCTCAGTCCAAGTGTTTGTCTTTTCAATGAGAGGAAAAGGAAGGAAGGGAATGAAGGAGAGAATTTGGAACTCAACATTT
Organism: Phalanger gymnotis; assembly: GCA_028646595.1. Taxonomy (NCBI): domain Eukaryota; kingdom Metazoa; phylum Chordata; class Mammalia; order Diprotodontia; family Phalangeridae; genus Phalanger; species Phalanger gymnotis. The sequence goes on along the minus strand of CM053622.1, from coordinate 291,792,590 downwards.
TGAAAAAATGTTAACTTTTTTACATGTAGTTGGAAAAAATATTAAAAAATTAAAACTAAAAAAGAGAAATATTTCACAATAACTTTTTTTGAAAGATCAGCTGGCTAGTTTCTTTGGGCAAACAGCAACATCCTAGCCACTTGTTTGGGATTTTTTTGTTCCTGGACAGCTCATACTCATGTTGTGTTAAAATTAGGATACCATCAATTTTAACATATAGAAAAGAAAGACACAAAGAAATCACTTTAGAAAACCTTCATGGAAACTGTTTAATTTTCTTTAGTGATAAGAAATTATCTAATAAATGGTGATGAGGATGTTGGTAGGTATTTTTCCTTCTGATACTTAGGTGGCAATAGGTAGATTTCTATACTTTCCAGTTCTCTAGCGAAATCTCTGACTACTTAGTCTAAACATAGTATTGTCTTAAATTTGTCATTTCCATGGGTTCTTCTAATGATAACATTATTTTGTGACATTCAAAAATAATGAATACATTAAGAATTAGAAAGCCTAGGATTTAGTTTCTGCTTAACAACTATTAATGTTTGGTGAGTTCCTGAAATTCTATGTTCACTTGGTTTCTTCCATGTAAAATATGACACAGTTAACTCTTGACCATCTGCTCTGTGGACAATCTATCGTAACAAAACCTTAAAATCTCAAACTGGGCAATTTCTGCTGTCCAGCAAATTCTGGGGTCCCTTCTGCCTGGATTGTTAGTTGCTTTATGCTTAGGAGGAACCAAGTGTTAATTTTATTACATAACGAATAAAGTATAATTAGGAAGGTATATTTCAGTTTTAAATATACGTGGCTTTTTGATTATCCACTGTTTTGCTTTTAACTGTTTTACTGGTCTCCCTCATAAGCACAGAAAACTGAACATTGACAAGTTTTTTTAAAGTTAAGTTAGATGGTACCAGGTAAATAAGTTTTTCTGGGTAGTGGGTATCACAAGTGATACATGAATTATAGGTATCATTTTGAGAACTGTGACAGAAATTTAATAAAACTTTCCTTAGGTGTGACTAATATCTCTCAAAATGGGGAGGAAACTACCACCAGAATGAGAAATATACAAACAAGAGGCATCAAAGATC
>CM053622.1:291752814-291790987 GCA_028646595.1 Phalanger gymnotis | reverse complement strand
TTAAGCTCTGCAACACCTATGGCAGTCTTCAGAATGCAAGCCAAATCCTCTGCTTTTATGCTTCCATCGTCTTGTGATTCATACATCTGAAAAGGCACAATAAAACCTCATTCATTTATATCTTTCCCTTTCCCTCTGTTCAAATTCTATCTATCCCTCATGGCTCATGTCAAGTTCCATCCCCTTTGTAAAATGTTGCCCGATGGTTTCGGACTATACATATGTATAATCCTCTTTTCCATATACATAACATCTACATCACTCATTTTGGTACTTACTGTTAAATAGATACTTATTGACCACCTGTGGTATTTAAGGTTAGAGTCTCATGTTACTTATTTTACATACATTTCTCTTCCTCCTTCCTTTCTCTGCCTCCCTGTCCTTCTCCTCCTTCCTCCCCCTCTCCCTTCTTCTCCTTCTCCCCCCTTCTCCTGAGCCAAGATTAATAGATGTTCAGACCAAAATATAAGTTATAAGTTCAAACATGTAAAAAAATGTGCACATGAAAATTAAAAACAACCAATTCAGCTCCCAGGCTCTCATTATCAGCCTGGGCTCCAACACTGAAGGTTGATACCAAGGAGTTCTGGGTTAAATCTCTTCACACACTTCCTCCCAAATGCTAAACATTTATATTCATATTCAAGTTCTATATTTCTTCATCCCAACTCCCCCTTCCCCTCCATAGCTCTCCCATTCCCTATCCAATGGTTCTTCTGAGTTTAGAAGTTAGATTTTTGTACAAGAAGGAAGAAGCAAGGGAAGAGGAAGACAGGAATAAAGACACCTCTAGAGACTGCCCTCATGAGATCCCAAAGTATACCCCCAGATCCTCTTTTGCATTGATTTCAATCTTAGAATGTATATTGTAGGCACACACAGCAGTATTCTGGAGATGTGCTGCCAGTATGCAAAATGGCCAGGATTGTGGATTGTGGTGGAGCTGGCTGGTAAGCAATGGCCCTGAAGGCAGCTACTACACAGAACATCCAAGTAGGTGCTGGGGAAGACAAAATGGTGGGAGGAATTCACATGCTCCTGCCACTCGTACCTTGAGAATCCTCTGCCTAGATACTAACGATGCTGTTGGCCAGCACCCATGACTTCAATGACCTAGCTACCTCCAGGTATGCAATGATTACAGCTGGAATGCTCATACTGACCAGTCAGTCAGATAAGTACTCAAGTGACTCCCTATTACTTCTAGGATCGGATATACAATCCTGCTAGGTTTTAAAACTCTTCTTACCTTTCCAGTCTTACATTTTACTCTCCTTCACCTACTCTGTGAGCCAGAGACACCAGCTTCCTTGCTGTTTCTCTCACAAGACTCCATCTCCCTAAGTCCCATACCTTGGTACTGCCCTTCATGGCTACAATTCTTTTCCTCTTTATCTCTGTCAGCTGGTTCAAACAAATCCCACCTTTTTCAAGAAGCCTAAGCCCCCCTTAATGGTAGTGCCTTCCCTCTGAAATGATCTCCAATTTATCCTGTATGTATCTTGTATGTGCATAGCTGTTTGCATATTGTCACTCCCATTAGATTGCGAGTTTTTTAAGGGCAGGGACTCTTTTTGCCTTTCTTGGTATTCTTAGCACAGTGCCCAACATATAGAAAATTCTTAATAAATTCTGGTTGCTGGATTGATTGCAAACTTCAAGAAGGCAGAAAACTACAGCTTATGCTTCTTTTACAAACCCCATGGTGCTTGGTACAGAGCTGAGGCTATGCTAAGCACTCAACAGACCCTGACTGATCTAGATAACAATAATTCACATTCTGTGTTACAGCTCGATACTGATTAGTACGAATAATGAATCTTCTGCAGTGGTTGTCTGTATTCACATTTACCCTATTTGAAGTTATAATTATGTAAAATATAGTCCTTTGTTCCAGTGCAATGGAAATATTCAGTGCAAATTTAAATAATGTAGCCACTTCAGTGGATTTATCATGCACACTAATTGGGACCCAACTGTATTCTGGACAAATTATTGCCCTACATTTTGTGTTATTTTGGACACAGCATGGCCAAGAGACAAAAGACTAACAAGGCAAATCAATGATTTTAACAATCAATGGTGCAGTCTTCTTAGGAGAATAAGCTTTTACATTAAGAATAATTTCATCTTCAGCAAAATGACGATAATAAAATTTGGCACTACCTGCTCCATGGGATTTTTGTGCAGAAAGTGCCACATAAAAGTGAAAATCTTAATTGTGGATTGTTATTATTATTATTGACAATAATTATTATTATTAACATTAGTAACAGTCATTGTTATTATGATTTTTTGGCAGATTTGAGCCGTTGCCTTCTACGTTTATTTTCAAAGCCTCTTTAAGTAGGTTAATTTAATACTTAGTACCCGATAAGAGAGAAGTGGTTAGAAAGAAGCTTACATAAAAAAGGCCTGGGAATTTTAGGAGGCTTCAAGTTTGGTATGAGTCAAAAGCATGATGCTGTAACCACAAAAGCTAATGTACTCTTAGGCTGTGGTGTCTAAAACAAGAGGGATGACATCGGACTCGTGTCCTGATTAACTCACACACGGAGTACTGTCTTTAGTTTAGGCTGTACATTTTAGAAAGGTCATTTACAACATGGAGTGAACTCAGAGATTAATGTGAGGTGAATTAAAATGCCATAGAGAGAGGTTGAAGGAATGGGAATATTTAACCTGGAGAAAATAGGAGACTTGAGTTTTTCTTCAAGTATCTAAATGCTTAGGATGTGGAAGAGCAGTGAGCCTTTCAGTTTGGCCCTGGGGAGCAGAATTAATGACATATAAGTATAACACAAAAGGTTACAGAAGGAAACTCTGTCTTGATATCATCAAAAACAAGAACAACTAAGACTCATTCTCACATGGAATTGACTGCCTTCACAAGTGATGGCGAGGAGCAGCTAGCTGGTGTAGTGGATAGAGCGCCAGCCCTGGAGTCAAGAGGAACCGAGTTCAAATTTGGCCTCAGACACTTGACACTCACTGTGTGACCATGGGCAAGTCACTTAACCTGGGTTGTCTCGGGTGGGGGGAGGAACAAGTGATGGTGAGTTCTTCCTCCCAGGTGGTCTTTAAGCAGAGGCTAGATGGCTACTTATTGAGGAAACTGGAGAAGGAATTCTTATTTCAGGCACAGGTTTGACCAGATGACCTCTAGGGGTTCAATAGTGAGATTGTATGAATCCTTCAACATTCAATGCTATGTGTTCAAAATATCACTTCAGTTTTCAGTTCAGAAAAGTCACGTACTTGAAAAAATCATGTCTTTTCATGAAGCAAGAAAAAGGCATGGACTAGAAAGCCTGAGCGCCAGCTACCGATTTGCTGTGTGACCCCTGGATAAATCACTTTCCTTCTTATGCAGCTCAACAAAACAGGACATTGGAGTAGATTCTGTGCATGAAGGGTACACTCTAGTTCTAAAAATTCTACGAATCTGCCAATCTACAGAGACATCATGGTGAATACAGCTTTTGCATTTCATGTTTTAGTTCCAGAGAAATTTTAACTTCAACATAATGAAGTTCCCCCTAAAATAAAAAATAAAGCTCAAATGGAACCAGATAATGTAATTTCCCTTCACAAGGATGATAAAATAGCAAATTTGCATTTTATTTTAGGTTCTGTTACTTATTTTGTAAGATACCTGGAGGATAAATGAGGTAATATATTCTGTGCCCTGAGCTTTTCAGAAGAAATGCATTCCATGAGCTTGTGGTATTGAACAAGTGCTATAGGTGTCTTTGGACAATGATTGTATGGCAAGGACCATGACATTCTTCTTAATCTTTCTAGGCTAAAAGTACAAACAGGTTATGCCATTTTTCTAGGCTAGTTGTTCATTGTCTCTAATAGAAAGGTCAAGATTGGGTGTGACTAAAGCAAGGAGGCAGAAAGGTCTTTTTTTTTTTTTAAAAAAAAACCTCTTTCACTAAAGTATCCATTGTTTTTCTGCATTCCTTTAAATTAATAATATTAGCTAATATTTATATATGGCTTTAAGGCTTTCTAAGTGCCTTACATAAGTTACCTCATGTGATTGTTGCAACAAAAGCAGTTGTGATTATTATTCCCATTTATCACATGGGGAAATTAAGGCTGAGAGGTTAAATGACTCACCCAAGGTCACTTAGCTAGCATGCAAGTGTCTGAGTCAGGATTCGAACTGGAGTCTTTCTGACTCTGCTCTGTCTACTCTACCTTAGTATGGAAATGCCAGCCATACAATTTTGAGATAGAGCACCGTTAGTGATCTCACACTTTCTAGACATGGTACTTTGAAAGGCCATTGTTAAACATGTATAAACTTTTATAAACTGATATAGAATGAAGTAAGGACAGGCAAGAAAACAATGTATATCCAGTCATCAGTGAATGTAAATAGAAGGCACAACCACCAAAAATATAAATGGGAAGGGAAAAGAATTTGTATGTGCCAGGTACTGTGCTAGGTGCTTCTTTCAAATACTGTCTCATCTGATCCTCACAATAGTCTTCTGAGGTAGGTACTATTACTATTCCCATTTTATAGTTGAGGACTCTGAGGCAGACAGAAGTTAAGTGACTTGCCCAGGGTCACAAAGCTACTAAATGTCAGAGACCAGATTTAAACTCAAGTATTTCTGACTCCAGGACCAGCTCTTCATCTACTGTGCCAAAGAAGAGTACATGAGAAGATACTCCCCCCCCGCCCCCAATTCCTCTGTAGAGGTGAGAAGTTCATGGGTGTGGAACATTGCGTTTATTTTCACAATTAAAAAAATGCATTGGTCAGTTTTGCAAATTTTTTTTGTCTTCCTCTTTTTCTTTTTTTTCCCTTAAAATTTTTTTTGGTTATATGGGATGGCTCTCTAGAAGGAAGGAGGGAGAAACTGAAGTAATGTTAAAAACAAGGTATTAATAGAAACATTTTACACACTAGAGAAAGGCAATATTATTAAATGGTAAGAAGAGTTAGAAGATCTGATATAACAACTGTATTGCTATGGGATTTTATTCATTCCCTTTGTATCAGTTTGCTGATATATTGAAAAGGTGACAGTGACAGCCCCACAATATCAGAGTTGTGAATAATTACTATCAGTCTTGCAATTTCATTGTGTTTTGGGGGGAAATTTACTTTGTGCTTTTCTTAGCCACTCTGGCTTTAAACCCCTGAAGGATATGTTTTGTGACTTTCCCTTTTAATTTGCAAAGTAGACACAATTTTATGGTTCTATGGCAATTAAATAAATATTAATACATAATACATATTCTAAAAGTCAAAGTTATGTTGCTTTACTCCTGGCTTGTGTTTGTAAAATATTCAGATTTTGGGAAAAAAAATGTGGCAAGTGCTTCACTTTTAATACACTTTCAATTCATATAAAAATGATATCACTTGCCTTAAAAGCCAGCTGAATTGTTTCCAAAGTCTTGGATGGTCTACATACTACAGATAAAGCAATTACATATTCCCGTAGGTCAATTTTACCGCTTTCATCCTGTAAAGAAAAGCAACCATGAGATTAGTGTTTCATCATGTCAGAATTTAAGAAATGATTAATAGTATTAAAACTTAAAAACATCAACAGGCTATTCATGGAAAACAGCTTATACATATACATACATACGCATGTATATACGCACATATATTTTAAGATTTAGTTGTTGAGAGATGACAATAGAGATGTGACCTACAAATTCAGGAGACTGGTATTTAAATCAAGCTTCTAATATATACTAGTGGTATGACTCTGGGCAAGTCCCCTCATTTCTCAGTGAACCCTGGACAACTCTCTAAGGCTATATATTACAGAGCAGGGGCTATTTTGCATTGTGTAGAGGGAGATTCCTCAGTGGCAGCTGCTTACACCAATGAAATCACATATTTGGTGCAAAATATTTTTTTTAAATTGTAATCAAGCAAAACTTTTGAACTAGCTATAGCACAATGGCTTTTAAAACAGAGCATAGGCAAAGATCAGGAGGCTGATGAATCCAGTAAATCTAGACACTGGGATAATACCCTAGCTCTGTTGCTTACTAGTCAGTGTGACCTTAAAAGAGCCACAAACTTTCTAGGCCTCAGTGTCCCCATCTGTAAAAGGGGGTTGGACTAGATAACTGCTAAGATCTTTTTCATTTCTAAACTTGTGCTTCTATGATTCTTTCCCCCCATAATCCCCTCCCCACACACACTTAAAAATGTCTCCCACATAGATAGTAATATGAGACTGGAATTAGGTAGAAAGGAAATCACGGAGGGCTTTCAATGCCAGGCTGAGGAATTTGCTTTAGAACAGTTAAAAGAGGTTAGGGATAGTTATTATAGAAAAGAGACTATTTAAGAGAATATAACTAACTTCAAACTTTTGAAAGGCCATCACATAGAAGAAAGATTAGACTTGTTTTACTGGGCCCGAGGGCAGAGCTAACAGAACAGGTGTAAGGTACGGAGAAGTAGGCTTCTGCTAAGAAAAAAAAACAAACAAACAACCTTAACAATGAAGGCATTCTAAAAAGGGAATCAGTTCTCTCAAGCAACAGCAAATTCAAGAAAAAGTTAAAATTGACATATATGTATATGATAATATAATATTATAATGTGTACACATAAACACACACATATATACACACACATGTGTATGTTAATATAAGGATGATGTTAAGTTGCTTCAGTTGTGTCTGATTCTTCATGACCCCCATCTAGGATTTTCTTGGCAAAAATATTACAGTAGTTCGCTATTTGCTTTTCCAGAGAATTTTACAGATGAGGAAATGGTGGTTAAGTGACTTGCCCAGATACTAAGCTAAGAAGTGTCTTAGGTCACATCTGAACTAAGGTCTTCCTGATTCCAGGCCCTGTGCTCTATTGACTGTGCCACACAATATGTGTGTGTGTATAAGTATATATATGTGTATATATATATATATATATATATATGTATATCTGTATATGTATACATATATATATGTACATCTGTATATGTATACATATATATATGTACATCTGTATATGTATGTGTATACATATATATTGCATATATATGTATACTTATATGTATATATAAGTATATATAAGTATATATAGATGTGTGTGTGTGTATGTGTGTGTGTGTGTGTGTGTGTGTGTGTGTATGGAGCATTTATTAAGTGCTTAATACATGCCAGGTCCTGTGGGGAGACTGCAGAGGGTTTCAGGTAGGTCTTTCCCAATTCTAAGATGCTGTGATTATATGAACACTGCTGCAAAGTCCAAGGATGCTGGCAGCCATTCTCAGTCACTAGCTGTCTGACAGGAAAAATGGCTTCTTTCTGCCTCAGTTTCCTCATCTATGAAATAAGAATATCTGTACTACCTATTTCATAAGCTTGTTTTGAGAATATGAGAGAAGGGATTCCAAATGCTTTGTAAGACTTGAAGTACATCTAGTGTATCATTTAAAATATCCCATTTTTTTGCTCTTTCCCTCTTCATTGCTCTTCACCTAAATGTTTGAGAGATGAGAAAAAAAATTCAAAATAACCCAAAGTGCTTTTCATATTGAATTATGCTCCTCTGTTTTCTGAACTATGATTATCCTCATTATTATTAGTGAAGTTGAAAACAACTGAACATAGGGTTGCTTCAATTTCTGATTGAAACATTAATTTTGTAAAAATGCAGTCATGTTATACTGCCCAAGGAACATGCAGCTGAATGTTTGGTATTGGGCTTTTAGGACAGAAAGATAAATTTAAAGAAAACAAATGGATATGTAAAATGTATTTAAGAAATTGAATTTTACAGTATGTTTGATAGAGGTAAGTGTCAATTAAATTAAACAAGAACTTAAGAATCTACTATGTGTAAGACTGTGCTAGGTCAATACAGATTTAATCCAATGAAATGCCCACTCATAAAAATGACCCTGGGCTAGAAAGAAAAGGTAATATTTTATTCATTAAGTCAGGGATATGTATGACACACCTTAGAGAGATTTTCATTTAAAAAAGTTGTTAGGAGAAAAAGCTTTGGTGTTTTAAGGGTGAAATTTCAGAAGCCAATCTGCCAGAACATCTCTCTTATCATTTTCCATAACTAAAGTTGTATACTTAAAAGTATTTCATTTTCCTGTTTTTTCCTCCTTTGTGACTGCTCACCTAAACATTTGGAAGAGACAACAGGAAGACAAAACAAAACAAAAACCACCCTCCCCTAAATGTTCCAATCTCAAGGAAAAGGATGCAGCCCTTCCTTTGTGTTAATGCTCTGTTCCTCAGAACAACTAAAGCAAGCTCAACTAGTTGGTTTGTTCCTGGCAATGCCATTCCTTCAAATGTCAGGGTAGAAGACAGTCCTATGTAGAGATAGCCCCCTTGGCTTCCAGACAGATTTCCTTATCAGGGAGAGACCCTCTACTACTTGCCTCTGCTAGAGATCTGACAGGCTTCACTGAAAGAGGCATATGTGTCTCTTTCTCAATACTGTTTTGAGTGCATGGTGATATTACATTTTAATAGTGCTATGAAATAACACTAGTTCTGTAAACAAATTTATTTTTTCCTCTCCCTGGCATCTGATTTATTCTTTAAAAACTTTTCATTGATGTCTTTTTTATTTATATCACCTAAATTTCTCCCTGTTTTCCTCCCATTCTCCCTCCCCAAAACCTCTGCAAAGAAGTGAGGAAAGATGTTGAAGAAACTTTTAACTGCTGAATATCAATCCATCTGACCTGCTAACATAATACTGCTTTAGAGAAGTAATTATTAGCCATGAACACTGTTAGAAAGCCTTATAATACAAAAAAAGATTTGACTGTGACTGGGAGGAAATTGCAGCTTTTCCCTAAAAGTGATAGCTTTTGATGTATCAATACTTAATAGGTAACACTGCATCTTCAAGTGAATTTTCAGTGGTGAGCAATTATCCAATATATTTAGCATTTACATGTCTATTGTGATATCCCTTTCAAAGCAACTCAGTGATAATATAATCACAGCTGTAGTTATATCCCCTCCCCCAAACAAAAGTAAAAGAATACAACACCATGTATTTTATTCCATAGTACCTAAAAGCTATCTTTTATACTACTGATGTCTATTTTCAGGAGGATTTTGTCTAGATTAAAAAGTCTCAACAATACACTGAATCATACACTGCAAAAAATCATTAGTAAAACAAAAGAATGCTGCAAATTTATAAGAACTACAGACTCAACCAAACACTTGCAGGTTGGGGGAGAGGAGCCAAACTGTTTATTAGTTTGTATCCTCTGCAACATGTGATCTTCTAATTAGCAAATCAACTATACTGTTACATTACATCATTTAACAGACACATTCGAATGATGCTTTCTTCTTAAAGACTTCACTAATCTTCTCTCCACGCTGGAAGTGATCTCATATCTCATGGTACTTTGTATATTCTCTCTCTCTCTCTTTCTCTCTCTCTCTTTCTCTCAACACATGTGTAAATTTAATGACTTTTTAAAATTGTAATATATTCAATCTGTTTACCTACTGGATTGTAAGCACTGTGAGGATGTGAACTATTATTTATTTTTGCACCTCTCTGACACCTAGTACGGTGCATTAAACATCATAAATAATAAATGTTTAATGAATGAACAAGAAATAATACCAATAGGACCTACCACTATCATGTGTTTACTGACACACTAATTGACAAATTTTGGTGTTGGCATGTTTTTCTTTTGTGCTAATAGAATTCTTACCTCATCAAACAGAGCAAACATGTCACCCAATGTATCAGAAACTGGGACTTCCATGTATGCAGCAAATTCTGAAAGACTAATTTTTTGTCCATTCTTCATCTTAGCACTTTCTGAATATCTATCCAGATCTTTTTCAAGTTTTTCTGGTTTTAACCTATATGCAAAAAGGGAAAGATTTTGACAATAAGATTGCATGTTATTAATGAGTTGGCTAAATTTTGATTTAAAAATATCAAAAATTGGTTCATAATTCAATTAATAAAATACTCAGAATAGGTAACAAAGAATTTTTTTTACTAGAAGAAAAATTTTGAGCCACCCCAAAATATTCCATTTAGTTGCTGATGTTGTTGTTGGTCCTTCTTTCTTGAAGAGGACCATGGCATCAGGAAGGCGATGCCATGACATGCAAGTGAATTAGATTTAAGTGAGTGAGGCCCATGTAAAGTCACCAGCCTCACTTTCTCTTCCAGAGCCATCTGGATCCAGTGGCAAGATACACATCAGGATGGGAGACCATGGACTTTTAAAGCTAAAGTGTTTCCCAGATCTCAGTTTGATTGAGACAATGCCCATTCAGTGATAAAGGCTAGGTAAAGAAATGCGGCAAAGAACGGCCTCTTTCACCTAGTCAAGAAAAAAATCAATCTGGGAGGGAAAGACCCTCAGGGTTTCTGGCTAAAACAGAAACAATTGCTACCTAGATTGACTGAGCAGTCAGGGCCCAAACAATGACCTTGTGAGTTTGACATTTCCTTCCTTCTTTCCATGCTTCCTTTCTCCTTTCTTTCTTCTCCCTCTGTCCACATAGGGTATCATACCTGTGGGTGTTCTGCCCAAAGGAATGACTCCTGAAACCTCACAAGATATCTTGGGGTTTATGGGCTAGATATCTTTAAGGACCATGCCTTAAACCTAAATCACTCTGGCTTTTACTGCTCCTAAATAATTTTCTACCAAAGGTTGATCCTTTTCTCAGACTCTTGACTGATTTCAGTTTATTGCACAATGGCAGACAATTTTACTAAAGAAGTAACAAGTCAACAGTCCCCTCCCCAATGCCTTTTATTGGTTTTTGTACTCACAACAGTAATTTCAACTCCTCCCCATCCCTAACTCTCCATAGAATCTTCCCTTGCGACAAAGGACAACCATTAAGTAAAAACTCCCAGTATAGTGACCACATCTGACACATATATGTTTTGTTTCTAGGAGCCTCCTGCTATAACCAGTGATGTATGTCTTACTATGTGTTCTCTAGGATTTTCAACTACTCAGTATTCTACTTTTATTCATTGATATTGTCGTATTTTACAATGTTCTCTTAGCTCTGTTTGTTCTATATTAGCCGAGAGAATTCTTCCTACGTTTCTGTGAATTCCTCATACTCCTAATTTCTTAATACACAATAATATTCTCTGATATTCATATATCATCATTTTATCAGCTGTTCTTCAACTGATGAAGCACTACTTTGTTATTCATTTTTTGTTCCCACAAAGAGGGCCAATCTAAATATTTTGGCATATGTTGGAATTTTGTTTCTGCTTTTGACTTTCTTAGGGTCAGTATCCCACGGTGCGATTTGCTAAATTAATGGGTATGGTCAGTTTAGTAAACTTTCTTGCATAATTTCAAATTGAAATCTAGAACTGTTTAGCTGCTTCACAGTCCCAACATCACTATGCATGTTTTCCTAAATCCCTTTTAACATTGATTGTTTCCATCTTTTGTCCCCTTTGCCAACTTGCTTGGTGTGGGATAAAACTTCAGAGTTGTTTTAATTTGTACCTCTCTTAATATCAGTTATTTGGATCATTTTCCACATGATCATTTATAGTTTGCAATTCTTGTTTTGAAAACTGTTCAGTCTTTGACAATGTACCTACTGAAGAACATACATTTGTCTCAATTACCTTATATATTTTAAGTATTCATTTTTATCACTTCTGTTTTTTTTCTTTTCTTTTTTAACATTGCTGTTTGATAGTAGGTAATGTTGATGAATGATAAGTACTGGCTTTCATTAACCAAGATATTTGTTGTATTTGTTGTTGTTTAGTCATTTTCAGTCATGTCTGACTCTTTTTGACTCATTTTTGGGGATTTCTTGGTAAAGATACTGGAGTAGTTTGCCATTTCATTCTCCAGCTCATTTGAGGGATGTATAAGGATATATAATATCTCATGTATAATAAACTACTACTATGTGATCTTGAGCAAATCAATCAACCTGTCAGTGCTTCAAACAAGTTTTTAGGGCTATAAATTGCAGAACAGTATCCAGTCTGCATTTGTAAAGGGAATTTCCTCACTGAGATTTCCCTATACCAATGAAATCACATATATGGACTTAAAAGGAAGTTGGAATATTCACCTGTAAAACTAGTGTCAAATGCCAAAGATTTTGAGACTTCTCTGAGGTAGGTAGGGAATTGGAATGTGAAAAACAATGCAGAATAAAGCTAATTCCTTCTTTTAATTAAGTAGTTATTAAAAGATAAGTAAGACTGGAATTTAGTAAGAATTACACAATTACCTTGTGGAAAAATTATTATGACTTATGATCAGTTATGGTGAATCAAATTTTGTTAACAAATATTTATTGAGTGTCTACTAGTGTGAAAGCCAATTTTCTAGGTGTTATGGCTGATACAAAGATGAAAAAACATGGTGTGGCCCTCAAGAACCTTATAGTTTAGTATAAGAGAAAAAGACTATAAGGAAACCTTGTACACAAGCTATTTTAACACAAGGCATAATGTCCTAAGTGCCAAAAGGAAAATTCACATTCAGAGAAGGGAGAGATCACACTTAGAAAGAAAAGGGGAGAATTCATTTAAAAAAAAGTTGGCATTTTGAACAGGGTAGAATGAATAGGGCTAAAATAGATGGTGGTGTCAAGAGATGGCAGTGCAGTTAAAGGGAGAGTGAATTTTTTATAGAGAGTTGAAAGAAGTTACTATAACTTATACACAGTTAGTTGTCATTTATTCCTTACTTAATAAGCTGTGGTATCAAGAGAGACCTAAGTTCAAATCAAATATATTAGCTGTGTGATCTTGGGCAGATGACAGCATTTTCCTTGCAAGGTTTTTCAACGGCCAAATGACAGAATGTATGTAAGGCACTGCAAATCTTAAAGTGCAATATAAACATTAGTTATTTTTAGCAGTAGTGTTATTAGTATTAATTCTTTAATCCTTAATACATGTTTATATTCAAAAGCAAGGCTCTGTTAAGCATGCTTAAGAGAGAGAAACAGGGAGGGATGGAGGGAGGAGAGAGAGACAGAGAGAGGGAGAAGAAGAGGGAAGGAGACAGAGGGAGAAGATGAAAGGAAACAAGGAAGAGAAGGTAAGAGAATATGACTTCTGTAGAATAGAGTTCCTTCTACTCTATTTTCCCCCTAAATGGCAAGGAGTATATCCTTGAAACTTCATTAGTTCAGGGGACTAGGGATCAAGCCTTTGACATGGTTTCCCAATCACACAGGGAATAAAAAGAAGTCAGAATCTTTCAGGTTTAATGGATACATACTGAAGTGCAGAGTAACTCCTGGCTGAGTATCCATTCCATGCCTTCATAAAGCAAACCTTTTGTTAATGTCAGATTATGAGTGTCTCACTTCATTCTAATCTCAACCTTGAACCACCATATTGTCCTGAGTAAGGCCTCGTCCAGAATGTTGTAAGATCAGAAAAACCTCATCTGGCTGTTACACCACCTTCTCATTTAACAGATTCCTTCTGTCTCTTGCAAAGACCCATGAAGGGGGAAAAACACCCAAACATTTTTACACACTGAGGACCCAGTTGATTGCACAACAATACATTTCCCTCCTAAGGAATAACTGAAAGAAAACCAAAACTAGTTGGCAGCAAGGGAGCAGGGACTTAGTCTGCAAAGGGGCTGATGGGAGACATGACAGCACTGATCACGCAATACAGTTCAGCTCTAGAAAGGGAGCATCATGCAAAGCCAGAGGAGCTGGAGAAAACATCAGAGCTAAATGAGGCTGGCATGGCTTCAGAGAAAAGTTGTCCCTTTGACACTGGTTCCCTTGAGAGGTGTTGCCATTACCTGGGCAACAGGTCATTTTGAAAATACAAAGAATTCATATCGTCATTGATCATCTACCTTAATTCCATAATTTCTCAAATTTCTGCTAACCCAATATTTTATAAAAATGGAATTTTATGATTTTCACATTAAAATGAATGAAATTAGTTTTAAGTAATTTTATACTTACTAGAATGCAAGATCCTTGAGAATAGGGGCTGTTAAAATTAGGACTGAGAGATGCTAATAGCATGAGCCTAAGAGACAATATTTCGAGGTTGGCTTAAGGCTCAGCTTGGGAAAGGCAGGAATTTTTGACTCAATTTACCTACCCAGAGTTTCTCTAGCCTGAAAGATGTGCACAGACCAGTCCTAAACTATTTGAGCTGACTGCAAATTTTTTAGGGGCTGCTCCAATTCTAGAGGCTCTAAAGATACTTATCTGGATGTGGGTAAATATTTATTTTAGCATCTAAGAGAAGAAGGATGTTTCTTATATACAGACCAGCCTTTGAACTGGGCTGCACAGTCTGGGGAAAAAGGGGTGAGACTGGAATCAAAGTCCTGGTATCCTTTTATTGTATCTTGAAGTGCTAATTTCTGTGGATTAAATTTGTGGAAATAGTAATACTGGATAGAGGAAACATATCTAATTTTCTAATGAATAAAGAATAAGAACATCACTCACCCAAGGCTTCTCACAAGCTTGGCAAATTCTAAAAGGCAGGTGTTTGAAGGGAGACGAAGTTGTCCTTCAGCCAATGCCAGCTGGCAGTCTTCAAATGTATAATCTGTTACGGAAACTCCCAAGGCCCTTTAAGAAAGAAGACTAGATAGAGTAAATGCAATTTTCCTTTTGACAGCTTATATATCAGAACTCCAGGATCTTGACTCTGCACAGCTGCCTATCTCTCAACAGTTATGTACAAAAATTCAAAAGTAAAAGTAAATAGCTAACAAAATGGAAAAAGTAAAAGATGGAGAAATTTTAAAATAGAATAAATGATAAGTTCCTAGGTAGGTTTTTTTTTTAATTATAGCTTGCTCAAATCTTATATCTCACATTGAAAGAGCAGATCTTGCCACGGGCAGGACAAACACAAAGGAAACATGAATAAAATGAGGTTAAGTTTTAGAACAAAACTCAGGCATGGCATTATGATAGGATACAGTCTAGATCTGTGATTTGATTGATGTAAGGAACTCCCAGGTGGGGAAACTCTTTCTACTAATTCAAGTCAGCACTTTTTCTGAAATTTATATTCTTAAAGAATTGCCTAGAGCACTGAGAAATCAAAGAACTTGCCCAGGGTGACACGGTCAGTAGGTATTGAAGGCAAGACTTGAATCCAGGTCTTCCTGGCTTCAAGACTGGCTCTCCATCCATTGCACCATGCTGCTCTCACAATGGGAAGAGTTACTAATAAACATTCAGAAGTTTAAAAAATACACAGATATTTCTTTTGTTTGTCTATTTAAAAGTTTTAAATTAATTTTTTAAATTAACAAGTATTTATTTTCTCTCCATTTCAAATACACACAGTCAAGCAAAATAAATTGACAGATTGGCCATGCCTGAAATGTGTATCTTATTCTATATGGGAAGGGGGGGGGCGTTAATCAGGAAATGACTAAACAGATCATGGTAATGAATGTAATGGTATGCTGTTGTGTCATAAGAAATGATGAAATGGATAGTTCAGAGAAACCTGGGAAGACTTGTTTGAACTGATGCAGAGTAAAGTGAACAGAACCAGAAGAACGATTTATATAACAACAACAACATTGTTCAAACAAACAATTTTGGAAGACATAAGAACTCTCATCAACATAATGACCAACCATGACTCCAGAGACTAATGATAAAGAACGCCACCTACCTCCTTATAGAGAGGTGATGAACTCAATGCACAGATGTTTATAAAATACAAGTTAACACAGTTGTGCCTCTCTCTCCTTTTGAATTGAGTCATCACTATATTAAACAAGGTATCCACAGTAAAATAGAAATCCTATTAGCTAGAACTTTTATTGGGGTCATGGATCACATACAATTCCCCATAAAAATGTCCCTGAAGGCCCATATTGTGGGATTGCCTCATAGGTGAAACCACCTATAAGGAAGTTGTTTCGTTGCTTCTGTGGCTACACTTCCTTCTGTGAGATGCAAAGAAACAAACCTTATAATAAATTCCAGCACTGGTGAATTAAAGTGCTGAAAGCAAGGTCCCCGTGTACCAACTATACACAATTCAACATAAAGCCAAATAGCCATAGCTAGAAACAGCTCACTAGGTACAAAGATACAAATTTTCACAAAGGTACAAATCATGGTACATTTAGGAAGCAAATTTATTATAAACATCACAGGAAGTATGTTTTACTAACAATGCGAGGTAAGGATGACAAGTTTAAAAATGAAAGCAATTAACCATATGAGAAATTCTTCACTGGTACAATTATCTGGTTCAATATCAATATCGATGCAACAATGATCAATGGTGAATCTTTAAAAAAACTAAAGTAGCAAAAGGAAGTGTTAAAATAGCTAATGAAAAATGATAATCAAAACAATCAAAACACTAATCTATGGAGCATAGAATATCTGTAGATAAATAATTCTTTGATTTAGCAAGCAACTTTCGATTATCCAAGGACTATTTATCCAGTTGGAGGCCCCAGAGTCTCCTGGGACTTGTGGCCCCTTTTCTTTCCCTAGTAGTCTACCAGTTCATTAGAAATTCTACCAGAAGATAGGTAAAGGAAATTATGTTTAAAATTAAACTAGGTGAATTTACTAAAAGTTGGGTTTTTTAATTGTTTTTTCAGCTATGCACCCCATGCACTATATCTAGACTTCATGAAATGCTCCTTTTTTTTCAAGTCTGAGGAACTACCTCTTCCATGAAGTCGAACTCCTGAATTTTTTCAATTGAAACTCACCTCTTAGTCCTCAAAATGTTTTCTAGCTTCCCTCTGCCCCCTGGATCTTTCCTTAATCCCTGATCACATTCTAATCCGTAGAAAACTTTTGGGAGTAGAGATACATGCTATATTCCTACGATTAGCTTCTTGAGGAAAAGGGCTGTTAGTATTTCTTTGCATTTCCCTTTCTAGACACTTGCATAAACTTTTTTCAGCAAGCCTAGATCTTTGAAATAGAGCCAAGAGTTCTATCAGGAGTTAGATATCTTTTTTGCATGTATTAGCCTCCTGAGATGGTTTCCGATATTATACCCACAATACTTACCACAGTGACTACTTAAGCTATGCTGGCTTCTTCCAAATAGATTTTTTTTATTCT
Source organism: Phalanger gymnotis (assembly GCA_028646595.1). Lineage (NCBI taxonomy): Eukaryota > Metazoa > Chordata > Mammalia > Diprotodontia > Phalangeridae > Phalanger > Phalanger gymnotis. The sequence goes on along the minus strand of CM053622.1, from coordinate 291,773,908 downwards.
GATCATTTTAAAGGGGCTAACAGACCACCTAACCCTTCAGATATTCAGGGTAAATGAAACCGTTGCCTCTTAAAGGCAGGTTTTTCCAAGGTGTTTGCGTAGAAGAAGAAGGAAGCACACTACTGCATATAACAATTTAGTTAACATACAGTAACATAAGAACTCTATATACCCACATACTTTAATCATTGTAGAAACTATTCTAATGATTCATTTGTTAAGGACTGGTATCAAACGACCATCTTTTCAAATATTAGGATGAAGGGCAGGAAAAGTGAGAGGTTAATCAGAATTACTCTAATGATTTGGAAGATTTCTTAGGAACATAAACCTCTCATGGGGAATACAGTTCTCAAATGAAAAGATATAAGGCTAGAGGATAACAGTCAAGTTCTGGCAAGGTGCTTAAACAATTTAAATGACAAAGGGGTTAATAATCTTCTTGAAAAAGTTTGAAGAAGAAAAAAAAACAAATGAAACAACCTCTCAGTGAACAAGAATGCATGCAACATGGCATATGTTGCTTTGGAATCAAATATAAAAGCTGAGTAGGAAGTTGTCTCCTTGTCAGATTCTCATGGTTAAGACTGATTTTATTCCAAGGAGTGGCAAATTAACATACCTAGGCTGTCATGGTTACAAACTGAAAAACGTTCAGGAGAATTTAGATTAATGGCATTTACACTCACAGGTGTCTATATTGAATTTGGGGGAGGAGCAAGGAGAAATATTTCTGCCTCACAAATCTGAACACCTACACTGATATTGTGACAGGCACATTATATTTTAAAATATGGGTGAACTTGAAGAGAAAATTTTGAATAAATGTTTGTTGAATTGAATGACTACAAACGAGAGTGAAAACACTCCAAATTAACTCTGAAAGAATTTACAAGTCACCTAAAAACTGTTCCAGGCAGATGGTCTTGATACAATCAATGAACCTCAATAACAAATGACTCTGAATTTATTCTTTTTTTTCTCCAAGGAAACAAACAGTACATTCAAAGAAGATATAACTGTCACTAAGGAATCTTCATTTGCAAATCTATGGCAATTTAATCTATAGCTTGTAACAATCCCTCTCCTCATTAACATTTTTTCCATCAAACTTAAAATAGTATCCATTATCAATTTTCCCCCAGTTATCAGAAGTATTTACCAAATGCCTATATCACATTATATACTAAAGAGATAAATGTCTCTGTCTTCAAGGGCTCGCAATCTATTTAGGATGACAAGACAGTTAACTAAAATGTTATTAGCGCTACTACCTTGCATTTATATGGTGCCTTATAGTTTACAGTTTACCTCATCATACTCTGTGAGATTGGAAAGGGAGATAGTATTATCCCCATTTTATAGAAGTATTATCCCCATTTTATAGATTAAGAAATGTAGGCTTAAAAAGGAACTTGCCCAAAGAAGGGAAAGTAGAGCTGTATTCAAGCTCAGGTGTTCTGACAACAAGTGCTGTATCCAGTACCCCATATGACATAGGTAGTGCATGCTAAATGCCAATTAAGTCATACAGGCCATAAGTACTCCAGTTGAGAAGGAAGACTAAAAGCTGAGGGTTAAGGAAAGCTTCACAGGAGGGGTGAGCTTTAAAGGATGATTATCACTAAATTCGCAAAGAAGATAGCACAGGAGGCTATTCTTGTTTGAGAGGTTGGTGTGCATATGATGAAATCTGGTTGGAGTAGCACTGTGTGGGATAAGGTCAAGAGAGATGGCTATAAAGAGGGGTGGAGACCACATTGTGCAGTATCTTGAACGCCAAGCTAATCAATCAAAAAACATTTATTAAGCACCTACTATGTGCCAGGTACTGTGCTAAAAACTGAGGATACAAAGAGAGGAATGGTACAGTTAAGAATCCAAGAATGCATCTTATCAACAATGGAACCAAAATTCATTTTGTGTAGGGTGATAATATTATTAAAATGCTATTTTAGGAAGAAGACTGCAGTACTGGGTAGAATAGGTTAGAGCAGTATGGGTCTGGAGGTCAGAAAGAGCTGATGGAAGGCCTAGAATATAATGATAACAGTAGGAACTGGAAGGAAGGGGTAGGTAACAGAGAAATTTCATGAAGAAAGAAATTATAGGACTCAATGGGTTAAATAAAGCACACAGGAGCCATAAGTTAACCAACTTGCTTATTTACCAGGAACCAGACTTAGTTCTTGATAAGGACAGAAAATCTAGGGAGATTTCAAAGAACTAGAAAAGTAACACACAATGATAGAATGTTAAAACTGGAAGAGAGACCATGGGGACTATTTCATCCATTCCTCTCATTTTTCAGCTGAGGAAACAGAACCAGACCTTTAAGTAATAAGCCCAAGTTCATACAACTAGTTAGCACAGTTGGGAATAAAACCATCTCCCGGAGTGTAAGTGTTAATTTCCGCTACATCACGTTGCTCTGTACATTGCCCAAGACATTTTATGTGGTAAGCTCCTGAAGAATAAGGGCTGTGTTTATTAATACTTTGCATGGTGCATAATTAAATCTAACTACTTACTGTGTGACAAGGAATACAAATAAAGGAAGTTGAAGCCTGGAGACTGAATAACTTGCCTAACATCATGCTGTGAGGAAATTGAGATTGGAATGCCAGTCTCCTGACTCCTTAATCTAGTGCTTAGAGACCTAACCAAGTGACCTCCTTTAAAAATATGAGGTAGAGAGCCAAGTTAGTGTGCAGATCTACACAAGTAAAGAATCATGATATTATGATACTAATCTAAAGAGACAGATGACTGACCAAAGAGCAATTTTTAAGCTCACTGCCTATAACTATGTACTTAGTAAGACCCACTTGATTCAGGGAAGGAACAATTAATTCCAGCAAAACTCTAACTTCTTAGTTCTAAACTCATGATCTACTACAAAAAGAATTACAAACAAAACAGCCTAAAATAAATTTATTCAGAATTCAAAGACATCTTCTTTCAAACTCTAAAGAACAATATAGTTATGTTAAGATACGTAGAAAGTCCTCTGGCATTTGAAGCCCTTTATAATCTTGTGCCTCCATACCTTTCCAATGTTCTTGTTGTACCTTACTCCCTTCCCACATACTCTCCAATCCATTAACTCTGGCCTCCTTGCTCCTCCTTGAGCAAGACACTCTGTCTCCTGACTATGGGGATTTTCAATGATTGTTCTCCATCATTGGAATTTTTCTCCTCCTCAGCTCCATCTTCTGACCTCCTTCAAGACTCAGCTAAAATTCTGATCCTAATTCTATCCCAATCCCCATAATTCTAGTGGCTTTCCTCTGGGGATGATTAACAATCTGTCCTGTCTATCTCTTCTCTGGTCAAAGTGGTTTGCATGTTGTCTCTTCCATTAAGCCGTGAGCTCCTTAAGGGAAGGAACTTTTTTTTTAAAATCCCCAGCACTTAGCAGAGTCATTGGCACATGGTAGGCACTTAATAAGTGCTTGATGATTTGACAGAATTTATAGTAAATTTTAGTACATGTGAAATGGCTTTGTTTGTTCACATGTTATTACATTAGGTTTAAAAAAAATGTGAGATTTTCTTCTTTTATATACCATTAGTAAGGAACCAGAGAACACAAAACGGTCAAAAATAATTAACCTTAGGTATATCATTTGCACTGTGTTTTAGGGCAGTGGTGTCAAACAAATAGAAATAGGAGCACTGAAGTGTACTTAAGGATCCCTGCAGTTGCATTTAGGGTTAGAAAAACAAATATTATAATTATCCATGATTTATTGTATTCTTATTTTGTTATATATTTCCCAATTACATTTCAGTCTAGTTCTGGCAGAGGGCAGTATGTTTGACATCTCTGTTATAGCAGATATCTTTCTCTTATTTTTCATTTGTCCCATGTTTGTGTCTACCATGGCTTACCAAATAGCACATATTTTTTCTTTTGCCATTTTGCTTCTGCCTGACTCATCCAACCTAATTGTTTGCTTTTTTAGTCAACCAGTTACCTAGCTGTGAAATTCTATGGAGAAGATGGTAATATTCTTTAACCGTGATTTCAAATCCTTCTCAATAACAGAGTGCTAGCAATGGAAATCTCTCTTTTTATGAAATTTTGGGATATTATTGAATAATTCCATTGTTTCTTTTCAAAAATATGACATGATCAATTAATATAAAAAAGACAATTAAAGTAATTTCACTCAAAGGGCAAGGGTTAAAATAGGAAGATAAAAATATCTGAATTCAAAATATCCTTTCCTTTATACAGCTTTACTCTACTTCCCTGATATTCACATTTCTTGATATTCTTTGATCTTTCTACAGGACAGAGAATCATTGAATTTATGAGATAGAAGAAACGGAGAGTATCTGGTGATAAAGTGGGGCCTAGGTAAAGTGATAAAGATGGTACTAGAACCCAGGTTTTCTGACTTCTAATCAAGTGTTCTTTCTAGTATATTACTTTGCCTTTGCTATATTAAGTTGCATTATATATCATCTGTTTATAAGTTGCCCTATAGATCTTTTCTGTTAACAACTGATAATTGAGTTAACTGTATATTTAGAAAAGCTGCCTTCTACCCTACTTTTTTTTTTAAAAGAAAGTGGTATTTATATCACAGAATTTATTTGAAAAGATGAATTGGCTTGATTTCCCAAGTGGCTAATAAGTTACTTGAAGAAGTACCCCTATAAGCTCAACTAGCCAGTGCACATTCGGTAACATCTTCCACTTGTGTACTTTAATTCTGCATTATGATGAAGCATCCTATTCAAGGTAGACCTTCCTGGGAGGGAAAGGGAGAAGGGAAAAGGAAAGAAGTACTAGAGGATGAGAGATAGACAAAGAAAAGAGGAGAGTATTTGCCTTAACTATGCCCTTGGTGCCTACTTTCTAGTAAATTTATAGACATACAGTGAGAATCACTTTCAAATTTTTAGTTCATGTATGTCACATGCCAACATAAATTACTTTAGCTTAGTTTTTTTAAAATACCTATAGAAATAGGGAATATATTAACTATAATGAGAATATGGAATTTATTTCAGAAAACCAGGACAATTTATCACTTAAGTAACAGCATCACTTAAGTAATAAGACTCTATAAAGTCCACATCTCAACATAATGGGGCTAGATTTGACTTACACAACTTCTCATCGTCAAAGCTATCCCACAATTTTAAAGCCACTCACTGTTTTAGGCGCTGCTTCTGCTAGTCTCTCCCGGTACTGCGATGGGCCTAATTCGGAGGCAGCCCTTCCTGACAGTAAATATGAGAAGAGAAGCAAGGAGAAAAAAGGAGAAGGAAAAGGGAGAGGATGGGACATGGAAGGACGAAAGATGGTTAGAGAGGGGAGAGGGAGTCTTGAACTGAACTCTACTCATTGACCATAACAACTGAAGAACTTAATGACAGCAGGGAATGGGAAAATTTTCTAAATTTCTAACTGCATGCAGGCTCTAACCTTAATGTCACCAGTAACATTACCAAAATCACCCTTGCAATATTATAAAAATATAATACAACTGTACAAAACTGAGACAATTAATCTATAAATATTAATGACATTTGAATAAATTGATAAACTAATAAAAGCAAATTTTGATTTATGCATCCCACAATCCCAGACTTGCACTGGCGCTTAATGTTCTCCAAATGGCTCTTCCATCCTTCATAAAAAATGCAAATGATTTAATGTGGAAAACTTGAGTATGATTCTGACAACCAGCAATGCTTTACATTTGGACACAAGATTCATTTGCTGTAATGTTGGAGACCAAGGGTATATTTATAGAAAAGTAAAACTAAATTGCTCATTGTTCATCACTTTCTAGGAGCTCGATATCACCATATCAGACTGACATGCTAATCATATAAACTGTTAGGTCCACTGAAATCTATGCCCTATTCTCAGAAAGGCAATATGTCTTCTTTTTCTTTTTGTATTAAATCCATTTCCCCAAAAAGTTAGGCTAAGCTTTCATTTTCTACAGCAATGCTTACAGGGGGAAAATATAAGCTAGACCAAAAATTCTGAAACCTTGTTTATGTTGATAAAATACTGCTAATCTCTGTAGTTGTCTTACAGAAATCACAGAAGTAATGAATGATGTTCCTGAGAATTTATTTAGTTACTATAGATTAATCAATAGGGTAATAAAAATAATGTATCTGACTCTCTCTATGGAATGGTGACTTTTCCCATTTTGAATGCCAAGGACATAGTAGTAGAATGTACTTACTTTGCCATTATGCGTCTCACATTATTTGCATACAATGTTGGATTTTTCTTTTCTTCTTCTGAAGGTGTATATACTGGAAGAAACTAAATACACAATAGCAAATTATAACTCTATCACAACTTGTTTCTTACCACACAAGAACAAAGCAATTCTATCACTGGTGAGATTAGCATGACCTGAAATCTAACAAAGTAACTGGAATTATGTAGAACCAAAGTCATCACTGCCTTGAAACAAAGTAAAACTAAATTTATATAAAAAACGAACACAGGGTTGCATTTTCCTCTGTAGCTAATGACACACCCCAAAATAGGGATGGGGTTTGTTTGGATTTTCAAAATAGGATTGGATCTATTTGAATATCATCTAATGGTCTCTAAAGAAGTATTAAGTTTTTATTTTGAAAACTAACATCTAGGTATTTGTTTTGGTGATGTCATTTCCTTTAAAAGTACATAAAAGATTTAAACGGATTGGAATACATTTTTTCAAAGTTATTTGACATCTAGCCTATTTAGAAAGTTAGCACATATGAATGTTTTATAAATAGATAAAATAATATACATTTTAAAATGATAAATTTCTACAAAATTTACAGATTTTGACTTATCAAACACTTTTAAATAGTCAATCTTGCACTCATCTACATAGATATTCAAAAACAAGAGGAAAATAGCTCGAGTACCTAATCTTATTTCACTAATTCCATAAACCTCAAACACTAATATTTCTAAATGATATACTTTTCCCAAAGGAATCTTTATTGAGTAATATTTGATCAATAGGTTCTATTTTTTCATTTCTAAGTAACACTTTCTAGGATAATGCATTAATTTTCTACAAAATCAACTCACTACAGAAAGTAGCACACTTAAACCACACTTGTCTGATGGATAATAACAGCTCATGCTTACAAAGCACTTTATGGTTCTTAATTCTGTTTAAATTAATGGAATTTCTTTAAGGTCCACAAAGTATAAACCTTAATTTTCTATGAATTTCTCACTTACACATTAACATAAAAAAATTCAGAGTTCTATGATAATTCCTCCAGTTAAACAAAATTAATACTGTTCTATTGTTACATCATTTAATTACATTGGAAAGAAACCAGCTTTACATAATCATCTCAGCCCACCAAAAAGGACAAACTATGGATGCATGGGTTTAAAAGTTAAGGTTTAAAAAGCATATGAGAATCTTTAAACCATGATCATGGTGTTTATCAAAACACACACATTGTATAATTCTTAAACACATTTCTTTATATTTCTTTCAGATTGATTACCATCACATATTTTTGTCCAAGGTATAGGATAACTGAACCATAGAATTTTAAGATGGAAAGATATTTTAGGATAAGTCACGATGACCTCTTTTAAGGTAACCTTGAACTCTAAGTTCTATGACTAGCTAGTTTTCTAATTGAGGATACTGGGGCTAAAGACATTAAATGACTAGCCCCAAATCCCACAACTAGTTAGAGGTAGAACCTGTAACCAGAGCTGATGTCTCTTGACTTTTACTCTAATATTCTTTCAACTACACCATACAGTCTCATTTGTTTCTTCCTATCATGATAAGGAACAAAGCATTCCATAAAAATGACCTCCTATTTCCTTTGTATAAAAAATTTGCTGTATTTAAAGCCCAGAACTATCATTTAATAATATGTACTTGAGTTTAACTATCATTCTACTGAAACAAATGACCACATTGAAAACATTATCATTTTCTACTTATGCACTATACTGGCAAGATTAATTTGGATGGGAACAAACAGAATTTAGTTTCTCATAGCTTATCTTTGTTTTTCAGGCTTGGGATCTTGGCTTTACCAACACCTTTAATAAAAACATGTCCAGAAAAATGTTGATTCTACTTAAAAGAATTCAGAGAATTTCATAAGTCTGGCAAGTCATGAATTCATCTATAACATTGATGGATTACTTTAATTGCCTAGTTAAAAAAAAAAAAAAGACCTAGCATCTCTGAGGATCAGTAGCATGCAATGGCATTTGTATCAATATTAAAAGTGGAATATTTTAAAGAATCGTAACTTATTGCACAAATGCCTACTTATTACATATATATATACACATATATATATAATATTTATGTCCATATTGACTGTAAAGTCAATATTAAAAGAAGGATGAGTTAAGGGATAGGTTTCCTATTTGGTTTTACATTGTCCAAACAATTTTAAATCCTATAAGAGATTCCATCTTGATGAAGTGTTTGTGAAGCCCCTCTAAAGTGCCTTGAAAAATATAAAGAATATTTACCGTTTCTTTTCTACTAACCTCAATTTCCACAAAATTATGAAACTGACATAGGGTAAGCCATAAAATCTTCAACCTTAAAAAGAGGAAAAGACATAAATAGAACAGAAAGTGAGATTATTTTAAATTGAGTTTAAACATTCCAAATGCTGATGCCAGAGTTTTAGGCCAAAACTTCCCTCTAGATGGCACTGTTGTGTGTTTTAATTCTCATGAATTTTGAATTGTACTTTCAGCCTAAGGTTCAGTTGTTAAAATCCAATTAGTTGACAAACAATAAACAGGAAACAAGTTCTTCATTGAATTAGAGTAACCGCGGTAGTATGAAAAGCATCTAATTTTACTCCTTTAAAAATAACAATCATTGAATCAACAATGTATTACTTCTCTTTTTCCTCCCATTAACACAGATGGTGATACTTATCTCCATTAAATAAACAGCACCTTCACTAAAATTTTACTCAAATGTCTCATCGTGGCATAAAAGTGACCCTGGGTTACTGAAGGCTATACGAGGAGAATGTAAGCTATGGCAAGTCTCACACAAAATGAGAAAAGGTTGAAATACAGGCCTGGTGATATGACATATTGTATGGATGTTGTCTAAAGACCAGTCTGGTTAAATTTGGAGAAGAGAGCGATCATTAAGGTGGACACGAGGCAATTATACTGGTTGAGGAAACCCATGTAATCATTTGCTACAGTGTGTGTGTGTACAATATGTACAGAAAAAAAGTGCCCATAATGATAAAATTACAGATTTTTTGAAGCACTGCATAATATATAACAATTAAAAGTAAAGAATGGTCAGTTATTCTTATTCCTCATCTAGGGTCCATTTAACTTAAATCTCCAAAGGTTGGAAGTGCAGAAACAAGCCACAGTTTAAGTGTGTTCAACATTATTGTTATATAATACAAGCATTACCAAAGTCATTTATTCTTTACTTCTGCAAATAAATTCGTATGGTATGCAATAGTGCTTCAAAAAGTACCCATAATTTCCTTGGTACCTTTTTGACCTTTATATGACCTTTAACATAAAAATATATGCTAGTGACTAGATGTGTGATTTTATTAGTACAGGGAATTTCCAGGTGAGGAAACTATCTGCCAATTCAGACTGACTTGGTCAAGGTCACAACCAGTGTCAGAGTCAGGACTTGAATCCAGGTTATCTTGGCCTTGAGACCAGCTCTTTATCCACAATGCCATGCTTGTCTGTGAAGGAGGTATGGTGTAGGGGAAGAGAATATGGGGCTGAGAATTTGTCTTGGTGAGTTCTACTTGCCACAGACATTCACCCTCCTGGAGGTCCAGGGCCAGTTATCTTTACCCTTTACCCTTCAGGTGCATCAACCCTTTCTCTGGGAACAACAACGAAAAAGAAATAAAAGAAAATTCAGACTGACTTACGCTCCAGGTCCTTGCCACGTCCAGGTAATTGTATCCTAAAGATAAATTCAATCGAATATAATTAATTGATTAAAATTTAGTGATTCCAACTCTATACATTTTGTTATGTACTATGATATGGTTATTGTGTTCCAAGCAAACTCATTTTTATCTTTGACCTATCTTTCACTTCTTCCTTCTGTTTCTTCTTGTTAAATAAAAACCATCTCTCCTGTGGTTTTTCTTCACCTGTTCCCAATCCTGCTGTCTCAATCAGGGAGGGAAATGAAAAAGCTTGTCAAAGTTGTCAATATGTTTTCTAACACTTCTGTGTCACAGTTACTCTACCACCATATTCTACAGGGTGGTCCTAAAGTTTGGACACATATGCAAAAATGCATATTTTTCAAGAAATTAAATGAATGAAATTTTTAGCCACTTCTTATTTAATTGAAATATTAACAAATAACATCTTCAATATGATTTCCATCATTTGTGATGCAAAGGTTGATGTGTTTTGCAAGACTCACATGAACTCAATGCAATAACTCCACATTGCCGTCAATTTTCCTATGGGTCCAGACTTTAGGGACACCCTGTATTTACAAATGGTGAGTTCATTTGAAGACCTTGACATTCATTCCTGAGATCCTCTTCATACTACTGCCATACTTCATACTACTACTCTGGGGGCAATCTCTCTCAAGCTGCTCACAACCTACTTCTTGCCTCTTCTCTCCTGTCACCAAACAGTCTTAAAAATTTCATTATCTGGAGTGATCAAGCTATCTTGCCTCTAGAGTCTTTCATCTTTATGCCATATCAGCTACGTATCAGTGGGAGCCCACACCCTGGATTTCATCATCATAGGCCTAAAAGTTTTGACATTGTGGCTGAAAAAGCCTTAGAGGTCCAACCACTTAATTTTATAATGGAGGAAACCAAGGCCCAAGAACTTAAGTGATTTGCTCCAGGAGACACAGTGACCAAGTTAAGTCCAGAATTCCGATCTCGATTGCCAGTACAAAGCTTTTTTTTATAACATTATAACCACAGGAAATTCATATTTGAAAAAGTAAATCTAAATGGAAATCATTATTATACCCAAGGAGTTGTCAAACAAAAAAAAATTATATTTATTCTGAGAATGGCTGTTCTAAGGGAATAGGAAATCAGAGAATATATGTGTATGTGTATCTACATACACACACCCCTGCTCTATATAAAATATGTGGAGAATTTACATAAGAAAATTTTTCTTAATGGACATCTAAGTTTATATCATCTAAAGTTTCATTTATTGAAGGATTGGAAGGAATTAGTCAGAATGTTTGAGCAAAAGGAGTTTTCATTAGTATGTGACTTGTATATGCCTCTCGTGACTTCTTCTGGAAAGATGTGTTGAACTCAATCCATGGTACCCTAGAGGATTTCCTACAGTGTGTTTACTGCTGTTGTGTAAACAAAAGCCAATAAAAATGCACCATGGATACATTAAAACTCATTACAACTCTAACCCTCAATTAATGGGGTTCAATGTTTAATCCACAAGTAAACAGAATTTACCAGTTTGTTTGGATATCGTAAAACTACAGGTTGAACAGGAACACCAGGAATAAAAGCACCTAGAATGAAAAACAATATATATTAATTAGGTTTATATATATTATATAAAGTAAGATGACCTAAAATATTCCTTACTGATTCAACACAGTATTGCTGGCAAGATTTACCACCTTAGTTTTGACTTGACATTTCCTTCACTCACTTTCATAAATGGATTAAAAAGTGGAGAAATGTTTTCAATAGATAATATACACCATATAGTCTAGATCCTATACAAGTTTAAAACTTCACTTAGACTTTTGGGACATCTGTATACAATATTTTTCAACCCTGCCTGGCCCCAAAATCATGCTGACAGGGTTAAACTATAACATAGCTGGGCACCAAGGCATTTTTATTTTTAATAGGTGCAAAATTTTATAGATATTGGAACTCAGGGGTACTCTTTGGCACATTTACCATGTAGGATCTGGAATTAAGGGATGGTATCCCATCCAAAGAATGGAGTCATGTTCATGGCTGGGCAATTGCCAATATAATTAAAACAATAGGACCATCTCAATTAATTTATAGGTTCAGTGCAATAAAAATCACTTTATAGAAACAAAAGAAACAACAAAACTGATTTGAAAGAGTAGGAGGTTTAAAATCTCAAGGGAAATAAAGAGAAGAAATAGGAATGCACTGAACAGAGCTTTACTAGACATCAAAACCATGTCAATTGAAAAATGGAAAACCATGTGAATGCAATAGACTAGATAATCATGAAACAGGAGCAATCAAAATTAGTAGCTAAAAATTCCAGTCCAAATGACTTCCTCAACAGGGACAAAACAACTCAGATTCCACATATCTATCTCAAGAAAACTCGGAAATTTCTAACAGAACAAATAATGATTCCTTAATTATTTTTCGTTATCACAGTGTAGAGCTCAACCTGGAGGGCAAGGAGGAATATCTCCTTTCCCTGCAAATACTTGTTGTAGAAGTAATAGGCACCAATAAAACATTTTTTTTTTTTTAAAAGAGAGAACAAACAGATAAATGGTTGGTGTCTGGCACAAAGGAGGCACTTAATGTTTGTTGACTTGACCATATAACTAAATTATGAATTGGTCTTAACTTAGGCATAGTTTGAAGAACGTGAACTATAAATATAAAACTGGAGTGCACTGGTATCTTAAAATAAATAATTTCCTACACAATAGAATGGTATGTAAGATGGGTCTTAGATCTTATCTAAGGGGATCAGTTATTAAAGGACTAAAAGGACTTCATTATCAGACAGTTCTCAATGATTCCCAAGGGCAGAATGACAAAGAAGTTGTAGCATATCTCATATTTAATACAGCACTCCTTATCAGGGTTGTTTATTATGACCACCACCCACAGTAGCAACTGGACTGCTCCCAAGATTATCAAACCTGTTCAAAGATGCAATTTCCATAAGCTTTCATTTCATCCAGGAGTAGCTCAGCCTAGCATTTGCATTCTGGGTAATAATATTTATATAGCACCTGGAGGCTTAAAAAGCATTTTCTATATTATTTGAATATCTATCTATCTATCTATCTATCTATCTATCTATCTATCTATCTATCTATCTATCTATCTATCTATTTATCAAACAATACTTATTTTCCCAAGAGAGTAGACTCAAGTCCTTTAGGTAGCATATTCTTCCTTATTATCAAAATCACCATCACAAACAATATATTTACATTTTGAAGCCCTTAAGAACACACTGTACATTCTTTCTGCTCTTTTCTCAGTTAAGACCATTAAGAAAGTCACAAGCAGGGGCAGCTAGGTGGTGCAGTGAGTAGAGCACCAGCCCTGGAGTCAGGAAGACCTGAATTCAAATCCAGCCTCAGCCACTTGACACATGTACTAGCTGTGTGACCTTGGGCAAGTTACTTAACCCCAATTGCACTGCCTTCCCCCCTCCAAAAAAAAAAAGTCACAAGTAAATACTCCTTTGGTAAGCACTCTTCGACCAAGTGCCAAGTTTGCAACATCAATCTTCTTCAGCTTTAGAATTAAGCCTTTGGTACAATGATCATACTGCTTAAACCTCATAGGAATAGATTCATTTATAAAATGGATCCCTTGGACAACCCCAAATCAAGACGGGAACGACATAAAGCAAACCAAAAACATCTTTGTAAATCAAAACAAGAATGATTCAAATTAAAGCTGAGTAAGTTTAAATATCACAGATTATGGTTGCTTTCCCCATATAGCACAAATTCAGGTATCCAAAGTAATATCATCACATAAAGTCTGAGTTGAGCCTGAGAAATAGGATTGCAAACCAAATGATGTTATAAATCATTTACATCATGGACTTAACTACTGAGGTCATTAAATATGAAGTTACTCTGGCGGGTCTGTTGTGTCTACAATTTCCAAGTAGGTTTTCAAGCAATTAAGAGTCTTATCTTTGAACTGATAGGAGAGGTAGAGAAGGAAAAAGAGAGGGAGGGAGACAGATAGACAGATTGATACCTTTTGTGGATGTTGCCTAAACTACTGCTTTTTAAACTAAAATATTCAACAAAACATCATATACCAAATCTTTTCTTTTTTACATACAAAACTGGAGTACACTGGTATCTTTTTATAAATCATTTCCTGCACAAGAGAATTCTTTGTAAGATGCGTCTTAAACCTTATCCAAGAGAGTTCAGTTACTAAAGGACTTCATTATAATATCGTTGCTCAGCATGACCCCCAAGGACAGAATGACAAAGAAACTGCAGCATATTTCACATCTATACAGTATTACTTGTCAGGATTGTTTATTATAACCACCACCCACAGTAGCAACTGGACTTCTTCCAAGATCATCAAACTTGTCCAAGGATGTAGTTTCTATAAGGTTTCATTGGTATTCAGGGGGTAGTTCTGCTTAGCATATGAATTCTGCTACCTCTTTCTTCCCTTTTCTGGTTCATAATCTCATACTCCTTCCCTAGGAATGGACAAGCAGCATGGTATGAGGAAAAGAACCATTAGTTGTGGTATCAGAAAGACTGGATTCAAATACCACCTCTCACACTTACTACCTATAGAACCTTGGTTAAATTATCTTATTTCCCTGGGCCACAGTGTCCTCATGTACAAAATGATGGGGTTGGACTAAACAATTTCTGAGGTTTCTTCCCAGTTCTAGAACTGTGATTCTATATTATCATATACTACTCAGCCTTTTGACCTACCAGAATCTTCCCTGAAGGAACCCTATGTTACTTCAGGTTATTTTCAGAGAAAGATAGTGTCTTTTCTGAAGAGGACTCTGCCGTGTTGTTTTCTTCAGGATATATATGTATATATATATGCAAATCTCTTTAGTTGGAACAGAAGTCTCAATGCTGGATAAGAGCATAGGGTTTCTTCAGGTCTTGCCAACAGCTTCTTATCTCAACATTCCTACTAACTCATTACAATGCTGTAGAAGAGATTTCTGCAACCATTAGGAGGCTGAACTAGATGACTTACTTTTAAGGCTCCCTTTTATTCAATGATTCCACAAAGTAGTTCTAAAATGCTACACTTCTGAGAGGTGGAGGGGAGGGGTGGATCTACAAAGGGGTCTTTGCAAGTAGCATGATTAAAGAGAAGTATAGTTATAGGGAAACTTAGAAAGTGGTTCTGCTCCTATTCTAAAATGTTTTGAAGATGCAGCCAGTCAGGTCCCTTGGAAGGGGCAGCATGGGATAGTAGAATAATTGCTAGATGTACAGTCAGAAGATCTGGTTGAATTCCAGCTCTGCCACAGATTAGCTGTGTAACTTTGAGCAAGTTACTTAAATCTTTATAAACTTCAGGTTCATGACTGATAAAGTGAACCTAATGGTTCTTACAGTTGTCAAGAAGAAAATACTTTGTGGCATTATAGCATAGGAGCTCAAGGGTTGGGCTTAGAGTTGGGAAGACCCAGTATAAATCCTTCTTCTGACATTTGCTGAACTTCTCTGGACCTAGAGTTCTACTTCTGTGAAACGAGGTTATTAGGCTGGATGGACTCTAAGGCCCCTTCTAGCTTCATATCTATGATAACCAGAAAGCTCTATACAAATGTGAGCTATTTTGATAATATATACTGTAACTGACTGGATAAATATCATTAAATCTTTTATGGTTGTTTATAGAAAACCCATACTAAAGCACTGAATGCTCAACCAGGTATTTAAAGCTTTCCACAATCTATATCCCAATTATCTTTCCAAGTCTTATTTCATATTCTTCCCCCCCTTTAGAGATTCTCCAGTCTAGTTCAACTGTTCTGCTGGTCATACATAACATTCTAGGGTGTCCCTAAATCTGGACACATAGGCAAAAATGCGTATTTTAAAGAAATGAAATGAATGAAATTTTTAATTAATTGGAATATTAACAAATTACATCTTCAATATGACTTCCATCATTTGTGATGCAAAGGTTGATGTGCTTTTGCAAGATTCACATGAACTCGATGCAATAATTCCACATTGCTATCAATTGCCTGCCTATGTGTCCAGACTTTAGGAACACCCTGTATTTCTTTCTTCCATGAATATGTATGAAAACCATTATCAGTTAACCTCTGTTTCACAAATGGTTTACCTTTCTTCAAAATACAGCTCAAGTGCCACTTTCTACTAATCCCTGTAGTTATTAGGACTAATTCCCTTGAGGTTACCTTATATTACTTTGCATTTACTTACTTGTATCTATGTTGTCAAAGATATTAGGAAACACCTTGTTTTCCAGAGCTAAAATCCAGCAAATAAGCTGTGCCCTGACCTTGGCATAACAACAATCCTTTGTGTTCACCCTCGGGATGATCTGTCTGGCAAAATCACATAATTATTGTATTACTTTGACAAATACCAGGTGTTCTCTGAGCTCAGACAGGCAATGGACAAGTATCTATGCTCCAATTATGAAGCCCCGCTATAAATCAGACTTGTCTCACTGTTGCTGGATATTTAGCAATTTTTGAAAAATATATCAGGATGCCCCTAAAATAATTTCAATAAAAAAAGAGGCTTAAGAGAAAAGATTAAAACTAACTATTGCTACTTATAGCATTTATATAGATAGGGATATGGATAGGTACTGGACCTGTAATTTCATTGGTATAAGGAACTCTCAGGGGAGGAAACTTCATCTATCAATACAGGTTAGATGAAATGACTTTCAGAATCAAAAACCCAGTACAATTATCCCTTCTACATCATGTGGGTTAGGGGAACAGTGCCCCTGTGATGTGGAAAATATGTGTGAAATTTCTGGGCCCTCCTTCCACACCAGAGAAGTCTGAATTTTTTCTTTTATAGGGTGTTTACAATATACTATTGTAAAATTTGGGTTAAGTATGTGGTCATAAGCTCTGTACTGGCCTTTGCCTGTTGGCTGCAGCTTCTGCAAAACTCCCCTCAAATTCCTATTTAATTTCTTATGCCAACCTGAGAGTTATTAAAACTGTGCTGGGGGCAATACCACTTCTAGGGTTGTATCCCAAAAAGATCACACAAATGGGAAAAGGAAGGAAACGTACAAAGATATTTATAGTGTCTCTTTTTGTAGTAGCAAAGAATTGGAAATCAAAGGGATGCCCATCAATTGGGGAATGGCTGAACAAGTTGTGGTATATGAAGGTAATGGAATACTATTGTGCTATAAGAAATGGGGATGATACGGACTTCATAACAACCTGGAAAAACCTACACGATATAATGCTGAGTGAGCGAAGCAGAACCAGGAGATCATTATACACAACCACAGATATGTGGATTCTGTGAGGACTAACCCTGATAGACTTTGCTCCTCTCAGCAACAGAAGGTGCACAGACAACTCCAAAGGACTCACGATGGAGAATGCTATCTACATCCAGAGAATGCAGATTGAGGCACACTTCATGCTCGCCATTTTTCCCCCTTTTTTTTCTCTCTTTTGTTTTTGGGGTTTTATTTGCTTCTTTTTCTTCTTTCTCATGATTCATTCCATTGGTCATAATTCTTTTTCACAACTTGACTAGAGTGTAAATAAGTTCAATGTGAAGTTATATGTAGAAGATATATTGGATTCCATGCCATTTTGGGGAGGGAGGGGAAGAAAATCTGGAACTCAAAATCATGTAGAACTGAGTGTTGTAAACTGAAAATTAAAAAAAAAAATCTCTAAATAAAAAAAAAAAAACTGTGCTGGGGAAAGTTGCAACATGGAAGGGACAACCATATGGTCAGAGGCAGGAGTTAAACCTAGGTCTTCCTGACTTTGAGTTAGGTTCTCTATCAATTACATCAGGGATGAGGAACCTGCAGCCTCAAGGCCACATGTGGCCCTCTAGGTCCTCAAGTGCAGTCCTTTGAATCCAAACTCCACAGAACACACCTGGAGGATACAGGTTTCTCACCCCTGCATTACACCATAGTGCCCTCTATTTGTATGCAGTGCCTTTTAAACTAAAATGTCAGCTTCAGAGACAAAGATGGCAGACAGCTGTAGCTTTAGATCAGTCAGACACACAGGCAGCAGCTATAATTCTCAAGACTTCAGTTAGAACACAGTTATTTGCAATGGCAGGGCTTCCTAAGGACTAAATAAAAATAGGGATAGTCTGGTCGCACTGGATTCCTACCATGTTCTTAGTTGTAGGGGTCCTCTTGGTAGGAGTGAAGGGGAGTGGAGGTCTTCACTTTTTCTTTCACTTGATTTAACATTTCGTTAAGAAAGAGAATAATGAAATACATTGATTAAGAGGACAAAACATGTTAGTGGCTGATTTATCTTTGGACCCATGCTCGTTCATTCATCAGTGAGATGAGTCAAGCCTAGGGGTTTTGTGCAGAATAACTTTCTTTTTCCTCACATTCAATGCTCTCAAAGCCTTCTTTTCAATGGGCTTCCTAGAATTTTTATTAAGAATTATAGATATGTAATAACTTAAAGACAACACACTCTTATTAATATGCATGCTATTCTCACTGCTCACAATGATCTTTTCCCCTCTTTTTCATCTAAATTCTTTCTATCCTTCAAAGCCCACCAACATCAAGATTTGGCTCTTCCAAAAAACCTCCTCTGATGGCTCTAGTTCACATTCATCTTTGTCTCAAAGTTTTACTGTTCAAGGACAAGCTAAGTTACTCAAAGCCAGAGACTACTTTTCTTGTACACACCACATTTTAGGACTGTGGTAACTCTGGAAGAGCTAAAGAAACATTTGATAGGATGATATGAAAGCCAACTGATTATTAGACAAACCAACAGTGTGGCTGTCCAAATCACATACCATGAAAGCATTATACTGGTTTCTATCAGAGTCTATGAGGGAGTAAGAAAAGTTACATGCCTTATAAAATGACTGTCATTTTTCAACAATAAAGCACTATTTTAGCAACTTCTAAAATTTGCCATCAGTAAAAAAAAATCCTCTAGAAAAAATAAAAACAAACTTCAGCATATAACTAGGAGATGCTTAAAAACCAGGCAGGAAATGAACTCTATTAAACAAATGTCCCCTCATTTACAACTCTTGCTTATTACAAGATCATGAAAATACAATTCCACATTCCTGTCTCCTAGGGCCGTGTGCTGTCCTACTTCCAAAAGCAGGCAAATTATTCCCTTTTCCTGTGACATTAGGTGGTTGTAGTTAAACACTGTAATTATCTTTGCTTGGCTCAATATACATGACAAGGCTGTTCCCAAATTAACAACCAACCCTCTCCACCCCCCTCCCTCCATTTTGCACTTAAAATCTAGTTTTATTTCTTTAAAAAAATGCTATTCTTTAGAAAGTGTTTTGGGATGTATAAAACACTTTACAATTTCATTGGGCCTTAGAATAACATTGTGAAAAAATGTGTACATATCTCTGTGGATGAGGAAACTGAAGCCCACAATGGTTATATAATTGCCCGAAGTTACATAGTAAGTGGTAGGGACAGAACTGACCCTCTTAATTACACCAAATTTAACAGTCTTTCTACTACCTCCCTGAATGGACTGAATGAACAACTTAAATTAACCTTAGAAAGTGTGTGATTGCTATTTTGACCACTCCTCATGCTCCTACACTAGCTCCTGTCCTATCTTTAGAGACTCTACTTTTTTAGTGACTAGTGCTTTGAAAGCCACACTGATCCACCAGATAAGAAATCAGGAATATTATAATTCCTTCAACTGAACAAAAGTTGTCGCTAAATTTAAACGTAAGTTAAATTTTTTTTTGCTTAAATTTTCAATTTCTAAAGCAGAAAGCTGGCCTATTTACAGACAATTTTAGAGGCATTCTGTAGAAATTACAGTCTATTCATTTGACAGATAACAGGTATCTTCCCATTCATCCAAACTACTGATTCTAAATATGAAATAAGATTGTATCCAGAGTAAACAAGGACCCTGTATCTCCCTTTTAATGGCATAACAGATCAATATCCTACTATATCCTAGGTTTGCCACAATGCTACCTAGTCATTTGTTAAATTTCAAAGCTAAACTTAAGTCAGGGTTTGCAACTTTTTTTTTTTAAACTTGTTTAAGTCTGGGTTCTTGAAGTCACAGTGCTTCAAATTACCACACTATGAAGACAATTTAGGAAGGGCTGAAAAGCCAATCCAGCACTTCCATTTAGTTATCAGCTGAACTTCTCTTTGTAAGCCACTCTGTACTGGGATTGGACAACAGTGTCTCTTAGACTGATACAAAGAACCAGTTGAACAGCGTTATCTAAATTCATCTTTGAGAATGGAAGTATAATCATTGCAAATTATGCTTTAGAAGCCGAGATGGCAGCTAGAATGCAGGGACTTGCCTAAAGCTCTCCACTAGGACCCTCCAAACACCTATAAAAAATGGCTCTGAACAAATTCTAGAATTGCAGAGCCCACAAAATAGCAGAGGGAAGCAGGGCTCCAGCTCAGGACAGCCTGGACGGTCACTGGGTAAGGTGTATCACACAGAGCTGGGAGCAGAGCCCAACGTGGGCTGTGCCCAGACCAAACAGACAGGGAGCTGGACAGAACAGGCCGTAGCCCTGAATCAGTGAGCTGTGGCAGTTACCAGACTTCTAACCCACAAACACCAAAGACAACAGAGAAGGTTAGTGAGAAAAGCTGCAGGGGACAGAATGAAAGGGGCAGTGGAGGTGGTGCAGTGCTGAGGCTGCTTCCAGAGCTACAGCTGCAGTTACTTCTACTCCAGGCCCACCTGGTGGGAGGAGTTAACTTGCAGATCAGAGCAGGCGTGCAGAGCTTGCTTGGATCTGAGTTGTGGTCTGGGTTGGTGGTTCTTGGGGGAGGAGGAGCACTGGTGTGGCAGAGCTTGCTGTGTAGAAATAGCTCTGAAAACAGCAGGGCAACCCCTCAAGCTTGGGACAAGGTACTCTCTACTCCACAAGCAGTCATACCCTGACAAAAAGCTCAAGGGTCAAGTAGTTGGCTGGGAACATGGCCAGGCAGTGAAAACGCACCCAGATTCAGTCTCAGACTCTGGAATCCTTCTTTGGTGACAAAGACCAAAACATACAGCCAGAAGAAGTCAAAAAAGTCAAAGAGCCTACACCAAAAGCCTCCAAGAAAAATGTGAATTGGTCTCAGGCCATGGAAGAGCTCAAAAAGGATTTGGAAAAGCAAG
>CM053622.1:291710116-291752314 GCA_028646595.1 Phalanger gymnotis | reverse complement strand
GAATGAGTGAATCTCCCTCTCATCGGATTTGACTTGAGGAGAGAATAATATACACACTCATTTGGGTATCTTACCCCACAGGAAAGAAGGAGGAAGGAGATAAAAAAGGGGGGATGACAGAAGGGAGGGCAGATAGGGAGAGGAGGTAATCAAAAGCAAACACTTTCAAAAAGGGACAGGGTCAAGGTAGAAAATTGAATAAAGGGGGACAGGACAGGAGGCAGCAAAATAGTTAGTCTTTCACAACATGAGTATTGTGGAAGTGTTTTACATAATGATAGATGTGTGGCCTATGTTGAATTGCTTGCCTTCTTAGGGAGGGTGGGTGGGGAGGGAAGAGGGGAGAGAATTTGTAACTCAAAGTTTTAAAAAGCAGATGTTCAAAAAAAAAAAGTTGTTTTTGCATGCAACTGGGAAATAAGATATACAGGCAAAGGGGCATAGAAATCTATCTTGCCTTACAAGAAAGTAAGGGAAAAGGGGTTGGGGGGTAGCGGGGTGACAGTAGGGAGGGCTGACTGGGGATTGGGGCAATCAGAATATATGCCATCTTGGAGTGGGGGGAAGGGTAGAAATGGAGAGAAAATGTGTAATTCAAACTCTTGTGAAAATCAATGCTGAAAACTAAAAATATTAAATAAAGAAAAAAAAAGAAAATTATGCTTTAAAAGCCTTTTCTTCCCAGGCTACTAGGCCATGTATGGGAGGAAGATCAGAGCCACACGTGTAACTAAATATCTACTTATCCAAAAGCCATGAAATAGAAAGCCAAATAACAATATTTCTCTACTGGGGGCTATAGAACATATGGCTTCCTGTAAGTTTCAACTAAAATCCCACCTTTTTACAAGAAGGCTTCCCCACCTCTGTTAAGTATTTCCTATTTATCTTGTATAAAGCTTGCTTTTTATATATTTGTTTGCACATTGTCTCCCCCATTAAATTGTAAGCTCCTTGGGGGCAGGGACTACCTTTTGCCTCTTTTTGTTTCTGAGTGCTTAGCACAGTGCCTGGCACATAGTAGGCTCTTAATAAATGATTATTAGTAAATGATTATTCTCAACAAGGCAGAATATTCAGTTAATCAATCAGACCACCCTATTACCTAAATGTTGAAGGCAAAATGGGATATATTACATGGGTGGTGGAAGAAATGTATTAGGAGGACCCTGATCTATTGATTTTCCCTCAGCATCGAAATCACAGAAGACAAGGGGGAGATAACAAAGACAGGTAGGTGTTCAGGTCTTAAATAATGTGTAGAGAAAGGGCAGTTACTTGGCAGACAGAGCCCTGGACCTGGTGTCAAGAAGACCTGAGTTCAAATTTCACTTCAAACACTTACTAGCCGTGTGACTCTGGGCAAATCACCCTGTCTGTCACTGTTTCCTCATCTGTAAAATGAGCTGGAGAAGGAAATGGCAAATCACTTCAGTGTCTTTGCTATGAAAACCCCAAAAGGGGCCATGAAGAGTCAGACACAACCGAAAAATGACAAAACAATAACGAGATAAAGTTTTATATTTTATAACTTCTCATTAGGTATGAAAAAGTTCTCTGACCACAATGGATGAAATTAGAGGGCAGTTAGCCATTGAACGGCAAAAGATTGGACATGTCCTTGGTGGTCTTTAAAAACAAAAGGCAAACCATACTCCCTAGGGTAGACTAGGAAGGAGCTAGCATTGAGGAGAGTAGATTCTGGCAACAGAGAAGAGAGTGAGCTATGGAAGAACCAGCTCCTGAGAAAGAATCATTCCTTGCCTTTCAGGGGAGAAGGGTTTTGTTTTGCCCACCCCATCAGCCATAATACACTAAAGGAAAAGACACTGACCCTATAAGGCTGGATGTGTGAGCTGCTTTGGCCATATATGTTCTATATGTTTCTCTTCTAGTATAGCCTAAGAGTGTGCTCTCTTCCCATTGATGCTGTGAATAGTTGTGGGAGAGCGTACCCTGGCTCATGGGAGGAATATTTTCTTACTGTTACTCTGATGTTGCCATCTTAGTAAATGCCTTTTGTTTGAGCTAACTGAGCTTACTGGTTGACTATTAATGGAACCCCACCTTGGTGGGGGATTGTGGGTACTAGTTTTAGGAGTCTGGACCTACAAGTAGTTACCTTCTGGGGACCCAAACTTACAACTTGCAAATTTGAGTTGCAAAGGTATCTCCGAGTGGTGTTGATTATTCTAGTAAATACACACACACACACACACACACACACACACACACACACAAATGCGCACGTGCACATGCATGCCCACATACGTATATATTTAAAATCAAAGTAATAAAAAGAACTATAAAATCATATTTGCCATGAAACATTATAATATTGATGAGTCACCTTTAGATAAGCATTATAACACATATTTATTAAGCACTTAGATGTATCAGCAACTATGCTAAGACTGGGAAAACAAAGAAAACAAGTTTCCCTCAAGGGGCTTACATTCTAACAGACAACATGTAAATAAATGTGTACACACAAGATAGAGATGAAAGGTAACCTCTGAGGGATAGGTACTAGCAGTTAGTGGAATAGAAAAGGTCTTTTACCAAGGGTGACATATAAATGGAGTCTTGAAGGAAGATGGAAGACAGAGTGTCATGTGCGACGAATAGCAAGCAGGGTAATATGGCTGGATTGTAGAATGCACAGAGGAGAAAAAATTGTGATAAGACTGGAAAAATAGGAAAAGGTTAGGTCAGGTTGTGGTTTTAAATGCCAAAGTCCTTTATGATTTCTCTAGAGGTAAAGGTGAGCCACTGGAGCTTCCTGAGTAGGGAGAAAGGTGACACAGTCATGCCTGTACTTTGAGGAAGTCACTTTATTAGCAGCTATGTGAAAGATGGAATGGAGTGGGGAGAGACTTAAGGCACAAAGACCAATTAGATGGCTATTGCAATACTCCATATGAGTGGACTAGAAAGATGACAGTGGCCTGAACTAGGGCAGAAGTGATGTGAGCAGAGGGAAGAAGACTGGATATGTGGCACCAAAGTTAAAAGTTTGGGTGGTTGAGAGGACATTGATGCCCTAGGGGGGAAGTTAAAGATAATAAGCTCTATTTTGGACATTTTGAGGTTGAGATGACAATAGAATATCCAGCTTGAAATGTCCAATAAGCTGATGGTGAGGAGGATGTGGAGCTCAGAAAAGAAACTAGGGCTAGATATCTATATACGCACATAAACACGTGTCAGAATTATCAGCACAGAAATGATGAGTGAACCCAGGAGAGCTGACGAATGCATCAAGATAGGGCAGAAAAAATATAGGACAGAACACTGGTGGTTGTCCACAGTTAGAGAGAGAAGATCCACCAAAGAAGAGTTGGAGGGAGCCATCAGAGAAGTGGGAGGAAAACCAAGAAAAGTGTCATCAGATTCAAGAGAGGAGACAGCAGCCATAAGAAGAAGGTAACCAAAAGGGTCAAATGTTATAAACTGTAGACTGACTTAAAGGAAAACCAGACTGGTAAAGTATTTATTGAGCACTCACAGAATGCCAGTCACTGAAATGAATTACTGGATAACAATTACTGGATAACAGCTGACATTTAGATAGTGATTTAAGGTTTACCAATTACTTAGTATGTAATCTCTCATTAAATACTCAGGGCTGTGGGATAGGCACTGCAGATACTATTATCTACATCTTATAGATATGGAAATTAGGCTTGAAAAGGGTAAGTGATTTTCTTATGCCCACACACAGCAACATTTGGGGAGTGGGATTTGAATTTGGGTCTTTCTGATTCCAAGTCTAATGCCTTGTCCCTTATGCCACATTATTCTTCCAAACAACATATCTTTGTAGTTTATTTCTAAGCATAAATTAACATTTTAAAACTATTTGGGAGGCCAAATGAATTACGTACCTCATTTTTTTCCATGACATTTTGTTGTTTTATTATGGTGAGGAGAGTAGCATTACCCTATGTCACTGATCTGGAGTTTACTTTGTAAAGATAAACTTGGAATATGGGATGAAGGTATGAGCTTATCAAATGAATTTCAGCAAGTATAATGAATGGAATGGCACTGAGGGGTGGAGAAAGGAAGATAAAGAAAGGAGATTTTCTTTACATATAAAAGTTCCTGAAACTATGTTTTTTGAATTTTATCTGAAGATGAGTAGAGGCTAGGTTCCTTGAGAATGTGGTTGAACACAAAATTTGTTTTTAAAACCACACTATTTTGGTTCCCAGATGAAGGGAATTTTAGAGAAGGGATATGCCTAAATTGTCTTGTGGAAGAATATGTAATACTATTTAGAAAGGGCCTAAGCGTGGAGGATTATAAAGAGATAGATAAAAGTTGACAATGACTAGTTGGATCTAAATTGATTTGCTAGTAACACTGACAACAAAAGGTACAGTGAGTAAATAAAAAGGCTTATAATAAGCAGCAATAGTGAATGAGAGCAAGAGAGAAACTTAAGAGATACTTACTAGAGGGAGCTGCTTGGAAATGGAAATGTAGATCTCAGAATTAGTTATGTAAACGGAATGTAAAATGATACTTGCTGACTACTTCCTCTCCTCATACTTACTTCTTAATCCTTCGCAATCCAGCTTTTGACTTTGAGCTCAACTGAAAGTGCTCTCTAAAGTTCCAGTGATCTCTTCAATTGCCAAACCTGACAGTCTTTTCTTAGCTCTAATGGCTCTAGATCTATCTGCAGCATTTGACACCCATGACCACTCTCTTCTTTTGGATATACTCTCCTCTTTTTGTGTTCAAGATCCCACTCTGTCCTGGTTCACCTCCTATTTGTCTGACTACTCAATCTATTTTGCAGTTCTGTTGTCAACATAATGTCTCTTAATTGTGGGTACTCCCCAAGGTTCCATCCTGGGACCTTTTCTGTCTCTATATTTTTTCCTCTTGGCAACCCTGTCAGCTTCCACAGATTTAACTACCATCTCTATGAAAATGACTTTCAGATTCATTCTCATTCTCTCTCTCTCTCTCTCTCTCTCTCTCTCTCTCTCTCTCTCTCTCCCCCTCCCCTCTCACATAGCTGTGACCTACCTTTGTTCTCTCATAACCTTTCACCTAGATTATTGCAACAGCCTCCTAGTTAGCCTCCTTGACTCAAGCCTCTGGCCACTCCGGTCCATACTAAACACCGATGCCAAAGTAAATTTCCTTTAGGCACAGATTTGACTGTATGACTGACTTCTCTACTCAACCAACTCCCATAGCTTTCTGTTGCCTCATGTAAAAAATATAAACCCTTCTGTTTAGCTTTTAAAAACCCTATACAACTTGGCTCCAACCCATCTTTCTAGCCTCCCTAGATACTTGTTCTCCCTACTCTTCACTCCAGCCAAATGGGCTTTCTTTTGGTTCTTTACTCAAAACACTCCCTCTCCTTACTCCATAGTTCTACACTGGCCATCTTCCATGCACTGTCTCCTTACCTCTAGGAGTATACCCCCCAGATGAACTGGAGTTCATCTTCAAGTTCCAAGTGTATATGCCCAAGAACCTGGGGTAAATCCCCAGGCTCCAACTCCCAAGTATTTACTCCCCAAACTCAGGAATACATCCCCTAACTTCTATGCTCCCAATGTTGACGCCTCCTCTTCCCTTGTAAGGTACTGAAAACATTCCTTCTCCTCTACCAACCAACTGAAAAGCTCTTCCTCCTCCCCTAGAAAGTTGGTTTTTACTTTACTAGCAAATTTTATGAGGACGGTGTGACTATAAAGCATTGAGTCCAGTTTTCATTTTAAATTTATGGTTTTCAGTCTCATTACTTAATAAAATACCTGGGTTCCAATCCACTTTTAGAACTTACTAGCTAAGAGACTATGCACATATTATTTGACTTCATTAAGACTCAGTTTCTTTATCTGTAAAATGGTCAAAATTCAACTTGCATCTCTTACTTGACAGGGACATTGCAAATAAAGAGCTCTATAAGAGTTTCCTGCTTCTTTTACTCACCTAATAATGACAGCATCTAAGCCAGTGCTTTTGTGTAGGAAAAGCCTACTCTGCAAAGACCCAGAAGGATTAAACACAGTATATAAGTAAAGACCAATCAAATTGGCTAAGACATCCTAGGAAAAAATGCTTCCAAAATGACAACAGTAGAATTCAAATATATATTGGGAAGAGTATCTTAAGGCCTATTTTTTTGTTTAGAACATAAAAGTCCTAATAAAGAGGATTCATGGGTGTCTCTCAAAAAAGTCATTCTGG
The DNA here is from genome assembly GCA_028646595.1 of Phalanger gymnotis. Classification (NCBI taxonomy): domain Eukaryota; kingdom Metazoa; phylum Chordata; class Mammalia; order Diprotodontia; family Phalangeridae; genus Phalanger; species Phalanger gymnotis. The sequence goes on along the minus strand of CM053622.1, from coordinate 291,746,092 downwards.
TGAAGCTTATGGATCCATTCTTAGAATAGTATTTTTAATTGCATAAAATCCAATAAATAGGATTATACATATTTATCCTCTGTTCCATTCCTCTTGTTTTTACTTCTGGAACCACAATCAAATAAATATCCCCACTGCTAATGGAAAGGGCATGTCATTCTACTCTCCTATGTTTCCACTCACTATCTCTATAACTTTCCAAACTAAAATACCCTTCTTTCTGCCCACTACTCTCCTAAATGTGCTTTTCCCACTATTAGAATATAAAATTCTTGATGGCAGATCAAGATGCTTTTGCATTCACTTTTGCATCCCTATTGTTTAGCACAGTGCTAAATAAGTACATTTAATCCCTCTTTTCCACCTTCCTTTCCTCCCTCCCTTCCTTCCAACCATGCATGACTCAGGATAAATAGCCAGTGATAGCCATGAGAACTAGAAGAAATACACCTAGTAAATTTTTCTATATCAATCTTCATGAAATGGAGGTTGATGTCAAAGAAATAATATGTTGTGTTTACTAGGATGTATTGAGGGGTATTGTATTTTTTGCCTAGAAGCAAAGCATATCTGAAATATCCAGTATCTTCCAAAATACAAGGTCCCATAGAGCTTAAACAAAACAAAACAAGAAGCAGGCAACTGAACTTAATAAATTATTAGATTACCTCTTTTTTGTTGGATAATTATTTTCTGTAAATATATGCTTTTAAAATTTTGGTGTTTATGTAGTTGTTATTGCTACATAGTAGCAATAACATAGTTGTGGGCAATGATTTCTTTAAAGAAACATATACTCGAATATTTTAATGGACTATGAGCTCAATTGGTGCAGATTACAATCCACTCGTGCTTTCTTATCATGGGCAATTTTCCTTCATGTAATTATAGATGCTTCAGTAGATCACCCCAGATGAGCCACCCTATGTGCTGAAGGCCTCCCTCTAGGCCTTTCTGTATTTCATGCACACCAACACAGTAGTCGGGCAGCCCATTGTTTTCCTCACTTTTGCCACACAACCAATCTATTTTCTTTTCCTCACCAAAAGCCCATCACTTTTTGAATGAAGGTTACCACTGGAATATGCTGTACTTTACTTACACCTACTATACCAAGCATCTTGGATCATTTGCAACTTGGGATACTTGGAGATGAGCGTTAGGAGATTTACAACAGTATAGCATTGCTGAAAGTTTATCTGTGTTGAAAAGATAGGTCTTTGCACTGAGGAAAGAGCTTGAAATAATGAAAAGCTCTATACAATTCCCAAACACAATTTAGACTACTCTCTTCCTTTTACTTATTTATGAGACCTAATCATCATTCATCTACATGTCCCAGTTTGAACAGGCATTTTTCAGCCATTAGGTTATTCTTTATGGATTATTAGGTTGATTTCTCTTCAATAATTGTGGGTCTCAGGGAATAAGCCCCACAATGCTCTGATGCGATCAGCATAATATCATTCACAAATGGGGCATCTGGAAGACTACACCATGGGTAGAAAACCTCTGTCATTTACACTTTGTGCAAGCTAGCCTCCATAAAAGTGATGAATGGCTTTGGCAGGTGTCCATTTCTGTTTTATGCCTCAGTTGACATTAATAATCAGAGGACTGTTGAACAAAATTCTCTTTGTGGGTTGCTTTTATCAAGGAATCTTATGTGATAGCAACATACACGTTAGGTTCATTGTTGGAGGAGCCTCTGTGAGACTGCATTTTGCTATGATTATGAGCAGTAAAAATCACTCATGGCTTTTTGTAAATACTAAATATTAACTATAGCAAGCTCTTGCATTTCTTTGTACCTTTAAATTAACTGTAACTGTAGAGATCTGGTCTACTGTAGAGAATAATTTGAGATTCCTATTCTCTTTTCATATTTTATCTATGATACACCCAGTGTAGATATAGATCATTTTCATAAAGATAGATAGCATAAAAGTAAAAAATAAGACATGTGAATTGGCAGTTATTGATGTTGTTCTTTTTAAAATACTAATATAATTTATGATTCCCATTCTTTTTATGTCTACCCCTCCCTAACAGATATCGTAAAATAACTCCTCATTACTTTCAATATTGTATGCCTTCCATCATGGATTTCCTCAACGCTTACCTAGTCTAGTACAGTCACTCTTTCCATAAAGTTCCATTTATAGACAAAGCACATTGAGGACTGTGATGCTAAGATCCAAATGTGGTAGTTCCTCTGTCATTGGTGATGACAAGATAACTAAGAGATAAAGTTAAAAAGCACTGACATAGATGAGAACACAGGGGTCATCTAATCCAATTCCCTAACTTTTCAGCTGAGGAAATAAGAAAATGGAAAGGTTAGGTTACTTAATCAATACCACCCAAGTCAATGACTGATCTGGGATGGGAATCCAAGTCTGAACTCCCATTCCAGTCTTCTTTTTATGGTGCTATCCCAACAACTTTAAAGCATAATTTTTCTCAAGAATACTGAAAAATTCACCATAGAAATATGTATATACCTTAGGAACTAAGTAATATGACGTAAGCAAAATCAGATTATTTCTCATGCTAAGAATGAAAAGTGAATTGAGCATGTGACGACTTAGGCACGAATTCCCATAGAGGAGTAAAACATGCTTCCTCTAATTGAGAAACAGTAAAGTAAAAAAAAAAAAAGAAAGAAAGAAAATTTGGATATTGAAGAGTATAGTGATCAGATAAGATGTGTGACATAGAATATTAGTAACACAAAGCACTTTATAAATGTAAGCAGCTTTATTATTGCTATAAACCTTATAGATGTAGGTTGTTGTTTTTAAAGAAAAAGCAATGTGTCAGCAAGATGAGATTATACTGGTAATGAGGCTACTATATGTTTCACTTCCTGAAGATGGAGGCTTTTGTGCCTGGTAACAGCCCTTTAGCTTTACATTTGTAACAGGATTAAATTTCAAGCACTCACAGATTAGTCTATCAAAAAAGGTCATCTGCATTTAAGCTCAGCTCTCTGATGTTCAAATTATAAAATATAAGGAGCCAACATTTTATTCAAATACACAAATATTGATACATAGATTTTTGAAATGAGAAGAGGGAATTGCTCAAGAATGTAAAGTCAAAGGTAAAGCTAAAGGCATTAAATGAAATTTCTACAAATTAATTTTCATTTCTGGGAGGTGTAACAAGTGTTCTCCAGTGAACTGACTGAACTCATAAAGAAAAAGCTTTCTTATTCTAGCAACAATGTTTGTGATCACGATAGTATGCACAGTTTTCACAGTTAATTTGTTTTTTTTACTTTTCCAATTAATAAGCATTTATTTTGTTTCCCTCCCACTTCACCAACCATTAAAAACAATAAATAAAAAGAAGGAAAAAGGAAACCCTCATAACAAATATACATAGTCAAACAAAACAAATTCTCATATTGGCCAGTCTAAAATTCTATTTCTCATTCTGCATTTTAAGTCTCTTGGGTAGGAGGCGTATCCTTTGGTCCTCTGGCACTGTGGTTTGTCATTGCTTTGATCAGTTTTAGTCTTTCAAAGATTTTCATTATAAGTTGGCATTTATATTTTTTTCTCTCAATTCTGCTCACTTCACTCTGTATCAAGTTCATAGAGATCTTCACAGTTTTCTCTGGAATGTCATCATTTTTATAAAATGATAATATTCTATTACATTAATATATGCTATTTTGTTCAGCCATTCTTCAATTTGTGGGTATCCTCTTAGTTTCCAGTTTGGGTTTTTTTTTTTTGTTTTTTTTTTTTTTTGAGAGCTGATACACATTTTTCACATACAGGTCCTTTTTCTCTTTCTTTCATCTGGTTGGGAGTATATGCCTAGAAGTAGCCAAAGAGTATACACAGTTTAGTGACTGGGGACATAGGAACAAATTCCTTTTTAGAAGGGCTGGAACTCATATCTCCATTAACAGTGCATTTGTGTGATCACAAATCTCTTTCTAGGTGCTCCTTTATTTTCCACTACATGCATGTAATAGGAATAGAGTAGTCATAGTGGGTATAGAAAACCACAAGGACAAGGATCTCACACTTCTCACTCTGGTGTACCATAACTACAAAGTGCCCACTATTCTCTGATTTGGCTTGTTCACTCCAACCTGCCCTTGCCCTGTCAGGTCTAGATTCTAAAAGAAATATAGTTATACTCACATTCTCTCAGGGTGCTAGGGGTAACCTTGTTAAGGGAAAATATACTTCTACTCACCGCTCCAGCTTTTGATCCCCCATCGGAAGCATTTGTAGATAGAAATATCTACATAACCAGTGACTCACAGGTACACTCACATAGTACACATAATCTTTATACAACCAGATGTTTACAATAATAACAGTTTTAAATCTTTAGCATAACCATTTATTTAACAAAAAGATGAAAGAAATAAGAACATAGTGGATATTTAAGTCAGCATAGAAATTTTATGCATATAACCCTGAATCACACTCTCTAACCAATACTTTCACTGTCTATGGTAAAGAGTGGGCATATACATAGAAACCTGTCAGGGATGCACATCAGAGAGGAAGACCCATGTGCTTAGGGTAAATCACAACTCTGGACTACTAGATTTGATGCCATTAATCCATTCAGGAACATGCATACTACAAAAAAAAATTGCTTCTCAGCACACTGATTGGCTTTTCAACACTGTTTACCTACTGAGTGACCCTTCCCCACTCTATCTGGACAAATTGTTTTCTCCTCTCTTCTCTACTCAACCATAACATTTACAAGTTCTTGCAATTCAACATCACACTTAAAGGTGCATTTAGAAAGTTTCACCTCGTAACGTATGCAACAGTTCTCCTTAAGACAGAAAATTAGAAAGCTCATCAGAGTAGCTATCCTTGGGCTACATATACCAGCCAAGCCAGTTATTCATGCATCCAGATGCTATGATGCCCAATTAGAATGGAACTAATAGCAAGCCAGCTCAGGTTAACTCTTAAAGTTAGGCAAAACAAACCTAGCCAAATCACCAGGATACTAAAGCATTTGCAAAGTCCCGTCCGGTTTTCCTTCTCAAGCCGGAGGTGGCAGCAGAGAGCAATTTATCAAAAGTTTCACCTCATTTTAAATCTAGGTGGTACTGAAGGGCAATAAGTAGCTACCACAGAGGCTCTTGACCAATGAAGTAAATTATTTCTCCTACCAAGTCAGGAATAATTTACCTGAAGCTTTCCATCAGATGACTGCTTCTATTGCCACAGCCCCAACAGTTCATTATTCCACCTCCCCAGGTTTTTATCTCAGGTGTCCATACCTAGTTCCTACTTCTAGTCAATGGCTTCAATGAGAGATTTTTGACTCTCAGTGAATCATCTTTCATTTAAAAAACTGCATGTAATTCCTCCAATTTCCCTTATCAAATCAACAATCCTTTTGAAATCATGCCTCAGTCACCAAATGTTTCTCTCTCTCTCTCATATTTTGCCCTCTTCAATCACAAGTTAGTACTATGTGAATGAGCTGAGGTATCATAATATGTTCTGATTCTGAAGCATTCTTGGGTGTCTTTGAATTTGTTTCTTTATATTTGTATTACTTCATTTTAAATAAATAAATAAAAGTTCTTTTTCTGCCTCCTTAAAACATCATACTATTTACACACAAGCAAAGTATCATTCACAAAGTGATTTGAGCATTTATAAATACATCATAGTTCATTTTATGTCTCAATCTGTTTCAAATCCTATCTGAAACCTCAGTTTTTTCCAAACACATATATTAACGGTTTTTATTAAAATCAACTTCTCTTCCTGCTCCTTTTTGGTATAAAAATGTTTATCTAATAACTGTGGCAATGTCAAATCCTTCAACAGCTAATAAATCTTTCCCTTTATACTTTCTCTTCACAGAAAAATGCTTGTTTTACCCATTCCAACCCTAAACTATTCCATATAAAAGGGGATTTAAAGGTATAGCATACCTTATACAGACACACACACACATATATAATATACATATTATTTATTATATATTAGTATTCTAAATTGTAATGGGAAGAGAGAAACTTGGAAGGACCTGAACAATGAATAAAAAACGGATTTAAAATACTGGGAGGGGAGGAGGAAGAAGGGTAGGAAAAAGTAATATAAGAGATGAGAAAAAAAGGGAGTAGATGAAGTACAAGTTAAGGCCAAAGGAAGGAAGATGGTGGTTTATCACCATTATCAATTATTAAATGTCTATACCATTCAATCCAATAAGCACTTATTAAACATATGCTATGTTCAAAAAAAATGGGCCCTGTCCTCAAGAAGCTTACATTCTATTGGGGATACAACCTATAAACATTTAAGTATATGCATGATTATTTGAGAAGGGAAGAATTCTAATAAATAGAGGGGGCTAGAAAAGGCTTAATGTAGGAGATGAAACACAAGCTGGAGTTTGAACGAAGTTGGGAATCTAAGAGGCAGAGGTGAGGAATAAGTACATTTCAGACATGGGAGACAATTTATTCAAAGGCACAGACACAAAAGAAATAGTACTGAATTTGAAGAACAGCAAATATTTGAGTTTAAATGGAACATATACTTCATGAAGAAGAACAAAGTGAAGTGAGCCTAGAAAGGTATGCTAGTGCCAGATCGCAAAAGGCTTTTTTTTTTGTGGGAAGGGGAAGGTAAATAGTATTTTATTTTTTCCAATTACATGTAAAGATAGTTTTCAACATTCTTTTTTTAAAATGAAATTTTGAGTTCCATATTTTTATCCCTTTCTCCCTCACCAATCCCTTCCCCAAGATGGCAAGCAATCTGATATAGGTTATACATATGCAATCATGTAAATATATTTCCACATTAGTCATGTTGTGAAAGAAGAAACAGAACAAAAGGGAAAACCATGAAAAACAAAAACAAAAAAAAGGTGAAAACAGTATGCTTTGATATGCATTCAGACTCTATAGTTCTTTCTCTGGATATGGATAGAATTTTTTTTTTCTTAGATCATCGTATTGCTGAGAAGAGCTAAGTCTATCATAGTTGATCATCACACAATGTTGCTATTACTATGTACAATGTTCTTTTGGTTCTGCTCACTTCACTCACCATCAGTTCATCTAAGTCCATCCAGGTTTTTCTGAAATCTTCCTGCTCATCATTTCTTATAGCACAATAGTATTCCATTGCATTCATACACCACAACTTGTTGAGCCATTCTCCAACTGATAAGCATTCCTTCAATTTCCAATTCTTTGCTACCACAAAAAAGAGCTGCTATAAATATTTTTGCACATGTAGGTCCCTTTCCTTTTTTTATGATCTCTTTGGGATACAGACCCAGTAGTGTTACTGCAGGATCCAAGGCTATGCACAGTTTCATAGCCCTTTGGGCATGGTTCCAAATTGCTCTTTAGAATGGTTGGAACAATCATGAGGAGCTTTAATAGCATTCTGAGGAGACCGTGTTTAATCCTAGAAATAACAAGGAACCACTAAAGGCTTTTGAGCAGGATGTGACATGGTCAGATTTATTTTTTGAGAAGATATTTGGTAGCTGTGTTGAGGATGGATTGGACAAGGGAGAGACTGAAAGTCAAAATAATATCCACGCAGTTGCTGAAACAGTACAATTGAGAAATAATGGAACTCTAAATTAGAGCGAGGATGGTTGTGGGAGTAGAAATAAGGAAATGAACGTGAGAGGTGTTATAAGGGTAGAATCAATAAGAGTTGGCAAATGATTGGCTAAGGGGTCTCAATGTGAGGCAGGAGGAAAAGTTGAAGATGATGATGAAGCCCCAAATCTGGGCAACTAGAAGGATTTCAACAGAAAGAGGGAATTTTGGATCAGGGATAGCTTTGGGGGGGGGGGGGATGACTTTTTTTTTGTAAATACCTGTTTTGAGGAGTGTACAGGCCATTTTGTTATAGATTTCCAATAGGAAATTCCTAATATGTGACTGGAACTGCATTGGTTTAGGCCTTTAACATTTCTCACTTGGATTATTATAATAGCCTCCTAATTTTTCTCCTTGCCTAACATCTCTTCTCTACTTCAATTAATCCTCTACTTAGCTGCCAAAGTAATTTTCCTAAAGCACAGGTTTAATTATGTTACTCCCCTACTCAATAAAAAGTAGCTTTCTATTAACTCAAGGATCAAATATCACGTTGGTTTGTCTAAAGCCATTCATAACGCCGTCCCAACTTGTCTTTTCAGTCTTATTATTCCTGCCCTTCCTGCATTCTACAGTCCAGCCAAATTAGACTTCTCACACGATCACCTCATGGGTGATACTTCTGTGTCTTTGCATAGATAGTCCCCTATACCTGAAATGTTCTCTCTCCTTACTGATGCCTCTTAGAATTCTCTTTTCTCCTTCATGCCTCAGCATTTGGTACATGAAAACTTTCCTGCTTCACTTAGTGCCTTGTGATTTTCCTCCTCAAATTACCTTTTATTAATTTTGTATATATTCTGTACACAGAAAGTTGTTCAAAGACTAGTTGAGGATAATATTGCTTGTGATCGCAGATATATGAGGGGAAAAAAAGAGCCACTGTCCAAATATCTCTCGATAGCTTCATAAAAAAAGTTGTTCAGCCAATCACCAACGAGAAAGGCCAGGTGCACTGGGTGGGGAAGGGGTAACATATTGTATACCTGTGTTAACTCCACTACACAGTACTGTTCACACTTCATCATTTGCTTTACCTTTCATTTCATAATTCTCACAATTATCACAGCACAGTATTTAGTCTGTCTGCATTTTAGTACATTTAACAACTTGTGTAAAGGTATTATTTTGTGTATGCCTTTGTTATATAGGCTAAGTGAAGTGGATGTGTAGGGGCAAATTTGTATTACATAAAAATAACGTTAGGCAGAGATCTATGGAATGGTCCACTTAGGTAAAACAAGATTTGCATACTTATATATGTACTTGTTGTCTCCCTAATAGAACTGATGTTTATTGAAGGCAAGACATATTTCACTTTTGGCACTATATCCTAAGGGCCCAGCACAGTTTCTGGAACATAGTGGGGCCTTAATAAATGCTTGCTGGTTAATTCTTTAAGACCGATTGGGGAATCAAGTGTCTAGAGATAAATGAACCAATGGTAGCTGATAAGATAACCAGAAGTTGAAGTGGTGAAGAAAAAGAAGAGGGCCCAAGATATAACTTTGGGGTGGGGGGGAGGGAAGTACCCAATGGTATGGACAATATGTGCTATAAGATTTCAGAGAAAAGAGCAATTCTTAATAAGCAAAGCTTTCTAGAGGACAGAGACTTGAGCAAGAGCTTTGAAGATTAGTACATGTACAAAAAACTGGGGAGAAGGGACAGGCAAAAAGAAAAGCAGGGGATATTTCAGGAGTATTTTGAGATAAGGAGGCCATCTGTCCAATACATATCTTTAAAAGAATTTACTCTACAACATATCCCAGAAGTAGCTATCTATCCAACCTCCATTTGAAGGTCTCCAGTGAAGGGGAAAGCATTGCTTTCCCAGTCTACTTTTGTATCACACTAATTGTTAGTTGTGTATTTTTAAATCTTTCAAAGAAGCCACTTTCTGAAGTAACTACACACTTCAAATGTAGTAGTGTGGTTTAGCAGAAAGAGTGCTGCTCTTGGAGTCAAGAGAAACCTGATTTCAAATCCTGCCTCTGTAATGTACTAACTATATAACACTGGGTGATTCGGCTAATCTTTCTGAGCTTCAATCTCCTTATCTTTAAAATGGTGCCAATGCCTTCAGTGTGTGTCTCACAGCATTTTTGTGAGGATCAAATAAAATAATATCCATAAAAGACTGTGCTAACTTTAAAGTTCTATAAAAGTGCAAGTGATTATTAATGTAATAAAATGAAATTGTTAACGTGTGACTTGGATGAAGCCATAAATAGTACTGTTTAAGTTAACATCAGCAAATGGCAATAAGGTAAGAGGGATAGTTATGATTTTAATATGGATCCATAGCTTATTCAATTATAACATTTTACAGAGTTTGGAGTATCCCATTCATATTGTACAAACATGTCTTTTTAAAAAAATTAATTTTATTTTTAGTTCCAAATTCTTTCCCTCTCCACTTATCCCTCACCCATCAAGAAGGCAAGAAATATGATACTACACATGCAAAACATTTCCATATTAGCCAAGTTCTGAAAAAAACAAAAACAAGAAAAATAAAAGAAAAAAAAATACGATTCAATCTGCACTCTGAGTCCATCAGCTCTTTATGTGGAGGCAAATAGCATTTTATACCCTGAGTCCTTTGGAGCAGTGATGGATCATTGCATTGCCCAAAATTACTAAATCTTTCACAGTCGATTGTCATTACAATATTGCTATTACTGTGCTGATTGTTCTGCAGGTTCTGCTCACTTTGCTTTGCAACAGTTTGTCTTTCCAGATTTTTTAAAAAGCGTCCTGCTTGTCATTTTCTATAGCATAACAGTATTCCATCACAATCATGTACCACAAGTCATTCAGCCATTCCCCAATTGATGAGCATCCCCTCAATTTCAAATTCTTTGCCACCACAAAAAAAGAGCTGCTATAAATACTTTTGTACATTTGGGTCCTTTTCCTTTTATCAATTTGGGGTATAGACCTAGTAGTGGTATTGTTGGGTCAGAGTCTGCACAGTTTTATAGCCCTTTGGCCATAGTTCCAATTGTTTCCAAGGTGGCTGGACTAGTTCACAGCTCTACCAACAGTGCATTAGTGCAACTATTTTCTCACATCCCCTCCAACATTTGTAATTCTCCTTTTCTGCTATCTTAGCCAGTTTGATGAGTCAGAGTTCACACATGCCTTTTTGAATTGGCAAAACCTTTAGTAAATGACACTACCATATTATATTCTACTACTATGAATTCCTTGCAGTATTGTAGGATCCTTTTCATACCCTCAACTCATAAATTGCTGTGGACACTTACAGGGTGGTAGCAAAAAATGGCATCCCTACTTCTTGTCCCTAAACATCTTCAGCTCTTTGCTCTTTTTAGGCATTACATACATGGCACCTCCTGGAAAGCCTTCTTGATATACTTCCATCAAAACACATTCTTTTCCTCCTCTGAAACAGTGCTCAAATAAATAGGTCACTAACTTTATAAAACCTAGCCAAGATCATTCCACCTGGTTCCAGAAACTCATTTGTGCAACTCTTATTGCCATTAGGCTCTGCCTTCATTATGTAAAACAAAACAAAACTCCAAAAAACCTCATTTGTCTACATGTGGATTAGTATTTAAGATAGTCCACATGTGATATGAGACTCATTAGCCTTGACTCAGGTAGCAGAGCAAGGAATAACAAAAAAGTTTCTTCTTTGCTCACTTTACAATCATCCCTGTGAATGAGAATGGTGACCTCTGCTCAGGCTTGAAATTCTTGGAGACACCCTCCTCTCGGTTTCTCCACTAATGGAATAGCATAATGATTTACCTGCTTTTTGATACTTCTCTCCATCGGAACAACTAATTAAGTAATGCCACTATGCCTCGATATGCTTCTGCTATTTCTCTTTTATTTCCATATACTGCTTTGACCCCATCTCTCCAGTTAAACAGTAAGCTCCTAAAAACAGCTTTTACTTTCTTCCAAATTCCGTTAAGTACTGAGATTGTCTTACACAAAAATACTACATATTAAAATAGGGCATCACGAAAAAAAAAAGACACGGACAGAGAAGAAGTTTCTGTGAAATGAAACATGAGTGTCTATTTACATATACACTTAGTGGTGTAGCTGGGAACAAGTTTTGCTTTTCCCTTCATTCCCATTTGAATGGTTGTCCGTTTCAGCTCTTTTGCTCTTTCAACCAGAGCCTAGAAGCCCAACATTTAAAGGAAGCAGTAATAATATCCTAGGGGGGAGAGATTCCACAGAGGTACTGCTTAAAACAATTTCAAATTCTATTACAAAATCTGAAGTACAGTAACTCTGTAAGTGTATCACCAGGGAAATTCTGCCTACAAGGCATGCCACAGCCACACCAACTACCTCCTGTTAGACTGGCTCCCTAATTTTAATTATCCACTTTCATTGCAAACAATATATCCAATCTCTCCTTCTTAATCTAATCAGTTCTTCTTTATCCCCACGTCCACGTCTCCTTGCTTCATCCATCACATAACCCATTCCATTGTTCTGGGCAGCATGGTACAGGGAAAGAGTCAGAAGACCTGGCTTTGAATTCTACCTCTGATACATACTACCTGTGTATATCACTCGACCTCCTTGAGCTTTTAAAAAAAAAAATCTATAAAATGAGGGAGTTAAACAAGATGACTTCTAAGAGCCCCTTCCAGCATCTAGTTCTTTATTTTGCTTTCTGGAGCTTTGCTCCATTCTCTCTTTTTGGCTCTCTTCTCTCTTTATACTCTCTCATTGGTGATTTCATTCACTCTGATGTCTCTAGTTGCCACTTCTATTTAGATGACTCCTAAATATCTGTCTTTAAGCCCAACTTCTTTCCTGAGCTCCAGATCCCACATCTCTGGCTGCCTTCAGCATTTTCACCTGCATGAACCACTGCCACCTCAAATTCGACACACCCCCAAATAGAGCTTAGCTATCCCAAACTTGTTTCTGTCCATGGTACCACCATTTGTTAAATTCCTCATTTTTTAGCTTTGGAATTATCTTTGATTCTTGCTTTGTATCACTGCTCATATGGAATCAGTTACCAAGTTCTACTGATTCCACTTCTATAATATCTCTACCAGTCATGCCTTCCTGTTTGTTTTCATTGCTACCACTTCAGTGGCCTTAATTATCACCCACTGGACTAATACTACAGTCTCTTAATAGATCGTCTTACTTCTATTATTCCCCTCTCTAATCCATTTTTCATATCACTGCCAGCATAATGTTCTTGAAGTTATAAATGGTCATATTACTGCTCTGCTCAAAAATATAAAGTGGTTCCCTACTGCCTCCCAAGTAAAGTTCAGATATCTTCACCTGACATTCAAAATTTGCTGCAGTACGATGCCATTCAAGCTTCATTTCATAAGAGAGGCAGCAAAATGGCACGACAGATTAGTGTTGGACCTAGAGCTGAGAAGAGCAGAGTTCAAATTTTGCCTCAGACACTTAGCTGAGTGACCCTGGGTAAGTGACTTAGACTCTGTCTGCCTCCATTTCCTCATTTGTAAAATCAGGATAATAAGAACCTCTACTTCACAGGGTTGCCGTGAGGATAAAAAGATTATATTTGTAAAGTGCTTTGCAGAACAAAGCACCATATAAATCCTAGCTACTATTACTATATTACCATCTACCATGCAGCTAAATTGATCTACTGCCTAAATATATCACATGCCATCATCTTTTAACTATACTTATCTTCGCTCTTCCCTCTGACTGGACTCCTTTCTCCCTTTAAGCCATGTTATTTCTCCCCATTTTTAAAAGTCAACTGAAATGCACTTCTTTCCTACAAAGAATTCCCTGACATCCCACCCTCCTAAATCTGTAATAGCTATAATTCATTTAACAAGCATTTAAACTCCTATTACATGTAGGGCACTGTGTTAAATGACAGGAACACAGTCAAAAGTAAAACAGCTCCTGCCTTCAAAGCTTACATTCTACTATGTACATTCCACTCTAGGCTGTACTCCTGACTTTCTAGACTTTCTCTGCCATGTCCCAGGAAGCTCTTCACCCTAGAGTTTCGCTATGCCTCTGGATTTTTCATATTGGAAGTACCATCTGTCCCTGTAGCCTCTCTCTCTCTCTCTCTCTCTCTCATTAGCTGGTTTCTCCTTCAATCTCCACTTTAAGAAGGACACTTGGGCCAGCCATGTCTTACTCTCTGGGCTGCATTCTTGACTCTGGATTTTCCCTACCACGTTCCTGCATTGGTACATTATAAGAAAATATGAACAAATTAAAGATACTTTAAAATAAATCATTCCAGACAAAGTCAAAGCTCTTTATTTAGCTTTCAACATAACTAAGCTTCTTAATCACCTGGCTTATCTTCTTATTGACTTAAAATAGAATGCTACTTGATTTTTACTGGATGACAGTTAGAACCATTAACAAAGACCTCTCCATATAATATAAACTATTTCTTTTTTGTCTTTGAATCCTCAGCACCTAGAAAGTGCTTCAATAAGTGCAATTAAGAACTCAGTAAGTATTTAAATTATCATAGATCCAGTATCTAGACCAACTGTTTTTTTTTTCAGGCCACCTGAATTAAATTCGTTAATAGCTGATATACTTAGAACTTTAAGGTTTGCAAAACACTTTACATATATCACCACACTTGGTCCTGATAATAACCCTGAAAAGTAACAGCTATAGGTGTTAGTACCTGTATTTTATAGATAAGAAAACTTGTGAGAGGTTGAATGACTTGCTCAAAGTCACATAGCTAGCAAGCATTTGACGCAAGTTTCAAATCCAGTTCTTCTTGCCTCCAAGTCTAGAATTCTATCCATTACGCTCTACTGCGTCTAGTCATTTCAAGGAAAAATAAAATGCTGGATACCACCTATATGCCTAACATGGAATATAGGCAGTAAAACCTTTTTTCCCTCTTTCTCATGTTCGGCAATTTTTTTTTTCTTCCTATAAGTCAGCTATACTTCCTTTCAAAATCTAACTTAACTTCTTTTTAAAAGTAAAGAATATTCTACAAGGTACTAAAAGTCAATTGGTTCTTTGTAATCAGCTCATCTCTGAAACCAAAAATGAGCATCTGAGTTCCATGACTGAAAAGATACGGCCCCTTTTATAAGAGATAGGGTAGTATTAAATTTTGTTATATAATGCCTCTTCAATCAGACAGCATCTTTCTTGTAATAAATGGATTTGCACCTACTGTATCAAGTTGAAGGTTGTTTTACATGTTGTGTTTTTAAAATTGCTAAATGGCTACTAGCAAAATGCCCTGATTATAAGAAATTATAGGTTGAACAATTAGTAATTTCTAAAACATTATCTGAATTTCCATTTTAGCTATTATGTCATAGGGTTACTTCTTCCTGCTTATCTGTGTATGACTATAATCAAAACATAGCATACAGGCTTTTACAAAATATTAGTCTATCAGTGGTGTCCACAGATCTTTTTCAGTAATTAAATACCTTTGAGTGTTTATTTAAATGCTTCTGGTAGTTTATTCTAGCCAGATCTAGACAAGTTTTAGTTAGGGTAGGCAATTAATAAAATTGTTTTGTGAACTAAGATTGAGGGTTCAGAGTGATGTATTTTAAATTATTCATACTTAAGCAAAAGCAGTATAAGCTTGAGAATAAGTAAACTATAGAAACAGAGTAGAAGAAATATTTCTAAACTGTTTAGTGAACATTTAAAACAATAGACTTCAATGATGTCAGTGAGAGATACTTTTGTGGAACTGATTTGTTCACTGACTAAACTAATTCAGCTAGAAATGGACGAACTGTTCTGACAGGCACAAGAACATAAGACAAATCTATATATGTAGTTATAGTGGATTTAAAGTTGTAAGGAACTTTGGGATCATCTAATGTAATCCTCTCATTCAATAAATGCGAAAACTTAGATATATAGAGTAAAATGACTTGTGATGTATGTGTATGTGTATACACACATACATATAATAAATACATATATATGTGTGTGTGTGCCACATTTGTTACTTTATGTATATATACATATGCATATGTGTATACATATGAGTTTATATGTGCATGGTCTTTATGAGAATCTATAGCAACATAGATCTTTAAAGCTATCTGGATACAATGTGCTAGAATCGACTGCACACAATTTAACTCAAGGAGTTTTATTTCTAAGGTTCAGCATGAAAAATATTTAGAACATTAAAGGCTTGTGGTTTACACATAACACTGGCTTTTAAAATGTCTTAATAATAATAGGTTCAATTTACACTACCGTGAGTTGTGTGGGTATCTGGAAAACCCCAATGGAATCCTAATTCATATATAAATAGACTACCATTTACACAATATTATGTCAAATAGTAGGTACATAAGCATCTAATAGTAATGCATATTTCTTTACATTTTATATGGAAAAGCGCTCTACTATTACTAATCAGCAAGTACTGATTCATGAAGTAGTAAGACCAAATCAGAAGCCTGTTGTAGATTGAAATACTGAATATGTAACTTTGACCATTTTTTTTAAAAAAAATAACATAAGAGCAATATAGCTGTAAATAGGTTCTACTTTCAAGGGCTTACTGCATACAACTACAGTAAAAAGAAATTTAAAGATTCAATAATCATACACACACATATACACACAATATAATCCTATCCTTCTCAGCTCCTTACATAGGATGCAATTCTTAAACCAAATTTCACCATGTGGCTCAGCTTAGTAATATTCCTAAGACGGTTAAGTACCTGTCAGTATATAAGATATTTTCATTTATTCATAATATTGTAAAAATAATACTTTTAAAATGGAAAATCTTCAATAAAATAATTAAAGAATATGACACTATAAGAACCAACATTTGAGAATAGACATATCTTTCCAAAGGAGAAAAAAAATACCATTTAAAAATAGAAGACAATGCCTACCAGCTTTGAAGGTAATGAGGCAGGTCCTGTTAGTGCAAGTTCCTTCTGGGAATATCATTATCTTGGAGTAAAAAGAAAATCTGGCATTATACAACATATACTTTAGAATATAGTTTTCAAAGCATTCCATTATCCAAATATTCTGCAACATTTTAATAGTGTCCAGCTAAAAAAGGAGTAAAAAACCACAATGTAAATACTAGTGCATGTATGCACATACACGTTTACGTTAAATGGTAATATCATTAAAAGTTGGAAGCATCCCAAATATGAGAAATCTAAATGTGATTTTTCTTAAATTATATCAGTCTGTATTGCACCAGAAATTAATTAACCAGAATCTAATTTCAAAGTTGAAAATAATCTTAGGCATCCATTTCAGTCTGGAAGGCAGCAAAACCTGAAGAGACTTTTAATAACTTTTTAAAAGAACCACACAAAGATGACAATTGAAACCATAACAAGAAAAAAGTAAAAATTTTGGGAACCCATGTTACCATTGAAGAAAGTATTTATGGAACTCTTCATCTAGAATTTTCTCTAAAGCCAGTTAGCAAATTATGCAATAAGACTGGCCACTATAATAATTATTATTTTTGGCCATAGCAACTTACAAAACTAAGGTGTAGAAAGGCTGTGATCTGCATCAGTGGAAGGAATACCCATGCTGCTAAAGTCACAGATCTTCTGAAATGCTAAACTTCTAGAACATATGCTTCTAAAATTTGTTAAGACAATCAAAAAGCATTTAATTTAATTGCAATTCTAAATAATCCCAATTTCACAGGATATCTATGGAGGAAATGCTCTGGCTCTTTGATCCATTCTCATTTAAATTTTAACACTTTTCAGAGACGATGTCCTTCAAAATATGAACAAGATGCTGAGTTACCTGTGGCCATTTGCCATTAGACTGTGCACGTCTTTTAATTTCTTCAACAGTTTTTCTTCGAGAATCCTGGTCAGATCGGGATACAAATACTGGTCGTATATACTTTATCAGAGCTGCAAAGAAGTTACATGAATTATGTACAGCAATGTACCATTTTGAGGCAGGGTATTATTTGGGAGCTAGAAGATTACTTTGTCATTGGTCTCAAAATATAAGAAAAAGAGAAATTCTAAAAGTCCATGTAGAACCACAAAAGAAACAAACATACATCCAATAAAGTAAGCAACTACAAATGGAATAAAGATTTAAGAGTTAATGGGGCAATAGTTATTATATGGTTACACTACTAGATCAACAAAAATTGGCCAACCCTTGGTTATCATACAGGCGTATAGTAGAAGAGGTAAAAAGATCCTGAACATGCGCATGTTAGCAACACTAAAAACACACTTACCTTTAAAATAAATCAATTATAAATGAACATTTTTAATTACTCATGAAATGGTAATCACAAAAATAAAGTCTATTAGAAGAATATTCCTAAGAGGAATTGTCCACAGGGAAGTATTATCTGACAGGCATGAGCAGAAAGCTCATAGGAATACTTATAAGTGGACTTAAAAAGAACCAACATCGGTAGTGGAAACATTGTTATAACCCTCTGTGAGAATTTAAAATTGTAATGAAAGTCACATCTTCCCAATTTCTAAAACTGGAGAATATGATCTTTGAGAAAAAACAAAAAGTCATTACCTATGTGCAAAGAACTACACAAGGTATTGTGAAAGATAGAAAAGTTGCATAAAACACTGTTCCTGAAGACACTGACAAGTAGATCATAAGCTCTTGAGGGTTGGCATTGTTTTCTCTTTTTTTGACTTTTCAGCATCTAGAACAGTGCCTTGTATTCAGTGGTTAAAAATGTTTGTTGAATTCAATTCTTGTCTTATAGTCAAACAATCAACAAGTGTTTATCAAGCATGTATTACATGCCAGACATTATATTAGGTGCTCTTATTTTAAGAAGGTACCACAAAAATGAAATCTAAATTATAACTGAATTACTAGAAACAATGTAATTTTGCTTGGTGAAATAACAGTATTATTAACTAACCAGACAACATATCCTAAAATTCCAAATAATTTTTGAAAAGCAAACAAACAAAAATCCAATACATTCGACTTCCCAAAATAGCTGAAAGTAGCTTTTCATATACTTTGTCAAAATGTTCAGTTTTTTAAAAAAATGTAAATAAACTAAAATCTGAGAATCTAGATGTTTTAAGGAGTCACTAAATAGCTGAGTTGGCCACTGGTTTGGGGAAATGGACTTAGTTCTGGGCTCAGTTTGTGTAAAGCACTAAGCACCTTAAAATATTATCTCATTTGATCCTCACAACAACCTCGAATGATAGGTGCTTTTATTATTCCTATTTTACAGCTGAGTAAACTGGGGTGAACGAAGGATAAGTGACTTGCTTCAGGTCACACAACTAGTGTTTGAGGCCAGATTAGAATTCAGGACTTCCTAACTCAAGACCCAGCAATTTTTCCAATGCACCATCAACCTGCCTACACAAAGTTTCATCATAAGTTTTCCCAAGGAATTCATCTAAGATAAGAGCAGCAGCAGCAGCAGCATCCTCATTCTCATCATCATCATCATCTTCATCTAATAGTTTTTATTATTTAGTAGTTTTAAAGTTTGCAAAGTGCTTTACATGCATTTTCTTTTTTGATCCTCATGACAACTCTTCGAGGTAGCTATTGTTGCTCCCATCTTAAATCATTTCCCCAGGGTTATGCAGTTAGAAAGCACCTTGGATGGAATTTGAATTCAGTTCTTCTTAGTAGCCCACTCTTTATTAAATTAATTCAAAGATCCGTGCCTAGATGAAACACAGCCTAGCACAATGAAAGAATTTACAGCTGTGATTCACTATTAATTATCTCTGAGAAATCATGGCAAACGAGAGAGGTGTCAGAAAACCGGTAGCGGACCAACGTCTTAATTTTCTAAAAAGTAAGTCCTGAGAATTACAGACCAAAAAGCTTTACCACTCAGCAAAATGTTAAAATGTGCTATTAAGCACAGTTCACTACTACTTAGGGAACAAAGTGATCACTGAGTAAGGGCAAACATGACTTTTAAAAAAAAATTTTAAAAAACCCACTTCATTTTCTTTTGTAATGGAGTTATTAGACTGCCCCAAACTCTAGCATAATCTAGAGTTACATGCTTTTCATACAACTACAGTATCCAAATTACAGTGAGCTATAACAGTATAAGTGTTATCATTGCAAGTGTGCAGAGGAGGAAACTTTAGTTTCCTCAGGCTGAAGGTATGACAGACAGGCTTATTAAAATTTGTTAATGGCAAAGCTGGGAGAGAGCTATATGATAGAGGAAAGAAGTGAGGTTCAAAAAGAATTCAACAGGTTAGAAATTATGATTACAACTGGTATAAATGAAATTAAACAGCGGTAGGTATGAACTGTTTCAGTTTGGCTTTGGTATACCCAGGGTCCAGCACAGACCCCGGCACACAGCAGGTGCTTAATTTTTCTTAATTGAATCGCTGATTTAAGGGCAATAAAACAATGGTGGGATGTCAGAAAGATGCAGGGGTTTATCTGATTATAAAATTAGTGAGTCATCAGTGGCACAAATGGCCCCAAACTCCAGCATAATCTAGAGTTATATGCTTTCCATATAACTACGGTATCCAAATTACAGTGATCTATATTAGAGTTTATCCTGAAGATAACAATAACCAGCGAAAGTACACGATATAAGGATGTCGGGTCAAAGAGGAAATGTTTAGCCTTCAGAAGAGAAAATTTAAGGGGAGTATAATAGCTCTATTTAAATATTTGATATGTTATGTAAGATGATTAGACATGTAAACGTATATCGGATAGCTTACCATCTTGGGGAGGGGGTGGGGAGGAAGAGAGAATTAGAATTTGGAACTCAAAACTTAAAAAAACCACAACAAATGTTAAAATTTGTTTTTACATGTAACTGGGGGAAAAGGAAAATATTATTTTTAAAATGTTATGTAAGTGAAATAATAAATTTATTCTATGTGTCTAACTGTGGGCAGGAATAGGACCAATGGATAAACATTGTAGGTAGATGAAATTGGACTCTAATATTAGAGTCTAACAACTAAAGCTATGCCAAAATGGAAGAGGCTATTGTATGAAAAAAATGGGTTCCACATTCCTGTAAATGTTCAGACAGAGGTTACATCTCCATTAGGGTGGGAGGTTAAGCTAGATGACCTATAAAGTTTCTTCAGTGTCTAAGAGTCTATTATGGATGGTCAGACTTTTGATGTCAACCCCAAACAGCAAGATCTGTGATGGAATAGTACTGGAAGCAGATGTGTGTATATTTTTGCATTCACTATAGTTATAAATC
This sequence comes from Phalanger gymnotis, assembly GCA_028646595.1. Classification (NCBI taxonomy): domain Eukaryota; kingdom Metazoa; phylum Chordata; class Mammalia; order Diprotodontia; family Phalangeridae; genus Phalanger; species Phalanger gymnotis. The sequence goes on along the minus strand of CM053622.1, from coordinate 291,725,243 downwards.
ATTATAGAGTAATCTATTTTTGGATATAAACTTATGGCTTCATCCTGAATGGCCACAATTATATTGTGTATGTCTTTCACATGGGTAGAAAAATACATTTAATTCCATAGGTAAGTCTCTTTTAACACAGGTAACAGTATTTAACAATAATACTCAGGGTTGTTAAGTAATAATGGCTTTTTAATAATGGTCATTTACAATATAATACTATACAGTTACATGATGAAATATTGTGTCATCAAAATTTCAGTGCAAGGGGCAGCTAGGTGGCACAGTGAGTAGAGCACCGGCCCTGGAGTCAGGGGTACCTGAGTTCAAATCCAGCCTCAGACATTTGACACACTTACTAGCTGTGTGACCTTGGGGAAGTCACTTACCCACAATTGCCCTGCCTTCTCCCCTGGGGAAAAAAAGAAAAGAACTGAAATAGGTCAAATTAAAAAACAAAAACAAAATTTCAAAAAACCCATGAATCTATAATAAATTATTAAATTTAAGATGCATTATTTTAAAAAGGTTTATATATTTTTTTTGAAATGATGCAAATTAAAAAAAAACTGTTAAAGGCTTGAGGAAAGTAGATTTCAGTGGAGGGAGGTGCTGAATAACTTTTTTTTCTTTGAAAAGAGGGCAGTAGGCCTCATTCTAGGGAATTAAAAAAACTTCTGGCAAGCAGATAATATTATTAGCCAGAATACTGAGTCTTTGAATAATGGTGGTTAATTTTAGGATAATTAGATAATGACTGAATTTGAACAAAGGATTTTAATATTTTAGGTATATTTTTTCTGTGGGCTTCAAAATACTATCAGTACTCATTAAAACATGTTCAGCAATTAGTGAAATTTGCTTTGTTTCTCTTATTTTTCCTCCCTCTTTCTTTCCTTCCTTCTTTCTTTTTCTAATGTTCATTTCATGCTCTCCCATCCTCAACCCATCTCTTCTTACCCCATGCATTGCCCTGCCTACTTATTCTTCCTTTTACAATTCTACTGGTTGTAAAATAGTCCACTTCTGGCTTGAACAAACTTTTAACAACATCTGGAATTCCAAGTGTTTTGAATTTAGAACTTTAACAGCACCAAAATCAGAATGACATGCAATTAAACAATGCCTCAAAAACTGTATCAGCCTGAACCAATCTCATAAACTCGGGATCTAGTTTTGCTAGCTGGAATGACTGAGTGGCAAATTCACAACTTTGGATGTCTTCTTTTTTGAGTATCTATAACATGAAGGACATAACAAAGAGCTTAGAAGATATATAACACTTTCTAGCATTCTATGAAACAAGATGACAGTTCTGTATTTTTCCTGCTTTATAATGCTTGTTTGGTATGTCTAAAAATTTGGTTGGAAAATCATAGTCAAAACGCTATCAAGCTGTTTTTGGTGAGTGGGCAATCACCACTCTATTTGGAATAAGTTTTCATAAGGAAATAGGACTTGAAAGTTCCTTTTATGAGCTGTAAAGCTTCTTCAGCTTTTAAAGCTGAATCAAAAAAATCTCATTAATGAGACTGAATTATTACTACCATTATGTTATCAATCAATACACACTACTAAGAACTGAGTGGCATAGAGGGTGATGGATCTCTAAAGCATCTTAAAAGCATTTCTTCCTAGCAATATAAAAGGGAAAGCCAGTATAACAGATATGGAGAAAGCCAAGTCATTATAAGCATTTTCACTTTTGGGCATCTCTTTTTTTCTCCCTAGATATTAGGTGTTATGCCCTGCCCCCCCTTTCAGTTTCTCCATCCTGCCTCAGCTTGTCCCACCGTTTGTGTCCCCATCTCCACAGAAATCTAATTGTGTTCTTTCCCTTTAAATACTCTTTCTCTCCCTTTGCTCAGAGCTGTTCGATTTGAGTAATTACTCCGAACAGTAGTGCGCTTCAATAAATCCACATCTAAATTTGCATCCATGTCTCTCTCACTTTTTTCAGCACAACATTTCTGGAGGCCCCAGCGAGTTTTGGGGGTGGTCTGGGCACCCCCTGAGACCTGGGCCAGGTAGGGTCTTGTCCTCGGGTAGTGGGTGTCTCCTAGTCCCGACCTATAAGGGGAGTCGGCCTCTGAAACATTAATAATTGGCTTTTAGGCCAGATGTTTCAGAGCCCCTGAAGCTCAAGAGGGAGGAGAACTAACCCATCCCCCGATGCCGACTCTATTCGGACTTTTGTGGATCAAAAAAAAAAAAACCTCTAGGGGAATCCATCTCTGAGACATTCCAGAGCCCCAGAGGGTAAGTTGAGTCAGGTTTCTGTTTTCTGGTTTCTGGTGGGAATTCTCTTCTGGTGGAGATTTGGCTTTAGCTGTCAGTAAGGCTGCGAGACAGACCTAATTAGTTTGACAGGCCCACCTTCTGAAAAAAGTACCAATCTCCCAGGCAAGTTGGAGACGGTTCAGCCTCTGCCTGTTTTGGTTTCTGGTATATGTCCTGGGGTGTCTTTCTCTTTTGTGTTTGTGTAGTTTTTTGTCTGTCTGTCTGTGCCTGTGCGAGCGTGTGTGTGTGTATGTGTGTGTGTGTGTGTGTGTGTGTGTGTGTATGAATGAGTGAGAGTAGCTTGTCAGCTGCTGAAGCAGCAAACTCCCCCCTTGCCCCTCCCCATCACACTGGCATTCCTAAGGAGGGAGCAGAGCAGGCTATGTGTCCATAGTCTGGTTAAAGTTTAACACCATAAGGAGAAATACCCATAAGTTAAAGTCAAGTTGTTGGGGGGAGAGTGATTTATGTTGAAGACGGGAGAAAACAGGGTATGTGAAAAAAGAAAGCCTGATTAGTGTTAAGACCGAGTTCCCTGGGCTGTGGCATAACTTCTGCTCAAAAGGCAGAGTTATCTGAGCAGAAAAACTTAAAGGTACATGGGAGAAGTTCCTTTGAACTTCTCTGCACTAAAAATTTCAAGATAAGGAAGGGTTAACTCCTCCCTAAAGATCAAAAGGGAAACAGCTAGAGAGGTATTTTAACCCTTTTTCTGCCTACATAAAGGAGAAAAAGTTTTTGTGTAATGGGACCCAACCGGAAAAGAAGTGAAAAGTGAAAAGTGAAAATGTGTCATTCCTAATTTAATGCTTAAGATAAATTAGAGTTCATTTACTGCTTGTCACTAAAGTTTATGGGAAAAGGAAAAGAGAGACTGTGATAGCAGTGGAAGATTAGTAAATTAAAATCTTGAGCAAGCAGCTTAGAGTAAAAGGCTTGATAGCCTGAGTTAAAAAACCCAATAGACGAAGTTATAGAGAGATGAAAGGGTTATGTCCACCCACCATTTGGACTAGATCTATGAGTAGGTTATTAAACTTAACATGAATATTGGTCCAGTATGTCACTTTAAACTGACCTGGTTATAACAGGTGATTCCAAATTGTAATAGCATTCTTAATTGTAAAATTATTTAGTATATTGATTGGCAAAAACAAATGTTCAAGTTAAATAGAATTTCTTCATATGTGAATTTTCTCATATGTGAAATTTATGTCAATGGTGATAAGATGAAGGTGACAATATGGTAATTAATTAATTATGATTTTAAAGTTTTAAATACATGACATTGTTTATTGTTGTATTTCTAAAATTAAGTTCATGTTGCTAGGTAAACACTGTTTGGTAACATCTGTGTTGTTAGAGAAACAATTTCTCTAAGTGTTGTTAGATTGACAATTGTACTGTTAAAATAATGAATGGATTAGGAAACTGTTAAGTCATTTCATATGACCATGTCTTTTAAAGAAGTTTAATTTAAGAAGTTATAAACCTCCAGCTTTTGTAGCAGCAGTACTGGGATCCCTATTTGTGCAATAATTTGGGAAAAGCCTGGAAGTGGAAGTTTTTACTGAAAGAAAAGAGAACAGTAGAGTCAGAAACTACCTGACCTCTGAACCTGGCTTTTAAAGTCAGTAGGACTAATTTTTAGTAATTGGCTTTTAGGATATTCTTTTAAAAATTAAAATTTGATTGTCAGGTCCAGGAAGAAGCTTTAAAAAGAAAAGGTATTTGTCAGAAACTGCTATTATTGTCAAGTTGTGATACCATGTTGAGTCAGCCTCCCTGGACCTAGCCCCTACCACCCCTCCTGTTGCACCCCACCCCCAACCTGCCCTTCTTGCGCCGAGTTCCTCCTTCACGAGCCGACCTAGTCAGCTTCTTCCAGCCCCCACCTGGACTGTTTTTTCCCTGGTCCCTGGGGTTTGGGCCAAATCTAACCCTCCTGGCTCCTAGCCATAGCCTCTCCGGTTTTTATTTATCAGTATCCCATGTTTTCTGAAGCCCATGGGGGCATAGCTCTCTGCTTTTCTCTCCTACAGTGACCCTCCCCCAGGACCCAAAACTGCTTTTCTAGCCTCTAGACAGATTCGTTCTCTTTCCTCAGTAGCTCTCCATATTTCCCGCCTCAAGGAGGCTGATATCCTTGTCCTGTGCCGGTCCCCCTGGAACACCCCTCTGCTTCCTGTTAAAAAGCCTGGCACTTCTGACTTTCGGCCAGTGCAAGATCTTTGGGAGGTCAATAAGCCATCCTTATGCCCTCCTCAGCCTCTTGCTACCCACCCACACTGTGTACACTATATTGGACCTTAAGGACGCTTTCTTCTCCATTCCTTTGGCTCCTGCAAGCCAGCCCCTTTTCCCTTTTACCTGAGTCAACCCTTTTTCGGGCTTCTCTGGCCAGCTGACCTGGACAAGGTTGCCTCAGGGTTTCAAAAATTCCCCCACCCTCTTTTATGAAGCCCTCCACCTGAATCTCTTGCCTTTCTGGGAATCTAACCCTTCTTGCTCTCTCATTCAGTATGTTAATGATCTCTTGTTAGCTATATCCACTGAGGATGGCTGCTTTCAAGCAACCCACTCTCTTCTGTCTCTTTTAAATTCCCTTGGCTACCGAGCAGATCTGTTGCACCTCTGTTTCCTACCTTGGGTACTGCCTTGAGGCTGGAAATCTCTATCTCTCTCAAGCTCATATCCAGGCCATCCTAAACATTCCTGTTCCTACTACCAAGAAGCAGGTCCATGAACTGCTGGATCCTTGGGTTTGCTGACCTTGCTAAACCCCTATACTCTTCTACTGCTGGGTCTGGCCCTCTAGTCTGGACCCCAGGCAGAACAAAATTCCTCTGACTCCCTAAAAATGTCCCTCGCTTCTGCCCCTGTATTTCCTCTCCCTGACATCACTAAGCCCTTTCATCTTTTTGTGGCAAATCAGCCCTTAACCCTGCCACACTCCTTCCTGACTCTGATGATTTTTCTGTCTATTTATAAAGAACGGGGCCCCCTCACATCTTCTGGTAGGACAGTGGGAGGCAACGGGGAAAACCTCACTCTCCTAGACTCTATTTGGCTCCCCTCTCAATTTCTCTTGTCCACTACCTGGGCCATCAACTTGGCGACTCCCCTGAAGCAATTGGCAACTGCAAAGCCGCTGCCGCTGCTCGGGCAAAACCCCTCTCGGAAGCTGCCCCCTTCTTCTTGTTTCAGACCCCTCCCCTCTCTTATTCACCCTCAGATGATTCCTTCGTGCCCAAAAGAAAAAAAAGGGGGGGAAGAAGGAGTCCGGGTGGTAAGTTTTGGGAGAGAGCCAAACTTTTGTTCCTGAGGTCTTAGGGAGGGATTGGGTGGGAAGACTCCATCAGATCACACCCCTGGGGCGGGGGGTGGGGGGGGATGGACTACTCAGGGACAGATATTACATCCCCCACCTAGACAACATCCTTACCAGCACAGTCACCCAAATGAACGCCAAACAGGAAGACAACTCCACTGGGGGTGGGGCTGCTGGGGAAGCGCAACCAGGGAAACATTGGGAAATGGATTTTACTGAAGTCAAACCACCAGCAGCAGGTTTTAAATGTCTATTGGTCCTTGCTGAAGAAAGAGACAGCCCCGATGGTTGTAAAGAAACTCTTGAACAAACTGATCCCCTATTTTGGCCTTCCCCTTAGCATTGGCTCCAAAAGGCCCTAGCTTTGTTGCCAAAGCATCTTAAGGTGTGCCCATGGCCCCAGAGCTCTGGTCAGGTTGAATGAGCAAGCCGCACCCTTAAAGAGTTTCTATCTAAACTCCGAACAGTCGTGCGCTTCAATAAATCCACATCTAAATTTATATCCGGGTCTTGCTCGATTCTTTTCAGCACAACAGAGGTTTCCATCCTTCAATCTGTCTCATCAAATGGTCTAGGCTTTTAAGATCTGGCAGCTTAACAGGTGACAAAATACCTTTTAGAAAATATATCTTGATCAAGTGTATTTCTGAAAAGGAATAAAATTAAGTAGTATGTAAAAAAAAACCAACCTCATCCTGTTTTATTTTATATTTACTCCCAAAATGTATAACTTGAGGGCCATACAAATTAACTTGTTAAATAGAAAGACTTTCTTACGTTATTTGTAATGTAGTAGAAAAAGCACAGTATTTGAAGTCAGAGGACCTGGTAACCTTGGATATGTCACTTAACCTTTCCAGGCTTTAGTTCTGTTATTTACAAAATGAAGAGATTAGACAAGATGAATTTGAAGGTCACTCCCATCTCTATTGACCTATACTTAAATTATCTCTAAAATAACACTATAAGAAACTGCAATGTGCATGCATATATAGACAGGAATAGAAAGTGAATGAGCCTTTGCATTGGTGGTAGGAAATAATGTTGCAGATTGCTTGTTGTCCTGGGCTGACTCAAGTGGTATGAGGAATATGATAAATAAGAAGACTTAGCAACTGACTGAATACAGGAAGTAAGGGAAAGCAAAGAGCCGAGGATGACTCTGAGGTTACAAACCAGGGAAGATTGGGAGAACGGTGGTGCACTGAATGGAAATAGAGAAATTGGGAGGAAGGGTTGGGGGAGCGAGAAGTGATGGATCCATTTTGGAGAAGTGAAATCATACATGCTGAGGGGATATTCAGGTTGAACAGCTGGTAAATCGAAGCTAGAGTTCAAGGGGGAGATTAGGATGAGACACATAAATTTAGGAGTTATCTACATAGGAGACAGATAATCTGATGGTTTATTATATGATTATTTATTATGATTATTATGTGATGATTAAAGTATTTTCCCCCACTTAGCAGTGAGTAAAATGTTCTTTGTCTACTTTACATTACTTTCTCCACTAACTGGATCTTTCCTAACAATAGAAAGGGAAAAGTTCTGAGTGCAGATTATTTTTCTGTGGTCAAATACATTGTTTAATTCTATACTACCACTTCATTATACACTTCAAAAAAAATCTTTAAAATTCCCGATACAAAATTAAATAACTTTCAAATACTTAGGAGGTGAGAAATTAGTGAGTATAATTCTGTCCTTAATCTGCCACTGATAAGTTCCTGAAAATACTTCAAGGAAGCAGTACTACTTGATTCCCAGTGCCAGCTCAATAATTTTATTTTGGTTTTAATCATTTTGCTGTTACAGAATGAATAAGGGAAGACAGTGATATAGTTGAAAAAGCTTTGGATTTGTAGTCTGAACAGCCTGAATTCAAATCTTAGTGCTGATACTTATTTACTGTATGTCCTTTGAGAAAAGAGCTCCGTTTTAAGCTCCCATAATACAGTTCTAAATACTATGACTGGTGTTTCATGTTTGAGTCAAATTGCTTTTAGGTAGATAGCCATTAAAATAATTGTTTCAAGGTCTTTTTTTTTAACAGTTGAAAATTAATTCTGTATTATACATACACACATGAATGGAATACTATGACAATTTGGAATCTGGCAGTAAAAAATCCTAGTAGTAATACCATTTACAGAATATGTGACAGATCTGTGATTTCATCAGCATAGGGAGCTCCACCAACAAAATAATAATACATCCAATGATGAAAATAACTTTAAAATGAAACTGTTACAGACTCAACACAAAACAGTCAATTAACATACATGGGAAAATAATTCTTTAACTATGTGTACTCTACTTATACTATTAAATTAAGCATATATATTCTTGGTCCAAACATGAACTCATTCACTTACTTCCCCAAACAGGAATGTCTCTGCTTTCTGCCTTCATCACGATAGAGGACATGGTCATCGTTACAGGAATGGCATCAAAATAGGAGGAATGGGGGGCTAGAGTCAGGATTGTGGCTTCTGTCGGTAAGGCCTGTCTGCCCTTGACAGTCACCCAGTGAAAGCCACCAACAAACCACATTGTCCGCATGATGGCTTTCAGCAGAAAGTCCACTACCCTGTAAGATAAAGTGATAATTATAATATTTGAAAAAAAATAATCACCACATAATTCTGAAATGTGCTGTTTGTAAAAAAAAAAAAAGGCAAGAGAATACTGATGACCCAAGGAAAGAAATGAGGCCATAGTAATACTTCATATACATCTGTTAAGAATTTTCCAAAATATAGTTTAGCTGTAATGTTAACTACCAGCTCATTGAAAAAAAGGTTACAGTTCCTTTCTCTGTTGTCAGGTATCAACTTACTATCTCTATACTAAATTAAAGAATAGAATTACAAATGTGACCAATAACTTTGAAACTAGCACTAAAATATTTCATGCAAATTCCCCCCAAGGAAGCAATAGGTTAAGTTTGATGAATATGGTTTTTCTATGAATTGTATTAAAAATTTTATATGAAATATGGTACTGAGAGATTAAGGTCAGAAACCAAGATTTACTATCATTATTAAATCACTAAAGCTACTTCTCAAGGCACACAAAAACAAAGGTTAACATAGGATCAGGTTTCCGGGTGAAATCAAAAAGGGTAATAGGCTTGGAAAACAATTCAGTGCATCCTAGAACAACCAAATAAAACTTTCTTAGTCCCTGGAAACACAGTAAGATGAGAACATAAAATGTGAACACTAAAAAATCTCACTAACATACAACGCCCTATTAGAGAGTGAGCTCCTACTTTATGGAGATTGTCATTCTTTGTATTTGTATCCCCAGTAACTACTACAGTGCCTGGCACATAGTAAGTGCTTAATATATATTGACTGATTGACACAAAAGCCTATACATTGAAATCACAAGTTCGATCCTTATCTCAATATTTACATTGTATCTTTTAAAAAATCATTTATTTTATGATCACATCTTGTGTGTTACCAAGATACAAAAATGTCTCAAAACTACACAGTAAAAGTTTCCAAAGTATCATTTATATAAAACAAACATGATTTATAATGTAGACAATGATCTTTTTGGAACAAAAATAGAAGAAAAACAGAGCTAAATTCAAGTTCAAGTTGCTACTTCCTGTTCTGGCAAAAATGACTGGGGGGAGGGGAGGACAAGGGGAAGAAAGTGGGGGAAGGGTGTATATATAAGAAAAAAAAGGTAAGCTAGTCAATCAGTTAATCAAAGAGCATTTATTGAATGTTTGCCAGGCACTGTATTGAGCTCTGGAGTTACATAGCATAGCAAAAGATAGATCCTGCTCTCAAAGAGCTCACAGTCTAATACACTTAATAAGTAAAGCATTTATTATACTGTTTTTTAACATCCTTTTCCACCCCTTTAATGTGTGTTCCCAGGGTTCTCTCCTTGGCCCTGTTTTGTTTTCTATCTACACTCTGTCACTCAATCAACAAGAATTCATCAAGCATCTATCATACCCTGGGCACTGTGGGTTACAAAACTGAAAGTCCTTGGCTTCAAAGGAACTTTCACTCCAAAGGGAGGGAGACAAATATTACATATATGCAGAACATATACAAAATGAATATAAGGTAGGGGTTTTTTTGGCAGGGGAAAAGGGGGAACGTTGGCAGTTGGAAAAATTAGGAAAGGCCTCATGGAGAAGGGAAGCTTCAACCAAGCTTAGAAGGAAAACAAATTCCAAGAGGCAGAGGGGAAGAGGTGGAGTATTTCAGGCATGAGGCAGTCAGTTCAAAGATAAGAGAGATGTAGCTCTGTGAGGGAGCAGCAGCAGAAAGACCAGTATGCCTGGACTGCATAATGGAATTCCAAGAAAGATTGTCTCTTAATTATGGCTTACTTCAGAGAATGCTCAAGATCGTGGAGAGTGTGAGGGAAAGAAGGGCAAGGACATAAATGTCAAAACATTTAAAAAGCAAAATAATTTCAGGCTGCTTCCTTCCAGAGACTTTTGCTGATCTCTCTTCTAGCCCTTAGTATGTGTGTGACCCCATCCTAATTTTTGTTTATTTATTTTGTATATATCCCGTATTTACTTATCTACAAACATATTCCATCCCCCTCAGTAGGATGTAAATTCATCAAGAGCAAGGACTATCGGATTTTGCATTTGTATCTCCCATTGTAGGAGACAAGTAATTATTTATTAGAAGTTATTTATTTAAATAGTTATATCAGAAGTATATTGATTGTGGGGGAAGGAAACAGGGGAAAAATATAGTGTGGCAGGTAAAAGATGAAATGATTGAGCTTCTTAGCATATTGATTTATTAAGTAATGCATGTCCACTGCATAACAAATTGGTTCCAAGCCCCTCAGCTTTATCAGTGGACCCTGAATACAGGGGTAGACAGATTTTTATGTACTAAAAACAATTAATTAAATAAGAACAATTAATTAAAAGAAAATGATTAACCAGGATATAAATTAGGTAATCTGATTTCTAATTGGAGGAAAGATTCAGGGCTTTTCAAGTAGAGAAGAGGAGAGTTAACTGGTTTAATACTTTGAAATCACACACTCCCCCAAAGTGTCTGTATTCAATCAAAGGAACACAGAAATAATAACTCATCAACCCATAAGGGGACAGTTTTCAGATAAGACATACGGGTTGTTTGAGATGTGTAATTGTGAGAAAACTCCTTACATCAATTGATCTTTGCATATGACTGGGTTTCTAGTCAGTACAACCTAGGTCTTTAGTTAAGTCTCTAAGGTGCTGGTAGAGGCGGTCCAGTTTCCCAGTCACGCAGGGCTAGATCTAAACAATGCAATAAAATTTTCTCACAATTTCCACAATTGAATATAGTTTTCTTAATTCTTTATTTTAATACAGAAACTGAAGTAGACCTATAATTGAATAAAAAGGGAACTGAAGTAGCTCTGGCATTGAGTCACAAGATGGTTCACTCAATTCCCACTAGCACTTGCTATTCTAATTCTCTCAAATAAGACCCTATTAGAAGTCCAAATTGTTAGCAGACTAAATTACATCATTGTTTGATGGGTGGTTCAAGAATCTATTTAAGAGGGATGGTGACAAACTGAAGTTTGTCAACAGAAAAATCATATTGGTGAGGCAACCAAAAACCATAAAATGTGAAGACTAATTGAAAGAATTAGGAAGGTTTGGCCTGGAGAAGACAAAGGAGGCATAGGCTTACAGGCTCTAGAATTGGAGTACATTTTAGTGATTGCCTAATCCAATCTTCTCATTTTAGAAAATGAAGATATTAGAGTAATGGGAAGTCACTCGAGGTCACTCAGAGCATGATTCAAACTTTTGTTCTCTAACTCTAAACCCACGGCTTTTAAGTGACAGTTGTCTTCAATTATTTGAAGGGTTATCATGTGGGAAATGAATTAGATTTGTTCTGCTCCACATCCACACAGGTTGCCTTGCCCCACTGAGGGTGACTATGAGAAGCCAACTCAAATACTGGCCAGCCTTTACTTGGATCCAGTCCCAGCCATGCTGCATACTCCCCTCTTGGAACAATCTCCAGTGTATTCTAACTAGGCACTCTGCTCCTCCCTGCCTTTCTCTCCTATTCCTCTCTCCTTTCTATATCACATTTATATGTTATTTCTCCCCATCAGAACATAAGCTCCTTGACAGTAAGGACTGTTTTGTTTTCTTGTTTTTGTGCCCACAGGTGCCCCACACATAGTAAGCACTTAATAGGTGTCTCTTCTAAACTAATCTAATCTCTGCTTGGCCCTAGGGCAGAGCTGTGGTTTTTGTCCTTTATTCTCTTTAAGAGGACCTTGACAGAAGGGAGTGGATGATGCGATTTGCAACTAAATTAAGCAAGTGATTTGAGTGAGGCAGGGCTGTGCAAAGTCACCAGCCTCACTTTCTCCTTCAGAGCCATCTGGGCCCAGTGACCAGATATAGATCAGGATGACTGGAGATGGCCCAGAATGCAATAGGAGACCTTGGCCTTTTTAAGCTAAGTTCTCACTTTGAATGAGGCAATGCCCATTGAATGAAGAGACCTTTTTGAGGAGTCAAGGGATGATCGATCCCTTTAATAAAAAAATCAGACTGGGAGGGGAGGACTCTCAGGGTTGCTGGCCAAAAGTGAAACAGTTACTATTTACATTCACTCTGAGTGAGGAGGTCCCAAAAATAGTCATTAAATGGTGCTTGGGCAGGGACCTATTAACCCATGAGATCCAGAGTGAATTGGGTTTAAGTGGGTTTAAACTGGTCTTTCAGAAAGAAATGCAGCCAGTAAATCCCAAGTTAACCAGGTAGGTTTCAACCATCAAAATTTACCTTCCTTTGGGCAGGGAGAAGAGAGGAGAAGAGGGGAGAGGAAGGGAGAAGAAGTGAGAGGAAGGGAGGGGAAGAGAGGAGAGGGCAAAGGTAGGGCCAAGTGGAAGCTAAGAGATAGGAAGATTTTGTATGGCTCGAAAGAAGAACTGTCAAATAATTTTTTAAAATGTCTAAAATGGAATAAATTGCTGTGAGAGACAGTGACTTCCCTATCACTGAGTATATTTAAGAACAGGACAACTGATGACCCGTCAGCTAGATAAAGAGACTGTGGAAAGAATTCTTTCATTTGATAGGAGGTTAGTTTGAGATTATTTGTAAATCTTCTTTCAATTCTAGGACTCTCTATGGTTCAAAGTTAGCTCAATGGCCCAATTGTGACTTCATTGGTACCACTGTGGAATCCTTTCCAGATGCCTAGGTTTTCCCAGAAAACAGAATGCTTCTTTGTCTCTAACTTTAAATAACCTGTCTAAAAGCCCTTTGGGTTTCTTGGCATTTTTACTTAAAATTATAGATATTTCAGACTTCATAGTTTGTGCTGATAAATTAATGCATAGAAACCTGCTTATTTATAGATAAGCATACTTTTCTGTTTAACAATTTTATTAATGAGTTCTAGACACAGATACTTATCAAATTTGAACAGAACAAGAGCTTTAAGAGAAGGGTATTTTGCTAAATGAGGATACAAAAAGATCTCAATTAGTTGAAATAATGGCTCAAATGAATCTACATTTTTGTCTATTAAATTTTCTTTGCTGGGTAAAAGGATATGCACAGTTTTATAGACCTTTGAGCACAGGAACTAGATGTTTTGAAGGCCCCTTGCAGCTCTAAATCTATGACCAGAGGAAGGCAAGTGATGCAGGGTAAAGAGTGAATCTGCTTACAATCATCTGCTGCCTGTGTGATATTGGACAATTCGTTTAAATTCTCTAAGTCTCAGTTTTCTCCTCTGTAAAATGAGGGAAATGGAATAAGATCTCAGCCCTAAATCTATTATTCTATGACCTTTCCCAAGTTCTGCCCCCTCCAAGGGGTATTTCTAAATTACTTCAACCCTCCACAGTCTCTTTATCTAAATATCTATTATGCTGGTAATCAGGCTCAAGGTTTATTTAGTCTCTTATAATTGTTTCATGCAAATTAGTTTGTCCTCCCAAGTCAATTCAAGAAACATCTATTAGATGCTTACTGTATACCAGGCAGCATGCAAAGTGTTGGAGATACAAAGACAAAAAACAGTCCTGTGTTCAAGGAATTCACAGTCTAATGGGGGGGTGGGGGTGGTGGTGACACATAAACAACAATGTACAAACAAGATGTGTACAGGCTAAATTGAAGATAATTTCAGAGGGAAAGCCAATCAATCAATATTTATTAACCACTTACTATGTGCCAGGATTTTCTACAGCATGGTCCATAAAGTAAGAGACACAGGAGGTGATTTTGACCAACTCATAACATATCATAAATCCTATCTATATCATCCTCAAGGTAGTAATCGCCTAGCCTCTACTTAAACCCCACTCAAAGACAGAGAACTCACTGCCCAAGAAGTCATCACGTTCCATTGTTATAAAGTTCTGTTAAAAAGTCTGATGTCATATTTTTTGGGGAGAGGCAATCACGGTTAGGTGAGTTGCCTAGGGTCACATGGCTAGCAAGTGCCTGAGCCTAGATTTGAGCTCAAGTCCTCCTGACTCCAGGGGTGGTAAGTCTGGATGTCATATTGAGGCAAAATCTACCTTCTTATAACTTCTACCTTAGTTGTTCCCTCTTGGGTCTAAGAGAAGAATTCTAATTCCTCTTACATATGCCAATCTTTCGAACATGTGACCACAGCTATTATGTCCCTACTTTTTTTCCGGGCCAAAAAAATTCCTTCTTCATTTGAGCATCATATGGCATGGTCTTTAGTCTTTTAACATTCTGATCATCCTTGCTCTGTGTGTGCTATAACTTGTTAATGTTCTTCCTAGAAGGTTTTATCCAGAACTCAATACAAAACTCCAAATGTGTTCTGACTAGAGTAGAAGACATATGGAACATGACTTCCTTCACACTTGAAATCATATATCTATTAACTCAGCAAACATTTATTGGGTGCCTACTATATACATGGCACTGGGCTGATACAGAATTTTAGCTTTTTTTGGGCTGTCAGATTGCACTGTTAAATCATAATGAGCTTCTAGTCCACTAGAAACCTCTGGCCTTTTTCATATGAACTGCTTTCTAGTCACAACTCCCTATTTTTTTTTAACTTGTGAAGCTAATTTTTTAAAAAATCTAAATACTGAACTTTATTGTTATCTCAATTAAATTTCAGGTTAATTTCAGCCTTTTGAAATCTTTTTGGATCTCTTTTTTTATCACCTGCTATATTAGTTATCCCTTCTTGCTTCCTTTGAACCAAAAATTTGATAAATATGCCCTCCATACTCTCATGAAAACAATGAATTAAAATGTTGAACACAACAGAGTTAAGGACAGAAGGAATGTGGAAAACTCCATTAGAGGCATCCCTTCAAATTGAGAACAATCCATTAATGAACATTTTTGGGGTCTAATTATTCACCAAATCCACCTAACGTACTGTCATCTAGTACACAGTTCTTTATCTTGCCCACGAGAGGTCTTACTAAAGGTTTATTAGAAAATACATATCACGATAAAGGTTTTTAAAGAAGTTTAATCTGGGGGCGGAGCCAAGATGG
>CM053622.1:291621912-291709616 GCA_028646595.1 Phalanger gymnotis | reverse complement strand
GGAGGAAGAAGAAAAAAAAAGGGGGGATGATGGAAGGGAGGGCAGATGGGGATGAAGATAATCAAAAACAAACACTTTCGAAAAGAGACAGAGTCAAGGGAGAAGGTTCAATAAAGGGGGATAGGTTAGGAAGAAGCAAAATATAGTTAGTCTTTCACAGCATGAGTATTGTGGAAGGGTTATACATGGTGATACGCATGTGGCCCATGCTGAATTGCTTGACTTCTTGGGGAGGGTGGATGGGAAGGGAAGAGGGGAGAAAATTTGGAACTCAAGGTTTTAAAAAAATAGATGTTCAAAAGTAAAAAAAAAAAAAAGAAGTTTAATCTGGTGGAAGTGTACAGAATGAATTTGGGGAACAGAAAGACTAGTTAGAAGCATTAGAATAATCTAGCTGAGGAGGCCCTAGATCAAGGTTGTGGTACCAAAAATACAAAAGAAGGGATGGATGGTAAAAGAGATTAAAAAAAAAAAAACACTGGACTTTGTGATTGATTTGAGGTGAGGTTCAAATTAAAGAGATGGAAATTCAACATAGATTCCAAAGTTATGGGAGGAAAAAAAATGTCAGGGCTATTGATAAGAATAGGGAAATTAATTTGGAAGGGAATATGATTAATGATAGAATACTGTTAGAGAAGAAAATGTGTTCTTTCAGTTTCTCTCATTTCAATACTTTAAGGATCTCTGATTTTGTCATATGGATATTCATTCCACCAACTGAGACCAAAATCCCTCTGTGACTTAGTAAAGTTGTTATGACCAATGCTCATTTCTTAAAACAACTCTACTAATAACTAGCATTCACTTAATATGCTATCTCACTTAACACACAGGACCCTGTGAGGTAGATGCTGTTCTTATCTCTATTTTATAGATAAGGAAACTGAGATAAGGTTAAGTGACTTGCCTAAGTGTCTGAATTCCTTTGAATTCCATGTCCAGTGCTCTAGCCACTAACTGAACCACTTAGAGTCTTGAAATATTAACACTTTAACTCTTTAATACTTATTGACACAAATACACATACACATACATGCTTTTCAACACATTCAATAACTCACTTTCTCCATAAAGCCAGAGGCTTTTCAAGTTCTTTCTCAGTAGATCCCAGTGAAGCTACAAATGCAAATGGCCAGGCCAGTAACATCATAAATGCAGCAAACAAAAGTCGAATTGGAAACAGGGTCAAAGTCATGAAGGCAATCTAGAAAGACAAAAAAAAAAAACAACCATGTAATTAATATCATAATGTCTTAATTAGTGGCATTTCCAGTTATAACTATTTCTTTGTTTATATAACCAAAACAAATAGAGGTGGAAAAAATTTGTTCTACGAGATATATTCTTTCTAGCTCAAGAATGCCACCTTTCAATAGTCTAAGGAAGACGTGAAATATTGCATAAATCTCAATTAAGAAGCATGCTTCAATTGAAACATCTTCTGAACATTAACCTTTTTACTTCTAAACTCCCACCTCCTTGGCTTCTAGCTAAAAATATCTTTGACATGCATAATTTTAGAAACAAGACACCGGTGTTTTTCTCTCACTAATTTAATTTATACTCTTTGCCCTGATTGCTGACTCATAATAAGAAGCAGTATAACTGGTAGACTTGACACAAAAGCTGCTTTCACATGATCTGACCTAGCAAGGTAGTTTTACACATCAAAGCTGCTGTACTGTCTTGGAAAATAAGCCCTCTTCTTCCTCAACTTTTCTCAAAAAGTCATTTAAAGGGGTTCAGAATCAGATTGCTGCCAAAGGGGGAAGAAGACATTTTATATGGAATAAGTAAACAAAGACCATAATAACTAGCTGCTTGACAAATCAAAAAAAAATTAATTGTGAAATTTTGAACGTTTTAAAAGCCAGAACAGAAAACTGGAAGACTCTTTCCTTTTACAGTTACTTACAATGTAATTCATTTTGCCATAATGCCATGAGTAGAAACAGGTTAAGTAAAGAGCTCTGGGAAACGAGAGAGCAGAACTGGTAGGGAAAGTCTTATTAGTAACAAAGATAACCCTTTATGAAAAATGAAGGCATATGAAAAATGAAAAATCAGAGCATAGCCTTCAGCTCTAAATAGAAAGAAGAAGCTAAGGTCAGCTCAACCTGACTAGAAAGAGGAAACATGAAGGGTGAGAAGGGAAATTCCATCTAAACAAGGATATGGAAAGATGGAAGCTAAATCCAGGGCAGAGACAGGATGGGATTAAGGAACTCAGGAGCATTTTAGCAAAACGCTAAAGGAAAGCAAAAGGAGGAGAAGAGATTATAGTTTCTGAATGACTATGGTTTCTTGAAAGCCAAAAGTTATTGTATTCTTTTTATTTTTAAAAATGCATATTACCAAAGTTTATAAGGAGAGGCAATGTAACTGTAACTTTGGACTAAGCCTCTGCTCACAGTTATTGAAAAGAATTAAATGATAATATACAAAGATCTTATTTTATAAGTGTTATACAAACAGCTGATATTCTGAACAAATCATCTAAAAGTAGTACTTAGAGAAGTTATTAAAATGTCTTTTAGGGGCAGCTGGGGGCACAGTGAATAGCGCACCAGCCCTGGAGTCAGGAGGACGTGAGTTCAAATCCAACCTCAGACACCTGACACACTTACTAGCCGTGTGACCTTGGGCAAGTCTCTTAACCCCAACTACCTTGCCCTACCCCCTGCAAAAAAAAATAAAATAAAATGTCTTTTAAAATTTGACAATGTAATATTTGTAATTTTAGCTACATAAAGAGAAGAATTAAGTGTTACTGCCAATTCTCTAATCTCTCCAATGGCTTAAGACTGAGTAAAGCAAACATGGAGATGAAAAATGAGGAGTACAATGGAAAAAGCATAGTCATAAAACCTAGGTTCAAACTTCTCCAACACTTGTGAACTATATGACATTGGGCAAGTCACAAACATTCTGGGCCTAAATTTCCTCATCTATAAACTGTTGGAAGTCACTGGAAGGAGAAAGAAAAAGTCTTTTATAGATATTTTGAAGATAAAGTAGCATGGACTATACATAAAGGAAATGGAAACTGTGAATTAAAACAAATGAATCCCAAAACTATAATTAGCTAAAATGGTGTCAGCAGAAATTGTTGTATTTGAAAATTACTCTTGGAATATCTAGGCAGTGTTAAATAATAAAAAAAACAAACTCTACCATTTCTTTGGCTGACCCAAATGAAAAGATCAAATAGAGATCTACAGTACATAATAACCCTGAGGAGTGAGAGTTCATGTCCATTCTCAAAGAGGACCATGGTCAGGAAGGTGATGTAATAACTTACAAATGAATTGGATTTAAGTGAGACAAGGCTGTGCAAAGCCACCAGCCTCACTCCTAAGAGCCATCTGGGTCAATTGGCAAGATACAGAACAGAATGCCTGGAGATGCAGTGGGACACCTTGGCCTTTTTAAGCTAAGATCTTTCCCAGGTTTTATCTTGACTGAGGCAGTGCCCATTCAGTGATTAAGGCTAGGTAAGAAATGAGGCAAAGAGTAACTTCTTTTACCTAGTTAAAAAAAATCAATCTGAGAGGGTTTTTGGTTAAAAGAGAAACAACTGCCATCAGCTCCCAAACAATTGCCTGAGACCTATTGTTGGCCACTCAAGGAGACACACATGGTATAAACACTATCTAGGGGTGGGGAACCTGCAGCCTTGAGGCCACAAGTGGCCTTTTAGGTCCTTGGGTGTGGACTTTTGACTGAGTCCAAGTTTTACAGAACAAATCCTTTTATTAAGGAGATTTGTCACCCTTGCGATAGACATTTAATGTTATAGAAAATATATACAACTAGAGTTATTGACATTTGGTAAAGGAAAGTCTCTGCTCTTCCCACTTTGTCCTTACATATAAAAGAGCCCTTCCTGGCTTAATATTCCTCTTCTTTCCTCTTTGGCAGCAAGCTAGATGATTCTGAACCCTGAGTAAACAAGAGTCTACAGTCAGTCAGCAAACATTTATTAAGAGTTTACTAGACAGTAAACCAAGTGTTTACTAAATGCTATGCTAAATAGAAAGGCAAAACAAAAGACCTTGTTCTCAATAAGACAACATTCTAATGGCGGAGACAAACATGGAAATAATTAGGCATATAGAAAATGTGTACAGAGTAGGCATAAGGTAACATTAGAGGCTAAAGCAACAAGTTCTTAGTTAACAGATTATAACTTTTCTCCTTTATTTCTTTCGGGTTTTCATCTCTTTCTGAGAATTTCTTTCCAAAGATATAGAATTTAAACTTCCAAAAGCTTGTTTATAAAGTTTAAAACCTCTACATTTTTGTCAATCTATCAATATAGATTAATTTGACCATTTCCCAATGCAGCATATTCTGTTTCTGAATTCACAGTGTCCAGAACCTAAGGAGTTGGGTAGCCCTTATTCTGACAAGCTGCCGGGCAAACCCCAAACTGGCTTGCATTTATTATTGGGAATGAGCTAGAAATCCATGATGCTGATCCCTTAAGCTCCCAGCTCCAAATATCTAATAAGAAAGGCAACAGACGACCCAGAGAGAGATAAAGAATAGTTTGAGAATTACTGTCCCAAACATTTGGGCTAATCTACTCCAGTGCAGTATCATTTCACAAGTATAAATCATCCAGAGGGGCACAGAGTTAAAGTGGTTAGAGACCTTGTCTCTGAGTAGGAAAGCCCTGGGCTAAAGTCCCACCTTTGACATACGCTGGCTGTGTGACTCTAGTCAAGTCACTCATCCTCTTAGTGCTCTTGGCAACTCTTCAAGACTATAAATAGCAGAGAACTTGATGATCTACATTTCTGGAAGAGATTTGCTCACCTGGAGTTCCCTATACAACTAAAATGTCAGGGCCAGATTAAAAAAAAAAATCAATCATTATTTTAAAATTTTCTTGATTTCTTAGTACAACATGCTAGGCACAACACAGAACAAATGTTACATGGCCCATGCCCTCTCTAGCTGGAGAGTATGAAAAAGCTTGTTTTCCTTTGTTAGTCTGTTTTAATTTGTGTGATCTTTATATAGTTGTGTGTGTTTTTTAAAGGATGGTTAGTAAGAAACCAGATGATAAAATGCAAGGATTCAATTACCAAGGGTAGGAAAAAAATTTGCTTATTAAGTCATGGGCTCCGTGGGCTTCATTTTCTTTATCCGTAAAATAAGGGGGTTGGATAAGATGAGTTCTATTTCCTTCTACCTCAAAATTCCTTTCTATCTCCATGAAAACTGCTTTTTCCTATAGTTCCCATCTCATCCAACTGCCTGTTACTACCTATAGTCATGCGCTTTGCTGGTACTGGACCCTGCCACATAAGTCATAGAAAAGCAGAGCAGTATGATTGAGAAACTATTCAAACTACACACTAGTATGTGTATTCCTGTTTGCTCATGTATTGCCCTGGAAATTCTAACTCTTTCATCCCGTGAACTCCTGCCCCGGATCCCCTGATTGACGACTGCCTCACCTGGTCTTCTATTTCAGGCAGGCCCTAGTCATGCTTTACTTCCTATTCTTGGATGGTCTCACCAGTTGCCTTGCCACTGTTTGTAGAACCGTGCCTCTCAGACCAGCCCTCCAAATCCCTCATTTTCTAGTTCTGGGACCATGATCAAATCAACTCAGTCACAGCAACTGGAAGGGCTGTGCCAATTTACTCCACTATGGCTTTATTCACCCTCCCTGTTACCTTCTAAATCAAATGCACCTTTCCTGGGCACCACTCCCCTGTGTATGTGTGTTGTCTCCTCCATTAGAATACAAATGCCTGGAAGGCAGGTATTGTTTCTTCTTTTGTAATAGTTTTCTCTCCAATGCTGAGCACACTTGGTAGCTCAGCACATAGTAAGCACTTAAGAAATTCTCTTCATTCATTGAATGTGTGTAATCTCTCTAATTTACCTGTATGGGATTTTTGGACTTCCCTGATTGTGTGAACCCCTCTCCTGATTGAACTTTTCTGGTTCTTTCATTGCCTGGATGGCAACTTTTTAATGGCTATTTTGCTTAATTTAGATCTCTCAAGTCCATGCCTGCTTAGCTACTTGCTTGCCCTTCTCCAGAAGATTGTGCTTGCCCTCCTGGCTGCTTGACCTGTTTACAGTAGGCTTTTGGCACCTGCAGAACTTGTCCTGACCAAAAACTCATGCCTCGGGGCTGGCACCCAGGGGAATTAAAAACAGATGAGAGCATGATAAGTAACATTAACTATATCTATAACAAACAACATTTCAAAGCCATTCAGAGAGGGAAAAAATGCAGAAGCTAAATTCTAGAGGAGTACAGAAACAGTCTATAGTAGGATAATTTAAGAACCTGCTGAGATTTGCATGCGAAAACTGAATAGCAGAGACCTGTCACGGAGGCAGTTATGCCACAAAGCCTTTTGCTGAGTACAAATTGAAACAAAATAGCCCATAAACCATGAAGAGCCTGTGGCAGCCAAACGAGAGAGAGAAATAAGCTATTAGTTAGGAACCCAAGAGCTGAGAAGTAAGGTAAGTTACGAAGTGCCCAAATAGATATTTAGTAATTTTTTTTTCTTTCGTGTTTTAACTGTAGTACTTTAGGGTAACTAACAGAAGGTGAACTAATTTATGCAATCATTTCACCACTCTGGGCTTCAGTTTTCTTGTTTGAAGTCATTGGAATAGATGACCACTTAGGTTCCCTTCAGTTTTTAACATTCTAGGATTTTGTGATATTGCTTTAAAGAATTGCATCAATTTCTATCAAAAGTATATGAGCACACTCAAGGGTCCAAATCAGGCTTTCTCAGCTCTCTGACCTGGATCTTCTTAAAGTAAGTTTAACCACTGTGCTTGAACTATCCTAATTAAATACCATGTATCACTGGTGGCATATTTGTGCTTGTTGATAAAGTGGTAGACAGAGAGTCAGGAAGACCCAAGTTCAAATCCTGTCTCACTTAGCCATGTGACCCCAGGCAAATCACCTAACCTCTCTGATTCATCTGTAAAATGGGATAATTATTAATAGCACTTACCTCCCAAAGTCGTTGTGAGGCTCAAATAAGAGCATATGTAGAAGACTTAGCAAACCTTGAAGAATTATATAAGTGTTATTATTACTAAGTTCACAATTTTTTTTTTAAGTTTAGCCATGAAGTAGAAGGGAACAAGGAATAACTGGAGATTCATGATTAGTGAAATTATATTATGAAATTTGTGTTCAAGAATCTGGCTCCAGAATAGAATATGGACTGGAAAATCTTAGGCTTTTCTGAACTTGCCTATTTCTGTGGAGAGGACCACAACTCTTCAAGTAACTCAGGTTCACAATCTCAGCATTGTTTTTGACTCTGAACTCTTTCTCATCTAACATTACCAATCAGTTATCATGTCTTGCCAATTCTTTCTCTACAACATATCTTCCATATGTCTCTTTCTCTCAATTCTCACAGCTACAATGCCAGTTCAGGCCCTCACCACCTCCCCCTGCCTCACGAGTCTCCCCTCTCCAATCCATCCTTCACACAGATGCCAAAATGATATTCTTAAAAAACAGGTTTGACCATACCATCCTGCTGCTCAATAAGCTACATCTAGGAGCAAATATCAATTTAAGTCCTTCACAATGTGATTCCATAATGCCTCTACAGCCTTATTAAATAGTACACTCCTTCACGCACTCTGTGTTTCAGTCAGATTGGCTTTCATACTGTTTCTCATACACAGCTCTCTCCATAGCCTTTCTTCCTGTCTTAGCACAGACTGTCCCCTATGCTTGGAATAAACATACCCTTCGCCTTGGCCTCTAGAAAGCACTACTTCCTTCCTGCAAAGTTCAGCTTAAATGCCACTTCCTTACATGAAGTACTTCCTGATTCCACAGTTATTAATACCTTGTATTTATTTTATACACACATATACAATTGTTATTGTTGGACTGTAGGGTGGACCCCTGTGGATGATTTATTTATTATTAAGTTTTTCAATTAATAAGCATTTTTTTTCTCCTCACCTCTTTCTCCCTCCCAAGTAGAAAGTAAAAGAACAAAGAAACCCTTGTAACAAATATGCATAGTCAAACAAAATGAATTTAAAGTGAACAGAGAGCTGGCCTCTCAGAGTTAGCAAGACCTGAATTCAAGTCTTGCCTGGCTATGTGTTTGCAGGTATGTTCAGTGTCCCAGGAAACTCTCTAAAAGTCCAAGTTGCAGACCAGATGCCAGGCATAGTTCCAGGGAGCTTCTTACTGGAAGCTTCCCACAGTGATGAAATCACATGCATGGTTAAACATATACAAACACACACACCTTTCTATGTATACAAATTGTCTATTTTGAGAGAATATCATTACTCTGAGGGCAGGGGTCATTTCCTTTTTGTCTTCATATCCCTTAGTGCCTAACAGAGTGCTTGTCACATAGAAGACATTATAAATGTTTGTGATTGATTGATCTCGAAGCACTATGTAGTATAGGCTGGAAAAGCAGTAATCCAAGAGTGAGTAATCGTGATGGCGTGCCAGGAATGGAGTCCCAAGGAGATTCAAGAGATATTTTAAAGGAAATTTTGGCAAGATTTGGTAGCTGAAAGAATAGGAGGTATGAAGAAAGAGAGACAATGACTTAAATGTGACTCCCAAGGGTTCAATTATAATTGACCAGGAAATCATGCTTCCGTTAACAGCCATGAAAATTAGGAGATGGGTAGTCTTGACTGAGGGAGATAAGTTCTGTTCTGGACAAGTTAAAATTAAGGTTATAGTCAGACATCAACCAAAAAAGTATGGAATCTAATGGAAACACAATCTAGACCTCAGGTAAGAGGAGAGGACTGAAGGCAAGTTTTAGGAATCATTAGGATACAATTAATAATTGAAATCATGGGAAAGGATGTCATAAAAAAATGACAAAACAACAAAGGGCAATTCGGGCAAATACTTGACTTAGAAACAACACAATTTTTTTTTTTAATGACCTAAAGATAAAAGACATTAGAGTTGTAGAGCAAGAGTCCCATCCTAGCTGGCCATCTTCTCTTTACTCTTCAATTCCAAATACCTTGGGGGTAATTAAATGACAGATGTTTTCTCTAAAGAATAATGTAGGAAGTTAATAAGCCACTGACACCCAGTAATAATATCCTTTCTTGACCTCCTGGATGGAATCTCTATACCTGATCTTGCTGATGTTGGTAAGCTTTTGCAATAAGAAGAAATGTTTTCAAAGTTGGAAAATCAAAATACATTTTCTCCACAGGAACTATGTTGTAAATGATAGTTAAATGTAGCTGAAAAAAATTATTAATGTAATACTTCATGTACATTATGGGTGAACAAAGTTTTATGGGCTGGTCTGGGAATCTAAGCATGACTTATAACATAGTTTCTATGGGAAAATGCCTACTGAATTTCAGACAATACATCATTTGGAAAACCACCTGCTCATAAGTTAGGAGCTAATAAATTTTAAAGAAAATATGAATTCAACTCAAATGAACATAGATAAGTAGATTAACTACACGTTAATATAATCATATTTGTCATTTACAAACAAGACTGGAAAAATGAACTGAGTATCAAACAGTCATATTTCATCTGTTTTTCAAAGTGTGGGCCAAAGGTAGAACACACCAGGGGAGGATGACTCAAGAGTCTAGGGAGTGAACTTTTCTGCCAGGAAAGAGCTATTAATGCCTATGGGTAGACAATCAGATAGGCATTCCTAGTGATGCTAATAACCATGCCACATTGCTACAAAACATTTCGAAAGTGGAACCATGCCAAATCTTCACCTTAAACATCAACACAAGTAATTAAACTTGCTTTGCAGCCATTTACATTTAAATAAATGAATTTCAGTGCACAAAGTGTCATAATTTTTTAGTCACTATCAGGATTTTTGTCTCTTCATCTCCATTCATTTATCCATTTATTTATGTGGTCATAGATAATGCCTATTCTATTCATTTGGTTTGGCATTAAAAAAACCAAACCTTGGCCTTATTTTATAAAACTCATTCTGTATTTCCTTATATTCCTCACATTTGTCACTCTTAATTCTATTACTGTATTCTGTTGCATTAATGTGTCATAATTTCTTTAACCATTCCCCTACTGTTGGCCATTTAGGCTAATTCCAAGTTTTTTGCAATTACAATAATGCTGCTACAAAACTCTTTGAACAGAGAGTGCTGTTATGTTATAAAGACACTTGGGGAAATGCATTAGAGGCACGAGGGAATCCCTGAGAAAATTACTGTTTCACAGCTCTAGGGCATGATGGAGTTTATGTCTCCAATGCACCCAGCTCTCAGGTAGCAATATGCTCCATGGTAAAATCTAACATTCCGAAGTCATTCTTCAAAAAAAAAAAAGACAGCTACTAGATTCAAGGAAGACCCTTTTATATTCTAAAAATTATATCCATAAATTGAACCCTTCTGATACTTTCTAAATCTTCATGCAAAACTAAAGAAATAACTGTATGGGACAGAATTTTCAAATAATAGGACATCTTTAGGAGAAACAAAGCAAATTTATTTTATAAACCTTGCAAGATTTGGGCACACCTCCATAATGGAGGAGGTGAGGTAAAAGGGAACCTGCCTTAATTTATACTCTTAATGAAAAGATTCCCACCCTTGTCACCATTGGCTGGGAGGTGGGCTTACAGTCTAGGTATGAAAACTAGACAGAGGACCAAAATTGATCCGGTCCATTCAGGTTTTCCCTATTGGAACTGAACTGCCAGGGTGGCATTTGAAAGTCTAGGAGAAGAAATGGGGGGCTGGGGGGAGAGACCTTCCTGGAGCAGAGAACAAATAGCTCACAGGAAGTTCATTATCTTCTAACATCTGAGACAGAGAGAGGGAAGGGCATGCCCACAGCTCCAGGCCCTGACCTTCCAGAATCACAAGGTCAAATCCCAAACCTCTCCTACTCCTTTAGACATACCTTGTGAAGTCTTCACAATCATTTGTCCCATTCATAACTCTTATTTATTAACACTCCACAGTATAGCAGTATTAATGCTTGGTATTTCAGATGTGATGACTAGGGCAGAGTACTGAGGGACTGTCTCCTCTTTACTCATGGAAGAAGTTTGTTTCTCCAAGTGACCAAAGGTTTCACTATGAGGCATTATTTAGAAGGATAAAGAGGTGATAATCCTGCTTTATACCTTGGTCAGACGACTTCTGAAGAATTGTGTTCATCCCTGGGTACTAGTTTAAGAAGGGAGAAAACATCAAAAGGAGGATGTCTTTAAGGGTAAAATCTATGTCATAAGAAGATTGGTTGAAAGACCTGGGAAGATTTAACTCGCATAAGAGAAGAGTAGTGATTGAGGGGGGAATGATGATATCATAGCTAACTTGAAGTACTTGAAAGTCATATTGAAGAGTGATTATTTTATCTTCTTGCCCCTAGAGGGCTATACCAGGACCAAAGGGTAAAAATTACAAAAAGGAAAATTTAGGCTTGATGTCTGGAAAAAAAATTTCTGAAAAACTAGAGCTTTTCAAAAGTGCAATGGGTAGTCTCTGGGAGAGTTGAGTTCACCTTCACTAGAGTCCTCAAAGAAAGTCTGGATGGTCAGAAAGCCAGGTGTGTTACAGTGGGAATTCCTTACTTCTGTTTTCCATTTCTTTTTGGATTAAATGGCCACTGAAGTTTACTTCAATTCTAAAATTCTGTGATCCTCGTGCTTTACAATTACAAAGCATTTTACACCCATTATCTCACTTGATATTTATAATAACCCTTTAAAACGAGTAACACAAGTATTATCATACCCATTTTGGGGATAAAGAAACTAAGAATGGGTCAGTCAGTATTTATCAGTTGCTGGGAACACACCAAAAAAGTCACTGGCCTCAAGCAGTACACATTCTAATAGGAGAAACAATATGCAGATAACTATGTACATATAAGATATATGCAGGGCAAATTAAGGTAACTCCAGAAGGAAGGCTTTAAGAGTGGTGGGCATCCTGGAAAGGCCACTTGAAGAAGGTAGAGTTTGAACTAGTCTTGAAGGAAACCTAAGCTGAAGATGATGAGGGAGAGCATTCTAGGCATGGCAGACAGTCAGTGGAAGGGTCTAGAGTATTGTGTGAGGAATACTGGCAATTGCAGCTAAACTGTAGAGTTCATGGAGGGGACTTGAACATGAGACTAGAAAGAAATGACAGGGCTGGATTGTGAGGCTCTTAAAAGCTAGACAGAAGACTTGTATTTGATTCTGTAGGTAGTTGGGAGACACTTTGGTTTACCAAGTGTATTGTGGAGGAACAAGGGAAAGAGGATGACATAGCAAGATCTATACTTCAGAAAAATAATGGAAATAAAACATTTAAAAAAGATCTATGAGCTCTGTTACCTAGCTGCAATATAACTGATCTAATATTTATTTTGTAACAAATACTTCATTATAACAATAACAAGTTACTTAAAAGCAATTTGGAAGGTTGACAATGACCTCTAGGAATCATTTAACTCATCCTCTTGATTTCATCTACTCTAACCCTGAAATATGATTTTGACACTCTGCAGCCTCATTTAGAGAAGCAATGTTAGTTTCATCTTATTATATAAATCAATATTATTAAATCAATAGTGATAAGGAATTATCTGATCACACAAGCTTTAATGATGTCATATGGTCATGTTTTATCTTATTTTTAAAACTAATATTGACCAAAGAGTATACAATTATAATTATTAACATGGAAAACAAAGAAAAGTAATTGTAATTGTTTATAAACTTCACGTATCTAGTACCTTAAATACACACATGCAAAACTACATATTTAAAATAGGGGTATATCCAGAAAGTAAATCATTCCACAAGTAGCAGTTACTTTGGGATATCTATTAATGTTTCTTGTTCTGTGGTACCCAAGGGGAAATAATTTACTGATACAAGCATCTTCACTTAACATCAAGTAATTTTTTCACTTAAAACTTTTCTGTCTATTGGCTTAAAGTCCATATGAAAATATTTTAATCCTTCTAAGAGCAGATAATTCGGTCCCTGAAATAACTGGAGAAAATATTTTTTCTAATTACTTGACTACAAGGTATTTTGGCAGAAAAAATATACTTTGTGACTAGCGCATT
This sequence comes from Phalanger gymnotis, assembly GCA_028646595.1. Lineage (NCBI taxonomy): Eukaryota > Metazoa > Chordata > Mammalia > Diprotodontia > Phalangeridae > Phalanger > Phalanger gymnotis. The sequence goes on along the minus strand of CM053622.1, from coordinate 291,696,523 downwards.
ATGTGTAGAATAAGTGCTCAAAAAAGCTAATATCGAGATGTTCCCAAGTAACAATAATTTCTAGAAAAAATATATTTTAAAGTTTTAAGACATCCTGATGTCTGTGGTAAGAATTTTTTTTGATGCATTGCGGGGCTGGGGAGTGGGGAGCACTGCCCAAATTAAAGATGATAGATACTGCTATTTTAGTTATAGGAAATAAATTTTTAATTATTTAAAAGTTTAACAAGGACAAAGAAAGTAATTATTGCTACTGTTTTCAATCGACAAACACTTGTCAACCATTTGGAAGTGGTCTTCTGGTGCCAAGTTACTGTGAACATGATGCTACTTCCCTCCCATGCTACTTTGCTTTTCTTTTGAGGCACTATGGGAACCAATTTAAAGTCTCACTATTAAGTGTGGAGTTATAACCACACAAATGTGATTATAACCACCTTAGGAGAGCCCATGGAAGCAAATGGCTTTATCCAATCCAATGTTATCCAATGCTAATTTAACTTAAAGGATGGTAACTATAGTTGTGTCATACAATTTTAGAGTGGTTTTTTTTTTAAATAACCACATGAAAAGACTTTGTAGACATATATGATATATTGCTCTCATTTACTTAGCACTTTCAAAGGTCTCCCTAATTATAAGTTACTGGATTTATATACACTCTATTTTACAGATGAAGAAACTGGCCTGTAGTAACTGACTTATGAGAGGACTTTTAAAACCATTATGCATCATCATTAGAATTGTTCTCTAAATCATCTATATGTCCATTTAGATATTTGTAATGGGGAATCTGAGAACTATGCAAGGTATTATGAGCCCAGGGCAATAAAAAACTCTCAAGTATACATCCTTTCACTCTCAAGTTCAAAGGGTGACATTAGTAAAGGAGCAACCAATGTGCCTTTGTAGTTAATTAATAACAACATAAACACCTCACATTCATTCATGTAGCATTTTAATGTTTGCCAATGCCATTAAGAATACCTTTAGATGGGCTGAGGTAGGAGTGATCAAAATATATAATTGGGTTTTAGATATGCTAATATTTAACCTAAACGATCGATCAATAAGGATTTATTAAGTGCCTACGATATGCAAGCCACTGAGCTAACCTGGGGATAGAAAAAGAGGCAAAAGACAGTCCTTGCTCTCAAGGTGCTCACAATCTAAAGGGGGAGACAACAAAAATACACACACACACATAGGCTATATACAGGATAAATAAGATACACTGAACCCTGGAAAGGCACTAAAATTAAGAGGGGTTAGAAAAGGTTTCCTTTAGAAAATGAGATTTTAGGTGGACTTAGAAGAAACCAGGAAAGCCAGTAGGTGGTAAAAAGGTGGTATTCCAGGCATGGGAAACAGCCAGGGAAAATGCTTAGAGCCAAAAGACTGCAGTGTCTTATTCGTGGAAAAGCAAGGAGACCAGTGTCACAAAATCAAAGAGCACCATGGCGGGGAGTGAGTTTTAAGAAGATTGAAAAGGTAGGAGTAGAGTACTTTAAAAAGGCTTTTGAATGCCAAGAACAGGAATTTGAATTCAATACTGGAGTCAATAGGTAGTGACTGGAGTTTATTTGGTAGAAGAGTAATGTGGTCAACAAATCATTTCAGTAGCTGAAGGGAAGATGGATTGGAACAGAGAGAGACTTGAAGCAGGCAGACCCACTAACAGAGTATTGCAATAAGTCAGGAGTAAGGTGATGAGGGGCTGCACTAGAGGGTATCAGTGTCAGAGGAGAAGAAGGGAGTGTATTTGAGAGATGTGGCAAAAGTGAAATTTGACAGGCCTTTTGCAACAGATTGGATATGGGGGGGGGTGAGGGACAGTGAGGAGTCAAGGATAACTCCTAGGTTGGGAATTGGACTGGGAGGATGGCGTTGCCTTCCTCAGTAATAGGGAAGGTAGGGTGAAAAGATGGTTTAGGGGGAAAGATAATGTTTTGGACATGTTTAGTTTAAGACGTCTACTGGACATTCAGTTCGAAATATCTGAAAGAGAGCTGGAGATGTGAGACTAGAAAAAAGCAAAAGTTGAGGCAGAATAGGTAGATTTGAGAAATGTCAGCACAGAAGTAGTAATTAGATACTAGTTCAGCCTTTGAAGCAAGGAAATGAGAGCCAGGAAATGTATTCATATGGCATAAGAGCTATGAGAAAGGTGGGAGAAAGATCAATGATCTAGAATAGGACGTTGAAAACTTTATTAGTGATTCTTAGGGAAGATGTTTAACAATGATAGGGATTTTTGAAGCCCTATAGACAAACTGGGAGTTGGGACCTAGCAGACCAATAAATTGAGCATGCAATTAAAAAAAACAAATTAAAAATCTCCAATTAAACACCAATTTGAAAATCTTAAAAATTAAAGGTGAGATTAATAAAATTGAATGTAAGAAATCATTGAATAAATAAATAAAACCAGGAGTTGGTTTTATGAAAAAAAATAAAATAGATAAACCATTGATTAATATGATTTAAAAAAAGAAAATCAAATCACTGGTATTAAAAATGAAAAGAGTGAATCTACCATTAAGATGAAATAAAACAATCATAAGGAGTTATTTTGCCCAAGTAGATGCTAATAAAATTTAACAATTTAAGTGAAATGGAAGAATATTTACAAAAATATAAATTGCCTAAACAGAAAAGGAAATAGAACACCTAAATATATCTACTTTTTAAAAAAAAGAAATTGAACAGGCCATAAGTTATTTTCCTAAGAAAAAACATCAGGACCAGATGGATTTGCAAGTGAATCCTACCAAATAGTTAAAGAATAACTAGTTCTAATATGAAATAAATTATCTGGAATAATAGGTAAAGGAGGAGTCCTACCAAACTCTTTTAATAAAACAAACATGGTACTGATACCTAAACCAGGAAGAGCAAAAAGAGAGAAAGAAAATTAAAGACCAATTTCATTAATGAATATGGATGCAAAAATTCTAAATAAAATACTAGATAGGAGAGTAAAACAATATCTCACAAAGATTATAAATTGTGACTAAGTAGGATTTATACCAAGAATGCAAGGATGGCTTAAGATAAGGAAAACTATTAACATAATTGATTATTCTAATAACAAAAGTAACAAAAATCATATGATTGTATCAATAGATGTGGAAAAAGCTTTTAATACATTTATTTCCTATTAAAAACACTTGAAAGCACAGGCATATGGGGATTTTTCCTTAAAATGATAAGAAGTATTTTCTGTCTGTCTATCTATCATTTATAGATCTTGGGTACCAAATCCTTATCAGAGAAATCTGATACTAAGACTTTGGTTTTATCTATTTTTTGAATAGGTAAACATCTCCCACGATGAACAGTGATGAATGGGACTCTTCATGAGATGCTATCAGTGGGAGGAATAAGGAAGAACTTGTTAAAGAAGAGAAACATGGAAACATTAGTTGGTATAGAACAAAAAGTAAAGCAAAGGTCAAATAGCATAAGAATCGAAAAGAGTCCTTTGGACATAAAGATCATTAGAAACCTTGAGAAAAGTATCAGGTAAATAGTGATGAGTCAAAGTAAGAGATGAACTAGTGAAAATGACATTTTCTTGGGGCATCTAGGTGGCATAGTAGATACAGTGCTAAGCCTGTAAGACTCATCTTTCTGAGTTCAAATCTGGCCTTGGACACTTATGAACTATGTGACCCTGGGCAAGTCATTTAACTCTGTTTGCCTCAGTTTCTCATCTGCAAAAGGACCTGGAGAAGGAAATGGCAAACCACTCCAGTATCTTTGCTAATAAAATCCCAAATGGGGTCAAAAACGGTTGCATGGGCCTAGAAATGACTGAACAACAACAGAACCTTTCATATGCTTCTCAAAGGAGAAAGAGGAATTTAAAGATTGACTGAAAGAAGCAAGGTTAGATGAGTGGGTTTTGAAGACAGACAAGTAAGCACTTACCTAATGACCCTAATACCTGCACCAGGAATTGAATGACAAAAATTAAATAGGCCCTGCCTTCCTGCAGCTTATTTTCTCCTGAGGGTGGGAGGCAGGTGGGAAGAACAAGATTACACATATGTATATATAAAATTAGGGCAGCTAGGTGGTACAATGGGTAGTGCATCTGGCCTGGAACAAGGAAGATCTGAGTTCAAATCCAGCCACAGATGCTTATTAGCAATGTGACCCTGGGCAAGTCTTGCTGTTGTTCAGTCTTTCAATCATTTCTGACTCTTTGTGACCCCATACCCCATAGTACAGCAGGCCCTTCTATCTTCCACTATCTCTGAAAGTCTGTCCAAGTTTATGTTCATTGTTTCCATGACACTGTCTATCCATCTCATCCTCTGCTGTCCCCTTTTCATTTAGTCTTCAATCTTTCCCAACATCAGGGTCTTTTTTTGATAAGTTCTATTCTTCTCATTATGTGGGCAAACTATTTAAGCTTCAGCTTCAGTATTTGACCTTCCAGTGAATAGCCTGAATTAATTTCTTTAAGTATTGACTGATTTGACCTCCTTGCTATCCAAGGGACTCTCAGATGTCTTCTCCAGAATCACATTTCAAACAAACATGATTCTGCAGTGCTCCCTTTCCTTACAATCCATCTCTCACAGCCGTACACTAGTACTGGGAAAACCATAGCTTTGATAATATGGACTTTTGTTGGTAAGGTGATGTCTCTACTTATTAGTACCCTGTGTAGATTTGCCATATCTTTCCTTTCTATCTTTTAATTTCATCACTGCAGTCACCATCTGCAGTGATCTTTGAGCCCAAAAATATAAAATCTGAAATATAAAATGGCTTCCATTTCTTCTCCCTCTATTTGCCAGGAAGTGATGGGATTAGTTGCCAAGATCTTCGTTTTTTGGATGTTAAGTTTCAAGCCAGCTTTTACAATCTTCTCTTTCACCTGCTTCAAGAGGCTTCTCAATTTCTCTTCACTTTCTGCCATCAAAGCGGTGTTATCTGCATTTCTGAGATTGTTGGTGTTTCTCCCGGCAATGTTAACTCCAGCTTTTGATGCATCCAGCCTGGCATTCTGTATGATGTACTTTGCATATTTGCATATTGCACTTAACCTTTATATGCCTCAGTTTCTCATCTGTAAAATGGAGACACACTGGAGAAAGAAACTACAAAACACTCTGGTATCTTTGCCAAGAAAACTTCATGTTGTCCATGGGGTTACTTAGGGTTGGACACAACTGAACAAATGAACAATAAGATATATGAAGTAAATAAAACAGATTTGAGTATTCTTGACTATGAAAGGGAAAAAGCCAGATCATTAAAGAGAATGGCTATTAAGGCACAGAATTAGACAAAAAATAATTTTTACAACAATTTTAGGTGAAACATTTTGTTTTAATAAAAATTAAAGCACAAATGCATAGTCATGGAAGAGATTATGAATTCTTGTCACGTAATCCTTGAGAAAATAAACCATTTTAAAAATAAGTTTTAAAAAATCATGTATTTTCTCTCTAGCTTATTTTCTGCCAATAGTTTTAATACTCAGAAATAAGGTTGAGTTGGAAAGAATATGTAAATCCAGCAAAACATGCCATTCTGTTCCCCATAATAAGTTTCAGGGCTAATAATGTCATCCATTTGAGAAATGTGTTTGCAGATGAGCTTTTGAATAAAATTATTAATAGTGAACAGTCAGATATCACTGATGCTTCTGGATTCAGGAACTCCTGAACTAAGACCAGCCATTATTAACCAAGAATAGCTTCTTCTAATGATGCAGAAAGTTGCTATTCTTTCTTTGAACTAATTTATTTGAATCTGAGAAACTAGAACTAAAAGCATAAAAAGGTAACTATTTTCTAAGTCTTGCTCACACAGGTAGTAAAAAGCAAAGATTATAAAACCCAATGCTTCTTATGCTGAAGACTAAAGCCTTATTTTTTTTAAAAACTCACATATTTCATGTGCACTAAAATATAGTAAACATTTTGAGACATTATTACATAGCTGAGTTTAATGGGAGACGTTTGTGAAGAAAATAGGCAAAATACAATTAAATGCTTATTTTGAAGGATAATTTTTGTCATACAGTGTGATTAAAGCTCTGTTAATCTAATACTAAGTATAAAATTGAGGATGCTTGCCATCCCACTAACTTTGCAAGCATCTGTTTCAAATAACTTCAACTTATAGTTTATTAGTTTCCTATGTTTCTCATACATTTATTTACTTGATGTATTTTTTTTTGTACTTACTTAAACATGTACATTTTGTTTCTTCCAGTAGAACACAAGCCCCAGAGGACAGTATGGCTTTACTTTTTGGCTTCTGTATACTCAGCACTAGCACAGTGCCCCCAGCTAATAAATGTGTGTTAATCGATTAGCAAGTTTAATCTTGAAGCACATCAAAATAAATAGTGGAGGATGAAAACTGGGAAGCTGGGTAATCTCATAATCTAGGATGGAGGAGATTCCATTTTGATTCTAGAAACTGTGACTTGAGGCAAATCAACCTCCTTTTTGTCAGTTTATCTGTTTAAAAAGAGGTAGGGGGAAAACAATGCTACTTTTCCCTACCTATTGAATAGTTATTTTAAGGATCAAAGGAGATGATGAATGTCAAAGCTCTTTGCCAATTGTAAAGCAGTATGCAAACGGATATTATATACCCGTTACAGGAAAGAAACAAATTTAAAAAAAAGAAGAACCCAGAGTCACTAAAATACCAAAGTGGAGCCCCAGAATTTAAAAAAAAAAAAAAGATAAATAAAAATTTAAAAAAGAAACAGTTCATTAAAAAATAACTTTTAAAAATCTGATTAAGTTAGTGTCCCAGTGATGATTATTCCAATTCTAACTGGTTATGTTTATTTAACTTATATCTACTCCACGTGAGGAAGAATATACATCATAGAACATCATGAGGTCAAGAGAATTGTGTCAAGAATAAGTGTTAATGAGTAGACAGAAGAATTAAGTCAGTCCAATTTATTGCCAAATTCAGTCAAATCTATCTTTGTAACATCTCTCCCCCTTATCTCCGCTGACATTGTGTGTCAACAATCTGGCTAGCAGCTGCTACGGGGGTGAAAGACCAACACAACCCCAACAACAAGCTTCCAGCATGATGCAAAAGCACATGTTCTTTTGATCTGCTTAACTAAGGAAAGCAAGGTGAAGGGGTTGACAAGCTTACTTTAATTCAGCATACAAATATCATTCACTTAGTTCAGAGGAAAAGACCAGCACACTGAACTTCGGAACAAAATATAAACAAATTACAAACATCAACAGACAGACCTTGTCTGACTCAAATCCCAATACGCAGTTACCAGAGTTTAACAAAGTCTCAGCATTCGGGTTACAAGCTGGAAGGCATCTTAGCTACAGCTGCCCAGGAGTCTCCAAACGCCACCAAGAGTGACAGCCCTGCACAAATGGCTCTGTCTTCTCTTCTTACAGAGTTTCAGACGTCATCGAATGTCATCTGAATGACCAGAACTTTAGGCTGCTATGATTGGCTCTTGAATTAGCCCCTCCCCTTAAGACCCTGGGAGTCCTATCCTATATCCACATAGGTTAGGTTAACACCTAATAGAGGTTAGAGCCTGGGGCTTAGCACTTAGTAAGACTCAATTAAATACACTGAATTACTCAAAGGAAACAAAAGCCAAACTCTTCAAGGGCACTTGTTGAACTAAGAGCCCATTCTGCTTGCCAACACACACTGCCACCACCCTGATGCTGGCTCTCACACCTAAAGTCTGCCAATAGACTCCTGGTTGGTTGGCCTGCCACAAGTGGCTCTCTGCTCTAGTCTATCCTCCATTCAGCCACAAAAGTGATTTTCTTAAACTGCAGGTCCAACCATGTTATGCCCCCTACTCAATAAACTCTGGCTCCCCGTCACCTCCAGGATCACATATAAAATTCTGTTTAGCATTTAAAAGCCTTGATTACCCAGTCTCCCTCTTACCTTTCTGGGTTGTTTTTTTTTTAAACACCTTACAACCCCTTCCACAGATTCTTCAGTCCTGTGACTCTACTTCCTTGCTGTCCCACAAAAAAGACACTCCATCTCTTGGCTAATGGCATTTTCCCTGGATGCCTCCCATGTTTAGAGTCCTCTCCTTCCTCATTTCTGTCTTCTGGCTTCCCTAGCTTTCTTTAAGTCCCAGCTAAAATCGCATCTTCTACAAGAAACCTTTCCAAGTTCCTCTTAGTTTTAATGTCTTCCCTTTTCTTGATTTATTCCTTATTTACCCTATACATTGCATTTGCACATAGCTGTTTTCATGCTTTCTCTCCCATTAGTTTATCAGCTCTTCAAGGGCAGGAACTGTCTTTTGCCTCTCTTCGTATCCCTAGAACTCAGCATAGTTCCTGGTACATAGTAGGTGTTTAATATATGCTTACTGACTGACTGGCCTCCCTGCCTAAAATTTCTCCCTGATACAGTTCATTCTCAACTCAGCTAATCAAAACCTTTTATTCTCCCCCTTCTCTGCAGTTTATACCACTAGGACCACATAATCCAGCATTTGGAGTTAAAAAGGGGATCACTGTTGTACTCCCTAGTGGAATGTAAGCATCTAGTGTTTTCTGTCTCTAACACCCCAGAATCTTGCACCATCACTAGTGCTTCATATGTTTGTTGAATTGACTTGTTATTAAAGGAGGGATCTGAAGGCAAGGTAAAGTGACCTTATAAGAATCATTTAGTTTGTGACTGAGCTGCATCTAGAATACTTCCTCCCTCTATGTATGACCTTAATGTACCACAGTTTATTTACCCACTTCCCTATTTCTGGATATTTAGGTTATTTCCAGCTTTTCACAATCACATATAATACTGGAATGAAAATCTTCCTAAAGAATGTACTCTTTTTTAGTTTGTTTCAAAGTCTATACCCAACAACAGGATACTGAATCAAAGGACATGAACAAATCCATTCTTCAACTAGTAGTGTCTTTTTCCTCATTTCTTGAAATGACTTTTAAAAACTTTTATATAGTGCATATCACTTATCTGTTTACATCTATCTTCCACCTTTCCCCTTGTAAGCTCCTTGACAGGAGGCCAGGGACTGGGCCATTTTTCTTTTGCTTTTCCAGTAAAAAGACACTTGCTTTACATATAGTGGGCACTTTACAAATGTTTGCTCATTCAATCAATAAAAAAAAAATGTTTTATTAAGTGACTACTACATGTCAGACATTTGGGATACAATTAAAAAAATTATCAGCTTGTTGAACTTGCTGAACCAGCTGTGCCAGAGTCAATTAACTTTTTTTAAAAAATGAAACAACAAAAAATTATTCAATTGGTAGATCAAACTGATGGAAGAGAGTACATATTAAGAATGTTAGGTACCGAGAGAGATGTTAGGATTTGACAATTGATGTCATTAATAATATTAGAATGGGGTTCAAGCAGAATAGCTGAGGAAAAAAGTCGAATTGTAGAAGGGTAAAGGGGTAATTGATTGATTGGGAACATAAAGGCAGCCAGTTTATATCACACATAGGATCACAGAACTTTCTCCCTTATTTTACAGATGAAGAAACTGAGCTGAAGTGAAGTTTTATAACTTTACAAGGGTCACAGAGGTTTTCTAACTCCTAATCCAGTACTCTTTCTCAGGCTGTTCATTCTTGCTAGAAGTTCACTTATGAAGTGGAGAAGAGTGAGGATATAAATTTATGAGAATAGCAGGATCAAGGGGCTGTTTTTTTTCTTTTCAGAGACCTGAGCATGTTTTATTGTACTGTGAGTCAACAATGTGAAACAGTCATACAAGCTCATGAAATTTAATACTATGGGGGAAAGTGATTAGGGCCTGAATTTGGGTAGACAACATTCACATATGCTGTTGTACTTCTATTTAAGGAAGTATTTCCTTAAATTTATGTCAAATTTACCCTGTGAAAAAATTCTGTAGATTTCTTCCCATCTAGAATATTCTACTGCCTCTCTCCTTAATTCCTACCTTTCAAATGTTAGCTAAGAGCCTTCTCTAACCAACCAAGCTTACAAGTCTTTCTCCCACTTATTTTCTGTACCTGTCATTGGATGTATAATAATCATAGCTCACATGTATACAAGTGAGTTTTACTGCATCTATGACACAGGTAGTGAAAGTACTAATATTATCATTTTACAGAGGCAGCTGAGGTTAAATGACTTGCCCAGGGTCACACAGCTAGTAAGTGTCAAAGAAGGGATTCAAATGCAGGTATCCTGATATCAGTGCTCTTTCTACTATACCACAATGCCTTGTATTCTTACTTATCTTTTATATCTCTATATTTTGTTGGCTCAACCCCAGTCTACATTCCTTGATATGTATTCTTTGTAAACTCACAGTATTTAACATTGTATTGAAGACACATAATTTTCAGTCATTTTCATTGCATCAATGTATGAGGAAATGAAATTACAAACTATATATAGTGAAGCCTCACTAATTAGACTTCCTGAAGATAAACCTAGTCTAAAGAAGTGAAAAGTATAGATTTTAAAAATTGTTTTTAAAAAAATAAAAATATCTCTTTAAATAGTATAATGTGTATCATATTACTTCTCAATAGGTAGGGGAAGGGCTAGAAGGTGGGAGAGAATTGGAACTCAAAATAAAAAAATGAATATAAAAAGAAATTAAGCATATGTATAAGTAGTCCCTCTTTTGTCAGATCCTTGCTCCCAAAACAAAAAGCACACTCTCTGGTGTCTCTCTACACTCCAGCTCCCTGTGAGGTCTTTTGGTTACTCTGAGAGAAACCAGGTGCTGGGTATTTAATAGGTGCTTAATAAATGCTCGATAAATTTAGCTGAATTGGAAATTATGACAGAGGTAAGGGAATTTCTAGTAGGATCTCTGAGGTAGAAACTTCTGTGGCAAGAGTCTGAGATTCCTAGAGACTTGTGGGACTTTGGAGAAAGACAGTGGGCAGGAACTCTGAAAGCAACAGCAAATGGAGCTGTAGAACCAGAAGGAGAGAGGAACACATGAGGGAAAGCTCATCAAAGGAGACAGCACTTGAGCTGAAACTTGAAAGGAGGGTAGGACTTTGACGGATGTCAAGGGAATTGGAAAGGGCCCATCTCAATGCAGGAGATGACATATTAATTGGAGGGTCAAGTCATTTGCATTTTATCTTGGACACAAAAGGTAGTGAGCAGAGAAGTGAAAGGTTATCCAAGATTCTGGAAACAGGCTTTAAAGGCAATGTGGCATAACAGATTAGAGTGCTGGATATAGATTCAGAGTTCAAATCTTGCCTCAGATATTAACTTAGATTTGTATCTATAAGGAAACTCTAAGCCTCAGTTTCCTTTTCTGTAATAGGGGAATTCATCACTCAACAAGCATTTATGAAATCACTTTGTGCCAGTCCTTGTGCTAGGTACCTAGGATATGAGAACAAAAAGAGAGTTGACACTTTTCAAAAGGAGACAACATATGCATACAAATATATACAGATAAATGAAATGAATACAAGGTAATGTGGGGTTGGGGGTTGTGGTACCAATAATGAGGGGGAAGGGAATAAGCATTTATTAAGTACCCACTATTGCCAGACATTGTACTAAGTGCTTTGCAAATATTATTTCATTTGATCCTTGTATCAACCCTGGAAGCTAGGTGCTATTATCATCCCTATTCTCCAATTGAGAAGACTGAGACAGACAGAGGTTAAGTGACTAGCCCAGGGTCACAAAGCTAGGAAGTATGAGGCTGCATTTGAACTCAGGTCTTCCTGACTCTAGGCCCAAAGCTATATTCATTGCACCACCACCTAGCTTCCTATAGGCAGCTCATTGGAGGGGTCATAACACAAAGATAGCAGTGATATCTAATATGGCTGCAAAGACAGGCTACAGCCAGAATGTAAAGGGAATGAAATGACAGAAGAATTTATATTTGATTCTTGTGGTAATAGGAAGGCACTAGAGTTTACTGAGTGACATGGTTAGATTTGTGCTTTAGGAAAATCACTTTGTCAGCTGTGTGGATGAAGGAGTGAGGGGGAGAGATTCAAGGCAAGGAGACCAGTTGGGAAGCTTTTGTAATTGTCTAGTGAAGAGGGGAAAAGAGATGGAGGCCAGGAGATGGGGAAGAAAAGTGTTATAGGATAGAGATGGCAAGAAAATGGCTTACTAGTTTTTACATCAAGATTAGATAAGATGGAAGAAAGCTCATCAGTCACAGCTGAGGATCAGAGAAGTATGAGATCCTTGACAGAACTAAGTATAGAAGAGTGGTAGATTTGGGGGAAAGGCAACGTCTTCTGCTTCAGACACATTGAGTTTGAGATGCTTAGAAGAATCTAGTTTTAAATGTGAGACTGGCACTATATAAATATCTGGGAGTCATCTGTAAAGAGTTGAAAATAGAATCCATGAGAGTCACTGGGAGAGAGAACGTAGTTAAAGGACAGGATATGAGTAATGGTCCGTCAAAGGAGGAGAAAGAGGAGAAACACAAATAGGCAAATCAAGAGCTATCGATGCCATGAAATTAGAGAGAGTATCCAGAAAGAGATGGCAGTCAACAGTGTCAAATGTTATGGAGCGGTCAAGAAGGACAAATAGTGATAAAAGGTCATTAGATCTGGCAATAAGATTACAGGTAACTTTGAAGAGAGTAGTTTCAGCCAAACTGGAAAGAGTTGAGAAGTGAATGAGGAGAGGAAGTATAGTTACCTATTGTAGATGGCTTTCTCAAAGAGTTTAGACACAAAAGGGAAGAGAGATGTGGAACAAAGGAGATGGATGAATCAAGTGAGGGCCTTTTTGAGGATGAGGAAGACATGGGTTTGTTTTTAGGCAGCAGGAAAGCAGCTAGTACATAGGAATATTAAAGATTAGGGAGAAAATGAGAGTGACAGAGGGGACAATCTACTCTAAGTAATTAAATATTCATTCTTTTTGACTAGAGATTCTATTACTAGGCATATACTTTCAAGGAGGTCACTGATTTAAAAAAAAAAGTCCCTAATATCCCAAAATATTTATAGCAGCAAAGAACTGTTTATTAAGAAAGAAGTGGAAACAAAGTAAGTTTCTATTGCCTGGCAAATGTTTAAACGAACTGTGGCACACGAATATCATGAAATATTACTGTGTGATTAAAAAAGTGACCAATATGATACAGAAAAGCATGAACGTACTTGCACTGATGCAGAATGAAGTAAGCAGCAGCAAGAAAATGATGTATATAATGATTACAACAATGTAAATGGAAAGGGTGACCACAAAATAATCAAAAGTGAATGGTGCAAAATTACAAAGAACAAGAGGTCTCCAAAGTAGAGATGTAAGAAGGCATCTTGCTCAATTCTTTGCAGAGGTAGGAGGTCATGGGTGCCAATCATTACATATATTTTTAGAATTTCTGGATGGACTGATTGCTTTTGCTGATTGACTCTTTTCCTCTTTTTCTTTTAAAAAATATTCTTATGACTCCAAAGGACTCATGATGGAGAAATCTGTCTACATCCAGAGAAAGAACTATGGAGTCTGAATGCAGATCGAGGCAAACTATTTGGTCTCCTTTTTTTTTTCTTCTTCTTTTGTTATTGTTTTTGTTTTTTTGGCTTTGTTTCTTCTTTCTCATGCTTCCTTCCATTGGTCATAATTTTTCTTTACAACTTGACTATTATGTAAAAAAGTTCAATACGAAGTTATATGTAGAAGATATATCAGATTCTGTGCCATCTTGGGGAGAGAGAGGGAGGGGGGAAAGAAAACCCGGAACTCAAAATTATGCGGAATTGAGTGCTGTAAACTAAAAATAAAAAAATCTTAATTAAAAAAATTTAAAAAAAATATTCTTTGAGCAAACACTTATGAAAAGGGACAGGGTTAAAGGAGAAAACAGAATAAATGGGGAGAGGGATAAGATGGAGGGAAATATAATTAGTCTTTCACAACATGACTATTACGGAAGTGTTTTGCATAACTACACATGTATAACCTATATTGAATTGCTTGCCTTCTCAATGAAGGTGGTGGGGAAGAAGGGAGAGAATTTGGAACTCAAAGTTTTAAAAAGAAATGTTAAAAAAGATTGTCTTTACATGGGAAATAAGATATACAGGCAACAGGGTATAGACATCTATCTTGCCCTACAGGAAAGAAAGGGGGAAGGGGGGGATGATAGAAGGCAGGGCAGACTGGGGGAAGGGGTAATCAGAATGTATGCCATCTTGGGATAGAGAGAAAGGGAGAGATGGGGAGAAATTTTGAAACTTAAAATCTTGTGGAAATAAATGTTGAAAACTAAAAATAAATGAATTAATAAAAAAGACAAAATATTCTTTGTTACTAAGGATGGCTTTCTGGAAGGAAAGAGGAGAGAAATTTATATGGAAATTTAGGTGATACAAAAACAAAAAAATCAATAAAAGTTTATTTAAAATTAAGTATCTTCAGAGAAAGTAAATGTTACTTCCAAAATATTTTAATAACATCTTGAATCTTTTGTAAACATTTATAAATCATTAATTTTAATACTTTTTACCAAAAAAAGGCTTCTGTATATCTTCCTCATTCATAATGAATAGCTAATTCTATATAATAACCTTGCTTAAATCCTTAAGAAGATAAAGTCAAGCAACATATAGATAATATTTGCATAATATGATATATTCAGCATATTTTAAGATTTAACAAAAGATGATAAAATAGAAACTTTCTAGCAGTCTAAATCTTAGGGGAAACACTTATTTTCCTGACAAATTTAAAGCTTCTGTAGGGGAAGGTACTTACTCCTGCATAATTCATCACTTCCTCATTCTTGAACACTGGTAGTTCTTTAGGCAACTACCACCTAAAGTAACCATATCAGCCCACAACAGAAGAGTCAGAAAAAATATTCCAGGCTTGAAGACTAAGTAGGTGTGAACTCCAAGCTTATGACATGTGTGTATGTATATATATATATGCATTAGAATTTCAAAAAAGGTGTCAAGGTGTCTGAGGAAGTTTTCTTTTTGACTGCTGCAAATCTCAAAATTGTAGACACCATAAAATGCTATTTGGGTGTACAAATGAAGATATGAAAAACTGAGAATGCAAAGGACATGCTTTCTCTTAGGAAATTACAATAAAGCCACAACAATGTATCTAGTAAATAATACAAAAGGTTTTTGATGTTATTTGGTTATCAACTGTTATTCTATTATACTACATCATCATTAAACAGCTTACTATAAATAGGAATACAAAATAAAAATAAATCTATATAAGGTAGGATAGGTGACAGATTCAAATTGATGATTTTTGTTGTTGTAGTTCAGTCTTTTTGTCAGTCATGTTGGACTTTTCATGACCCCATTTGGGGTTTTCTTGGCAAAGATACTAGAGTGGTTTGCCATTTCCTTCTCCAGCTCATGGAGCTGGATGAGATGAACTGAGACAAACAGGGTTAAGTGACTTGTCCACATAGCTAGTAAGTGTCTGAGGCCAGATTTGAACTCATGAAGATGAGTCTTCCTGACTCCAGGCCTGGTACTCTACTCAATGAGTCAGCTAGTTGCCCCAAACTGATGTTTAAAATTGTATGAGATTACCTCAAAGGTTATCTAGTTTAACTACCACCTGAAGCATGAAGATATTCTACAATACACCAAAAAAGGTGGACATTATAGAAGGGATCTCCAGTCTCTGCTTAAATGTTTCCATTGACTGGGAAAATTCACCAGTTCCTAGGCTCTCATTTAAATGATTGTATACATTCCCACTTTACATTCATAAAGGAAAAAGAACAAATCTGTGTCTCTCTATTATAGTGTATCGGGGATAGCAGAACTACCACATTTGAACCTTAACATCTCAGTGCTTGCTGTGTTATACAATGAATTTGAAACCGTAAGATAAGAATTGTGGCTGGACCAGTTCATCTAAATACTGAAGAAAAATCTATCCCAGAGTCTACACAGTCTCAAAAGCATTAAGGAAACACTTTTACATGATATCTAAGGTAGGGGACAATATTGAAAGAATGGGGAAAGTACATACAATGCATTTCATTCAAAATAGCAATTGAGAGAACACGATTAACAGTTAATCTATATAACTAACCTTCTTATCTTTAGCATAGTGTTAATACAAGAAAGGTATATTTGATGAAAAGAATTTAATATGTAAAAAAATATATGTCTATAGCAGTACTTTTTGTATTAATAATTAGAAATAAAATAGGTGACTATTATCTTGGGGGAGAGTTAAATTGTGGTACGTGAAAATATTGCACCATTTGAAAAAAATGATAATGTGAAGAAATCAGAGAAACTAGAGAAAATTTGTAGGGACTGATACAGATCAAAGTGAGCAGAAACAGAATAATTAACTCAGTGACAAGAACACTGAAAGACATGAAAATTCTGATGATTGTCAACTTTACACTAATGTCTGTGAAACATAACTTCCATTTTTCTCTTCAGAAGCAGGGTACTAAAAGTACAGAATGAGATATACATGGACTGCCAACATATTAGAGGGGTGGCTTTTTTTTGTTTATGCATATATATATATATATTATATATGTGTATATATATGTATATATTTGTCATAGGAAGGGTCTTACTGAGGGGTGAGTACATTGGAATGCGACAGTGATATAAAAAAAGAACCAGTAAAATACTTATTTTTAAAATGTGAGAAAGAATGATAAAAATGGAAATAGTGGGAAAATAGTGATTAAAATGAATAGATAGTGGAAAGGTAGGCACAGAAATATACTGTTGATCAAGTTGTGAATTAACCCAAACAATCTAGGAAACAATTTGAAACTACGCTAAGAAAATGACTAAAATATTCATACTTCTTGAACCAGGAGGTTCTGCTGTTGGCCACGCATCCTCAAGGAGGTCAATGATTTAAAAAAAAAAAATCCCTTACACACACACACATATACACACAAGCGCTAGTACTTTTGCTGTAAGACTAATGATGAGTAGGAAGAAGGACAAGAAGATACATAAAATGATACAAAGTGACAGATAACCAGGAAAACTATATACAATGACAACAATGGAAATAGAAACAACAACAAAGAAACAAACAATACTGAATGTTGTAGAATTATATTGATCAAGCTTGGCCCCCAAAGAAGAGATTATGAAGACATAACTGCTGTGTGTGTATGTGTGTGTGTGTGTGTGTGTGTGTGTGTGTGTGTGTGTGTGTGTGTAATTCAACACAGGTAATAGACTTGGCTAATGTGTAAGTTTTGCTAAACTTCCCATCCCATTTTTTAATTTTTTGTTATAAGAGATGACATTCTGGTAGGGAGGAGGAAGAGAGAAAGAGGAACATATTGGAAAATATAGATGATGAAAAAAACAGAAGTTCTCAATAAAATATTTTTTTAAAAAGAAGGCATGTTGATGAAAAGCGAAGATGACACAAGGGTGAGAGAGTTAATACTACAGAGGACAATTAGATTTTAAAATATGGGGTGGTGGTGAAACTGACAAGATGAAATTTTACAGAAATAAGAAAACAGTCCTGCTTTTAGGTTCTAAAGTTTATTCTCCAACTATGTGACATGACTAGTAAAAAGACTAATATAATGTTAAGCTGCATTAATACATGTATACTGTCCAGGGCAGCCAGATGCCACAGTGCTAGGCCTGAAGTCAGGAAGACTCCTCTTCATGACTTCAAGTCTGGCCTCAGACACTTACTAGCTGTGTGAATCTGGTCAAGTCATTTAATCCTGTTTGCCTCAGTTTCCTCATCTGTAAAATGACCTAGAGGAAGAAAGGGAAAGCACCTCCAGTATCTTTACCAAGAAAACCTCAAACGAGGTCACAAAGAGATGGACACAACTGAAATGAGTGAACAACATTGTCTAGATCACAGTCTCAATTTTCTTCACACTGGTGAGAGTTTATATGGCATTATATTCAATTCTGAGAGCCATATTTTTAGGAGTAATACTGATACATGTTGATAGAATGAAACCAAAACAATATGAGGAAATTATGATTAAGATGTTTAGACTGGAGATAAAGACTAAAAGGAAGATAATAACTATCTGAGTTCCTAGAGAATTTGCATATAGATGAAAGGAGATTCCACCAGGAAGAACATTTCAATTCTACAATAATTTTTTAACAATAAGCCTTACCCAACAATATAATAACATGTTTTAGGCAGCAGGATGCTCTTCCCAACACCAATGAAGTGGTAATAATGACATGATAATAACTTACACTTACATAAGGCTTTATGGTTTAGAAAATGCTTTCTTCAAAACAATCCTGTGAGTTCAATAATCTAAGTGTTATTCAAGTAAACAGACTAGGTAATTGCCAGGACACTGGATTTGTACACTGTATGGAAAGTATCATCATATACATTATATGCCCTCTCAGGCTCCTTTCAACTATAAATTCATTAATTCAAAATGCCCAAATTCATTAATTTTAAATCATTAATGCCTAAATTCATTAATTCAAATTCAAAATGCCCAAGGTTCAAAAGAATTGAGAAAAATTCTAAGAAAACTCAGGTACAGCATTCTAAAATGTACTGACTTTCTCTTTCATTATACTACTTTATCTTCATAAAAGTATGAGGATAAAATAAGATAATTTTTTCATAGTGCTCTCAATAGAAAAGACTCAATTTAGAGGGCATTGAAATATATACATATATATGCATATACATAAGTGTGAATTTATGCATATGCTTGATTTTGATGGGTTGTTGGGACAACTCTACTGTACGTCAAGAGGTATAGAGAGTGAATTCAGAGAAAGATGAGATCCTTTTTTTTCTTTCTCTTTTTTTTTTTATCTAGAGCTATAATTTCACCACTGCAGGAAATTCCCAATGAGGAACCCCCTCTACTAATGTAGATCAGCAACTTCTTTGACTATAGAGTTGCCTCTATGTACTAGGTTAGGTAGCTTAACCAGGGTCCCTCCAGTGGCTCCCTCTTACTTCCAGGATCAAATAGAAAATCCTTAATTTGTCTTTTAAAGCCCTTTACAACCTGGCCCCTTCCTCCCTTTCCATTCTTCTTACAGCTTATTCTCCTACATATAGCATAAAAGCCAGTGTTCCTCCTTGTTTCTCACATTAGACATTCCATCTTCATAATACTACCATTTTCCCCTGGCTCTTTCCTATACCTGGAACTCTATCCCTCTTCATCCCTCCTTCTTGGCTGCCCAGGCTTCTTTCAAACATCAGCTAAAGTCCCACCTGCTGCAAGAAGCCTTTCTTTGGCCTTTTAACTTCAGTGTCTTCTCTCTGAAATTATCTCCCATTTGTTTTGTATATATCTGTTTGCACATAGTTGTTTGTGTGTTCTCTTCCCTATTAGACTGCAAACTCCTTGAGAACAGAGAGCTTTTTTTAAAAAAAAAAAAACACCTTTCTTTACATTCCTACCTCTTAGGACAATGCCTAGCACATGGTTCATAATGAATAAATTCATGTTGAATTTACTTGATTAATACCCTGATCTGCTGGGGAAAAGAAAAGTTTTGAAAAATGAAAAGGAAGGATAAGGAGTTAGTTTTAGAAAGAATGACACTGAGAGTACCATTATTGGATGTTTTGAGTAGAAGGGGACAAAGGGAGAAGGAGAGAATAAGGGGTTAGGATTAGAAGAAAGTGATAGTAAAGTGAAATTTCCTTTGTCAGTGCAAGGTCCAAGAGAAAAAAAAATACTCCTGTGGCCATTCCCATGGCCATCATCTTGCTTTGGAAAGGCTGTGCCTAGTACACAGTAAGTGCTTACTAAGTGCTGTTATTTGACTGCTTTTGGAGTGGTAGAGTAAAGAGGTGGAGATTAAAAAGGCTGCTTAATTCCTAAACAGCCTAACATATCCATCCATCCATCTAGTGGTGGGATTCAGCCGGTTCAAACCAGTTCAGTAGAACCAGTACCTAATTTTAGGTTGAGTTCCATGAACAGGTGATTAGTGGGGGCAGCATCTTGGCTCAGTTCCATGGAGAACCAGTGGTTAATTCAATTGAATCCCACCACTGCATCCATCCATCCATCCATCCATCCATCCATCCATCCATCCATCCATCCATCAATAAACATTTATTAAGCACAAGCAGACACTATGCTAAGCACTAGGGATACAAAAAGAGGCAAAAGACAGTCCCAGACCTCAAGAAGCTTATACTCAGATAGGCAAGACAACATACAAACAAAAATATACAAAGCAAGCTATATACAAGATAAATGGGAAATAATTAAAAGAGGGAAAGCACTCTAATTAAGATGGGTTAAGGAAGGCTTCCTGAAAGAGGTGGATTTTTAATTGGGACTTAAAGGAAGCCAGGGAGGTCAGCCAGTCAGAGCAGAGAAGGGAAAGCATTCCAGGCATGGGACACAGCCAGAGAGAATGCCCAGAGCACAGAGGATGAAGTGTCTTGTTCATGGAACAGCCAAAAGGTCAGTGTCACTGGATTGCAAAGTATGTGTTGGGGAATGAGGTGTAAGAAAATTGGAAAGGTAGAAGGGAGATCTGATTTTCCTCAACTTCCTGGATTCCATATAACTATCTAACATCCTTTCATCTGATGTGATCTCACTAAGGGAAAGTTGTAAGATTATTATGTGCTGTGTTCTATTAATTGTCCCAAAGATCACATTGGCTCTTTCAGTAGCCATATCATACTACTATTAACACTATTCCAATCAGTTTAACAGTTTAACAGTTATCCCATGCCATCAGCAAATTTATTACTCATCTTTATTCAAGTAATTGATAAAAATATTAACTAATTCAGAACTAAGGATAATCCCTGAGCATATTCCCCCAGGACCAAATAACTCTTACAGCAAGCTCATATAGAAGGTTTTTTTTTTTTTAAAAAAAGCAATATTCATATGCTTTTAATTTCCCTCCAAAAAGGCAATATGCTAGGAACTTGCTAGTAGAGAAATTGCTAGCATATTAGCTGCAGTTAGGTTAATATGAATAGTAATAGAAAGAAAGAGGAGGAAGAAAGAACACTGCTAAATAAGACTGTTTTAATTCTTGGCACATTAGCCACAATAATGTTTTCATTTCTCCAGTGCCAGTTGAAAACCGATATTTTGTATGTACCTTGGACAGAAAAACGTACTGCTTTCATAGAAATTGGAATTTAGTGGTATGAGAATTTGCATCCTTTTCAGATTGGGACTTTTTATTTCTAAGATCAAGGAACTCTTTTTATAACTCAGGGGGACAGTAATTTCCTATCCTAAATACTAAATTAAAAATAATTTATTCTTAGGGAGGGGCAGTGGCAGTGTAATAGAAAGATCAAAGGAATAAGATCAAGGAGACCAGAGTTCTAGTCCTGATCTGTTGCGTTAATGGGGTGAAATGAAAAAATACTGTGAATTTGTCATTCAAGGAACTGAATTCAAGTTCTTGTCCCACTATTAATCATTTGTGCAGCCTGATGTAAATCACTTAAATCTCTCTGAGGTTCTGTTTCCAAGTATGTAAAATGGAGGGATTAAACTAGATGGCCTCTGAAGTCCCTCTACACCTCTAAATTCTACTTTTGGGTCAAGTAAGACTTTCCAGATAAGTGGAATGACCTAGCTGCCTCTAGGTTATGGAAATTTAGAAAATTTCATACGGAACAAGGAGCAAGTTCCTGCTATGACCAGCCTTTCTTTTTCCCCCACAACTAACCCCGGAAATATTCTCCAGATTTCAGCTCTTGCAGATTCTCTGATTCTTTCCCCCAGCTTATTCTGTCCTTCACACTGAGGAATTTGGCTCTAGAATCTTGCTTTCTTAGGCAATTTCCCAGGAAAATAATTTCTAGTCCCAGGGAAACTCTGATTGGGTCATACCTAATCTGGAAGTTTCTCTCTTGAGAACTGGGAGGAGTAGATTTGGTTATTTGGCCCAATTAACTGTTTACCCAAGCTATTAGCTAAATTCTGTTTTGCTCAGTCTAATTCTTAGTCTCTTGATTCATGTAACACGTTCATGTGCTCACAAGCTTCAACTGACTACATGGGAACACAGCATTGTATAGACCCGCAAGATCACAGGATTCCAGAAAACAGGAAGCATCTTCAGAGACCATCTGGTTTAACCCCTCAATAGATGGGGATGTCTACATAAAAAGAAAGAGACTATTACAAACCAGGTTTCTGAAATACTTTAAGTTGGACATTTGAGTATCTTAGCTATTATCTCTTACACAAAATTATCACAGAATGACAGAGTTTGTGAGTTGGAAGAGACCACAGCAGCTACCTAGTCCAATCCATACACAAAGAATTTCCACCATGACATATTCAACAAGCTGTTATACAATCTCTGCTTGAAGACCTCCAAGCAGGGAAAAACAAGCACCTCTTGAGGCAACACTTTCTCTTTTGGATAGCTCCATTGGCTAGCAGTTTCCCTGTCTGAAGTGGCCTCTTTGTCCTTCTACCTCTTGCTCCAGGCTCTAGCTCTTGGGGTCAAAGAGAATAAATCTGCTCCCTTGCCCCCATGACAGCCCTTAAAATGCTTGAACAGAAGCATAGCTATCATGTTCCCCTTGAATCATTTCACCAGCTTAACCATGTCCAATTCTTTCAATTAATCCTCCGATATCGTGATCGTGACCTGAGGAACTTCCTTCACCATCCTGGTTGCCCTCCTTGTGGACATACTCTGGCTTATCCATGTTCTTCTTAAACCCTGATGCTCAACACCGAACACAACACTCCAGATGAGGTCTGATGTGAGCAGAATAAAGTGGAAGTATTACCTCCTTATTCCTCAAAGCTATGCTCCTCTCAGTGCAGACCATTTTTAACAGCCACATCAGCATATTAACTCATACTGAACCCAACACACTATAGTGTGTTGGACCTAGAGACAGGAAGACCTGAGTTCAAATCTTACCTTGGGCATTAAGTATATGACTCTAGGCAAGTGATTTAATCTCTCTGAAACCTGTTTCCATATATGTAAAATGGGATCTAGCACATCTACTTCATAGGGTTGTTGTGAGGCTCAAATGAGACAACTTACACTTTGTAAACCTTAAAGAAATATATTACTGATAGCTATTCTTATTGTTGTTACAATTTGTCCATTCCTTTCCCATCTTATACTTGTGAAGTTATTTTTTTTTTACCCAAGTACAAGATTAGAATTATATTTTCTAAGGATAAAATACTCAGGGTCAAGGAGAAAGTTTTCTATTGAGACTGCTAACTTTTTTTCATGTGAATTGAATTCATTTTGGTTTTCACATTCTCATTTTCTAGTTGACTACATGTGAGTCATTAAAGTGACAAAAGCTAATGTGATTTTAGCATGCATTAACAAATAGTTATTAAGGAAGTATAGTTGTTTATATTTTTATTTATTTAATTTTTAATTTATGGAATAAAACGGACATTTCTACAATATAGTATAATTTTTTAAAAAAAGGTTGCACATCAAACTGCAAATCTATTATGCACAACTTGCTATTCCTTTTAAGTATATAAGAAATATATTAATATATAATAAATATATTAATTAAATGTCAAAAAATATAATAAAATATATGTCTACAAATATAATATATAAATATATGATGTTTACACATCTAAAATAATAATATGGTAATTAAATAAATACGAAAATATATAAACTATATAACAAATATATAACATAAATTTCTTTGTTCTTTTTTTCCTTTCCCCTGCCCTAGAGATGGTTACCATTAGACATAAATACACACACACACACACACACACACACACAAATTACTTTATAAATACTTCTATTTAATCAGCTCTTTCTCTAGATGCAGGTTAAATGTTTCTTTCCTTCCTTCTTTTTTTTTTTTTTAAAGAGTACACTGTGCAGATCTGAGAGACATTGGACTCCTGCCCCAAGAATATTATGCTTTGAATACTACACTTTAGCAGGAATGTTAGCAAACAGTCTAGGAGAGTGAATGAGATAGTGTAAAGGGCTAAAAAGTATCACATGAAGAAAGACTGAGGTGACTGAGAACGTTTACCCAAGAGAAGTATATGGAAAGAAATTTTGGAAGTCATATGCCAGTGATAATAAAAAAAGAAAACAACTGTTAATTTAAAATTTCAAAGTTCACACAATCTGCCTATTTTCATGAAACTGCATCCAAAACAACAAAACATTACTTTAAATTCACAACCATTATACTTATAAATATGAAATAGTGTTTACCTGCCATCTTGGCTCCGCCCATCAGGGTAGGCCTTCTTTGGTGTTTTTAAGCAGTATCACGGACAGAACATATCAAATGGAATTTTCAATCGATCTGTGGGATGTGTTCCATCTGTACGATACAGACTAGTCAGTATGCACCTACCTTTATGCTGTCGTGTTGTTGCTTTGTTGTTTTGTGTTTGCTTTCGTGCTTTGTGCCTTCGCCTCATATTGATGACTCGCATTCCCCCACTTTCTATTAGTGTACTGTGTTTTTTATTCTGGTTGTGGCCCTCAAATAATTATTTTATTTTAATGAGACCCTAAGATAACCTAAGTTTGGATGGCCCTGACCTAAAGTGTTAAGCACTGTCATGGAAGTGTCCTAAGAAGAGTCCAAAAACAGAAGAATTCACAATTAATGGCAAAGTTCTCTAAACTCAATGCAAAGCTTGTTTAGTGAACTCAGTTCTGTTTTGCTTTTGTGAAAGAGATAAATTCAACCACATCAGATTTCTTTATTCCCAGTCCAGGCCTCTTTCCAGGTGTGGAGAACCTGTAGCCTCAAGGCCACATGTGGCCCTCTAGGTCCTCAAGTGCAGCCCTTTGATGGAATCCAAACTTCACAGAAAAAGGATAAAGATTTGTTCTGTGAAGTTTGGATTCCTTCAAAAAGCCACACTTGAGGACCTAGAGGGCCAAATGTGGACTCCAGGCTGCAGGTTCACCACCCCTATACTATATCATACACATGCCCTCTCCAAAGCTGCAGCATTTGATATTTATATACAATACAGTGGCGACTCTGCCATTCCTAACTGGACGTTAATAACAATATAGTCATCCTCCCAGATTGCCTATTTTTTGTGTCTTATTCAGGTATGATCGCTAACAATAGGTTGGCCTCCCTTTCACATACAATTACTTCTGGCCATTCCTCCCCGCTATCAACTTTGTTCTCCCAAATCCTCTGCCCCCAATGCAAAAAGACAAGATGAAACAAAACAAAACAACAAAACAGCAAAAACTTAAATTCATTCCAAGGCAAAGGATTAAGGAAGAACTGCTGTTTTGTATTACCCATGTCATGGCTTTCCTTCCTCCCTGTCACCTCTTCAACACAGGAAATTAGTGTTGACCATGATTTCAAATTATACTTCAATTAAGAAATTTCACCTGCTTGCATACAATCAAATTCTCAGTTGTCTACTTAGAGATGATCCACATTATGGGCTCATTGTCCACTCCAGCAACTGTGTTCTGATTGCATGGAAACCAGATGTTTTCAGGACCATTCTCCCTTGACACTTCCCAAAGAGACTCTCCCAATTCCTTATACTTCTCTCTATTCTATTTCATGTGTCCCTCCATTAGCTGAAAGAGTTGATAGCTGACCATATAGTAAGTTCACTACATCATTTTCTATGAACTATTCTAGTCCTAGAAAATTCTATCTCCTATAAAGGCATGATTTTAGGAAGCATTTTTTAAAAATACTTCCAGGGGGCTTCAGCAACAGAATGTATACAGTTGTATTCCCTATGAATTTTCCATGATTTCATGCTCTATCTCTATAGGTATTACAGAATTCCATATACATACTGTAATAACAGGACTAAGGAATTACATCATAACATCAAAATAACTAGAGTTTTCTCTTCCAATCGAATTCCTTTTTTACAAAAAGGACTCAAATCCCCTGACTTCTAGTCTTTCAAGGCCCTTCCTACTATACCAACCCGACACAAGAGAAATAACACAAGTGTCCCTGGTCTTAAAAAGCTTCTTATCTGGAGAAAAATGTGATTCTAGGAAGGATGAGAAGAAACACCAGAGAATATGTAGTGGCTCCCAATATAGCAATAGCTTTATAAAGCATATTTAAAAGTATGTTGTAAATTTAGTTATACTTGACCTGTTTTCCCACATAAATTCTGACACTTTTAAGCCTCGGGAAATTTGTAACTAATTACATTTTGTAAATTCTGTATGGAAAATGGGTTTAAAATTACACCAGCTCTTCCTTGAAAAATACATTAGAGATGCTTTGAAACTATCCAACCAAGATATTAGAGAGTAGAGTTCAAGTAAGAGATGATTAAAATAACTGTTACTACGAGTAAATTTTTATTTAGTCATTACTACATAAAGAATATTATACTGGAACCATTAGAAAGACACAGCAAAAATAAGATCTAGTCTCTGGCCTTAAGAAGCTTACTTTTTTATCCAATGGCAATAAAAAAGGCAGGGAATTCAAAACATGTGCAAGGAAAACAACCCCCAAAGGGCAAACTAATATAGTTAAAAGGAATTATATAAGTCATTTAATGTTAAGGAAGTCAAGAGAATTAACATAGAATTCCATAGAGAAGGTAAATTTGGACCAAAATAGGTCAAGAGAAATTATATTTTCACCTATAAAGGTATAAACATAAACAATTTTTAGAAATACCATATACTTTTAAAATATACATTTGAATAAAGCAATTATGACTAAAAAGCAAAGAACACTTCATTTTTTATCTCCAATCTTATTGTACGTGTCCCTAGTTTGCAGAAGAGCTACTCTACTTCTTCTTCTGACTCCTTCAAAAAATACCTTACTCCAACGAAAACCACTGCTCTAGGGAAATCTAACAGGGTCGTTATGACACATAAGCCAATAGACAATATTCTATATGACAACCAGAATGTCAAACACAATGTATTAGGAATATCAGAAAGATATAGGGAGTAACTGAAAGTCATAGGAAAGAAAAAAAATTTCTGATGGGGAGGGGAAGGGAATGGACATTTCTTCTCCTTTGCTCATGTGTCTTAGTTTTGGCTAAATTTATTTATGGCATTATCCTGAATTAAATTGACAGATATTACTTTAGGAAGAAAACATTATTTTATGTAATGCAGGACATGTAAGGCTCACACTTTGGTGAGTCTCCTGGGACATGTGAGGCTCACATCTTGGTGAGTCTCCTGGTGTTTGGCCTCAAGTCATAGAATACAACAATCTTTAAAGAATTAAAGTGGAGCATCACCCAAAGAAGAGGTACAGGATACATGTGAGGAGACTGCATTAAAGAATTGCACAGAAGCACTATAAATTGTAAATGATGGTTCAGAGAGCGATGACAAAAATAGAAGGTGAGCCAGTCACATAGTGAATAGAATAAGAAATGGACAGGCTATATTCTCCATTGGTATCCAAAAAATGTCAAGAAATCTAAAGGAAGAGACCCTCAGCATATGAAGTGGATTCCTTACAGAGAATTTATAGGAGGACATTGTCTAAAGTCACACAGTGAGGGCTGCTGATGAGTTTCAGTTGGTATGGGTGGGAGGAAAACCCACATTGAAGTCTTATATCCTTTGAAATATGAAAACAAGTATATAATCCTAGACCAGAAAGGGATCTTTAGAAACCTTTTATATTTCAAACCTCTCATTTTACTCAAGGAAGCCAGGACAAAGGGAAGTCAAGAGCCTAATCCAAAGTGAAACAGTAAGGTGGTAGGACCACAGGATTCAAATTAGAAAAAAACTTTTAGAGATTATCTAGTGTAAGCTCATGGTTTTGCAGGTGAGGAAACTGAGGCTTAGAGAGATTAAATGGCTGATTCAGATGACAGATAAGTTGGTAAAGCCAGGAAATGAACTAAGGTCTTCTGACTCCAATCCATTACTTTTTATCATTGTACCATTTTGCTTTAACATATCAAAACTAAAATCCAAGACACTCAGCTCCTAGGTGCTTTTGCTTTCTACTACATTACTACTGTCTCCATGGAAGAAAATGTTTGCAATTTAGTATTTAGAAAAGGAAATAACTTCCCATGAAACTTTTAAAAGGCATTCTTCACCTTCAGGATTAAAAAATCCTAGTCTGTAAAGGAATAACTCTCATGCTACAAAATGTCAATGTCTCCAAAAACAGAATATTCTGAACAAGGTAGAACAAGAAATATTAAATATTTGTTTTCAACTGGTACTTGAGAAATGAAGCCATTATTGGAGCTATGCATTATGTGCCAAGCATTAAAACTGCCTCATCTAGCAGTGTTTAAACAATTTAATAAATGTTTATTAAATGGCTACTATGTGCCAAGCATTGTGCTAAGTTCTGAGGATACAAAAAAAAAAAAAAAAGCAAAAGATAGTCCTTGCCCTCAAGGAGTTTACAATCTAATGGAGGAGACAACATGCAAATAAATATGTACAAAGCAAGCTATATACAGGATAAATAGAAAATAATTAACAGAGGGAAAGCATTAAGGAGGGTTCAGGAAGGCTTCCAGTGAAAAAAATGAGATTTTAGTTGGGACTTAAAGGAAGCTAGAGAGGTCAGCAGATGGAGCAGAGGAGGGAGAGCATTACAGGCACAGAGGACAGCCTGAGAAAATGCCTGAAACTAAGAAATAGAGCTGGAGTGTCTTGTTTGTTAAATAGCCAGAAGCAGCATCACTAGATTACAGAATATGCCGTTGGGATGTAAGGTGTAAGAAGGGCTAGGTTGTAAAAGGTTTTGAATGCCAAACAAAGCATTTTGTATTTGTTTCTGGAGGTGAAAGCAACTAGAATCTACTGAGGGATATGTGTGACATGACCTGACCTGCACTTGAGGAAGATCACTTTAGTGACTGATTGGAGTGGGAAAACCCACCAGCAGGCTATCACCATAGTCCAGGCATAAGGTTATGGAGGCATGCACTAGAGTGGTGGCAGTGTCAGAAGAGAGAAAGGGTCATATTCAGGAGATGTTGCAAAGGTGAAATCTATAAGTCTCGATACAGATTGGATATGAGGGTTAGAGACAGTGAGGAGTAGAAAATGGCTCCTAGGTTGCAAGTCTGAGGAACTGGGAGGCTAGCATTGCCCTCTACAGTAATAGGGAACATAGGAGGCAGGGAGGGGCAAGGCAGGGGTGGGACACCTGCGGCCTCAAGGCTACACACGGCCCTTGAGGTCCTCAAGTGTAGCACTTTGACTGATCCCCAACTGCAAAGAAGAAATCCTTTTATTAAGGGGATTTGTTCTGTAAAACTTGGACTCAGTCAAATGGCCACACTTGTGGACCTCAAGGGCCACATGTGGCCTTAAGGCCACAGGTTCCCCAATCCTGGTTTAGAGGGAAAGATAACGAGTTCGGTTTTGAGCACATTTAGTTTAAGATGTATCTAGTTCAAGATGCCAGAAAAACAGTTGGAGACGAGAGACTGGAGAGATTAAAGGTCAACAGAAGGTTGGGACAAGACAGATGATAACTAAATCCATGGGAGATGATGAGATCCTCAAATGAAGTACTACAGAGGGAGAAAATAAGAGGTCCCAGGACAAGATACTAAGGGATACTTATTGTTAGAAGGCATGTGCTGGATGAAGATCCAGCAAAGGAGAATGAAAAGGAGTGATCAGATAGGTATGAAGAGACCCAGGAGAGAGTGGTACCCAGAAAACCTAGAGAAAAGAGAGTTATCAAGAAGCAGAGGGTAAGCAACAGTGTAAAAGTCTGCAGAGAGGTCAAAGAGATGAAGACTGAGAAAAGGACATGGGGATTTGGCAATTAAGAGATAACGAGTAACTTTGAAGAGAATAGTTTTGGTGGAATGCTAATGTTGGAAGCTGGATTGTAAGGGGTTAAGAAGAGAGTGAGAGATGGTACCCACAACCCTTTATCTTTTCTTATTAGTCTATTATCCTGACTTCAGCTAATATGCTGGCAATTTCACCACCTATGCCTATCCCTAACTTACTGATTTTTCAAGGGAAATGAAAATATACTTATTTTTATTTTTAAACATCATGTCCCCATAAGAACTTTTAAGGCCCCGTGTTCACATTTTAATAAGAATTTGCTTCTAAGTAAATAAAACTGTTGCTAATCTGAGCCTAGCCTTCAGATTAGCCTTCAATGAAATAACCAGGCAAGAGACCAAGCCCAAAATAGAGCCCGCAGTTGAGTTGCTTTGAACCTACAGAACCTTCCAGCAGACTAACTACTGACTGAGTCCAGCCGCAGAATAGTGAAACAACTATACATAAGCCAAAAGACCCAAATTGCAGAACTCAGACTAGGGGGACAACGAACACTCCTCCCCTTGGATGACACCATTTTGGAAACACTGAAAACTTACAGTCCCCCAGACTGACCTGTGAATGCAGTATTAAAGACATAAAAAAGGTCAGAAGCTCAGACAAGACC
Source organism: Phalanger gymnotis (assembly GCA_028646595.1). Taxonomy (NCBI): domain Eukaryota; kingdom Metazoa; phylum Chordata; class Mammalia; order Diprotodontia; family Phalangeridae; genus Phalanger; species Phalanger gymnotis. Next base: position 291,666,196 of record CM053622.1, on the reverse strand, counting down.
CTTCCCTCTGACTCCCAAAAATGAGTGAAGCCCATCACCAGCACAAAATCCACAGTCAACAAGTAGGTAGGAAGAAGGAGCCAACAAAAAAAGAACCCAACCATAAAGAGCCATTATGGTGACAGGGAAGCTCAAGATAGAAACAGAAAAGAAGACGACTTGAAAACATCTCCGAGCAAAGCTTCAAGAAAAAAATGCTGATTGGATGTAAATTCAAATAGAATTCCTAGCAGAGTTAAAAGAACCAAAGAGGCTAAAAAGTTGACTTTAAAAGTCAAATGAGAGGAAGAAAAGAAGAAAGATAAGAAAAGAGAATTAACCGCTTAATAAAAGAGGAAAAAACTTGCTGAAAAAAAGTCCTTAAAATCAGAATTGGTCAAGTTGAAGCTAATAGCTGCATGAGACATCAAGAAACACCAAAAAAGTCAAAAGATTGAAGTAACAGAAGAACGTGTTAAATATTTCATAGGAAAAACGACTGACCTGGAAAATACATGAAGGAAAGATAATTTAAGAATCATTGGAAGAGAGTCAAAATGGCAAAGTAAGGAAGGAACTTGCCTGAACTCTCCCAAATTCACCTCCAGACAACTATAAAATATTGCCTCAAAATGAATTCTAGAGTGGTAGAACCAACAAAAGAATAGGGTGAAACAATTTTCCTTCCCAATACAAGTTAGAGAGTCAGTACAAAGATCTATCTTACTGGGGTAAAAGGGTAAAAAAAAAAAAAAGCACAGTCTAGCACAGGCAGCATCTGAACAAGCCACCAGTCAGGCCCTTGGCCCCAGTGAGGCCCCTAAAGTCCAGGTGCAGCCCAGTGGCAAGAGCCCATAGTCCCCTGCATAGGCCAATAGAAATGTCCAATGCCCCCATGCAAGAAGCTTGGGGCAGAGCCCAACTTTAATTCAAAGTTCAAAGTCATGAAATAGGCTGGAAAAATGAGCAACCTCCCCTCCCCAAACAAACAAACAAGAAAAAAAAAAGAACCTGACCACAGAAAGTTTCTATGGTAACAGGAAAGAGCAAAACACAAGAAAAATTGGGAAAAGAAATGAGTGACACAAGTGAATTAGGAAAAAAAAAGAGTCAACAGCTTGGCAAAAGACGCACAAAAAAAAAATGGAAAAAAAAAAAGATGTACAAAAATTCACTGAAGAAAAAAACTGCTTAAAAAGTAGAATTGGCCAAATGGAAAAGTGGGTACAAAAGCTCAATAAAGAAAATAACTCCTTAAAAACCAAGCAAGTGAAAGATAATGATTGCAATAAGACACCAAGAAAAAATAAAGCAAAGTCAAAAGAATGAAAAAAATAGAAGACAATGTGAAATATCTCATTGGAAAAATAATTGACCTGGAAAATAGAACCAGGAGAGATAATTTAACAATCAGCGGAATACCTAAAGGCCATGATCAAAAAAAGGGCCTAGACATCATCTTTGAAGAAATTATAGAGAAAAACTGTCTTGACATCCTAAAGCCAGAGGATAAAATAGAAATGGAAATAATCTACTAATCACCTCCTGAAAGAGATCCCAAAATTAAAACTCTCAGGATTATAGCCAAATTCCAGAGCTCTTAGATCAAAGAGAAAATATTACAAACAGCCAGAAAAAACACAATTCAAATATCTTGGAGCCACAGTCAAGATAACACAGCGTTTAGCAGTTTCTACATTAAAAGATCAGAGGGCTTGGAATTTGATATTCCAGAAGGCAAAAGAGCTTAGATTACATTCTACATGAGAAAATGATACTTGTAACTCTTGAGAAAGGAAAACTGACAAGGTAACTCGGAACTAGAGGGCAAAGTAGAAATTGAAAGAAGCTACCAGTCACCTACTGAAAGAAACTCCAAAATGAAAACTCCCAGGAATATTACAGCTAAGATCCAGAGTGACTAAGTCAAGGAGAAAATACTTCAAGAAGCCAGAAAAAAAATTTGTTTGAAAAAAAGAAAATAATTAAAATAAATTTGGAGTTACATGTATAATTGTCCCATATAGGAATGTAAACAGTTTAACTGTGTAGATTCCTTTATGAATTCTCTTTCATGTTTACCTTTTTATTCTTCTCTTGAGTCTTCTCTTTAAAAGTCAAGATTTTCTATTCAGCTCTGATCTTTTCATCAGAAATGTGTAAAAGTCCTCTATTTTTTAAAAAAAAAGTATCCATTTTTTTTTCCTCCTGTAGGATTATACTGTTTTGTTGGGTTGGTTATTCTTGGTTGTAATCCTAGTTCCTTTGCCTTCCAAGCCATTCTTTCATTGATAGTGGTAAGTGCTAAATTTTGCATGATCCTGGCTGTGGCTCTTCAGTATTTTAATTATTTCTTTCTGGTTGTCATGTTGAGGAAAGGAATTAAGAGTTATTCTGTTTAGCCATATAGGGCAGAAGGAAAAGCAATGGTAGAAAGTTGCAAAGGCAATGTCAGGAAAAACTTCTTAGCAACTGGAAATGTGCAAAAATGGAATGGTTTGTCTTGAGAGGTAACTGAATAGCTTTCTTTGAAGATCTTTAACAGAACTGAATGATCTCTTGTGAGGTATGTTTCAATGGGCAATCCTTCATGTTTAGGTTGGACTAGACAGCTGATGACATGACTTACGTTTCTCAAACTTCATGATTTTGTGAGAACCTAATAAGAACCAAAAGAGTGAACTTAATGACACATCTATTATACCCTGCCTTTGTTTTCTCCTTGTTAAGGTTGTATTTTCTTAAGAATCTATGTTTCTTGGGGCAGCTAGATGGCACAGCGAGTAGAGCACCAGCCCTAGAGTCAGGAATACCTGAGTTCAAATCCAGCCTCAGACACTTGACACACTTACTAGCTGTGGGACCTTGGGCAAGTCATTTAACCCAAATTACCCTGCCCAAAAACAATTTTAAAAAAAAGAATTTATGTTTCTTGATAATCACTCAGCATATCAGCTGTCGGTAGTTAATATGGAGAGAAAGACAAATGATTAACAAAGGAAGAACAGTTAGTATTTATAAATTAGATTAGTTTGTCATAAATTTTAAAAACTAAATTAGATTTCTGCATGTCTAATATCCTTGAAAACTATGAAAAATTAGCTAAGAATCAGGTCAGTTTTAAGCTATCTTCAAACTGTAACACTTGCTGACACTGTAAATGTGAAATCCATCTCCAATGACCACATTGGTATACTACTAAATGAACTGAATCATATCAATTTGACATTCTAACTATAAATGAAATCAGATGCTTCAAGGAAGTTGAAGCTAAATGGAGATGGTTCACAGGTTCTCCTTGACAAAGCAAATGAAAGAGTTGGCAGAATTGGCTTTATTGTGCTCTCAAAAGTGAAAAGAAGTATAATTTCATGGAACACCTGATTACCTTCCACCACAATGTTTGTCATAAATATGAGCAAAATGAACTCCATAATGTTAACTGCAGCATATGTGCCAATATGTATTGCTGAAGATGAGAAGATAGCAAATGCTTCCTAAAATTTCTTACTGGCTCTCCAAATTAAATCAACCTATATTTTAATAAAAGGCAACATAGCATCAACATCAATATTCTTCTGATTCTACTACGTGACTATAAATCATTTAATATTACACTTTCTAAGGAATAATTGTTGGTTGCCCACGAGAAAATGGTTAGATGCAATGGGAACACACAGGCTTGTAGCACATTATTATTAACAACAAAGTCTATGCTCTTAGTGGTATACAAGATATCAAAGAGATATATGACCAGAAGAGAGACAGATTGCTACGGATGTACCAAGAACAATGGCTAACAGATGGAAAGCTCATGTTGCCTCACTGTGATTGTAAGAGACTTAGATAGAGCAAGGTCCCCACCATTCTGGGTGGAACCCTTAAGGAAGAGTTTTGAGAAGACATGAAAAACAGTCACACAGGTTAAGAAGGTATGGGTTGGTTGTAATCCCTACTGTCAGAAGGAGTATCCACAATGATGAAATTATTGATCTGCTGAATTACCCAAGACTTGTTTGATCACAACAGATCATAGATCATTGGGAAAGTCTGTATTAGAAACAAGTAAAATTGATCTCATAAAAATTACATATATATATATTATAAAACAATTCATCTTATAAAAATGGTTTTACAATTATGTAAATAGATCATCAGTTAATAGGTATGAGATTGGCCATTTCTCAGCTCTCCTTATCTAAGTCCCTTTCCAACATACTTTTCTGTGGTATAAAATTTACCATGTATACTTAGGTGTTTTTGTCCCTTGAAAATTTTCCATTACCACCAATTTTCAGCACAAAACATTTATTTCCTTCCTGCTCCCATTATTTCCCCATGCCCATTAGAATATTTTGGCTAACAGTCATTACTGAAGTAGTTCTCAATGCTTGTTTACAAGAAACCCAGGACCTGCTTTTAAAAAGTAGGGATACTTAAAGATACATTAAGTGGTAAATGTTCTGACCTTGAGAAATTGTCAGGGAAGAAAACTCTGTTTCTAGCTGTGACAATCATGGTTCTAAGTGTTTATCCTTGTATTGGGGGTAAAATATCTGGTTTTTTTTTTTAAATGGAGAAAAATTACATAAGTACAGCAAGCCAATTTTAAAGTGTTAGTAATGGAAGTAATCTAGAGAAGAATAAATGATAACAAGAAGTGATAGGTATAATGTTTAACTTTAAAAGCTTCCAAAAATTACAAGTCTCTGCAAGTATATGCAAGTTTTCTGAAAATGGATATTTATCAATTCTCATGGTTGCATATTTATAGTCCTTATAACCTATTATATACTTGGATGTTGACCTCGGCAAAATTCTAGTGGAAACAATTGTCACAATATTTGAGAAATTTAAAAGTTTTAATTAGAAGTAGTCATCAGTCACCTTTAATAATAATAACAATAAAAAGAATAAGCAGCTACTATCTTTATAGATAGTGGCAGTATAATACTAAGAAATAAAATTAACTGTCAGGAAAACAATGTTCAATTATGATACATTCTCTGATTAGGTGTTTTCCTAAGGTATTCTATGTGAAATAAAAGGTCACTTCTATTATTTATAGGCCTCAAGTCAAAATCTCACATGGGGTCTAATTAGATCCACTCTCCTCAAGTACAATAAAAAATAAATACAATATAATAATACAATAAAAAGTACAGCAGCAGTTCTCAAACTTTTTTATTCTCAGGATACTTTACACTCCTAAAAATTAAACTCTGATAAAGGTCTCATTGCCAACTGATTCAAATTTATAAGTCAGAGTCATCCCCCAATTAATAAATGGCTAAAGAATGTGATCAGGACATTTTCTAAGGAAGAGATCCAGGCTGTCAACAGCCACATGAAAAAATGTTCTGAATCACTAAAAATCACAAAAATGCACATTAAAACGACTCAGGTTCTATCTCAGAGTCTAGATTGGCAAAGATGACAAGACAAAAAAACAATGGATGTTGAAAGGGATACAGGAAAACAGATATATTAAAGCCCGACAGAGTTGTGAAATGGACTGGAAAACAAGCTGGAATTGTACCTTCAAAGTCACTAAAGTGTGCAGGTCCTTTTACTGACCTATATATCATTATCGGGCTTATAACTGAAAGAAATCATAGAAACTAGAAAAGGACTCAGATGCACAAAAATATAGATAGTACTGGTTTTTATAGTGATGAAGAACTACAAACTAGGTAGGGTGGTTGTGCTGTCCGTCAATTTGAGAATTACTGAAAAAAATTATGGCATATGATTTAATGGAATACGATTTTGCTGTTTTAAAAAATGGTGAAAAAATAGTTTCAGAGAAACCTAGGAAGATCTGTATGAATTGCTACAGAGTGAAATTAGAAAGACTAGGAGAATAATTTATACAAGAACAATAATACTTTAAAGCCAAATAACTCTGAAAAACTCAAAAATTCTGACCAAACACAATAACCAACAACGATTGCAGAGGGATGATAATGAAGCAAACTACTCACCTGAGTGATGTGACAGATCCAAGATGTAGAATAAGATGTTTGTAATGAACAGTGGAAGAATTTGTTTTATCTATCCTTTTTTAAACAAGGTTTTCTTCTTCTTTTTTCTTTCCAATGGGGATTTGGGACTGGTGAGGATCCCACATACTTGAAGATAGCTATCATGTCCCTCCCAACTCTCCTCCAAAATATACATACCTAATTCCTCCAATTGATCTTTAAATTACATGGATGAAAGTCCTTTCACCATGGTAGTTGCCCTCCTCTATGGACTCCCCAGCTTATCGATTTCATTCCTAAATTGTGATGCCCTTGTTGCTGTCCCCTCAAACACTATAGTCTCTCAGCTCATCAACCTCCAAAATTCCATTTTCCTTCTACCTCAGTCACATATAGGGATGGTCATACCTTTAATGTTACCTTCCCCCATAACAGTTTTGCCTTCACGATTCAGAATCATAAAACCTCTGTGAACAAAATCTCCTTTCCTCTTCCCTCACCCCTCCTAAATCTATTCTTCATTGTCATGACCCATGTCCCTCTCCCATCCAAACCTCTAGGCCATCATGGTGCTTGGCACATAGTTAGTGCTATTAAACCTTTCCACTTATCACTCTCTCCCTCTTCTCTCTCTGACTTCACTTTGCTTCCTTCATAGATATGATCTTATTCACAACCAGATCAAACGTATACTACCATTTACTCCTAAATGTCTTTTCTTTTTGATTTATAGCCTGCTACTACTGTCCCGGATTCACCTCATGATCTGTCTTCTCTTTTCACCAAACACTGCTTGAAAAAGTCAGGCAGACATGCTGCCTAGGTTCACAACAAATTAATGTTATCTAATGTCAGCCAGCCTTTCACATAGCAATCCATTCATTCCTCCTTAATGGACTTTACCAGCTTCTCTCTCCACAGCTCTTGTTCCAAACTTTCTTCTCTCTATAACTTCTATGCCATCACATCCTCTCTGCTCCTCAGAAGAAAGAATCATCATCACCTACTTTGCTGAGAAAACAGAGGCCATTTGTTTCAAGATCTTCTTTTTTCCCCCAATCAAAATCCCTCACCATTCCCCCATTCTCATCGCCTCCTCTGCTAAAGTTTCAAATGAACAAGGGGCCTTTCTCCTTGCCAAGGTGATCCCTTCCACTTTTGTTCTTGTTCTCAGCCCTTTACGTCCTCCAAGATCTTGACTCTTCTCCAAAGTTGTTCTCTCTTTATCTTATCTTTAATATTGCCATATCCATAGACTCCTACCTTACATACCTGTTCAGATGTCTTCCATTTCTAAAACAAACAAACAACAACAATAACAAAAAAAAACACCTTTCACATGATCTGGCACTCCTTCAAGCTATCATCCCTTTCTCCTTCCCTTCCACAGCCAACCTTCCAGAAAGCTTGTCTACAACTGTTGCCATCATTTCCTAACCTTCCACTCCTTAAATTGCTTTGCAAACTGGCTTATGATCTAACCATTCAACTGAAATTGTTGTCTCTGAAGTTACCAATAATGGCCTTTTTGCAGATATCCATTTTATGCAGCCATCTGCCTGACCTCTCTACAGCCTGGAACTGCTGAATGCTCCTTCCTTTTGGGTAGTCTCTCTTTTTGACTTCCATGACACCTCTCTTGCTTGATTCTCCTCTTGTTTGACCATTTCTAAGTTACTTCTGTTGAATCATCATTTTCTTCTGACTCAGTGAGTATTCCCAAATAATCTGTCCTGGGTTGTAATGACAATTTAGATTTGAAGATCTTTCCCACCCTTTAATAGGCCATGTGATTCGCTTACTTCACAGGAAGCCCAAGTTACATGTGATGGGAGGAGCTTGCTGAGAGGAAAAGGAAAATGTGTCACAAGAAATGAGAGAGAGCAGTTAGAGCTGAGGGAGAGAGCAGACATTTCCTAGCAGTGCAGTGAATGATTGTTGGTAGCAAGGCCTCAGCACGGGTGGGGAAGGCTATGGGATGGAGTGGTTCTGCTGTGATATTGTATGTTGAATTCTTTGCTGCTGTGATGGATTGGGCTTATTGGTTTGGGACCTGGTTCTCTGGTGTCTGAATAAATGGTTTACTTTTTCTACCTTCTATATGGAGAGTTTCTTGTATTTTGTGATAGAGAACCACGTAGACATATTGACAATTACCATTTATATTGTGATTATTTCCTTGATAATACATGGTTTCTCTTCACTTCTCTACACTCTGTACCTTAGTGATTTGATGAATTCCAATGATATCAATTACCACCTTTATGCAGTTGACTCCAAAGTCTATATTCAGCTTTAATCTCACTCTAGAAGCCTGCTAGACATTTCCTAGAGGTCTTGTGGGCAACTTAAACACAACAAAACAACACAACACAACACAACAAAAAGTGATCCCATTATATTTGTTCCTAAACCTATTCCTCCTCCAAAGTTCTCCATTTCCTTTGATAGCACTCAGGTTCACAAATTTTGATTCATTCTTGACTCTCTCTTCTACCCTTCAATCCTCATAGACATTCAGCTGTCAAATTTTGTTGATTATACTTCCAGAATATCTCTCCCAGTGGTCCTTTTAACCCTCTACCCCATCACACAGCTTCTACCCCAGTTCAGGTATCCTTCGCCACCGACCTGAACTATTGCAGTAGCATCCTAACTGAATTCCCCATCTCCAGTCACTCTCCCCTCCAGGCTATCCCCCATATAGCTGCCATCTTCCTAAAACACAGATTTAATCATGTCAGTGTCCTACTAAAATTTTTTCAGTGGTCTCCTCTTGCCTTTAGGTTAAAATAAAAACTCCTTAGATTAGAATTTAAAGTCTTACACAATCTAGCTTTCATATTCTTTTGCAGAATCATTTCATACTATTCCTCGTTCACTGCTCCTCATATTCATTCTTCCTCCTCCCTCTGCCTTTGTACAAATGCCTGCAATTCATTCCCTCTTCACCTCTGCCTTGTAAAATCCCTATCTTCCTTCAAAGTATAAATTAGGAGGTACCTCCTCCTCCTACAACAGGTCGTTTATTATTATTATTATTTTATTTTTCCCCAATTACATGTTAAAATAATTTTTGACATTTTTTTTAAAGTTTTGAGTTCCAAATTATATCCCTTCCCCCCATCTCTCCTCCCCCCTGCCTGAAATGGTAAACAATTTGATATAGCTTATACACATGCAATCATGTAAAATATTTCTATATTAATCATTTTGTACACCACCCTTTTGGAACAAAAAGTCATTATTTGACAAAAACTCCTACGAAAACTAGAAAACAATATAGCAGAAGCTAGGTATATACCAACATCTCATGACATATAACAAGATAAGTTCAAAATGGGTATATGATTTACACATAAAGGGTGATACCATAAGCAAATTAGGAGATCATGGAATAATTTGCTTTTCAGATCTATGGAGAAGGGAAGAATTTAGGACCAAACAAGATATAGATAGACAGTAGGCCTTTTCTGATCATCCTCTAATCACTAGCACTCTCTCTGTCCTGAAGATACTTTATCTTCCTTGTTTTTACTTACTTATGTAGATTTTGAGGGGTAAGACCGTTTCATTTTTGTTTTTATATCTCTGTGTCTTGCACATAGTAAACACTTTAATAAACATTGGCTGAATTTATTTCAATTGAAATTGATTTGTTGTTCCTTCAGGTTCCTTCAATATACACAAAAAACTGCTAAGTGACCATATGAATGAGTTAATTTTTTAGAGAATCTTTTTTAATATTAAACTACCCCAAATCATAGAATATGCATGAAACTTGTAATATTTAAAACTCCAAAATTTCTAACAATTAAACAATTAAGAGAAGGCTATGAAAAATGACACATCCCCATGCTGATTATGTTCATAACAACAGTAATTTTTAAAAATGAGAGCCATAGGCCTCACTGAAAAGTAGTCTACTCCTTATCATCAACACCATCTCTTAGAACCTGTCTACAGGATCTATCTCTCAATACTTGGTTTTCACCAACTTCTTGGATCATCAAACCTACTTCTAGACTGTAAGCCTATCAATTTTCCAGTAATGCTAAGCAGATTAATTTGGCATCTTGGGTTCATAGATCTGCATCTAATTACAAGTTCTCCTACCCCAGTTACTGCCTTGGTCTGTGGATGCCCAAATTTTAGAACAAATTTCTTTCTTTTCCTTGTACCTCCTATCTCTACACAATGACCACAATAATGAGTTTCTTAGGGCCTGCTTATAAAAAAGAAAGAAGAACATGCAAACTGAGAAATGCTATATGCCTGGGCATGGCAGTTACAAGTACATATCTTAGAAGTCCAGGCTATAAAAGACAAAGAACAAAACTTGTCACAGAACCTTAACAGTATGAGGCACTGAAGCCCTGAAAGTTTTAAGTAATTTGTCCAAGGCCACAGAGGCAGAATTTGAACCCAGATCCTCTGAGTCCAAGCCGTTTGCCTAACTAAATTTGTAGTAAGTATTTTACAGTGAAGGTAGGAAACCAAGTCCTCTGACTCAAATCAAGGCCAAATCCAAAGCCTGTTTCCTAGCCCTCCCCTGACCTGAGATCCTATACAGAGTAAAAACCAGATGCTCTAGTGTCCATTTCCTTCTTGGCCACTGAAGGGAATGGTGTCTTGCTTCTCAGGATATCCCAGCACATGATGGGTCTATATATTCCATCAGTTTTTCCATTTGAAGCTTACTCTTAGCCAATCAGGAAACCTCCAACAAAACATATTATGACATCATGTTAGTTAACTGATACCTCTCTTTTTTCCTCTACAAGAGCGAAAAGAAATAGCTCTTTTTTCACTATCACCTCAAAAAAATCTGAATAATGCAACCTAACGACATTATTGACAATAGATTTCTCTTTCTTTATAAGAACGTGGTAGGAACTGGTTGAAATTCGGCCATTCTTTATCTGGCTGGCCTAAGACTTAAATTTAGATTTTCTCTAGAAATCTGGCCATTCATCTTGAATTGTTTGCAAACAGGCAGGCCTTTGGGCAGAAATTCCTATGTAGAAGCAACTACAGGCAAAGATATAGTCCTCAAACTGATCATCTAGATGATGACAAATTCTCCTAATTTAGTACCTGCTTCCTATCTCCTCTACTTTTAATCCACTCTGAATAATTAAATCAGATTAATCATTTCAAGAGCCACTTTGCCTAGGTGCTGTTGCTCAGCTGAAGTTCAATTCTACCCCATAAACCACTTAAAAATGCAAATAGAGAACTCATCTCAAAAAAGTGGACTAAAAAGAAATGCTGTCTTTCAAAATTTGCCTGGAGGAATAAGATTAGCTCCCCTTTCCTTCCCTTTTATATCCTCCCTCTTTATCAAACCTTTTTAATACCATGGATTCAATGACCACCTCAATGCAGGTGACACCCAAATTTATTTCTCCAGCCTGGGCTTGGCTTGGCTTGGCTTTTGAAGTTTAAACCAACTCCTTCTCCCAGCAGTGGTTGTTGTCCTTTATTTTCCATGAGGACCAAAATGACATCACTACAATGGAATCAAGTTATAACATGGCTGATCAGACCAATAATTGCTTCCCTCTGGTACCTCAAGTTTAACATGCCCGTGACAGATTTTTTTTTTCTCTCTTCTCCCTCTCCCACCTTGTCTAACTCCCCACCCCCATCATGAAGTCCCCAAACTGCTCCTCCTGCTGACTTCACGATTTCTTCCAGCAAGGCCAGTCTCACACAAAAAACCCTGGTGTGATCTCTTAACGTTCCTTCTCCTTACTTCAATCCAATCATGAGCAAGTCATCCACAACATCGCTCAACTCAGCATCCCCTTACTAATCTGAATGTCCTTTCAACTGAAATGATCAAATGAGATCATATTTGTAAACTACTTAACACAATGCTTGGCATACAGCAGGTGCTTAATAAATACTTGTTCCCTTCTCTTTGCCACTCACCTAGACTACTGAACTAGCCTCCTAACTAGTCTTGCCTCTGCTCTTTCCCCACCACAACCCATCTTTCATTTCACAGACTAATCTTTCTTATTTCTCCCATCATTCTTCTGACCAAAAACCTTAAGTTGCTTCTTATTGTCTACAAGACAAAGTTCAAGCCCTGTTATTCTGGGCATTTAGGTACTTCCATAATCTGACATCAGTTTACCATTATCTCCTACATAATATTTTCTTCCATGAACCTCAAACTTCAGCAAAATTAGACTGCTCTTTGTCCCTTGTCCCATCCCTTATATGGGCCTTTCTCTGGGCCATTGATCATCCTGTTTCCTAGGCCTAAGATTTCCTCTTTAATTGGTTAAATTCCTGCTCATTCTTCAAAGCTAACCTAAATACCACCATCCCCCACATGAAGTTCTTTCTCTCTCTCCCACCTATAATCATCTTCATTTTTGGACCTCTTATAGAACTGTGCTTTGAACCTAATAGACTGGTATATTATGATGTATTATAGTTATCTTGCTTATGTTAACCCTATGATGAACTCTATGACGGAAAGGATCCTGTCTTATGTAAACTTTGGGTCTTCCATAAAACCTAGGTGAGTGCTCAGTATGCCATCATCACCTAATAAATGTATGTTGAATTGAATAAGGTTATGCAGGAAAAGTGAAAGCAAATAGAGTCAGACCCAAACAATGCAAGTAATTAAGCAAAGTAGTGGCTTGTCAAGGTTAGGGGACATCAACAGACTAACTAGAGTACTAGGATAACATCAAATATGAAAGGGAGATGTGCGGATAACTCTCATAGTTACCCTCCCAGGTAGCTTCTCTAGGAATTGGGGAGCCCAAAAAGAGGTCCTCTCAGAGCTCTGGCCATTTCTCGGAAGTGGTGACCTAGAGTAAGACTTAATTAAGCATTTTCATTATAGTATCTGAAGATTCCTAATCACTTTGTTGGTAAGCAATTTCATCACAGGGACTACCATTAGCCATATCATTTTAATCTCAAACTACATAAATACACACTTGAATTTTACTACTACAACAATTTGAAAAGTGACAAAGGTTACCCAGAATGGGGACCACTTGGAGATTGTGGGATGTATAGGGAGATGAAGAGTAAAGAATATGAAAAAAAGCTGCTGGTTTCCAGGACTTTAGTTTGCCCACTACCATGGCATAGAGGTCCCTCTGAGCCTTTCTAGAGAATACTTCAAGACTCTATCTCAGTGATCTGAACGTACAGTTCTACTTGTTTATTTTTTTTTTATTTTTATTTTTTTGGAGGGGAGAAGGAAGGGCAATTGGAGTTAAGTGACTTGCCCAAGGTCACACAGCTAGTAAATGTGTCAAGTGTCTTCAACTGCATTTGAATTCAGGTCCTCCTGACTCCAGGGCCCATGCCCTACCCACTGTGTCACCTAGCTGCCCCATACAGTTCTACTTGTTACAAGGAATCAATGCCCATTTTGGAACATTCTGCTTTTCCCTACCTGCTCTTTTTTTCCTTTCCTTAAATAACCAAAATTTGTCTTGGCCCCTAACATTTGAGACTGCATCATATATGCAAAGCAAATTTTCCAAGGCTTGAATCTATGGGGTTCATTTAAAAATTGTCTTAATAATCACAGTTAGCATTTGTATAGTGCTTTAAGGTTTACAAATGGCTTTAGAAGAATCATTTCATTTTATCCCCATGAAAACTCTGGGAGGCAGGAACTACTGTTTCCCCCATTTTACAGATCAGTAAACCACAGCTGAGGGAAGCTAAATAACCTTTCTTTAGAGCCAGAACTTGGACTCTGTAACTCACTTTGCTTTGCATCTGCAGCAATCCTTGGTCTCAACTCCACAAAACAAGATGCCCCAACATCAGATACCCCCTTGTATCACACCCCTTTCCAGCTTCCTCTTGTGTGTTGTGTTCTCCCTTTGTACTATAAGCTCCTTGAAGGCAGAACTGTCTTTTTTTAATTTGGATCCCCAGCACTTAGCACAGTGCTTGACACATAATAGGTACTTAGTAAATGTTTACTGAATTAAATTAAATTGACCTGCCCAGTGTCACACAGCAGTCAGTAAGCATCTGAGACTGGATTTGAACTCAGGTCTTTCTATTCCAAGTCAAAACATCTATTCCATCCCCTCGCCTTCCATAAGCCAATGACTATACTGGAATAATTCAGCATTTTCCAAGGGACTTAATTCCAAAAATAGAAAAGAGAAGGCTGCAAGCAATATTAATAAAAGAAACAACAGGGCTTTATGGCATGATAGGTAATTTCCCCATATTATTATATGTGCATTAAAATAAGGCCTGAAACGGCCTCTTTCCACTTGTTCATACTATCTCCTACCAAGGTTTCTTGTCTAAGAGGCAGGTAAAATAGTGACATCAACTACTATGTCAGACAGATTGAACAAGCAGGAGGATTTGAAAAGAAAGTCAAGAAATTCCATTGTTTCAAGGAAAGCAGAGTAATGAAAAAACAGACTGACTTGACCTGGAAATCTCTACTCCTCCATACCTGATGAGGCTTCTGTATAATCCTAACTACAATCCTAATTTGCTGTGTGAACTGAGGCAAGATAATTTTTCTGAAATTTAATTTTTCATCATTATACTGAAATGATGGGATTTGATGACCTCTAAATTTCCTTTCAGTTTCAAACCACAAATTCTAAGAGATTTGGTTTGAGCCTGAGATTAGAATAGTCACAAAATGACAGGGTACCTCATGAGTTATTTGTTAAGAGTCAAGAACTCAGAACTAAGGCCCAGGAAGTGGGCCACATTATAGTTACTTGGAAATTAAATTCAGAGGGGATTTTAAAACCACTTTATATGCAAAGTTGAAGAGGCTGAGTAAGTCAAAAGCACAGGAAAGTTTGAGAACACTAAAGTACACAGATGATTGGTCGTCAACTTCTCTGATGAATTAAAGGTGCAGCATGGAATTTCATTAGGAATTAAAACTATTCAAATTTATGATTTGGGCAACTGTTGATAGTTGTAACATAGGATACAGGAGGTTTATAATAGCTATTATTTCAAACCAAAAAAAAATGTCTGTGACTGTATCTAACTTAAGACCAAATGTGAGAGGACACCATGTTTACAGATATTCATTTTTAACATCACTAGTCTACTAATCAGAACTTAGATGAAGAAAAAAATTAATTACTCAATTTGAGAATATGGGTTTTAAAAAATCTATTACTTAAATAGGTCTAAGGTAGGAAGAAACAGTGGAAAGATGAATATAAAAGTGTTTTTTTAAGTAAAACTTGTAAAGTTTAAAGTAAAAAAAAAAGAATTATTTAAACCTCCAGTCTACCATATGTCAGTTAATTGACCATAGTAGCCAAGGCATGTCCTGTCTCTGAACCTCAGTTTCCTCATCTGTAAAATGAGACAGTCCCAGCATGAAAGCCTGAGACACACTACTAAATGTAAACTTATAGTTCTGAAGGGCTCTGCCAAAACAGAAATATATTTCTTTAGATCTTAAATATCTCAGTTCAGTCATTTACACTGAAGTATGTGAAATATTAACTTCCTTCCCATGAGGTTGCTAAGGAAAAAAAAAACCAGAACTAGTTAGTAAAGAAGATTACAGAATCTCCTTCCTTTAATTGAAAAAAAAAAAGATAACACTCTAAGGAAGAGGGTGAACTAGGTAACCCTTACCTAATTCACTATATTTTGTTCTACGATTTGCCCCCTCCTTTTATCTATCTTCCTTTTAATTTTTTGCTCATTTCCATCTTTTTTTTATTCTAATTAGAATACATTTCAAACTTGTCATGATACTTTTTTTTGGCGGGGAAGAAAAACATTCCTTTCGCTGCAGAGCAATGATCTATAAACTGAAGAAAATTAGTTTTATTTCCTCTATCACTTCCTTTACCTTTCCAAAAAACGTTTCCTTATTTACATGCATGTATGCTGAACAAGGGGTATTTCATTCTGTGCACACCAGAAAGGGACTAAGGTAAAATTACCTTTAAGGGAGCTGAGTGGGCCAGTGGATTAGTAGATAGAGTGCGAGGTCTGGAGTCAGGAAGATTCATCTTCCCAAGTCCACATCCAGCCTCAGACACTTACTAGCTAGCTGTGTGATCCCGGGAAAGTCACTTAACCCTGTTCGCCTCAGTTTCCTCATTTATAAAATGAACTGGAGAAGGAAACGACAAACTACTTCAGTATGTTTGCCAAGAAAACCCCAAATGGGGTCACAAAGAGTTGGATATGACTGAAAAATGACTGCACAAGAAGACTTTTATTCCAGGCAGGATGAAATTAAATAAGCATACCTTCATAAGGAAGTTGTTTATGTGTATGTATATGGGCACACACATACCCTCTCCCATGGAATGAAAGAGTATTATCCTAGTAAAATAAAGATAAAGATAACTAGTGCCTAATCATTCCTCCACAAATAGCTTGAGACCCTATCAAAATTTCTATTTGAAAACTGTATTTAATTTCTATTTGTACAAGTTATTTTGAATATGTTTAAATATCGTCATCTTAAATTCAATCTAATTCAAGTGATTCGCTTTTTAAAAACATAAAGAATCTGAATTTATAAAACTAATATTTACTTTTTGTAAGGACAGGTGTACTTTTAAGTATATGCAGCTCCTTTGTGATTTAAACATACTCTTTCAGTTGCACATTTATTACATAAAGTGAAGTGTGCCTACACTAATTTTGCCTCAAATTTCAATTAAAACATAAGAATCCATACACCTTTATTAAAAGTACGTACCAGGCTTAAATTCCAAGTTATATGACTGAGAGCTGATACATACTTCAAAAAAAAAAATCCCACCTTAATGCGAGATAT
Organism: Phalanger gymnotis; assembly: GCA_028646595.1. Classification (NCBI taxonomy): domain Eukaryota; kingdom Metazoa; phylum Chordata; class Mammalia; order Diprotodontia; family Phalangeridae; genus Phalanger; species Phalanger gymnotis. The sequence continues at coordinate 291,649,438 of CM053622.1, read as the reverse complement.
AATTATATGATAATACTTAACTAAACAGAAACCCTAAAAAAGGTAACTAAAAGACAAAAAGATGCTGAATTGATTGTTCTCTACAGAAAATCAATTATACGCTAAACCCTAGAGAGTAGTTATGCAACTTATTCCAACCGCACTGCATTTATAATATTGCATTATAAGAGATATGACAATAACTACAATATCTCCTTTAGTCTGTAGGGCAGAACAGTCATCTTTATCCGATATCATCATCGATAATCCTCTTTTATGGATTAGAGTAAGCTACATCTCAGGGGAAGGAGGGGAGCCAAGAAACTGGTGATGTCAGCGAACACTCCTAGAGGTAAAATATTTTATCTACATCAAGATATGAATCTTATCTCCTTAGGTACTCAGCTCTCAAAGCACCATAGGCAGAATATTTTTACTTCAGGGAAAATACACTTTAATCTTTTAATGTTAAATGTCTTCTGAGGAGCAAGAAACAAGGGAATGAAGATTCTTAGAAAACCTGGAGTAAAATGAAATAGTCAATTTAAATACGGTTGTTTTGATGACAAAACCACTGAAAACACTAGCATGCTTCAAAATTATACAAATACACCAACTATATAAAATTGAGACTAGCATTTTACTGTGAAATTTTAATTGAACTCACCAGAATTCAATTTTATTCCTACATTCATATACTTTCTTTGGTAAGGAAAAAAAGACCCATGCTTTAAGTCAAAAATACTTTTTCAATATTTTATTTCATATGTTACAAATAGTTCTGATAGCTCTTTTGAACTATCTTTGGCATTGTGTTTCTAGTACAAAGAAAAGCTCCAGCTCCTTGCTAAATCTGTATCTAAAGAACAGATGGACAAGTCTGAGGAAGGAAATAGTCCCAGCACACTAACACCCACAGCCAAATCAATGGTCCTATTTACTAGAGTACCCACAGACAGAGAAAGCAAGTATTTGGGCACTTAAAAGTTCCCCATTGCATATAGTGATGGATCCAAGTGATGTCAGTTAGTTTTGCTGAACTGCTCCCCCAAATGTTTCTCTCTCTTTTTTTTTTTAATAATTATAAGGTTTATCTCACTGACTAGGGTTGGGATACATATTTAAATAATAAAGGTGATGTAAAACCAAAAAATATCAATATCATTTTGTAAAAGGAGAATAAGTTCTAAAAGAATAGCAAAGGAAATGCTTGTTTCATATCACATGTATGAACTTTGTGAGACGAGATCACTAGGCAGTAGATCGGTGATTTCGCAGGCACTGGTAACTCTAAGGTAAGGAAACTCCAGGTCGGCATCTACCTTCTCAGTCACTTAGCTTTTGAGAGTTTCCTAGAGGACTTGAGAAGTTAAATGACTCACCCAAGGACACACAGCGAAATATGTTGGAGGTGGGACTTCAACCCAGGTCTTTCTAGCTGTAAAACCAGACTCCCTCACTATTTACTCCCATTCTGCTTCACAACTGGCTGCAGTTCCCAGTTACATAAGATTTTACATATTTACAAAGTGATTTCCTCCCGACAATCTTAGAAGGTATTTTGCTGATGAGAAAACCTGATGGGGAAGTGACTTTGCAGAGGGTTAAAATGCTACAATGTAGGAAACTTAGTATTGGAACCCAACTCTTCTGACTTCAACATCAGTATTCCTCCCAAGGCAGTAAACTGCTCTAGGAACAGTAAAGTGTTTTTCTGCTACTGTAATCTAGAAGGTATAAAGCAAGGAAACCATTGCACTGTGACATGAATTATCTGAAGCTGTAGCTAACATTTAAGAAGTAATTACTCTGTTGTAACAATATACATTGGTTTGATTATCTAATGGCTCCAGCTAGAAGTGAGCCCTCTCCTCTTGGAATCTCTCATCACTGACCTCTCCTCTATACTTAATCTTATACTAATTTATATTATCGTTGTTTGTGTACATATCTTATCCTACCCACAATCAGATTGCAAACTCTTTGAAGGCAAGGACTATTCCACCTCCCCTCCCCCCTTAATACTTGTCTAATTGAATTACTGGTAGCAAGGAAGTCCAGAACTGACTAATGCCAAGTAATGTATCTGTCACAAAACCTGGACTATTTCCCAACTTTCCAACTGAATAACCAACTTCTCAAGATTTCAGTCATACAACCTGTCAAATGGGAATAACGATGGTTCTTCCAATGTTTACAGCAGGAGGAAACAACAATCTGAATCTTTTGCTGGTTTTGCTCCTGTTCCCTTGCTTTTAGGGCAGCTAAAATGTATTAATTTCCCTGCATTTTCTCCAACCAATGCACACACTGGAGGGAGTGTATATGTGTGGTGGAGGGAGGCAGGTGCAGAAATACTATTCTGGTTTCTGTTCTCCTTAACCTCACTCCCTGTGGTACTTGATATCCCACAGAATGAATAATATTCATAAAGCAGTCTGATCTTCAAAGAAGGGTGCTGCATATATTTCCACTCTTATGCAAACCTAATCACATTTTTAAAAATTTGCAAATGCTTATAAAATCTCAATTACAAAACTTTACTGAATTTCTGAACTTTGTTATCTCTAAATATTGTATTCCATTTTTAAAAGCCCTTTATAATAATATAACAAAAATCATCAACTCAAAAGAGCCTTTGAAAAAGCAAATCATTTGCAGTTGTCTTCTTCCTGCAAATCAAGTTCTTAGAGTTGGAAATGTCTCTCCCACAAAGCTGAGTGCCGTTGGTGCCTACTAAAGTTCTTTCATCTTTAAAACTGTATGTTTTGTCCAATCAGAAGGAAGGCCTTTTTCTGAGCCATCTCAAAGAAACACAAATACAAAACTTGTAATCTGATACTACCAGGATGCCAAATTTGAAGACTGAATATGTTCTACCCCTTAAAATTAAAAAAAAAAAAAAGAAACAAACATAAACGCTGACCATGATGTGAATGCTAACAATGAATGCTAACAAAGGTCTGAATCTGCTAACTGAAATAAAATATTAAATAATTAACATTTTGGGAGAGGGGATACTGGAAGAAATTTCATTGATGTAAAAAGCAAAAGTTATCAATAAAAATTATAAAAATAAAAAGGTAACTTTTTGTATTACTTCTTAAAGGTACACATATTTATTTTCGTCATTAAAAAGTGAAATGATTCACCGCATACAAAAAATACACTAGAAATTTTTCAATACTTCATTATTGAAAATCTAAATGATGGAAAAATGATTCTGACTTCAGTCAAAACTATTACCCATACCAGAAAGTGAACACAATAAAACATCATTTTCTAAGTAGAGGCTGAAAAATCCAAACTACATGTGCTTATTTTCAGGAAACACCAAATATACTTCACATTACAGTAAAGGATTGTGGTCTCATTGCCTTTTTTTAAAAAAAAAAATGTCCTCGATCAATAAACTATCTAAAAATTCTCAGTCTTCCAAATCCAATATACCTAAAACAACACCTCAAGCATTTGTCCTTACACGAAAAGGGCTCTACTAAGAAACCTGTTCCATAGCACCCTCATTACTTTTGTAGTAAAAACCTTAATAACAAGTTCTTTCTTTTTCCTTTCTACTAATGCAATGATCATAGACAACTACCTTTGAAAATAGACATATCCAATCTAGGCTTGGAAGCAAGGGTCTGGAAACCAGTGAAGACACTAGTCACTAAGTACATAGGGCGTTTACCCTACGGTGGGAGGAAGCAAGCAAGAAAGTCAGCCACATGAGGGGATATTTTGAAGTGATGCCTAAAGACATCCTTAAGAAAAGGGGGCCTCGGAGGGTAAGCAGGTTTCTTCAACGTACATTTCCCTACTACCGCCAGAAGAGGGGATATATATACCCCGGAGGCAAAGATGACTGGGGTGGGGGGTGGGGGGCGTGGAGGGGGCGACGAAGGGATCCTTTCCAGAAGCCACAGAGTTAACACCTTCCAACCACTACCCCTCAGAGATGAGAAGTGTAAGGGGAGGGGGGGGGGGAGCTTCCGCTGCCATGGAGAAGGGAAAGAAGCCAAGAGCACCTCCTCAATGGAGCAGGGATGAAAGGAGGGAGAGGGCGGGAGAAAAGGCATGGGAGAGAGGGAGATGCCGTAGGGAGCAGTGATGGGGCTGAGGGAAACCCTTACCAGACGAAGATGTAAAGGGAGAGGAGGGCAGGGTGGCCACGGCTGGGTACCTACCTGGACTTTCTGCAACGGGGTGAAGCGCAGGTCGTGCACGAAGGGGTTCTTCCCAGGAGGGGCCAGCCCCTGCTTCTCGCCGCCCCCCGCCCCCGCCACCGCCACCGCCCCTGGGGAGGAGGAGGAGGAGAGGGTGGAAGAAGGGGACCTGCATCTCTGGACCAACCTCATCGCAGCCCGTCCCCCCTCCGGCAGCAGCAGCGGCCGCCGCCCCCGGGGGTGCCCCGATTCCCGCCGGGCGGTGGGAGGGGGGAGGAAGACACAGAGGGGAGAAGACCCAAAGGCGGCTCCCGATGGGGCGAAGAGGGGAAGGGAACAGAGCGGCTGTAAGGCAGGAAAGCGGGGAGGAGGCACGAGGGAGGCGGAAGAGGAGGAAGAGGAAGAGGAGGAGGATGCCCCAGGCAGCAGTGGCGGCGGCAGCTGCTTCTCCCGCAGAGAGCTGAGCAGCAGCAGCTCCTGCCTCCTCCTCCCGAGCCTGAGTTGAGCCGAGCCCGGCGCACGCGCCGTGAAGGGGAAGTGGCTGCGTGACGTGTAAGGGAGGGAGATGGGAGGAAAGGGGGCGAAGGCTGTGTGTGTATGTATGGTGTGTGTGTGTGAGTGTATGTGTGCGTGTGTGCGCTCGCCAGCAACGTGTGCGTCTGTGTCTGTGTTGGGGGGAGGGTTGTGATGAGGTGAGGAGGAGGTCTCTCACATCGTAATTTGCCACACCTCCACAAGGCACAGCTGCTACTACCACCAGCTCCTATAGACACTTGCTCACCTCTTGGGTTTGGAGGAGAGGGTCTGGGGAGCTCTGGGCCACGCGCTTCTGCTAAACTTAAGCACGAAGGTCTGGGCTCTGTTGTTCTTGCTGTGGGACAGGACGGGGTGGGGGAATATGGAATTGGGAAGAAGAAAATTGATCTCCCTCATCCCAATGGTAGGGGTGTGTGAGTGTTGTGGTGGAGTTATCTTTGGGTTATCATTTTATTGGGCGGGGGATGGAGTGGGGGGGCTGGCATTCCAGAGCTAGGATGTTGCTTGGCTTCCTGGCTCTCTGTGGTGCTGGGCTTGGGAGCGGGAGCAGGGAGATGGGGGGGGGGGGGGAGCTGACAAAAGAGGCAGCGGTCTCACAGCTGCTCCCCAGCAAAGGGAGATGAGGTTTCTAATCCTAAATGGAATGTGGAACGGGAGGAGGCCAGTACTTGTCATTCTTTTTAAAGTCAAGCCATCACTATTTGGCTATCCCTAAACCATAGATGGTGAAAAGTTAAATGGAGCACATGTGTGTAAACCACAGTTGACTAATCCAATATAGTTCACGGAACAGTTATTGGATGCCTATGTGCTAGATACTGAGGGAGATATACGAAAAAATAAGACAAAACTATGCCCTGGAATAAGCTTATTTTTTTCTTTATGTATTTTTAATGGCCCGGAAAGGACTAAGCTGTGTTATCATCATCATCAGATACATAAAGTCCATCTTCTTTCCCATGAAATCCTATGCATGCCACCTAAATTGTATAATATATCAGAGGTATATCCATAAACCTACATCCCCTTCTCAAGTGCATTTCTTTCTGGAAATAGCACTCTGCTTCTGGAGTCGAAGGACTTGGGTTCAAATTCTACCTCTAATACAACCTGTGTTATCTTAGGTAAGTCATTTCGCTTCCATAGTTCTTAATTGCTTCATATGTAGAATGAGGGGTTTGGCCTTCATGGCCTCTGGGATTTCCTCCAGCTCTAAATATATGTCTTTGATCTTAAGATCCCAATGACTCATTTCTTTTGTGAGAGTCAGACCAAAGCCTCATTTTTTTCACACTTTTCTGGTGATATGTGTATGTATGCATGCATATGTCCAGACATGCATACAAATATGCAGGCCTACATAGATGTATATAATATGTTGTATATGTGTGTGCATATAATCACTAAAGTCTTCGTGTAGTATTAAGCTTTAATGGCTTAACACTGCACTTACTTTTGGACCACCCTAATATATATGAAATGGGAGAGACAATGACTTTGTTTAGTTTTGTCTCTATTCCTCTAAGTGAGGGGCACTACAACAACTCCAACATGAGAGAGAAAGAAGGGGCTTGGGAGTCAAGTAAATGTGGGATCCTGGACCCAAGAACTTTCTGGCAGTTGCCAAATGATGAAGAATGCAGTTGTGTATTATTAAAATTGAATTCTCTGACAGAGAAACCCAAGCCCCTGGACCAGGAAATTTGGTCCAAAGAAAAGATTAAGGTTGAGAATAAAAGCTAGCTGGGAGGACTTTCCTCAGTGTCTGATTAATCTTGGTAACCGGAAAAAGCTCTCGTGCTGAAGATGGAGATCTACTAGCCTGTAGTCCACTTGAATAGATCAAATTGTTTCGGTACCTCAGGTTTGAGGTTGGAATAAAATGAGACTCTTCCATCTAATGAAAGGTAAAAGGAAGTTTACTTAACAGGACAGACATTCAAAGCACAGAAAGGGTGTTCAACTCAGGATACAACTTTGATTCAATAAATTTCCCTGCCTTTCTGTAGGCTGTTGGTCAAGTCTCAGAGATGTGTTGGAACTCATATCTGGGTTTTTTGGGGTTTTTTTGTACCTATATGATTAGGACCCTAAGCCAGTCAACTCTGAAAGAGCTTCAACGCCTTTTGAGGAAAAGAATTATTCCAGACCACATTATTGGGAATTCTAGTAGGTATTTCCCCTACCACATAGCCAGGACTCTGGAGAGAAACACATTTATTCTTTATAGGAAAAAAAAAACCCAGGACGGTATCTTTTTTTTCCCCGCTTTTGCTTGTATTGTGGATGAGGTAAAGGCTGTTGCTTCCCTAAAAGAGATGAAAAAAAGTTTTCAGGATTATTAACTGAAGGAACATGGTAGAGTCTACTCTTCTCATGAGGAAGAAGAGCACTAAAACTAAGCACATCAGCTGAAACTAGAAATTGACAGCAGGGAGAAGCACTATAGCCAAATATCTAATGGGGCCATGCCTGGCAGCATTTGGGCAGAGACTATGAGTCTAGTGGAGCGGCACAATGACATCAACAAAAGGCATTAGCAGCCCTGCAGCGACAGAGGTGTGAGTCACTCAACCATATGTATTCCCTTCCACACATACTTTCCATATATGCGTCTCTCCATAACACGTCTCTCATGTGTCTCCATTCTTCCCACTGATAGTGTGTTCTAAGTATATGGATGAAATTTGTAGGGTGGGAGAGAGGAGAGGGCTACTTTTTCTACAATATTCTTTGTTAAGTGCCTGTGCTTTGAATTAATTGTGTACCTTGACTGACTGTTAAACACATCAATGGGATTTCATAAGCTAGCTTTATAGTGGATGTGGATTACCTTGAACCTGGGGTAGCCTTATCTTGGGGACCAATCCTGTAAGTTGAAGGGTACCCCCATTTGCAACATTTTAGTCATTTTGTTCTTTCCCCCTCCCCCAAACTTTTCCCTCACATGTTTCCAGGCTTATAACCAACTTGAATCTTTCACTAACATAAAGGACAGAAAGTCAGTAAGAAAAGCCTGAAAGTAGAATAGTTATGTCTATCCCCATTCTTACTTGAAGACTTGTTACAATAACACTTGCAGGCTATGCAACTATTTTGGATTGTTGCCCTTAAGGAAACAGTTTTTCTTCTAGACAGATCAACACCACTCAAAACCCTTCAGTGGATCCTTGAGGCTTGCTAAGTAAAACCTAGATACCTTAGTGTTCCACTTTCTCCACAATCTAGTGCCACCCTACCTCCTCGATTTATTTTAAACAATACACACATATGTATACACACACACACACACACACACACATCCACACTCTAAGTCCAAGCTAAACTGTGGTACTCAAATCCCCCTCCCAATGCTGCCAGTCTCATACTTTCTTACCATTCCTTTGGTGGAGTGGATAGAGTACTGGGCTTGGAGGTAGGAAGGCTTGAATTCAAATCCTGCTTCAAACATTTACTGTGTGACACTGAGATGTCACTTAACTGTTCATATCCTTCATTTCCTCATCTCTAAAATGGGAATAATAGTAGCACCTAAATCAAAAGGTTGTTGTGAAGATTAAAAGAGATTCCATATATAGAATAACTTGCAAGCCTCAAAGCACCATATAAGTGCTGGTTATTATTATTGTTATATCTAGAAGACCTTGTTCCCGATTTCCTCCTATTGAAATGCTTGCCTTCAAACCCCTATCAAGCACTATCTCTTCCATGATGCCTGATCTCCTGGGTAGAAATGATCTTTTCTTACTTGGTTCTGAAAGAGTACTCTCCTGCAACTTTCAAACCCCTGTGTTCTATATCATTTTATTTATATGGTGTGTTTATGCATCTTATTTTCCATATGCATTGCAAAGTTCATGAAGCAAGTATCCTATTACATTACCCATGACTAGGATAGGACTTGCAAATGGTGGAGCCTTTGTAAATCTGTATTGAGTTGAATGGTTGCTATTCTAGTCTCCTTAACTAATCTTTTAAGAGAAAATATGTGGTCTTATTCTGATTTTGTAACCCCCACAGTGCCTAGGACAGTGCTGGAGTTGTGAATGCTCAATGAATATGTGTGTTGGTTAATTTCCCAGAATGTAGAAATTATAAAGGTTGGAGAAGTCTCTGGGTTTTCTTGTAAACTTTTACAAGAAGATGGCAGAGGAAGGCAGTCAATGTGTGAAGAAGAGGAGTTGTAGTCAGACATTACAGGTATCTTCATTTCTTGTTTCCTAACTGCTTATGTATGTTGGTCAAGAAATTATTCTAGTTGGTTAAAGGATTTTTTTTTTTTAAAAAGGATCTCTGATGTGCAGCACAGACAATTCAGTAGGGTAAAAGACATAACTTAATAACTCCATAGGTTTCACATTAGTAGGAGAGGGACAAGATCTTTTATACCAACAACTGAATTTTTATCTGATGTTCTGGAAAATGGTGCAGCATTACTTAGGATGAACTTCTGAGGAAGGAATGCAGAGTGACTGAGGAACTAAACAGCCACAAATATGGGAAATATTTCCTTTTGTGTCAATTACTTCTATCCTGTGTCCTTGGGAAATGAAAGAGAATCTGTCCCATCCTTGCTCAGATCTCATGGCAATCATGCAAAGATATTGAGTCCATGTTAAATGTTTATCCTCACTTTAAGCCCAAGTCAAGACAGAGAAATACTTTCCAAATCCCTAAAATTCCCCCAAAAATGATATGCCAATTATCTTCAGAATGAAGTCCTCTCTTGAAAGGCAGTTTCAGAAAGTAACCTACCTTAGAGGATTCCTGATATAGGGGAAAACAATTGAAGTTTTTCATGCATACCAAAAGAAGAGACAGTCTATTAGAATAGGTAGACCCTGGGTTTGGAATTGGAAAGGCTGGTTTGAGTCTGTCACTTCCCTTCACTTCTCCAAGTCTCAATTTCCTCATCTGTATAATGAAAAAAAAAATTATACTTCCCGTCCAGGAGACCTGACCTTTGCAGACATTGGTGACCCAGTAGGCATATTTTTGTCACACTCTGTTTAATAATTCAGCAGCTACATTCATGATCACTATCCTTGCCATTTTCTGGAGTTGCTTCTGTCTTGTGTTTTCATCGTATACATGGTCCAAATAAAACTACCTTGCTCCTAGGAATATGATACTTAATGTAATGCCTACCCTATCCCAAGTGTGCCTTTTACCTAGATTGGCATGACCTCTTTTGAGAGACTTCATATGCAAAGTCCCTAATGCTTGCCCCTTTGCTGAAAAGTTTTCTATTTCTTTGCCTAGAAATGCTATTATAATGGTAAGGCCTGGTGGCTTCAGGACTGTCCCTTTTGCTACATCATGAACTACTAGAAATGTATAAAAATGTGTACATTCAATTAACTCATCTCATCACTACTCCTAAGGAAAGTGGATTCCTAAGCTGGATCAAAGCCAGAGTAGAATCCGCGAGGAACTCTAGACTGAGAGCTGCAATGAGGCCTAGAGCTTTACCAGTTTTGGCCCTCACCACAATCAGCCATCACTCTCCTTTCCAAAGCAGCCACCGAGCTGCAACATATCCCAATGTGCTTGGGAGTCTGGTGACCAGAGATGAAGAAATGAATATATGTACATAGCCCTGTTGAGTACCTTTGCCAACAAATCAGAGTGGTGAGTGTGAATTCCTTCCTTGGCTTACAAAACAAACATTGAGTAAAAGTACTTTTGGACCAGAGTAATTGACACTGTTAACAGGTTGCTGGCCCTGGACACATTCTATCTCACAGAGCTTTGATAATCAAAAGATATATATAATGCATGAATGTAAATGCATTTGCACAAGACATATAAAGCACTATAACCACAGGATATAATATAAATAAATATAAGTAACCTTCATTAAATTTGTTGTTGTCTTTTAAAAATGTGCTAATAAAAGAAGGGTATTCTTTTGCTTCCAGAGCATCCCTTACAATTCCAGATAATTCAAGACGAGTTTAGTTCTCTTTTTTTTTTCATTCTGAGTCTACCATTTGAATTTATTCCTCTATAGTCTGACTGCTGACCTTCTGCTGATTTATTGGGTATTTTGTTGCTGATCATTTTAATCTCCTTTTCATTTTGCTGGACTTCATATTTAAATCTGTTTAAGGAAGTTTTTTGGGAAATTGATCATATTTCTGCAATGCTCAAAAAACTTTTCAATACAAGTCTGGAACTTGCTGGGATCAATTTCTCATTGAAGAGTATTCTAGCCATATAGAGCTGTGTATTGTTAGGAACTGACTCTAATTATAAAAAACAGATACAATGTTTTTAGGCTAGAATAGGTAGGGTACAAGGTGGGCAAATAGACCTGGTATTTTGAGAAATTACCATATTTCCCCATGTATAAGATGCATCTTAATTTGGGGGCCCGAAATTTGAAAAAAAAATGTATTACATAAAGTTATTGAAGTCAACTTTTATTCATCTGCTCATAGCTTTCAGACATCTTTTGGGCAAGTCTGGTGTGTGTATGCATGCTTAGTCCATTCCATTTCATGAACCTGAAGCATGAATTGTGTCCTCCTTTGAAATCAGTAACTTCTTTTTCATTAGTAATTCTTCTTGCCTCATGCTGAGCCATCTTTGTGGACACAGGAATTCCAATTGCCCTTTGCTCTTCAATCCGTATTTTCAATTCCCTCTCTAAATCAGGCCATTTTGCTGACTGCCTCTCATGGCCTTCTGCTGTGGAGTTTTCAGTAGGGTTTCTTCTTCCCGTAGCCAGTCTCGGATTGTTTTCTCAGTTGGAGGAGGACCAAACTTATGTTCAACAGCACAATTTCCATTCACTTTTGCAAAATGGATCACTTTTTACTTGAATTCAACACTGTACAAAAATCTTTTCTGAGCCATCTCTGGGCAGAACGTGGCAAAATTAAACCTAATATACCAGTAACAAATGTGAAATGATGAGTGGAAAGACAACATGCGCAAAAAAGCGGGAAATGCAAGTAAAAAAATCTACAACCACTGTGTAAGACACACCCAGTTTTTAGATCCCAAATTTTTCAGAAAAGGGTGCCTCTTATATATGGGGAGATATGGTAGATATCAAGTACTGTGGAAAATCTTCACTGGGAGTTGGAGAAGAAGCTACATGACCACTTAGCGGGAAGTTGTAATGAGGATTAATGCATCAGACTGGAACCTAGATGAACACTCAGGTGTCTTCCAACTCCAAGATTCTGAAATTCCATAAGCAATTAAATTAGGCCTAAATATACAATCCTGAAGAAGAATCAGGCAAATTCCTCTGATACATCTACTGCATGGAAAAATAATTGATTTTACTGATTGCCTGGCCCAAACAGAAATTAAAATTTGGGGAGGGTTTTTGAAAACAAAATGGGTGATAATTTGTTAAATCAACTGTTACAGAAATAAAGGATAATGTGGGGAAATAGAAATTCCAGAAGAGAAAAAAGGAGCACAAGTATATATGTAATTGAAGCAAATGGAGCAAGTAGGTAAGAAAAAAAATGAGTGAAGCCATGGTAAAAGCTGAGTTGATAAAGGTTATTGAACATAAAGACATACAATTCACACATGATATGGAGTACATAAAGTAAGTAGCCAGTAAAAGTGACTAAATAAGACATTTCCATGGCATGTGGGCCTAGGCAATAAAGCATTTTGCTAAAAGAAAGAAAATAATTTTCTTATTTTTCTCTAAAAAAATTAAATGTGTATGAAATGGTACAAAATTAAAAAAACAATTTTAAAGACACAAGTAAACTTTCAGGAGACCAATAGAGCTCTTACTGAGTTTTGTGAGAAAGATGTTTCCGATGGTAATAGAAAGTTATTTAGAGGAAGACAGTAATTACAAATTGATTTTTTTGAAGATTGACTCAAGTAGATTCTTTGATAGCTGATTTTAAACAACTTCCTCTTTAGTCAGGTATTGTTATATTTTACACAGTAAAGTTCAGAAAGGCATTGCATTTTTTTTTTTTGTAATTGAGATGCTACAATGGTACCACTTTTAGGCATTTTCCCAAGATGCTTGGATGGGTATAATATAATAATGGGTATTTCAATAATAGATTTTTGAAAGATTTTTCTTCTGTGAAGGTAAAACTGTTTTAGGAATAGTATTCTATGCTATGGGATGATGAATATTTCAGGAACTGAAGGTAGAGATGGAGAAGAGAGAAAACAGGAAGTATGATGATTCTGTTCCTGGGAGAACAAAACAAGAGGAAGGAAAATAGACTGATCCATCGTCACTGACTTTTGAATGATCAGGAGGAGAATTAAAATTAATTAAAGAACCACTTTGCAATTCCTCCTTCCAAAAACACCAGATGAGCTCGTATTATTTTCATTTGATGGACAGTGTAACTGAAGTTTAAGGAAGTTGAAAATACAGTTGAAAAGTTGGAATAAGTCCAAGTTTTTTGATGTCAATGCTTTTTAAGCCAGACATATTATTTGGCATCAATCAGTATTGGAGATTATCACTAACGGTAATTCAGTTCAACAAACATTAAGTTATTCCCATCCAAAAAAAATGACGAAGGATATTACATGAACAAGAAGTAAATATGAGAGAACAAAGGATGAACAACAACAAGTAAATAATTACTCTGAGAAGGGAAAGAGTGCTAGTAATAGGTATGGAGGATTCCAACCTGAGCTGAGCCTTCAAAGAAAATAAGGATTCAGACGTGGAAATGATTAAGAGAGTGTATTCCATGCATAGTAAGGACAGCTTGTGAGAATCATTATGTGGAGGCTGGAAAAGCTCCTATTATGTGCAAGGCACTGGAGGAGGACCCAAGATTACAAAAACAAAAGCAAAAACAGTCTCTACCCTCAAGAAACTCACATTCTAATGGAGACAGCCTTGCATTTATAAGCATATATAAAACACGTGCAGGTATATAAAACACCTATAAAGTGAATGTGATATGACCTTATGATACAAATGTATTTTCTCAGATTGTATTTGCTATAAACACTTCAGAAGCTATCATATAAATACTTTTCAAAGAGATAAAAAATGTATATTATAAAATTTTCGGTCTCACTGAAATATGCTATTTCATTTATACTTCGTTAATATATTTCAATCTACCATTATAAGCGTAATTCACTTAATTCATCATGACTACCCTATGAAAGGCACTGTGCTTGTCTTTCAAGACACAAATGCTGGAGGTTTCATGATGCAACAAAAAAATCCCTGACTTTAGAGCAGAGGTTCCCAAACTTATTTGGACTACTGCCCCCTTTAAAAAAAAAAAGTACTAACAGCCCCCTTGGAAATCTACTTTCTTTAACATTTTTTGAAAAATATTTGCATCATTCCAAAAAAAATTTTTTTGTAAATTTTTTTAAATGACACGTCTTAACTTTGATAATTTATTGTAAATTTGTGGGTTTTTCCTGCATTGAAATTTTGAAGAAGTAATGTTGTATAACCATATAATATTGAATTGTAAACAAGTCATTACATGCACATATCCCTGCCCTTGCATGCTGGACTTCACAACAATACCAGACCTGCTCACCTGTCAACACTTGCTTGTTAAGACCTGATGGCAGACTTGACCACTGATTGGTAATAACTTGCATTTTGTGTGTTTGTTTTGAAAATAATGTAATCACTATGGCTTTACTCTGTTACACAACAAATGAAACTTATATGAATGGTTTTTCAAATTTTTCTTATTTTCTCTTCTTTCCTTATGCTTCCACGTCCCCCTTATTTTTGTTCAATGTCCCTCAATTGCACCAGAGGCTACTACCACCACCTCCCAGGGGATAGTATCATACACTTTGGGAACTAATGTAAGAGTCACAATCTTGGTTTGAATCTCTGCCCTGCCACTTATTGCCCATGAGACCTTGGGCAAGTCACAACCTCACTGTATCTCTACTTTTTCATCTGTACACTGAGGGAATTGAACTATATAACCCCTGACGTCTCTTACGGTGCTATACCTATGATACTATTTAAAAAGAAAAAAATAACAAAACAAAAACTGGAAAAATGTTGGCAATATTTGAAATAATTATTAAAGGGTCTGTGATTTTATCCACATAGATATTATTTTTCACTAATATAGGTGGCAAAAAAGGACCCATGATGAAAAATGTTATCCACTTCCAAAAAGAGACTTGATGAATTCCGAGTAGAGATTGGAGCACATTTTTTCCATGTTCTTTTTCTCGTTCCCCTCCCCCCACATGGCTAATATGGAATTATGTTTTGCATGACTTCGCATATATTGTTGATCTTGTATTGCCTACCTTCTCAATAGGTGAGGGAGGTGCAAGAGAGAAGCAGAGAATTTGGGACTCAAATTTTTAAAAATGAATGTTAAAAAGAAGTAAAGAATATAGATGGCAAGCCATCAACAGCTTAGGAGGCAGTTTCTTGAGCTCCTGTGGCAAGTAAGTAAGTAAATAAGGAGAGAGAGAGAGAGAGAGAGAGAGAGAGAGAGAGAGAGAGAGAGAGAGAGAGAGACTAATAGATAAAGTTCAAATGGATGAATAAATAATGCTATCTAATTATCAAATCTGATGAGCCTCTTTGAAAGGTACAGATTTACAGTTCTTCACCTAACCTGTCCTTGAAGGCTTTCCAGCTTGGCAGCAACTTCCAGGCTTTGCCCTCTACCAGTACAGGCATAGAACCTTGCGTGACCTCAATGATATGAGGAGCCATCAGAACAGAAGAAATGTGTAAAAATGTTAAAATCATTAATTAAAGCAGAAAAAGATTTGATAACTTTTCAAGAAATTGAAATTTAAACTGTATCTTAGTTGAAAATACAAAGTGCCAAAAAATAATTTCAACTTTAAGATTAGTTTTGAGCTTTTTAGGGACAAGGATTTTTTTTTTTTGAAAAAAAAAAACAACAACAAACAAACAGATATTTCTAAAGAATGAAAATATCTTGACAATGTGTTATAGTAGGAACCTGCTTTTTCTCAAATATAGGGAAACCATTTTAAAAAGAGAGAACTACTAAGGAGTATAATTAGTATATAATAATGGCTAGCATTTACATAGCATTTTAAGGTTTGCAAAGGCCTTTATACACTTTTTTAAAAAATATATCTTTATATGCATCTCTTTTGATCTTCACCATATCCCTGTGAAGTCAAGGCTCCTTTTAACCTCATTTTACAGATAAAGAAATTGAATCTCAGAGAGATTAAATGACTGGCCTTGGTATATACCACTAGTAAGTGCAGGTAGGTGGCACAGTGGATAGAGCCTGGAGTCAGAAAGATTCATCTTTCCATGTTCAAAAGCAGTCTTAGACACTCACTAGCTGTGTGACCCTGGGCAAGTCACTTAATCCTGTTTGCCTCAGTTTCCTCATCTATAAAAAAGGAGCTGGAGAAGGAAATGGTAAACTATTCCAATATCTTTGCCAGTTGTTGTTGTAAGAGAATGAAGCCGGATTTGAGCTATCTTCCTGACGCCAAGTCCAGCACTCTCTTCGCTGTACCATGCCGCCTCTAAAAAATGAAGAATTCAGCTTCCTCAAAGAAAATGCACAGGAATTCTTAAATCATCTTTGAATCCAATCAATACACCATCTCTTCTCAAAGCCGCAAATAAAAACACTGATTCTATTTTTTAAAAAAGAGTTGATTTCCCCTATCTCACCCAGGCTGGAAATGCAGGGGCTATTCACAAGCCCAATTCTACTACTAATAGGCAGAGGAGCTTTGACCTGCTCTATTTCCAACCTGGGTTGGTTTAGGCAAACCTGTGGCCTCCCTGCTCTTGGAAGGTTAACTATGTTGTGGTTAAGCCAAATACTGGAGATCTCAATCTGCATGTCCTAATTCTATAGCTCAGAATTCCCAATCTCAAGTGAAATGCTAGGCTCAGCCTTTCCTAAATGTGCCACCATGCCCAGCAAAAAGTTACATTTCTAAGTGGTTGATTTCTTTTCTAATCTTAACAACTCTAATTTGAAGTTGCTTACTATGTGTATTGAAGCCTTCATAAGCTCTGTTTCCATTACAGAAAACCTTCTAATAGAGAATAAAATAGCCCTTCAAGCACAAATCATCATTTAAAACATATTCCTCACTCTTGAAGGGATGAAGTCATTCTTGCTTGAATTTCTTTGTTGGGCTAGAAGTTTCAGGAAAAAGGAAGCAGCACCAATGAAAGACACTTGCCTGGCAGTACAAAGGTTTAGATTCCAATGCCATGCTGATCCATTGATTAACTATATGATCTTGAGTAAATCATATAATTTTGGGGCCTAAGTGTGTTTACCTGAGAGGTTGTGACTTCTGAAAGGATGAGTCCTCACCTGGCATGTTCTCCCTCGATTTCAATTGAGTTGACATCTCCCCATTATCAATTAACCTGTTCATAATAATTAACCTTTATAAAGGGATATTTACTGAGAAGGCATAGCAAAGATTAAAATATAAAAACATGCCTTGAAACTTGGAAGTATGCTCTCACCTCTATAACACACACTTGGTCCCTAGAGAGAATGAACTTTAAAAAAAAAGAGTGGTTGCTATAAACATTCTACCTCCCAATGTGGGAGTTGGAGGGGAGATTTTTCCTAACTCTGGAAGTCCTTTCTCCTTTCATCTGAGAGTCTCTATAAAGATCACTTCTGGGTATGGCATAACCCATGCATAAGTGCTTTCTTGCTCAGCTGGGATGATTTCTAGCTAGGCTGAGTCAAGCAGGCTGCCTTTTGGCTTTGCTGTGCTCTCTCCTGACCATACTCCCTATTATTTTCACTGGCTCTAGGAATCTCATGGTCAGTGTGACATCAGATGGCTTTGGTGGACCCCCTGACCTTGCTAGTGTTCTGGTAGGTCTGCTTGATGGATCTTCTAGTCTTATATGCATGCTTATCTCAGGGTAATCATTAATCTATGATCAGGACATAAGAAATCTGGAGGCTGGGTGAAGAAATGAGGGAGCTGAAGCTGTTGCTCCCCACCCCCTATTCCTCTTCTCTCAGAGGCTTACAATGGTTTTTCCTCTTCCAAAGTCAAATAAGAGAGCAAAGAAATTTGTCTGCCTGAAACTTTTATATGTACACTTAGTTCCGGCTTAACAGCCAGCTAAAAGGCTTTTTCTTACTACTTAGTACAAACCAACAGGAATAGTTAACGGATGCTTCATGTACTCTGAAGTGGGAGGGTGGGGAAGGGAGGAAAGGTTCCTTCATCATGCATGTCCAGAAACAGTCTAACTAAACCTCCACCTGGACTACAAGTAGACAAGACCTATAATGTGCTTGCTTTGAGGACTTGACCTTCATCAGAGTGTCCATCCATTAAGATATGATACAACATAATAAACATCTACTATGTACCAGACTTTTTGCTAAGTGCTGGTGATATAAAAAAGACATTCCTTTTCCTCGAAGAGTTTACAATATCTAATGAGAAAAAGAGAATACACAAAAGGAAGCTGAAAAAGGTGAGAGAGCAGTAACAGGAACTTGGCCAGGGGCATGATGAAAATTATGATTTAGACAATCAAGCAGAACAGCTGGTGGTAAATGTCTTCATTTATGGCTAGCATTTTGAGCCCTGTATAAAGAGAGGCTATGGAAGGAGTTTTTTGGCTTTACTCTTTAGCTTTACAACCAGAAAGGTAGAAACAACTGAAGGTGCCTCAACTGAGGTATCCTCATGCAGATTATGCCCTCTAACCCTAGGTGTCGCACAGAGTTCTGTCCTTGGCCCTATTCTCTTCTCCTTCTATACTATACCACTTGGTGATCTTATCACCTCCCATGGATTGATACTGATGATTCTGTTTTGATCATGGCTTTCAGGTAGTCCAATAATTCTTAAATTATCTCTCCTCAATGTATTTTCCAGGTCAGTTGTTTTTTTTTTTCTGATGAGATTGTTCACATTTTCTTCTATTTTTTCTTATTCTTTTGATTTTGTTTTATTGTTTCTTGATGTCTCATGGAGTTATTAGCTTCTACTTGCCCAATTCTAATTTTTAAGGAATTATTTTCTTTCATGAGTTTTTGTACCTGCTTTTCAATTTGGCCAATTCTACTTTTTAGAGAACTATTTTCTTCAGTGAATTTCTGCGCATGTTTTTTGCATTTGGCCAATTCTATTTTCAGTGGATTTTTTTTTTTTTTTGCCTCTTTTACCATTTGGCCTATTCTGTTTTTAAAGGTATTATTTTCTTCAGGTTTTTTTTGGTGCCTCCTTTACCAAGCTGTTGACTCTTTTTTCCATTATTTTCTTGCATCATTCTCATTTTTTCCCCAATTTTTCCTCTACCTCTCTTATTTGACTTTTAAAATCTTTTTTTTTTTTAGCTCTTCCAAGACCTGATACCAATTCACATTTTTCTGTGAGGATTTGCATGTAGCTGCTTTGATTTTCTTGTCTTCCTCTGAGTTTTTGTCTTGATCTTCACTGTCACCATAGTAACTTTCTATGGGCAGCATTTTTTTGTTGTTGTTGTTATTGTTTGCTTATTTTTTGACATTTAGCTTTTTGTTAAAGTTGGGCTCTGCTTCCAGGGTGGAGGGGGCACTGCAAGTTTTCACATAAGGAGAGACCTCATTTCTTACCCAGCTGTACTATTTTGGGACTTCTCTGACTTCTTTCTCCATGATGCCTCAATGTTGGGGACCCCCCCCCCTTACTTAACCCCTCTCTAGTTTTTCAGCTTTCCTTTATGTTTTGTCTTTGTAACAACAATGTTGTTAGCAGCTACTGTCAGGGTGTAAGACCCAAAAAACCAGCAAAAAGAGCTGACAGCACAGGTTTTTGATCTGCTTTTCTAAGGAGAGTAACTTTAAGGGGTTTACAATCTCACTTTAATCAAACATACATATATCATTCACTTAGTTCAGGGGGAAAAGCCAGCACTCTGAACTTCAGAGCAATTACAAACAGAAATTACAAACATACATTATATAAACAAAGCAAATAACACAATTCAACAGACAGGCTTTGTCCAATCAACACATTACATACATAGTTACCAAAAAGAGAAGCATCAACATCTGGGTTTTCTTCAAAGCTAGGGGGCTCTTAACAACAACTGCCCAAAGTCTCCACACCAACACTCTTCCAGTGAGTGAGAGCCTTATATACCCTTCTTAGGGCCAGAAAGCTTCACACCTAATCAGCCAAAGAGTGTCCTAGCAAGGCTTAATCAAAGACACTTAATTACTTTAACATTCTAAAAGAGAAAACATTAAAAAAAAATCCCACCTTAATTACCATTACAGTCTTCCCCCAGAAGATTGTAAACTACTTTCTTTCTTTTTTTTTTTGTATTTGTATCCTCAGAGTTTAGCATAGTGCTTGACACATAGTAGGCATTTAATAAATGTTTATTGACTATTAAATCAACTTCTATGGGTATTGACTTGTGCCTGCCCAACTGGTTTTGAGTGAATCACACCAAGAATAATGAAATCTCAGTGTTTCTACCTTCTGCAAAAACAGTTTATAAAACTAAAGATGTCTTTGTCATATATTAACTTGAAATTATTAAAACCTAAAAAGTAAAATGTTCCTTCCAGCTCTGGAGCCAAAATCATTCATTGAGAAAGATTTTACAATCACATAGACAATAAAAAACAAACAAACAAACAAAACAAACGTGAGGGCAGGGATTGCCTTTTGCCTCTTTTTGTATCCCCAGTGCCTGGCACATAGTAGGCACTTCATATATGAATATATGTTTAGTGAATAGTTGATAGTGTAAAGCTCTAACACAAATGTGGAGCTTCTTCCAGCTTCTTCCCCTTAATCTTTTTTTTTTTTGGTCCAAAGTATAATGAAGTGACTCTCTGCACTCTTTTCTTCCACCAGCAAGCAACTGATATTTATTAAGGATTTACTATGTTTTTTCTGTTACTTACAATTTGTTTTTTTAAAGCATATATTAAGTCAATAAAAATAAAAAATAAAGTTAAAAATGGTAAAAACAGTAAAAAAATTCTATTGTACCCTTCCAAATTTATTATCTTCTGTGTATTTTTAAATGTTTATTGATTCATTCTCTCTCTCTCTCTCTCTCTCTCTCTCTCTCTCTCTCTCTCTCCCTGTTCATTACCCTTTCACTACCCGACATATACACCCATTAGAAACCCTTCCCTATAACTAATAAGTATAGTCAACCAAAATAAATCAACAAATTAGCCATACCTGAAAATGAATTTCTTCACCTCTAGTCTACCATTTCTCTACTGAGAGGGAGGAGATATGCTTTGCTCTTAGTCTTCTGATTTCAAGTTTGGTCTTTGCATTGATCAAAGTTCTGAAGTCTTTCAGAGTTTCTGTCCTTTACATTATTGTGGTTTTCACACAGATTGTTCTCCTAATTCTGTTCATTTCATTCTGCATCAATTGATACAAATGATCCCAAGTTTCTCTGAATTCTTTATATTTGTCATTATTTATGGTACAATAATGTCCTATCATAGTCGTACCACAATTTACCTAGCCATTTTCACACGGATGGACACATAATGTGTCATCAATTTGCTGCTATAACACAAAATGCTGACATAAATATTTTCGTTCAATATATAACCTACATGAAATTGCTTATCATCTTAGGGAGGGAAACGAAGGAGGGAGAATATTTGGAAGTCAAATTTTCACAAAAAATGAATGCTAAAAATTGTCCTTACATATAATTAGAAAAAATGAAAAACATTTTATAAAAACCCAAAATAAATTTTTTTTGCTCATCTGGGTCCTTTCCCTTTGTCTCTGACATCTTTGGTGTATATGCCTAGTGTTGGTATCTCTGGATCATTTTGTTATATTCAGATAGTATTACTGTCAAAAAGAATTCAGAATAGTTGGAGGAAACAATATGTACATATGAAAAATATAATGCAAGACAGCAACACAAGAGATGTCAGAAGATATTACATGATTAATTGCCAAATGAGTGGTACCACCAATGAGTGATATGAATTCAGAGGGAAGAGAGATTGCTGTAGGCTGAAACTGTCAAGGGAAGCAAGATTTTGTAGATGAGGAGGTGGTAGAAGCATCGTATCATGGAAAGAGAACTGGATTTGGGAATCAGTAGCATTGTTCAACCAGTAGACAATAATAATAGTAATAATAATAACTAGTGTTTACAGTGTTTTTAGTTTTTCAAATTGCTTTACAAATGTTATTTCATTTGATTTGGTAAGGTTAGAAATCTTAAGCATCTCAAAGAGGATAGAACTCTTTCAGCTAATAACAGAAAATTTGAAAAAAGAAACTTTAAAAAACAGTTTTCTTGATGGGTTTGGTTTTTACAATACAAACATTTATAGATTACCCATGTCCTTCAAGAGAAGTCTGATTTAACTGCTTAACATTTTGCCCCTGTATGATTTTTGACCACTTCACATATGAGAGTTGACAAAACTGTTTTTGACCAACAACATCCTAGATGATTTCATCTCATTACTATTAGTCAATCAAAACTTTATTACTATCTACAAATCGATGAATTAACAAGATTTTATTAAGTGACTCATATGTGCCATACAAAAACAAAAGTTAAATAAGCTCTACTCTCAAAGAATATAGATTGAATCAGAGGAAACATGTACAAGCATAGGTATAGCCATGTCTATTACAAAAAGAAGAAGTGAGCAGGTGTTTTACCAAGTGCCAGGAACTTTGATACGTGCTTTTACTTTCTCATTTCATCCTCACAACAACCCAGTGATATAAGTGCTGTTATGGTTCCCATTTTACAACTGAGGAAACTGAGACAGACATGGGTTAAATAACTTACTCAGGGTCACACAGCTAGTATATGTCTGAAGCAGCATTTGAACTTATCTTCCTGTCTCTACTCCTGGTGTTCTATCTACAATGGCATTTCATATTTTACAAAATTCAACACAAGTTTTTTTTCTTGGAAAGGAGAAGACAATAGTAATTGGAAGGATGAAGAAAGACCATACAGATTAAGGTGGTATTTGAGCTGAATCATGAAGGAAACTAGGGATTCTAGGAAGCAGAAGTTGGTAGGGACTGCCTTGTAGGCATGGAGGGATGGCCAGTGCAGAGTACAGCCATAGGAAATCATGTCACATATGAAGAATAGTGAAAGGAAAATTTTTCTGTACTATAGACAAGCACGTGGAGGGGAGTAATGTATAGTAGGGCTGGAAAGGTAAGTTGTAGCCAGGCTACGAAGGCTATAAATGAACAGAATTTATATGATCTAGAGATAATAGGGCACTGCTAGAGTTTATTGAGTGAGAAAGTGGCATGAACCTCAGACCTGTGGTTTTGGAAAATCGTTTTGACAGCTGTTGAAGATACATTGGAGATAGATTTGAGACAGGGGGACCAATTAGGAGGCACTGCAGTATTAGTCATGTAGTTTCTGTCTTTTATGTTTTTTCTTGTTGGCTGAGAGAGTTCTATCTTCTTTGGGATGCTCAAAAAAGTTTATAGTCTTGGGGACTCACCAGAAATGGCAGACATCTAGAGACTGTCCTTTTGGTTTTATTTCTTCCTGCATGGCAGCATTCCAGTGAGAGAAAAAGAGACGATGCTATGGGGGCAGTAGCCTGAGGTATCCCCCATTCAAAGCCAATAGGTGTCCAGGAATCTGGATCTCGGTTCTTTGCCTCTGCATTTGTTCTTACATTTTTAAGCTGTTACTATCGATATTACTTGGTATTTGAGTCTTTGACTGTGATGTAGCTATATAAGACATGTGGAATCCCTCTCCCACCCCCCACCCCTTCCTGGTGTTGTTTTAAATAAAAATGAAAAGCTGTGGATAAGTCACCCAGGATGAGAAGGCAAGGATGAGATGGAGTCTGCATGAAGGGAGGAAATACCCAGAGCAGTGAGATCATGGACTCTTTTAAGTATTTGAGCATCTTTTATCTTATGGTCACAAAACAAAATGGAAAAAAAAAGTTAGGGGAAATCAAGCAAGCATTTTAGTTAAATTGTAAAAGAGAGAGTAAACAGGTATGGCTTCCTAGCTACCATTTTTCTGGTCTTTGCAATTAGCTAGCATAGTCGATCTGTGGAGAACAACAAATGCTGCTGATGCTTGATCCTTTAGAACAGATGCAATCCTATTATCTGAGAATATGCATGAGCAAGAGAAAGCTCAAAGGAGCAAGGTAGTATCATCAGAATAATAAAACAACATGATTGCAGTAGTCTGTGTCCTTTTTCATTGATTCAGATTTGGACCTTGTTGGAATGCCTCCGCACCAGGTAGGGAAACCAAGACAGCAAACCTTGCATAATGACTCTGTGGGCTACTGATGCCAAGTTGCCTGAAGGTTCTGGAAAGGAGAGAGAAACAGGAAGCCAACTGATCGGTGATAGTCTAGTGTCCCACCTCAGTTTGATGCATACCTGAACTGACATTTCCAAGGACTTCCTTTGCTTCAAGATAAGCTTGTGACAGATTGGGAAATTCAGTCTGAAAGAGCCACAATTGGTTAGCAAATTAACAGATGGAATATTTCTTATTATCAAAGTTAAAAGGTAATTATGTTGTAATAAACTCTGTGTTGACATGGCTAAGATCCATGAATAAAGAATATTATTCTATTGGGAAAAAATAATTAATCTAAGGCTTATATGTGCATCAAAACTGACATTGTCACCTAGAGGCAAGTTAGCTACTAGTCCTTCATAGATGAGTTCATATTGATTTTCTGGTGTGTCATGTGGCTAAAGTCCCCAATCTCATGTGAAAATACGGAACTATAAAGATAGTTTAGGTCTTGAGATTCAGTTATTAATATGCCAACAGAAACCTAGGCAAGCAATAGCATAGAACCAGCAAAGATATTTATTTAGTTGGAACAGAAAAGTTTCCAGAAGCTAAAATTAAAAATATCCTGTTAAAATCTACTCCCCCCCAAGTACAATTGCTTTCTTTTCTTCTCTGAGATAAGTGGAATAGATCCTCTTCCATCCAGTTTCTACCTGAAAGTATGCGGGGTGGGGAGAGCAGTGTAACACTTTGTCAACCATGAGCTCCACTATTTGGAGTTTACAACTACAGCCAGTGTGTGGGACAGAGGCTTCTCAAGTAGAAAGTAGAAATGAATTTTATTAGGATCCTGAAGGAAAGGGCAGTCTCCGAACCGATAGATAATCGGTAGAGAGAGGTGGCGCCCAGAAGACAGAACTTAGATTTATACCCTAACACAAACAACCCCCACCCCACCACTGACCTTTTGCTCTCATTGATGGAGTTCAGACTCACAGTCTAAATGTGGAAATCTACTACCCAAGATACAATTTAGGCAATGCCAACTCTTAAAAACACTTTTATCCTTATTTGGCGAGGCCTGTGATGGGGGGCATGGGGGGACGGGGTTCAGGCTGCTCTAAGTTTCAGATTCCTATATATAGTAACTCAAAGCTTAAGCCTAGCTGACATTCAGAAGCCCTGACCCACGCTGAAAACTCCCCATCCCCATTCATCACACTCAACTAACAGAAAGGCCAAGATCCAGATTCCATGAGAGGGCTTCACCATCCCTCAATCTCTCCTCTCATTTGTTCTTTGAAGACCTCTCACATTAGTCTTGGTACATCTGAATTGTTCCCCTTAACTATCACCCCTTTAAGTAAATATGAGAAGGATTGATCAATGCATTGACAAATCAAAAGGGCCCTTTAGGATTCAAAAATTCTTTTCCTATACAACTGTCTGTCAGGGAACATTGTCAATGAAATGGTCCTTGGTATTTGTTTCAGCCATCTCCAGCACAGCATCTCAGCATCTTTTCCTCTTGTCTTCTTGTAGGAGCCAGCTTTCTGTTCATCCTCCTACAAAAGTGACCTTAGCAAAATTTTAAACTACCATTTCTAATCCTCATACCCTAATCATTTTACATTTTCAAAATTGGAACTTTGACCAATTGTTTTGTTTAAGAAATTCACATCAGAACCCAGTTTTTTATACTTTACATTAGCCCATTATTAATTTCCTCACCAGGAGGATGAGATTTCACTAAGGAATTAACAACAGGCTCCAGTACATGTATAAATACATTAAATAATCAATTTTTAACACAGTACATATAACATTATAAACTTTTAGTCATGCCATGTTTCTTTGATGGTACTTACAAAATAAACCACAAGCCATTCTTCTTTTAACGTTACTAATTGTAACAAAACTTTAGACAAGCTTGATATTAACCAAATAATATTCTCAAAAGCCCTTGACTTAATTGTCTACATACCACTACCAAGAATTAAAAGATCCTAACTTATACAAGACCCTATACGAGGCCCTTATAAACTTCCCTAACTTATACAGGAACACTAGTTCCAGTCCTATGGCAACCTAAGATGTTCCCTAATCAATTATTTTAACAGATTTGTTACTGTACTTACAAAACCTTCTGATTATAGAAATTTGCCACTAAGAGATTAGGGACTTACAATAAGGGGGTGATATTTCCCCAGCTTCCTGTCAACTCCAGGGAGAAGTTATGTCAAACTGCAAGCTGTATTGAGCCAGGCTTAAAGTCTGTCAGGTTTCAGTTAAGGAAGTCAAGAGAGTCCTACCTCAGCATATGCAGAAGTTGCTCTCTCAACTTTGCCAAGAAATCATACCTGCTCTTCACAGGGCTACTGGCATCATGGCTTGGAGAGCTTTCCTTGATATTCACATCTGGAGTTAGACTCAGAAAAACAGTCAGTTAATGGTCCCATTAAATCTTTGAATAGCAAGTTCCAATAATGAGTTTAAGATATGCTTATAGTCTCACATTGCTTAAGGAACATCTCCAAAGTGAGCCCTAACTAGCTCGCACACATTTCCAGCCTTGTTCATAAAACCTTACTAAGGTGTGAAAGTCCTTAAGTAACACAAATTCCAGGGCATTATCAAGAAACTAAATTCCTGGCTATCACAGAATCCCTAAATATCACAAAGTTCCTTAGTCAAAAGGTGTTGTAACAGAATCTCACATTGGTAACAGTAAGAGACTGATTACAGGAAAAAAAATACTACTCCTCTTAGAATTCTTTTAAACAAAGGGAACGTCTTAGGTGAGTCTTAAGCAGTTTGCATAAATTTCTGCACATGTTCTAGTTCTAGATAAAAATATTATTAGATTTCCCAGTAAGATAACACAAAAGAGCTCATGTCTTATGCTGATTGCTTGCTTTGATCATAGAAACTTACTATAGAAGGAAAAAGAGCAGGGACATGTGACATACCAAATATGACAGGATAAAACATCATTAGCTTTGTTTAAATTCAGATAGAGTCACAGTTTTACAATCATGCAGTATTTGTTTGTCCTCATCGCCAGACTCAGGAATGGTCAGGTGGGAAACATTCCTTTCCAAAGGAACACAAGGGGGAAACTGATTCAGGAGGATCCCATCCTAGATTGAGGCTAAGATTGTCCCCTTGGCTTTTTCCCAAATACAGACCTCCATCTGTTAACAGTACATGATCACATTCCCTCTGAGTAGCTTATCTTGTGGCATTTCTCTCAGATACTGACTTAATGCAGACATCTATACCCAAATTTAAATTCAAAACAAAATTAGTTATGGTTCCAAGTGCCTTTCACCTTTAACAGCAAGTCTCACTAATCACAGCTTAGAGCCAAATACAGTTGCTTTTACTTTCATGAAGTTGCAATAAGCAATAAAGATTTACCAGGACTCACATACATAAAGGATTCAATTAGACATCTCTTCCTCTCAAATTTAAACTTGTCCTGGTGTAAAAGCCAATTGTTAGAATCCTTTCTATCCATTGTACATAAACTTGCGACTTCTCAGCAAGCTAAATTCATTGTTCAGGACCTACATAAATCAAATAAGTTCTTTTCCTGGGGCTGATTACCTTGCCCATACAG
>CM053622.1:291588860-291621412 GCA_028646595.1 Phalanger gymnotis | reverse complement strand
GGAGAGAGAATTTAAAAATTATTGGACTACCTGAAAGCCATGAGGAAAATGTATGCGCACACACTTTTAGTTTAATATACATTATTAACACTTTCTTAATTGTAATACAAGCAATAAAATAATAAATTAAGCCCTGATTTGATTGCCCATTTCCAAGGTGTAAGCTTGAACACTGAAAATTTAACAATAGGCTCTCAAAAGTCAAATAGATCTGGCTCCAGCACATCCCTGGTTAAATCTAACATAAGAAAAACTTGTCCGATCCATAGAATTGTCCAATTGTAGCTGCTGTTGGTTTAGGATCATCAGATCATATATTTAGAGCTGGAAGGAAGTTTATCTATTCCAGCCTCCTTATTTAACAGATGAGGAAACTGAGGCTCTGACTTGCCCAGGGTAAAAAAGTTACTTCTCTATTCCTTCATTCAATAAACACCATATTTTATGGCAAAATTGGTGCCACCACATAATTGGTGCCACCACATAATCATTGCACTCTGTGTGTTTTTTTAGTCCAAAAATTGGTTTATAATCTTTTGTCACATAATCATCTCATGGTAAAATTCTATTTGTCATGCTGCTTAAAAGGTAAACAGAACAGCAATGTATTCACCAGTGGCATATGGATACACATTTATCTTTCGCACATTGTGAAGGGAGCCTAGAATTCTCAGCACCTACCCATTGTCAGTATATTTCTGAAAGCTGACTTGTGTGGTTTGTTTAGAGCATTGCAGTACTAACAGTATTGTCACTCAACCCAATGAAGAGTTGTAGGCAAAAGAGGAGCTGGCAGGCAGGTGAAGCTGCCATGAGTAAGTCATCTGATATGGTAAGATTTGCATCCTTGCAATTTTAATGTATCCTTGTGAGTATTCTGTGCATCCTAATCTTGCACCAAAGACAAGTTAGTAACAAATGATTTTTAAGTAATATCGGCACAATTTTTTAAAGCTTCATGTAATAGTTGCACCCGTTTTTGCAAAAGTTTGGCACAAAATCAGTGACGATTATGTGATGAAATATAACATTCATTAAGTACTTACTGTGTATATATCCTTTTTTTTTGAACATAAAATGTCCTAGAAAGTATTTGGAGATTTATTGGAAAAATAAGCAAGGCAAACTTTAAAGGTCCCTCCAACTCATGGATTGTTTAAGTTTACTGAAAGAGAAAGCATGGCATAGTGGAAATTCTACTTGACCTAGGGTCCAAAAAGACTTTTGTTCTAATGCCATCTCTGATGCATTAGTTGTGGGACCATGGAAAAAATCACTTCATTTCTTCACACTTTAGCTTTCTCATCTGTAAAATGGAAATTATCCCATAACTGTCACAGGGTTATCGGTAAAGTCAAAGGAGGTAGTGTATATATAAACCACTCTTCAAATGTTAAAGTGCTTTTGAAATGTTAGCTTTTATTATTTACAAAGTTAACTTCAATTATGTGCACTCATAAACAGGAGCAGTTTAGGTAATCCAAGCTAGCAGGCAATAAAAAAGCATATTTGAATTGAAAATGCATTATATGATTTGATTTTCTTTGAGAGCTGATTTACTTCCCTGGTTAGGTTTTGCTTAGATTAAGACTCTATCTGGTTAGAGTCAGTGACTCAAACAATTTGATTCAAAAGAGTTTTCTCATCTCTTTTTAAGATGGTAAGAGGTCATTCTGGTGCAGTTTATATAGAGCTGGCCTTGGCATCAGGAGAGAACCAGTTCAAGTCTTATTTGACACAACCTGGTGTCCTCTCACTATCTCTCAGTGACCTAGGCAATCCTCTTAGACCATAAATTGTAGGGCAGATACCAGACCCGAATTGGCAGAGAGAGTTCCCTTATTTGGGTGCACCCTACACCAATCAAATCAAAGGACCACTCCCTATACTTATCCTGCATGCACACAATGCAAGCCAGACACAGTTACAGACACAAACACAAACACACACAGAAACGCGCACACACACATTCATACACACACACACACACACACACACACACGAACACTCACAGAGACTTACAGGAAAGCTGTCTTAAGGAGCAAAATAGCATTTTGTGAGTAGAACCTTCTACACCCTGAAAATACTTGTTTCGCTGGTCCCTCCCTAGGGTGCTGGGTGTTTTAGCACTTAGGCTTAAGGTAAGCACTTAGTAGTTTAGTCATGTTTACATTGTCATCAAATTGTGCTTACCAAGTGTTTTACCAAGCAGTTATGAAACATATTCATTATTCTTTAACCTCCTTTACATTTTTCTTCACACTTTGGAAGGTCGCCCCCCCCCCCCATTCTCTGTATTTGCAGATTTTCATTGGGATGAACACTGGTAAGTAGAATTTATGGCAATGTAAATATAACTAAACTACCATCTTTATACACACTGGGGAGGTTCAGAATAGCAATAGTTCAGTTCAAGGAAAGGTGGAGCTCACAAGACAGTAAAGCAAATCAGTTTTATTAAGTTTAGATACTCATAAAATGAAGTACAGTTGGGGAGAATTATGAGAAGAGGTCATGTGGGTGTTCTGGGGGAGTTGTGTACTCTTCTGGGCTCCTGGATAGAATTGGTGAACTCATTGGGGTTCCACGAAGAGCAGAGAACCCTTTCCCACACCAGTAAAGCCTGGTGGGTTTTTAATAGGGTTCTTATCTAGGATGAGCAGGATCAGGCACTGGGCAAGGGAAGGAGGAGCCTGGTCCTGGGGATTGGTGCTGATTCGTGCTAGTGAGGGGGCTGTAAAGACTCTTGGATGCTTGAGGCTGGTTGACATTCAAACTCCCTTTCATTGGGGAAGGGGCTTTGCATGATACTATAGTTATTACTCTGACAGGGTAATTGAGTTTCCCTAAGGCCTTCTTGGAAGTCCTTCTGAAGTAGCTAGATGTTAGTGCCTTCCTCCTCAAATTTCCTTGTATTTACTTTTCTGTGTCCATGCTGTATTTCCCAAGGAGAATGTAGGCACACTGACAGAAGAACTGTTTCATCTTTTTCTTTTTTTTTCCCATCACCTTGCACAGTGTCTTGTATGTGTTGTTACTGTTCAGTTGTTCTGTCATGTCCGAATCTTTGGGACACCATGGACCATACTCTCCATGGGATTTTCTTGGCGATTTTTACTGGAGTGGTTTCCCATTTCCTTCTCCGGTGGATTAAGGCAAAGGAGGTTGTGACTTGGCCAGGGTCACAGAGCTAGTAACTGTCTGAGGTCACATTTGAACTCAGGTCTTTCTGACTCCAGGCCTAGCACTCTATCTACTGAGCCAACCTAGCAGAGTAGGAGCTTAGTGAAGGTTTGTGGTTTGTCCCAGTCTACCAAATCACAGTCACAAATACTATGGCCAAATTGCAGCTGGAGAGATGCTCTCATTTGGAAATGAATCTAACTTGACTTAATATAGGTAGGACAATGATTTCATTACTGAGAAGAAGGAAGGACAAAGGTTGCCAATTCCATCCAAAGCCTCACAGTCTTGATCACTGAGTAATTCGAATGAGCCACATTTGGTAGAATAGAAATGGAAAGAAATTTTCTCACTCTATGGAGTTATCTCTGAGTCAGGTGCTTGGACACAGTGAACCTATTAACTCTAAGAGATAAGATCAGAATTAGTTAAAAGAAGAAAGAGTAATAATGAAAAAAAGATATGATGTGCAATTGAAGCTGCTTAATCCTGAACTATTTTAAAAAAATTGAACAACCAATATGATATGAAGCAAGGTGCTGTATGATCACAGAGTCCAAGTTGCAAAGGGATTCCCTATGGACAGTGAGGTCTCCTAGGTATTCCTGCTTGTGGATGACAGCAAGCCAATTATATTAAGCCTCCAACACTTCTGAGCCTCCTGAGAGAGATCAGTAATCATGCAAAGCACTTTGGCTTGACAATCCATGTAGGAAAGACCCAGTGGATAAAGAATATCTATTACTCAGATTGAAATATACATTTGTATGGATAACCTATAGAGTTTGTCCATCAGCATGTATATCTGGGACAGATAGCCCAGTTTGACAGTGAGCTGAACAAAGAGGAAAATAGACATTTTGCCTTCTGGGGAATTGCAAAACTACTTTAATACCCCAAACTTTTCATGAAAGCAAAGTTGCATCTTTTAAAATAACTACCAATGTTAGTGTCTGGCAGCAAGACATTAAATACAATTGTCCCCAATAAGTTAAAAATGAGTATCACAGAGGGAATTGGAGAGACACATGGTGGGTGTTAGCAGGCTGCAACATATAACTAACAAACTCCAAATTGCAGAGTAAAATGTGTCATTGGGAATTTCATGACAGAAAGAGAAGATGGAGAAAGAGAATGATGGAGGCTAGGGATAGCAGGTGATAGTCAAAGTGTTTCATTCATACCCACCAGATATCAGGAGAAAACCCGGAAGGCCTCTAGCATGTCAGTTTACTCCCCGTGGTGAGCTTATGGGAAGACATGAACAAAAGATATTCAGCATGGGCTTTCATGTCTGGGTCCTGATCTGCTTTTGCAGAGAGAACTTCTAAATTGAGAAGATCACAGATCCATTTGAGTAAGTCAAATAGAAGACTGTGATCAGAGACTAGGTAGACTCAAGAAGCAAAAACACAGGATTCATACCCCTGGCCTTCTCTAGTACTTTATGGCATAAGTATGGATCACAAAAAGTTGAAAAAGTTTTGAGGAATCTATGAAAGACATGGAGACCCTCTTCCTACAGGGTATATAATTATATAACATATGAAAATAAACAGATGGTAAAAAAGAGTTCCTGGGGAAGGCTTCCAGGGAGCTCCTCAGCTATGGAAGATTAGCACATGGTAGTTCAGTGTACACGACAGCTCAGCAAGGTGACCTAACTGTCCCTTATAGCAGCCTTCGATGCAGATGATATCAACAATAATTTAAGGAGAACAGTATCAGTATCAGAACGCTCCACTGGGGATGCAGCCATGGGCATGTGCAATGTTCTGGCTCCATGTGTCCTTCCCACATGTATTTCCATTCCAAGAGCGATTCCCATGTATGTTCCCTTTTCAATGGTATGATAGCATATGAGAATATGCACACCCTTTAGTGGGGGTGGGGAGAGGAAGGATTTCCCTTACAATTTCCTTACAGTGCTTTTGAATTAAGCATAATTTGCTTTAAATGTCCTCTATTCTACAAAGAGAAATACTGGTAGAACGATCTTGATCCATGGTTTTGAGGAAAGTTTGGCCCAAAATGTGCCTTGAACTTGGAGGCTCCAGGCTACATTAATTTAACAATTTGTAAATAAATATACTCTAATCAGAAATGCAGAAGTGTTTTTCAGGAATTGTCTAAATCATGTTTAAATAAGACCTATTTATTAACAAAAGCAAGAAAGCAAGCAAGATTTTGCTTGAGACATTTTGTATTACAAATCTTTAGCAAGATCTATGAGAGTTATGTGTAGTATTTCTTCATTGATGACACACTTTAGTCATTTTAGCCTGTACATTGCTAGGGGATATTACCAAGAAAGTCTATAAAGAAGCAATAAAAGACATGTAAAAGCAACTACAGAAAGCCAAAAATATCCAAAGGAAAATAGAAAAATAATCAATTTAGTGTTCTTGGTATGGATTATTCACATCCCTCAGGGGCCATTTCCTATTGCCTAACTAGATTAAAGTCATTGCTCTCCACTCCCTTCAGAAGCATTTCCTTGCTAGACAGAGGAATGCCATGGTAGTTCTATCTATTTGAATGACTCATCCACTATTAATTATCCATAATAAGCCCTTTATGTGGGGCAAGTAACAAAGTCTTGACCTCAGCAAAGGAACACAAAAATAATAAATGAGAATATTGTCCCTTTAACGAAATGGAAGTGAGAAAGGAAATGATAATCGTTGTTAAAACATTTTGAATAAGACAGGACTAAAGACATAAACATGTAGCATACCACTAGAGACCACCTCTTTTATGTATTTTAATTTGGGATTGAACAGCTGAAGAAAGATATAAAGACCATATTCAAGGTGCAGAGAAGAATCACAAAGATTCAAGTCAATTCCAAATCCCTTATTTTTTTTGGAACCTATTATGTATGTAGCCCTTTACTAGAATCGAGAAATACTTAAATACCTTGAAATATACTTTGTAAATTTTTTTGTCCATGCCTGTGATTGCATCCATGTAGGGAACCCTCCATGTGGAACTATTTACCATTACTTATAGTCTTAGAGTTGCCTGGGGCTAACTGACTTACCCAGAGTCACCCAGTCAGTATATGTCAGAGGTGGGACTTGAACCCAGGTATGCATGACTCCAAGGCCAATATCTGTAGTTATTATATGAACATTCTTCTCTCTGCAGACAGAAAGATAAAAATGTCCCTGTTCTCCAGAAGCTTACCTCTAGTGAGAAGAATTAGGTGGGGTTTACATCATTCACACAGATAAATACAATACGAGAGGGAGTAATGGGTACATCATTAATATTCAATTACATTCCTATCCCATGATTTGTTGAGTTATTCTCCATCGGAGGGGGGCTCATGCTTCTAATTCTTTGCTACAACAAAAAGTGCTGCTATAAATGTTTTTGCGTATAAGAATCTTTTCTCTCTTTCTCTGATTTCTTTTGGTGTTTTTGTGTAGCAGCAGTAACTATGACTATGCACAGTTTGACTCTGTTTTTCATTTTTTTTTTTAATTCCTGGGGCTTAGCACAGTGCCTACAGAAGAGATGCTTAATAAATGTCTATTAGATTTGATTTGATTACGTAAGTAGTCACAAAAATGAATGTACCATCGCTCTAGGTTTTTATATAGGTTCTATGATAAAACAAGTTATTTAGCATGTTTATTCTATGAACCAAACTCAAAGTCTGTGTAAGATTACATCGTTTCTC
Source organism: Phalanger gymnotis (assembly GCA_028646595.1). Classification (NCBI taxonomy): domain Eukaryota; kingdom Metazoa; phylum Chordata; class Mammalia; order Diprotodontia; family Phalangeridae; genus Phalanger; species Phalanger gymnotis. The sequence continues at coordinate 291,614,541 of CM053622.1, read as the reverse complement.
AAGGAGTCAATGGGGGTCCACATAAAATGACTGCGTAAAAAGAGCCAGACTGCAGAGTCCTCATAACTTTTCCAGCAAAATCCTGAAATTCATACCAGACTGAATAATAATCAAGAAATCCATTGAAGATGACAGTAAATGATTTCTTTTAACCCAGAACTATGCATAAAGCTAGCCAGAAGCCCACAGGCAATAGAAAAGGTGGCCAGCATCAAAGCCAGAGTCAGTACAGGCAAAGAAACTGACATTGCCAGTGTGAGCAACAGGCCAGAGACAATTGTAGCCTATAAAGATCCATGTCTAGAGGCAGTGAGAATGAGGGTTCTTCTGAGAAAGTCTCAGGATGCTCATAAAGCCCCAGATTGTGTGTGTGTGTGCATGTGTGTGTGTGTGTGTGTGTACACACATGCATGAGAAGCATTTAATAAATGCCTACTATGTACACAGGTACTGTGATAAGCACTTTATAAGTATTATCTCATTTATCTTTACAACAAGCTTGGGAGGCAGGTGTTATTATTACTTCTACTTTACAATTGATGAAACTGAGACAGAAGCTAAATGACTTGCCCAGGGTCACATAGCTGGTAAGTATCTGAAGGTGAATTTGAACTCAGGCTTCCTGACTCCAGGATCAGCACTCTACATGCTGCAATATCTTTCCACCCTTGACAGCATTGTAAAGCAACAGTGACCAGTGTGGTTCTGCAGATCTCAGATCAAGATGTCCTAGGTATCTAGTGGCCTCTTTATCACTTTGTCCTACTGATGTTATTTTATTATCTTTGATGCCTTTAATGATATTGCAAATCTCTGGTTTATCTATGTTGACTTAATCTATTTTTACTGTTACCTTGTCTTGCCATTCTAACACTTATTTGGATTCAGGTAAACCATCCTTTAATCTGAACTCTGTGAGGATCTTTCTGTTTTAATTATGTTTTTCATATACTGCAAATGGTAGGTTTGCTCATTTTCTTTGTCTCTCTGCTGTCTTTTCTATGGGGATTCTCTTTCTTTTCCCCTCTTTTAATAACTGTTCTTCTTTTACATTCTTGAGGCACTTATATCTACAAGAAGGCTATAGGCTTATATAATTTCTTTCAGTCACCTTGCCAGAAATACTGTATAGGATGGTTTAAAAAGGGGATTTTAGAAAGGTTTTTTTTCCCCCCTGTGGAAGAAAATATCAATCAGCAAAAAAGTCAAAAAGTAACTTCATTTTAACTTTTTTTCTCAAAGGGAAGAATTTAAAAATACAGTTCACTTCTAAAGTTAAAAGGATAGTTTCATATGATGTCCAGGGGAAGAGTAAAAAAAGAAAAAGTTGGAGGAAAAAATTGGAGAAGAGCAAAAGAAAAGAGACAAAGAAAGAAAGGAAGATACAAGAAAGAAGGAGGAAGGCAGAGGTGAAAGAAAGAGATGGATAAAAGTTAATCAGATTTGAGAGAATCTGTTAATCTCTTTTCTTACATTGGTGTTCACTTGACTGTGGGTTTTTCTAATGTCATCACCTGTTACTATTCAGTTATCAGCTTGTCAATTGTGTTGTAACCTTTAGATACTGTACTCTGAAGGAGAAATAAACAAGCACTCATTAAAATGACAAATGTAATAACCCAGTAATACTCTGCAGCAGTATCATGCAGAGGGCCAGATGAAACTAAGCTAAGTCTGCCTCAGGAGGATCTCCACACCAGTCTATTTAAGGATTGATTTACAATTCTTATTTTCTCATGCAAATATCCTTCAAATATTCATAGCGTTTAAGAGGAAGGGGAGCCAAATTCCAAACTAATTGGAATTTTTTTTTTTTGCTCTAATTCTCAATGGATACAAAACATTCTGAAATACAATGAAGTTTGTTTCCTTACTACTTCACTATTCCTCTACGGATAGGCAGTGAGAGCAGTTAGCCATAACTCAAAGTCTTTCCAGTCTTGGTCAAATCAGCTATGGTTTATGTCACCTTGGCATAGGCATTGAGAACATAATATAAAACTCAGTTCCATGACAGAGAAAGACTTTAGTGGAGAAAAGTGCTAAAACATGTTGGCTATAATCTCCACCCTTCCACCCCTCTCCATTCTCATGAATAAGTGAGAAATTCTTGGGAAAATCTACAAAGCCATAGTGATTTCCTCCAATCTCACCTTTCCTGGTCCTACATACAATTGCCATAACTTCTTTACTCACCAGGCCCTCAAAATCACTTCCCCTTTTTCTTATACATGTAATGCCAAATTTTCATTTCACTACCTATTAATGAATTTATTTATTGTTTTCATCAGGCATAGAAGCATACTCAGAAAAAGTTTAATTGCCTCATTTACAGATGTGAAAATGGAGGCCAGTAGAAACAAAATGTCAAGAATATCAAGGAGAATAATGAAAAAAAAATGGAAAAGAAGAGTGCCCAGAATTAATCATAATAACTAATGTTTAGATTGTGCTTTAAAGTTTGGAAAGCACTTTATATGCCATTTTCTTTTTAAGGACCTAAAGGACTATGTTTTCTGATTTTTCTGAATTTTTGAAATCGACTTTCCTAGAGTTTAAGCTACTTGTCTAACTATGCCCAGTCTTTTCCTCCTTAGTTATCACATACTACATATAGGGTGAAATGATCATTTTGCCTCCAGGTTACCATCATTTCTAGTTCACTTTTCCTTCTAGTCCCTGATTGATTCATTAATTTCCCCTTCATTTCTTCCCCTCTACATTTTGAGAGATGACAAGAAGAATTACAGCTAACATTTATATAACACCCTAGGTTTGCTAAGCATTTTATGTATGTTAATTCATTTGATCCTGACAACAACTTTGTGAGGGAGGTGCTATTGGCCTCATTTTTATAGATCAAGAAACTGATTCCAAGAGCAGTTAGTTGACTTGCTTAGAGTTCTGGACTCAGTTTCTGTTACATAAAAGAGAAACAGTTATGTGATTGTGTTCTATTTCCCACAACAGGTATTAAGTGTCAGAGGCAGGATTTGAACTTGGATTCCTTTGACTTTAAGTCTGACATTCTGGCCACTGTGCCACTAATCTTGGCCTACACTGCAAAGGTATAATTATCAAAATCATTTGATGCTAGTTAAAAATAGAGATGTTAATCAATGGAACAGATTAGGTCCAAAATATATAGAAGCAAATAAATACAGAAGCATAGTTTTTGATAAAACCAAAGACCTCACATATTGTGGTAAAGACTTACTATTCTTTTTAAAAATAATATTTTATTTTCCCCCAATTATGTTATAATAATTTTTAACATTTTTTTTAGAGTTTTGAGTTCCTTCCCTCCCCTCCCAACAAAAACTGCAGGGAAAACTAGAAAGCAATCTCTTAGAAAAATGATATAGGCAAATATTTCATACTATACATACCAAAATGAGCTCCAGATTGTTATATGACTTAGACATAAAAAGGTGCCATAATAAACAAATTAGAAGAGCAGGAAAGAAACTATTTTTCAAATCTATGGCTAGGGGAAGAATTCATAACCAAACAAAGGATGGAGAGGATCACAGCAAATAAAATTAATAATTCTGATTGAATAAAATTTAATTTTTTGCCACCACAGAAAGAGTTGCTATAAATATTTTTGTGCACGTGAGTCCTTTTTCCTGTGTACAAAAATATTTATAGCAGCTCTTTTTGTGGTGGCAAAAAATTGGAAATAGAGGGGATGCCCATCAGTTGGGGAATGACTGAACAAGTTATGGTATATGAATGTAATCGAATACTATTGTGCCATAAGAAAGCAGACAGACATCAGAAAAACCTGGAAAGATTTGAATGAACTGATGCTGAGCGAAGTGACCAGAACCAGAGGAACACTGTACACAGTAACAGCCGCAATGTGCAATGACTAACTTTATAAACTTATCCCTTCTTAGCAATGCACAGATCCAAGACAACTCTAAAGGACTCATGATGGAAAATGATATCCACATCCAGAAAAAGAACTATGGAGCCTGGATGTAGATTGAAGCATATTATTTGCTCTCTCTTCTTTTTTCTTTCTTTTCTGTTTGTTTTTCATTTCTCATGGTTTCTCCCATTGGTTCAAATTCTTCTTTACAACATGACTAATGTGAAAATAGGTTCAATATGAATGTATACATAGAGCCTATATCAAATTACATGCTGTCTTGGGGTTGCGGGAGGGGAGAGATGGGGAGAAAATTTGGAACTCAAAATCTTTTGGAAGTGAATGTTGAAAACTAAAATGCAATTCAACTAAGATTGGAAGGGAGACAGTTAGCTGGGGGAAAAAATCTTGGAAACAAGTTTCTCTGACAAAGATCTCATTTCCAAGATATATAAAAGATTTATTCAAACCTTTAAGAACAAGAGTCATTTACCAATAGATAATTGGTCAAAGAATATGAACAGGAAGTTTTCGAAGGAAGAAACTTATAGGAAAAATACTCAACATTCCTAATAATTAGAGAAATAGAAATTAAAGCCACTCTGAGGTTTTACCCCATACCCATCAGATTGGCAAAGCTGACAAAAAAGAAAAATAATAAATGTTGGAGGGGCTACAATGCACATAAATACACTGTTGGTATATCTGAGGATCAGTGCAATCATTCTGAAAAGTAATTTAGAACTATGATCTTTATAAAATTCAATAAGCTGTGCCCTTGGATTCCTACAATACCACTACTAGGTATATAACCCAACAACATCCGAGAGAGGAAAATGACCCATAGGACAAACACTTTAATAGCTTCTCTTTTTGTTATTGCAGAGTACCACGTACTAAAGGGTTGCCCACCTACTGAGGAATGGCTAAACAAATTATGGTATATGAATGTAGTGGAATATTATAAGACATGAAAAAATGAACAGTTTCAGGCAAAACTGAGAAAAAAGTATGAAATAAAACAGTGAATAAAATCAGCAGAACTAGGAGGAAAAAATGACATGGTAACACATCCATACATATGTGTGTGTATACAGACACACACACACACACACACACACACACACAAAAGACTTTAGAATTCAATCAGTGCAATAACAAAACATGATTCTAAAGAACTAAAGATGAAGTATGCTGTCCACCTCCTGACAGAAAGGTGATAGATTCAAAATGCAGAATGAGACACACATTTTTAAACGTGTTCAATGAGAGCATTTACTTACCTTGATTGTATGTTTGTTATCGGAGTTTGCTGTGTTATGGTTGTTGGGTGAAGGGAGTGAGAAGGAAAGAAAACAAATGCTTGTAAAGAAATAACAAAATGAGTGGAAATGGAGTTCTAAGGAAGTCAAGTGATTTGTTCAATATTATGTAGCAAATTAGTGGCAATACTGTTACTATAACCTAGAGTTCTTGATCCTCAGTCTAAGGCATTGTCTAGTATGACACACTGTCTTTATGAGGTATTTTTGAAAGAGGTAGTATTGTGTGTCTGTCAGACTGGATTGAGACCAAAGCCAGGACTGGAGGTAGACAAGGTAGACAGCCACTAAGGGTAAGGCCTGCAGGAGAGTACAATGAAGGATAATTTTTATATAGTTAAGAAGAAAAAATATATATTTTTAATGCCTGACCCTTTTCAACCTTCTTGGCCTCTAGATATTCATTCTGTGGCAGTCAAGACATGGGTATTTCAGGGAAGGCTCAAAGCCTCTCACTAACAGAAGGAATACACAGGGGACATAATTTTCAAACTTTGGCCAAAAAACACTATTGTCTTGTCCCAGTTCTGATTGAGAGTCAACTTTCACTTTTATAAAAAGAACATTTTAGCTGCTTCTTTCCTGGTTCAGGAATACTACTAAATCAGCATCTCCTTTATTCAATAGCTCAGAATCGTATGGCTGCAAAAGTACTGTGATTTTGAAATAACATATAAAAAGTTAATCACATTGCTGTGAACCCAACTTCTCTTCCTGTGGTTTCATTCCTGACTCACTGGAGTTCACAGCTACTAATTTGTTCCTGGCTTAGCTTCTCTATCTATAAAACTACAAAAAAATGTACCTAGCATCTGAATTTTCAAAGTATTGAGCTGGATCATGTTCCAAGTGAGAATGATTAACTCAGGGTGAGTTGTGGTGGGACAGTCAGTTTGCATTTAAAACAGAGAACGTTGACATAGATGCTCATGTATAAAACATTCAACCACCAGAGTAAATGCATTGAATCAAAACATTAACAGCCAGCAAGGAATCCGTAGCAAGTCATAACTTCTTACATTTTCTTGTGGAATCTGGGGGAATAACATCACAAAGAGCAGAAAAGTTAAAATTGAGAAGTAATAAATCAACCATAATATTTCTCGTTGTTCTGTATCATTGTTAATAGAATCACCCTCCCCACAGAGTCATTGGATTGCTATCTGGGGTTTCTCTATTCCCTTCTATTGATCCAATTCTCTTTTCTTTTCCTACTTAAGATGATTTTTGTGACTATTGCTTCTGAGTATATTTGGAAACCTGGCAGAGTAGTTTTCTTTTTTGGGGTACTTTTTTCATATTCTTGATATTCTACCATTTTATCTTTGACTCCCCTTTCCAAATCAAGCTAAGAAAATTTTGTGGGGAACAGAGATTTTCTGAGACTGATGAATTCGCAGGAGTAACTAACTGTGTCTTTTGATTAGTTAATTAAATTAGTATGTTAAACAAAGTCTAACAATTACTAGCATGTACTATATTATAAAAACTACAGCTAACAATTATTTTTACAGCTTAAACCCATGAGAATAAGGTAATGATTCCTTTGTGATATATCCCTCAGTCATATCCCTTTTCTTAGCCCTCAGTTCTGCTCATTCATTTGTAACTCTCATCAAATCAGTTAAATACCAGAGAGGAGTACTAGGCTTTAAGTTATATTTGGGGCAGCTAGGTGGCACAGCCCTGGAGTCAGGAGGACCTGAGTGCAAAACTGGCCTCAGATACTTTACACACTTACTAGCTATGTGACCTTGGGCAAGTCACTTAACCTCAATTGCCCTGCCTTCACCCCTCCAAAAAAAAAATAGTTATATTCTTTTTATACTCACACCTACTTATTACATACTTTTAGTTGTAAATTAGCCAAAAAAAAAAGCGAATAAAGCTATTATGATGATTTGTTCAAACCCTTTGTTAATAATTGTTGTCCCTGAATTTCCTTCTGCTTTTTGATGTTTCCTTGCTTTTGGAGGAGTCTACTTAGTATTTTAAGGAAGGTTTCACCAGTGCAGAAGTCCATGAAGATAAAGTCTATTTATTCCATTTTATTTTTTTAGATTTTTATTGACATCTTTTGTTTTTATATTACTTAGATTTTTTCCTGCATTCCTTTCTTTCCCTCTTCCCCAAGAACCATAGAGTACAACAAAATACTTTTTTAAAAAAAGAAAATGGGAAAATGAAGAAGAAAAATATTCAGTTAAACTGATTGAAAAGTTTTGTTATATGCAATGTTCCACACGTATGATCCATTCCTCTTCCCCCAGTCCCTGTCCTCTACTTCTTCAAAGGAGCAAGGAAAGGTAGGGTTTTTTGATACTTATTCTTTGGGGACATGTTCTATACATTTCACAGCATTTATTTTAAATTTATTTTAGGTTGTTGCTTTTTCAATTTACATCATCATAGTCATTGTGTATGTTGTTTTCCCAGCTCTGCTAACTTCACTTTCATAAAAGTCTTTCCAAGCTTCTGTATATTTATTACATTCACTGTTTCTTACACAAAGTAATATTCCATTGCATCTGTGTACTAACATTTCTTAAGGCATTCCCCAATTAATGGGCATCTCCTTATTTCTAGTTCTTTGGTATCACAAAAACACCATCATAAATATGTTATGGATTTCATGTAAAATAAAACTCTGTGTGTGTGTGTGTGTGTGTGTGTGTGTACATACATATATATGTTCTCTTTTTTTTCTGCTTTGTCACATTTCAAACACATATTTAATAGATTGATTACTCTCTTCTGGCTCTCTTCCTGCCTGACTGCTCTTTCTATGTCCTTTGCTGGATCATCATCCATAGCTCACCCTCTTTGCATAGCAGTACCCTAGGGCTCTGTCTTTGTCCCTTTTATCTCTGGACACATTCTTTCACTTGGTGATCACATCAGTTCCCATGGATTAAATGATCATTTCCATAAGGATGACTCCTAATCTACATATCCAGTTCTTCTCTCTGTCTCTGTCTCTCTCTGTTTCTCTGCCTCTGTCTCTCTCCTTCTCTCTCTCTCTCTCTCTCGCACACACACACACACACACACACGTGCGCATGCGCGCACACACACATACACACAAACTTCTGTGCTGCATCATTACCTATCTGCTGGACATCTCAACCTGGTGTAGCAACAGTGTTACTAGCAGCTGCTGTGGAGGTGTAAAACCAACAAGACCAACACCAACAACACCAGTGCACTGGAGGGCTGCTAGCACAGGTTTTTTGATTTGCCTTTTTAAAGAAAACAACTTTAAGGGGTTTACAATCTCACTTTAGTTAAACATATGTACATCATTCACTTAGTTGGGGGGAAAAAGTCAGCACCCTGAACTTCAGAGAAAGCACAAACAGAAATTACAAGCAGAAATTATATAAACAGAGCAAATAACACAAAGCAGCAGACAGGGCTTCTGTCTGTCCATAGCAATACCTGTCTGTCTGTCCATAGTAATATGTAGTTACCAGAGAGAGAAATACCAGCATCTGGATTTTCAAAGCCGGAGGGGCTCCTTAACGGCTACTCAGAGTCTCATCTGGAACACCCTCCCAATGGGTGAGCCCCTAAAGCAAAATGCTAACCTCAGAGTATATGTACATTTCTTCAGTCAGAGGGCATCACAACTATATGACTCAAATTCATGTGACTTAGGCTTTCTTGTGACTTAAGCATGTCATCAAAGATTCTTGATTCAATCAAAGGCAAGGCTCAATCAAAGGCACTTGATTGCATTAGTGCTGAGAAGCACTCCCAAAGAAAAAAACAGGGAAAGTCTCACTTTGCTTGCCATTACACCTGGATGTCTCATAGGCATTTAGAACTCAACATATTGAAAATGGAATTATTATTTTCCCACCAGAATCCATCCCTCTTCCTAACTCCTCTAAGGTAACACCATACTTCTCATTGCCTAGGTTTGCAACCTAGAAGTCACCCTTGACTGTTCACATTCACTGATCTCTGATATCCAAAAGTTGCCAGTCTTGTTGGGTCTATCTCCATAAATTTTCTATATGCAGTCCCTTCTTTCAATTCACGTGATCACATCATTTTAGGATCTCATGACCTCTTAGATGCACTATATTCAATATAAGAAATATAGAAAGCCCTTAACCCATGCTCTCTTGAATTACTTCTATATATTTTGTTTGTACATAGTACAAAACATATTGTACATAGTTGTTTGCATGTTATCCCCACTGTCCCAAGAGATTGTGAATTCCTTGAGGGCAGGACTGTTTTTGCCCCTTTTTTTTGTATCCCCAATGGTTAGTGCAGTGCCTGGCAATAGGAGGCACTTAATAAATGCTTGCTGGCTTATTGACTTGACTCTTCCCCTCCTCTCCATAAAGGAAAGTGAATTTGTGATTATTATTGGGACAATAGCCTATTAGTCTGGTAAAATCCCTCCTGTACATAAGACATAGTATCCTTTCCAGACATAATGTCACCATTTGGTATATATTCCCACTGGAAGCTGAACGTACTGAAGGTACCGCTAAATGAGCAATCCCCTTAACTTTGAACTATATTAGCTTAGTAACTCACTTGGGTTTTTTGTCCAATTAGGATAGGAATAATGTGTACTTTCCTCTTCTTTTTCTAAGGAGTACATTGCACCAGGAAATCTCTCTTCAGAGGGCTGAGTGTCCTAACTTTCTAACTTAAGATGTTTAGAACTTTAGAACTCTTTAATTTGGGTTTACCAAAGCTGGCACTACTCTTTCCCACTGAATGGTCGTGGGCATGTTTTTTTTTTCAATTAAATAAATTGAAAAAAAAATCTTGATGCCTTTTGATGCTGTCACATTCTTTCCTGAATAGGTTCTTCTTCCCCTATGCAGTGAATTATCCCTTGTAATAATGATTTAAAATGAGAGGGAAAAAAGCATTTCAGTAAAATCAATCTACACACTGACCATGTCTAATAATATATAGGATATATTATATTAGCATGTTCCATACCCATAGTCCCCTTTCTTTTCAGTGAAGGGAAGGAGATATATTTCCTTAACTCTTCTCTAGGATTAAGATTATAATTAAAATATTCACTTTCACTTTATCATTCTTTCCATTTAAGTCGTAGAGATTGTCACATCACTTTATGGAAGTCTTCCCATTCTTCTCTGAATTTTTCATGCTCTTCATTTATTATGGCATAGTAACATGTCATTACATTCATGAACCACAATATATTTAGCCTTCCCTAATCAAAGGGCATCTATGTTGATTGCAGTTCTTTGCTATAGCAAAAAATGCTGCTATAGAAATTTTACTCTATATCAGAACTATTTTTTTTGGTCTTTGTCCTCATTGCGGCATTCATCTGGCAGTTAGATCTCTGGGTCAAAAGGTATGGACATTTTAGTCACTTTAAAAATCCTAAGTACAAATTACTTTCCAATATGGTTGGACCAATTCATATCTCCATTCTAAGTATCTTAGAATACTCATATTCTTACCATACCTCCAACATTACTGTTCCCATATTTCATCATCTTTGACAATTTTCTGGGAATGAACTGAAACCCCAGAGTTGTTTTGATTTGTATTTCTCTTATTATCAGAGATATGGATTAGTCTTTCATGTGATTGTTAACAATTTGCAATTCTTTTTCCAATTGCCATTTGCCCTTCTTGTCTATCATGGGGACATCTTAATGCTCTATTCCAAGCAAGTTAGACTAGTTTATCTTGAAAAAGTATTGAAACTGTCCTTGATATTTAATTGATTCAGGGGACTAAAGCTGATATAGCTTCCTGGTCACCTGAAAACAAACAAAAAAAAACCATTCAGGACAGAAGGAGCTAGATCTCTTCCTTCAGGCTTTAGACTACAGACCAGAACCAGCTTAAAAAATGGTTTACTCAGCTGAATCAACTATATCCTCAATGACATCTTTTCCATACTTTGAATGTTCTTCCTCTACTATGGTCCTTCTTTTGTTAACTGCTAGATAGACCAGGAGTATCTCATTTCAATACCATTCCATTTAAAAAAATTCTGAATTTAAACACATTTTTATCTACATAGTATAACAAAAGGAGATTGTACATTTAACCATGAATCTGTATTATATACACTTTGCTTTTCTCTTAAACCTAATAAATTCAACATGTAATTTTCAAAACTTTCCTATTAGTCTATGATTCTTCCTAGTATTCCTTCAGTACTCTTCTATGCATTTTTTTTTAAAAAAGACACTTCAATGACCTTATTCTTTTTTTTTTTTTTATGCTACCCTTTCCCTTCTATTCTGCTTCACATTGGGAAAAAGAAAAATAAACAAAGATTTTGTGTGGGGTACTTTAAAGAGTTGTGAGTCAGGATAGATGGGATCTAGTTTCAGGTAGCTGTGTGAACTCATATAAACTATTGGACTTCTGAAGTCCTAATTTCCATCTTCTTTAAAACAAGAGGGTTGTACCCTCTTGCAGTGCTAAAAGGACTCTTTAAAGTCTCTTGTAGTGCTAAAAATTTGGAATTCTATCATATAATCACCTATACATAAATGCCCATTTATAAAGAGGCAAATTTGTGATTTTGGACCCTACTTTCATATGCACCAAGCACCAAAGGCTTAGTTGGTTGCTAGTTATGCCTTCAGCATAGGACTACTTTCTGTGTTCTTTTAGAATCAGAGATAGAGTTCTGAATGAGTCCTTTTAGGGCAGGATGGTTATGCTCAAAGTTTCATTGAAACATTCCTCCAAAAATCCCCTCCATATTTCATCATTGTGTGACAGGAAGTCTTGGTTTTCAAAAGCTTTGTTAGCAGATCCTAGCAAACTGGAAAGGCTTTGACTAGGGCCTGATGACATATAGTGCTTACTGTTCCAAAATACATTAATATTTACATTGGCACTCTGACTTCAATGTGGAAATGGCCATAAATGAATTAAGAAAATTGGCTTAGAAAATACGGCTTTTGGTTATGAAACAAAAGTGGATAAGAAACCATAGACTATGCAGAAAACTCATGCCTGTACATAAATGAATATTTTTTTCAGGAAGAGCATTGGCTCATTGTTATTTTTTGATGACATTTTCAATGTTTCTATGATTTATCAATTCCTTATAACTTAATTATTTAGTCTTTAATTATTTTTCAATCTTTTCTTCAAAGATCTTTTATTGAAAATCTTTCCCCCAGCCTATATATTTTGGATATATGACCTTTATCAGAGAAACTTATTGCAAAGATTTTTTTTCTCTAGTATCCTGTTAGATTATGCTTTACTAATTTTTTTTTTTAAAAAAACCCTTGGGTTCTGAGCAATCCATCCTCCAGTTGTGAAATAATAACCTGGATAGGTGCTGTCTGGCTATAAATCATAGAACACCATAATCTCAGATTTAAATTGTAAGGAAAATTGTAAGTGATCCAGAATGCAATGGAAAGATACATGGTAGGCCTACTTACGTATGCTACAACATATTGTCACTGAAGAATTGCACATGAGAAGTTGCATGACATCATCAAGATATCTGTGACTAGAAAAGAAGGTGGAGAAGTTGTGACATAAAAATGGATGAATGGATAGCTCAGTGCTGGTAATGGTATCCATAAGATGTTAAAGAGCCAGAGAAAGGCTTCTAGCACATTAGGGTTATTCTCTATCGAGTATTTAGGTAAAGATAGAAACAAGAATAGAGTGGCAGGAGAACATATAGATGAGTTATGATGTGCTCTGAAGGAGAAAGTACTCACATCAGTGAAATCATAAAGCCACTGAAGTACTGAATTATCAAAGTATTTTTGTCAGTGCCTTAGGTCATTGATATAGGGCAGAGAGCCAGGACTAGTGCACTGAAGCAAATCTTTCACAATATAGAAGACTGGTAAGGGAGAGTGTCAGGCTTGGATAAGGACCTAGAAATGGATGTTCCAAGGGTGAATCACAGATCTATGATTTGGTAAGCAGTCCAAAGTGGGAATACTTCTAGAGGCTAAAGGTCAGCGTAGGGCTATGACCTAGAACCAAGTTGGCAGGGCAGAGTTAGAATGAGACACAGGGCAAGAAATAGGCTAGAGGCCAGGTAGAGAGACAAGAAGTAGGTAGGAGGACAGAAATACTTAGGGGTAGAGCAAAGTGGTTTCTTCACAGTTTAGGCAAACAAATGAGAAGGGGGGCGGTGCAGATCAGCAGGAGCTGAAAGATCAAGCAAAAAGTAAACTGGAGAACTCTCATGAGGCCTGGTTACAAAGAAGGACCTTGATAATGTAACTGAAGCTGTTTTCATCTCTGGCTCAGGGCTTGTAATTAATGCGGGGGTGGGGGGCCGGGGGGCCGGGGGAGAAACAGAATCCTTGCATGGTCAGCTCGCTCAGCTGACTGAGAACACCTGGCTGAGGCGGAGGATGTGTGGGTAGAGACAAGTAGCAACTTGTGGCAGGCAGATTCTGACAATTTTAATGACAGGTGTGTAATGAAACAAAGCAGGAACCCCTCAACCAGAAATAATTTTCTACCACTACCTGGGGAAACACAAAGTGTGCGTGTGTGTGTGAATGCGTGTGTGTGTGTAATTTCTCTTGCAAAGAGAAAGATGTCCCTTTCTGATCCTGACCACTGCAATATCATGTACAACCTGATCATTCAAGTGAATTACCCCAGGGCAAGGGAGTCCAGATGATCAAATATAAAATATTTATAATTACATAAATTATAGATAAAATCTCATGTAACTAAAATAAATTGGCACATGCTGCAAGCATTAATCAATTTCTTCTAGTCTTTTCCTCTTTAACTCTTTTACTGGTCAGCAGGTTCCTTCAGAAGACCTGACTTTATGGTCACTCTCCTTTCTTTCACATTCATTTTCATTTATTTAAGCTCACCTTAGTTCCAGCCTACATCATTAAGGCAGAATTCATGAGTTCAAAGATAACCATGAATATGCCTGAATGGTCCAGAATCGCAGAATATAAGGAATTCTCTAAGTAGAAGGCAGAGGAGTTAAAGCATTTATTGAAACTCAAAAGTAGCAGACCCACAGACCAGTGTCCCCAATTTGACATCCTGGCAAGAACCTTCCAAGACCCCTATGTCCATGTCATAATAGTGACCAGGAGGCCACAGAAAAACATTATGGCAGCAAGCCAAGCCATACTGGTGTTCCCCCCCTAATGCCAGGACCCTCCAGCAGGAAGACCACCCACTGGCCTCAAGCCCCTGCTCAGCAGTCTCCAGTCTCCACGATGGTCAGTCCCGCTTTTTGTAGTGCCTGCCGCTTCCACCACTTCCACTGCTTCTGCCGCAATCTCCAAGTTGTGTTCCAGCTAGCTGACTGCTTCCTCTCTCCTTCAGCTCTCAACTGCTTTCACTAACTGCCTCACCAACTACCTCTCCAACTGCCTCTCAGCTCTGCTCCAACCGTTCAGCAAGCTCCTCTCACCACAGGCTCCAGTCCTAGTCACTCCCCCTGAGGACCCTGAGACCCCCGCCCCCGAGGCCCACTCAGATGGGAGGGGAAGATCTTCCTATTCACTGATTGCCTTTACACAGCCCTATCTCATCTGTCTTCTGAACAACCAGTGTCCTCTTCTATCTGGGGTCCAGGTTACCCCTGCCCTTAACTTTGGATCAAAACTGCTCTCCTGCCTAATTATGCAAAAAAAATAAGAAGAATAAATAATACAAAGTGCATCCATTGATTGTCAAATTAGTGGTAGAGGCAACATGAAGTTTAGAAGTATCACAGATCACCTTGGGCTTCAGTGGTCACCAAAGCACCCTCCCCCATAGGAGATGAGACCCAAGCTTATCCTTGGAAAAAGGGAAGAACCTAGATTTTTTAATTCAGGGGTTCTTAACCATTTTTGTGTGCCATTTAAGTGTCTATGCTCATCTTGCTGATGCATTTTGTTGGGGAGAGGCCCCTGGCCTCCCCAGAGGTATAAAAGACCCAGCTAAATGAGCTACTGTCAGAAGCTCCTCCTAAGCACTTACTGCCTTCTGGGCAAAGCCTCTCTGATCTGTTTGCTATGTTAATTTTGAAGAAGGAGGAGCTTAGTGTTTTATTCGGACCTTGCATCTCCTAAAATCTCTTATTAAGTAAAGTTCATTTTAACTTCTTGTTTTGATCCATGAGTTCCTTTTTAACCCTTGAGCCTAAAATTATTGGTCTAGATTAGCTTAGTACTGGTCCAGTTCAAGTACTGGTTCAAGTAGGAGAACAGGTCTACCAATTCAAGACAGGCTCCAGGGTCACCATCATTCAGCACCATCTCCTCTTTTAAGGTTTATGCTAAAAAAAAAAAAACAAACTATCACCAAACCCAAATCTTTATGGCCATTATCTACAGGTCATTTTTCCCCTTTTCTCAAAGAGCTCAGAGTCTTGCTCACTGTCTTTCTCAGCCCAAACTTTTGACCTTTTAACAGGAGATTTCAGCATACACAGAATTATGTTCCCTCCAGTCATCTCACTTCCTAGTTCCTTAATCTACTCAGTTCTCTTAATTTCCTTCTCCATTTAACCTCAGTTCTATACAGCCATGGTCGTACCCTTGATGTTGCAGTCACCCACAAGTGTTCCATTTCCCTGTTTATGAATTCTGAAATTCATTTATCTGATCACATTTTTATCATTTCATCTTTCTTTATAGCTTTTGGCCTCAATCCCTATACTTCATTTTCTAATATTTCCAAACCATAGATCTTTCCCAAGTCATCACCACTGGACTCCCTTCCCAATCTCAAACCCTTGATGAACCCGTTACATTATCCCCTATTCTTGAATTTTTGTCCCATTACAGACTTCTTGCCAAACTCCAACCTTGCATTACTCCCATCATCTACCTCTCTGTTCATCTACATACTTAAGAAGTCATACTAACTAGGTCCACTCTAGATTTATGGTATCTAATCTCAACTGAGTTGTCACAACAGTGAGGCCATCCTTCTACTCTCTCATTGATTTTTCTATCCCACTCACCACAATGGCTGTTCTAAACCTTGTTTCTCCTTAGGCCTCCCATGGTATTCTGCTCCTCACTCCCCCAGTTAAGGATATAGATTTGTATTTTCACTGAAAAAATTGAGACTTTTGGCCGAGTTCCCTCTTATCTGTGTCTCCACATCTCATATCCCTCCATCATCCTTCACTATCTTCTCATTCACATCAGTCTCTGATGAAGAGGTATCCCTTCTCCTGGTCAAGGCTAATCTCTTTAAATGAACACTTGAAATCTTTCTCTCCCATCTTCTCCAACAGCTTGCTGTTACCATCATTCCCTTTTTCTAATCATCAGTCTGAGGCTGCTATGTGCTGCCTAAAAATAGGACATTTTCCTCCAACGCCTACCCTCACACCTCTCACCTGATCCTATTATCCCTGATAGTTATTGTCCTTTATTTCTCCATCTCTTCTCTACTAAACTCCTTTCAAAATCATTTATATTCAACTTCCTTTCTTCTTGCTCTTCTAAATTCACTTCAGTTTAGTTATAACTTCATCATTTTACTGAAATGGTTTTCTCCAGAATTACCAGGGATCACTTGCCAAATCTTATGGTCTTTTAATTCTCCTCCTTTTTCCCCCTTTTACCCCTATGTAGTTTTTGTCCACCTTTTTCTACTAGATACTCTTAGGTTTCTAAGTTTTTGTGATACTTCTCTCTCTTGGTTCTCTTCTTGCTTCTCTGGCTACTCCTTATTTGTTTACTTAAGATCTTTATCCTTTATCCTCATCTCCTAATGGTTGGTATCATCCAGACATCTGGATACTGTGGGTATCTGTCCTGATTCCTCTTCTTTTTTCTTCCTATATTATCCCTCTTGGTTATTTCATTAGCCTCCACGGGTTCAGTTATTGTCCACTTACAGATAATCCAGCCCTCATCTCTTCTGAGATCCAATCCCACTTTTCCAAATTCTCATTGGACTTTTAAAACTTCATGTCCTGTAGGCATCTATCACAAACTGAACACGTCCAAAACAGAACTCATCATTCACCTCAAACCCTGCTCTCTTTCCAGTTTCTTTATTACTGTTGATGGCAGGACCACCCTTTGGGTTCTGTGGCTCAGGGAAACAGTTTTTGGGGGCCTCTGTCTATGTAAACAATTTGATTAAAAATGTGTTACAAACTTGTAGGGCCATGTGAGATATGGAAGATTTAGAATAATTCACTTACCATATTTGCCTTTTCATAAAAAGTATTGTGATTTAAAACACTGAATTGTTCCAAGTCAAAATAATTGTCTAAATTTGGATTACTATTGTCATCCACATGATCCCTTGAATTACAATTCCATGTAGTGTGGACTGCTGATGGTTAAAGAATAAATCTGCCTCCCTATCCTTCCAGCTGCTCAAAACAATGCTCTTCAGATATCACCGCTCCCCCCCACCCCCGCTAAAAAAAAAAATAGTTTATACCATGACAGCACACCTCGCACCTGAGCTGCCAGTAGTCCTTCAACACAACACAAATATCCTTAGCTTCTTTATCAGACAGTGTTGCTGACATCATTCAGTAGTGAATACCTAAAAATTAGATTACATTGAACTACTCTTATCACTCCCCAAAAACACACATTACAAGAAAACTGAAAATGTGGCCCTTTTTGCAATAGCATATGTTAAAGAATAAGACACAGCACATAAAAACTTCAACATAGATTGGAATTGTGTTTTGGTGCATTTTATACGAAAAAAAGTTTGTCATAGGAGGCCTTGATAATGATATCTGTTTTCAATGAAATAGATAATTTTATAGATAGTTTCCTTACATAAAAATTTAATTGTTATTTAAAATATAATTTATGGTGTTGGCAGTACAAATAAACCAGAGAATGGAATGTTTATACTCTCTTTGTATTTCACAGTGCTCTGTTTTTTGAAACCTCAGATAAATAATACCTTCTTGAAATTAAAAATATAATTACTTTGTATTAAATATGTCAAAATGATAATTTAAGAAAATGAAATCAAGTGGAACTTATGTTTCCATTGTTGATACAAATGTATAACAAAGTGCTCTACCTCCCCCCCCCCTTTTTTAAACACTATGATTTACTACTATTTAAACATACACAAACACTAAAAGGACAAAATGAAAACATTCGGGTTTATATACAAACTATCCAGCCGCTGACAGAATGTTACATAACAGAAGACACCATCCTACACAATTTAACAAATGAGCTCAAAAATGTACTTTAGTGATAATTGTCAATCTGCCCTTTCTTTAGGTGGGAGAATTTTAATATTTGTTTGTTATAGTTACAGTAATAAAATTAGTGATTATGATATTTCAAATAACAAATCTGAAAAAAGAGTGACTTATTTTGTGAGTTGTTAAGAATTTAAGTAGAACAATCCAGAAATTTCAAGCAGACATGAGGTAAATTAGAAATTCTAAGAAAAAAATACAGGACATCAAAGGCAGTTAACTACTCAGAACATAGAGTATGCTGCTAATACCAATATTTAAAAATTAATCTTCTCAAACTGCATTGGGCCATGTAACATCCCATCTTCTTTTTCTGTGTGTTTGCACAAGCTGTTTCCCATATCTGAAATTCTCAATTCTCTCCCTTCTTATTGCCACACTTCAAGCCTCAGCTCAGTTTTTACCTGCTTCAAGAGGCCTGTCATGATTCCCCCAGTTATTAGCCTCACTCCAAATCGCCATGCATTTATTTTGTATATACATTGTATTTACTGGTCTGTGAGCATGTTTCTTTTCCTGAGTAAAATGCAAACACCTTGAGGACAGGGACTGTCTTCTGTATTACTATCTCCAGTACCTAGCACAGAATTGGACACATAACAGGCTCTTACACATTCTTATCGATTAGGCATTCGATCCCTAGGTTGTAAAAGTGATTACTATGATTAATATAAAAAAAATTCATGGACCTATATGACCTATTATTGACTGTTGCCTTGTATGTATCTTCATAAAATACCTAAAAATTCATATGCTTGATGAACTACGTAAGTCAAATTAACTGAATATTTAATTATTTAGATAATCATTATTTATGCCTGCTCTATCTGCAAGGATATACATAGGTTAAAAAAAAGTGTATCTAACTATACTAGAACATTGTATCATTAAAAAAAAAATCTTAAGATTGTTTATCTTTATTTCCTTTTTAATGTCACTTTTTATGTATGTTTCAAAATGCAAAATGACAAAGTATGCATGCATAATTTATAAATAAACAATTTTTTTTCCTAATAGGTGTATTTAAATGACTATTCCATAGTCACACAGCTAGCATGTGTCAGCAGTTAGCCTGCTGTAAACCCAGCAGCCTCCCAACAGTTCTTTTTGGAGGCAATTGGAGTTAAGTGACTTGCCTAGGGTCAGACAGCTAGTCAGTATCTGAGGTTGGATTTGAACTCAACTTCACCTAACTCCAGGGCCCTGTGCTCTACCCATTGCTCCACCTAGCTGCCTCAACAATTTTTAACATTCAACTCAAGTCTGCCTCCTTGTAGATTATACTCACTACTTCTAGTCATAGCCCTTATCCCCTCCCCAGAAATTCTCCAAAACAACAGAGAATGAAAAACTGTTTTCAAATCCAAATTTGTTCTTTCTAACATTTCAAAGATAGCGATTGAGACATTTAATTTAGGTGCCACAGTGGAGAGATTGCTGGGCTTGGAGTCCGAAGACAAGTTCAAATTCTGCCTTAGACACTGTGACATTAGACTTGACATTTAAATCTTTCTTATCCTAGATTTCATCATCTATAAAAGTGGGGATTATGTAGTACCTATGTCCCCTGTAAAGGGGATAGATACTAGTGAGGTCTGGTCTATCCTGTACCAAGAGTTCTGGGGTAGTATAAGAGCTTCCTACCTCTTAATGCTTGTACTCTCACCTGTAGCTCAAAGAAGCATGTGCTGCAGCCACACCAGGGTAAAACTGTTTCAGCAGATGGGATAAACCAGATATAGGCTGACCAAAAGGCCTCAAATTGTCGATGAGTTAGGGGGATGTCTACCCCAAGCATATGAAGACCTCCCCCTGGGAATGGGATGATGAGAATCATTTGTTCCAGTGACCATGAAGGCAGCTGAAGCAGGTGCTGCGGAGCGCTTAGAGCTTGGTCAGACGTCAAAGACACCAAGGTCACCCACAGCATCCTGTGCCATCACCAGTCATCCTGACTTTTGTCTTGTCACTGGACTTTGATGACTCTGGAAGAGAGAATGAAGGTGATGACTTTGTGCAATTCTGCCTCCCTTCAGTCCAATTCAGAATCAAATCAAGACATCACCCCGTGATATCATTGGTTTTCTTTGAAAATGAAGGATGAACAACCAGCCAACCTGTGATGATCGGCACCCTCCAAAACACAAGCAGTCCCTGAGGCTTGGAGCCTGGGTCAGACAGGACTGCCGCTTGCCTGTATCTAAGGGCAGTACTGGTTGAAGGCACCAGCATCCTCAGTCTCCCATATTGAAGGTAACTTTAACTTTCTTCTTGATTCCCCTTTTTCAGTCACCCAAATGCATATTTTGTCATTTCTACCTTTACAGGAGCTCTCATATACTTCCCCTTCAATACGATGTACCCTCTACATAGCTGCCAAGGTGATTTTCCCAAAGCACAGGTCCAGCAATGTCATTTCTCTGCTCAATGAAAACTAGGAGCTTCCTATTTTGTATCTTCAGGATCAAATAAAAAGGAGTCTGTTCAGCACTTAGTCTTCCCATGCTTTAATTCCTTTCATGCACTCTGTGTCTATTGATACCAGCCTGCCTGCTGTTCTTGAACAAGATACTCTGTTCCTTTGTAATGGCTGGCTCTTATTCCTGGAATGCTCTTCCTTTTCCCCTCTGCCTCTTCATCTCCCTGGCTTCTTTCCAGACTCGGCTCAAATGCCACCGTTAGTAAAAGTCCCTCCAGATCCTTTGAGTCACTTAGGCCTTCCTCTCGAAGATTACCTTCCTTCTACTTCATCTCTCCTACACATACCCATTTATTTACATGCATTTAGTATGTTAGCTCCTTGAGGAATTTCATCTTTCTTTTTATCCCCAGGACTTAGCATAGTGCCTGGCACTTACTGGTACTTAATAAACATTTGTTGATTTATTGGTTACTTAATTAGGAAGTAATTATTGGGGCAGTTAAGATGGTGAATTGGCTAGAGTGCTGGGCTGGGAGTCAAATCTGCACCTGAATTCAAGGGTGGCCTCAGGCACTTACTAGCTGTTTGACCCCGGGCAAGTCACTTAACCCTGTTTGCCTCAGTTTCCTCATCTGTAAAATGAGCTGGAGAAGGAAATGGCAAATAGCTCCAGTATCCTCAAAATGGGATCACGAAGAGTTGGACATGACTGAAAAATGAATGAACAACAAGCTGTTAGCTACTATCTCAACCTTAGCCCATACAGGGAAGCTCTAGACCTGGGTGCTCCCAAGTTCATCCTAGCATTCATGTGAATGCATGATCCCCGCTGGAAGTATTGAGATAATCCCAAGTTCTTTATGGCTGCCAGAGAGTTGACTACTTTCTACCCCTCAGCACTGCCTATGTCTTTGGAGGCAGCACTAAATTTGTTATCTGTGAGATTTGAATTATTGTGATTTTGTCCATTTAGAAATCAGCTCTCGAGCCTGTACAAAGGCAAAACTTGCCTGTCCTCAACTTCATACATTTTCTGAGTCATACTTCCCTCACTGTGGCATAAGTGAGAAACATGCTTAATAGCACATTGCGCTTTGAAATTTGGCATAGAATCAATAAGCAAGTCAATAGGATATGGCAACAATAACATGGACTTGAAGAATCCAGAAGGTCTGAGGGTCAGTGATTTTCTAGGTCTCAATTTTCTTGTCATTGGCAAATACCTTCGAATTCTTCTCAATGTAGTTAGCCCTTCACAGAGTAGGTGTAGCTACAATTTTTGTTCTTTAGTTTCTTAAGTGTTTTATCAATAAGAATGTAAACCCTCTGAGGGTAGGGCCTGTTCTCCAACCAGAGGAGTATCCTCAAGTTATAATTCCTACTCACAGAGGGAGCCACTGTGGGTCCTTAGACAACCTTACTGCATTTTTCTTAGTATTTTAAGCCTCAAAGGAGTTTCTCTGCAGTCTGGGGACTGCTGAGTACTAGAACAGGCACTGTGTAAATCTTTTATTTTGCATTGCTTTATCTAATTTTCTATTTTTCCTATCAATGGAACAATCATTTTTCAAAAATTCCAAAATTTTTAATAAAAGGATCCTGTTATATTAAACTCAGTTCTTGATAATCAGAAATGATTGGTGTGATATTACAATGGTGTTCCAATGTCATCCTAATATACTTGTTCTATACATAATATTCAAACCGTAATTCTTAAAAATTTAATGTTCAATTTTTTACCAATACTCACTATTAGACATTGGTGTACAATGACAACCACAGGTAATAGAATTCTCATCTCTGGATCAAATTTGAAATTATGGTGGCAATAATTGCCACTACAAATTTATATGGTATGAAATAAAAGATATAGATTTGATTGGTCTGCCCATGCTTATAATTTAAGTCATTACAAGAGGTCCATGACTTACAGAATTTTATTCAGTTCAGTTCAGTTCAAGTTCCTATTATGTACAAAATCTTGATCTAAGAGCTACAGATACGAAGATAGATAAGACACAGACATATTTACCACAAGAAGCTTACAATCTAATGGGGAGAAAGACATGAGCATGTATGATTGTGATATAAGAGAGTGAGGTGGGTACAAAGGAGAAATCCAGACAGTTTTATGAGAAATTTGAGGAGAGGTAGATTTAATTCAATAAAAACTAAGTGCCTACTATGCCCCAGGCACTGTGCCAGACCCTGAGTGAATAAAGACAAAAATTAAAAGTCTTTTTTTTTTTCTTCTAGGAACTTACATTCTAAAATCTACACAGAATAAACACAAAATGCTTTTTTTTTTTTTTTTGGAGGAAGGAGAAAGGAGAAATTAGCAACTGGGAAGATCGAGAAATGTGTCATGTAGAAGATGGCACTTGAGCTGATCCTTGAATGGAGCTAGGTATTCTCAGAGGTAAAGGTGGGAAGGAGGGTAATCTATGAAAAGTCATATAAGCAGAAAATGGGATGTTGTGTACAAGGAACAACAACTAGGCCAGTTTGTATGTACTATGAAGTGTCAGTGAGAGAATATTTGGAAAGATTATTAAGGCCTGATTCTAAAAGACTTTAAATGCCAAAGAGAAATTTGTATTCCACCCTAGAGGTAATAGGGAGCCATTGAATCT
This sequence comes from Phalanger gymnotis, assembly GCA_028646595.1. Taxonomy (NCBI): domain Eukaryota; kingdom Metazoa; phylum Chordata; class Mammalia; order Diprotodontia; family Phalangeridae; genus Phalanger; species Phalanger gymnotis. The sequence continues at coordinate 291,591,098 of CM053622.1, read as the reverse complement.
TTTTGAGGAGGGGAGTGATGTGGTTGGACCTCAGCTTTAGTAACATCCACTTTAGGGCAGCTAGGTGGTGAAGTGGGTAGAGAGCACTGGGCTTGGAATCAGAAAGTCTTATCTCCATGAGTTCAAATCCAGCCTCAGACACTTACCAGCTCTGTGACTGTGGGAAAGTCAATTAACTGTGCTTGCCTCAGTTCTTCAACTCTAAAATGAGCAAACCATTACTCTAGAGTCTTTGCCATGAAAACTCCAAATGGGGTCACAGAGAGTCAGGCACAACTGAACAACGACATCAAGGAACGTTTCATGGAAGATGGAGTAATTGAGTTGGGAGTTCAAGACATGGATACTAGTAGAGAGGGTAGGTGGGTGGGTTGAGATTCCAGATAGTTAAAAGAGAGGATCGGAGCTCTGCCAAATAGAAGGGGAGATGTAGTTGTCTTTCCCACTATGTTCTGTCTCCTGTCAGTTGGTTTCTGTATCTTTGTGAAATTAGCATTCCTCAAAACACACATTCACATTAGCATACAGTACATGATGTCTGAGCAGTAAGTAGGGCAGGGCTAGGGGGACTTACCCTGAGAGGGCTGTGGCTTTGCCTCAGGGCACAGACATTTAAAGGTGCTTAGAGTCCCTTCAAAGACTCACTCTGGAAGAAAGAGTGAAGCTGACAACTGCACAACTCTGCTTCACTTAAATCCAATTCATGCAAGAGTCAAGACATCACCCCCTGATGTCATTGATTCTCTTCTAATGGAAGGACAAAAACCACCAAAACAAGGACATGTAGATAAGCTTAGCACCTAGTTAGCATGAATATTCAAATAGATCTGTGATCTCACAGATTCTGCAGTTCCCTCTATCAACACATTGCAATCAATAGAAATTGTATGATTATTGCTTACGTCCTTCAAAAAGTCACCTAATGTACTCTATCCTACATGTTGGAGGCCATACTTGAGTTCTTCTGACATTAAGAGGCATTGTTCTGGCTATCTGTCTTCCTTTGCTCTTTCTATGTGTCAAGGGAAAAAAATATAGATACTAATATTATACTCTGCGACTTAAGCTCATTTGTCAAAAGCTATTTTATTTAATTTAACATTAATCTATTTCAAGCTTGGAGAGAGAGAGAGAGAGAAAGAGAGAGAGAGAGAGAGAGAGAGAGACAGAGACAGAGACAGAGACAGAGAGATGGACAGAGAGACAGAGAGAGACAGAGAGAGAGACAGAGAGACAGAGACAGACAGAAACAGAGACAGAGAGACGTAGACACAGAGACAGAGAGAGAGACAGAGGCAGAGAGACAGAGACAAAGAGAGACACAGAGATTCTTTTGTGAAGATAAACTAGACCACCTTTCACCTCAGTTCTTACCTAGTCTTTAACTACTAAATGGGTGTTGCCTCAGACAAACTGAGACCTGGGAAAGACCTTGGCTTAAAAAGGCCAAGGTCTCCTTCTGCATCCTGGACCATCACCAGTTGTTCTGATCTATGTCTCGCCACTGGACTCTGATGACTCTTTCAGCCACGCTCCTGGACTGTTCTTCCTTTCCTGCCTCCTCCCTCAATATTTTAAGGTATCCCAGGGTTAGGGCTGCTGCTCTTCCTCTGTCTTTTGGGCTGCTTGTCCTGGGTATAACAATTCATAGTGAGGACTCTGCTTGAGCTAACTTTTTGTTTGTAGCAAAATCTAGTAGATTTGGCTGTACTTCCAATTAACAAGAGGACTATATTCAGTTCACACTCTCCAGAGGAGAATTTGCCTCTGGGAGCTGCTTATAGATAATTTTCCTTGGAAGATGGCCTGAAAACCAGAGAGCCAATTTAACTCCTGATAAGAACATAGTCAGAAAAGAAAAATCTGGCATTTGAGAGCTAGTTTTGGTTGCCAGATATAAGAAATTTTGGAACCACTAAACATTTTTAGCTTTTACTTTTTACCTTTAATTTGGCTTTTGAGTATGTGTCAAGGAAATCACTTTGTAACTACAGGATGCCTAATGATGGGCTGTTTCTATGGCTAATATCATTAACAGTTCTCTGGTTGCAAGGCCCAGCTTAGTGGTTAAGCTCTTCACTGTTGCCAGGGAAGTTAAAGAGAGGATTAGTATCACATTTGTAGTGCTATATTTCCAGCATTGTCAGCACTTCCATTATAGTCAACATTATGAGAGGTTTATAGTGTCAGCAAAAACATATTATTTCAGGCTGAAACTTGGCACGTACATTTCTAACC
>CM053622.1:291550276-291588360 GCA_028646595.1 Phalanger gymnotis | reverse complement strand
AAACTCCTGTGAAAATCGATGCTGAAAACTAAATATATTAAATAAAATTTATAAAAAAAAATTTGTGATCTCATTGGATTTCTACATCATCCCTGGGAGGAAGGGAGGGCTAATACTGTTATACTTATTCTACAAATGAGGCAACTGGGAGACAGAGAGGTAAAGTGTCTTGCCCCAGGTCACACAGCTGGTAAGTGGCTGAACTAGAACTCAGGTCTACTGACTCAAAATTCAGGGCTTGTTTCACTGTATTATGTAGGTTTGTGCTATGGTTTGATTTCTAATTACAAAAACTTGCATTTACATAGAACCCACTATAGCCACTGTGCTATAAACACTTTAGAAATGTTATATAACAGCAACTCTGTTATAATCTCCATTTTACAGTTGAGGAAACTGAGGCAAACAGAAGTTAAGTGACTTGTTTAGGGTCACACAGCTAGTGTCTGATGTCAGATTTGAACTTAGGTGTTCTTGATTCAAAGAAGATTTTCATATGGAGAAGGAATTGGGTATAAGAATATGTATAGACCTGCATTAAAACCCACTGATTGATGGATTCCTGTCATTTCCCCTAAAATTTGATAAATATCTTCTAATAATATCACTGTAGGGATGATAAGAGCTTGAAAGAAATAATCAAAGCCATAAATCTTGTGACAAGAGCATTACCGTAGCACTTTTTTGGGTGGAGATCTAACATGAACAATCATTTAATCATTGTAGAGTATGTGACATGATGGCTTGTTTAGAACATTGATGTGAGTTTTCATTTTAGTTCTGTTCCCTCTGGCTTATTAGCAGGCATTTGCAAATGAAGGCTGCGACAGACTATGTCTTTGCAGTCACAAAAATGAATGAAAGGTACAGCAAATACAAAATCCCACTGTGCTTATCGTTTGCTAACTATAAAATAAATTTGATTTGAGAGACCAAAACCTTACTAGGAAGACCCTTCTCCAGTGAAGTCTCTTATCTATGTATTTTAAAATCATACAAAATTGGGTGAATTATATAACAATAGATAAAAGCTTGTTTGAAAATCCTCTGGTTATAAATATCAAATATGGTAGGCAGTGAAAAAGCACTATAAAGTTCCTGCTATATGTCAGGCACCGTACTAAGGACTGCAGATGCAAAAAAGGGCAAAAGATAGTCGCTGCTCTCAAGGAGCTCACAATCTAATGAGGGATATAATATGCAAGTAATTATGTACATACAAGATATATAGAGTATAAATGGATTATAATTTCAGAGGGGAAAGCATGAGCAGCTGGAAATCTATAGATGGTTGTATATGAATTGAGTCTTTTTTTGGTGTTTTGTTTTTGTTTTTTGTTTTTTTTTTTAAATTTATTTAATATATTTAGTTTTCAGCATTGATATTCACAGGAGTTTGGTTACCTTGGTGACAGGTAAATCTCTCTTCCAAAAATTAGTCTGTTGTGAGCCCTATAAGTAGTTTGATTTATAGTCTGACTTACATAGTTAGAATTGTAAATATATCAAAAACCTTATAGATTTGGCTTATAGATAAGCGATCCATGGCTGGAGAGGCCTCCTCCTCCATGGATCAAAAGAGGGAATTAAGGGGATTAGAAGAGTAAGTGGCAGTGGGAATTGAGTGAACCATACTGATTCCATCTTGTGACTCAATTCTGGAACTCTGTTCCTTTTCTATTCAATTATAGGTCTAGTCCAATTTATGTCTTGTAAGAAAACTTTATTCCATTGTGGGAATTAGGATAAAACTGTATTGCATTGTTTGAATCTATTCAAACATGACTGGGAAGTTGGACCACCTCTACCTGCTGCTCAGAGACTCTTAAATGAGGACCTATGTTACACTGAACAGAAACCTGGTCAGATCCAAAGACTGATGCAAGGAGTTTCCATGCAATTACATATCTCAAAAAACCCATATGTCTTATTGGAAAATTGGCCCTGTACTTATCAATCAGTTGTTGTTTCCATGTTCCTTTGATTGTTCACAGTCACTTGGGGGGAGTGGTACATCGCTTTTCCTGAATTCAGGGAATTGTACCTGTTAGCTCTCCCGCTCCCAACTTGGAAAATCCCAATCTTTCTTCCAATTAGAAATAAAATTACCTAATTTTGTATCCTGGGTAATTGTTTTCTTTAAATGGTCTTATTTGATTAATTGTTTTTAATGCATAAAAGTTCATTTCTCCCTGTATTTGGGGTCCATCCTTAAGCTGAGATCTGGCCCCAATTTGTTAGGCAATTGGCATGCTTTGCTTATTAAACAATATATCCAGAAGCTCCAACCTTTGTTTCCTCTGGCCATTTCATTTTTCACCTGCCACAAAGGATTTTTTTTTTGCAAAGATGAGTTACCTCTTCATATGAGGCAGAAGTGAAAGAGGAGATAGTGGGGGGTGGGGTGAGTAATATCTGAGTTTTGTGAGATGAGGAGGAGAGCAGAAGAGGGGACTCTTGAAAGATAGAATCAATAGATTCTTTGAAGCATTAGGTTAGATACTAAAAGTTTGGACCGACTTCTGTGGAGGGTGGGGTGATGAATCAACTGGAGAGGAGTAGAAGAATTACCATTCTGCAGAGCAATTCAATTGAGTTGAAAGAATATAAATCTGTGGTGGACCAAATGAGCATTTTTCTGGTGATTTTCTCTAGCTCCGTTCAGTAATTCATGAATAGGCCTGGAAAAGGTAAATGGTGGGGGTAATCCAACACTGGTTCAGAAAAATATTATTAGAGATAGGATAAAGGAGAAAGGAATATGAATAGAGGATAACATATGGTAATATAGACCTGGTCCACCAAAGGGTATAGATTGAGAATGGAGAAGAATATAGCTTGTGCAAGTGTGATAGCCCAGAAAAGAACTGATAGGTAGAGGGGTTGGGCATCCTGGTAGGTACCAAGAACAGATTTAGGGGTGATAAGGCAGAGGGAAAAATGAATGATAAAAAGATTGTGATTAGCTAAAGGAATTTCAGAGTTCATGTACATGTAAGTGGAATATTTTTGTGTGTAATGGCAAGATCAAGCACGTGACCATCTCTGTGTATAGCGGAGGCAACATGGGAATTAAAAAGACTAATGAACTGAGAATTTAAGGTATTTGCAGATGCATCAATATGTATGTTGAAATCTCCCAGTAAGAGGGCAAGAGTTAGATATAGAGAGAAAGATAGTGGAAGCTACCTTGTACTTGCTGATAAAGAAGGGAGAATGACCCAGACATTTTAGATAATGGCCACAAGGATTTTGGATTGAGGCTATGCAAAGTCATTAGCTTTGCTCTCTTCTCCAGAGTCATCTGAGTCCAGTGGCAAGACCAAAGTACCTTTGTTATCTGAGGTTTGTCCTGGGGCCTATCCTTGGGCTCTCCTTTCCACTCCTAAGCCACAGCGAGGGCCCTAGCCATTCTGTCTCAAAAATGATCTTGTTTCCAGGGGTCCCTCCAGTGGCTGCAGACTACAGCTGACCTCCCTGCCCTGGAATAGAAACTAGGAACTCTGCTCTCCTAAAAGTTCCTACAGCCAGCAGAGTTCCTGCCTCTCTGCTACTGCACTCACCAGATGTGTGCTAGCTCCTTCTCCCTCCCACCACAGCCTGGTAAACCTCTGGTCAGTACAGCTGTGCTTGCCATCCCTCTACAAGAGAAGGTTCTTTGATCTTTTCCTGCTGCTCAACCTTTGGATCCCCTCAGGACCCCTTCAGGTGAAAGTTCCTAAGGCTGAGGCTGCCCCCCAACCCACCTGCCCTCAGGGCTTATTGTTTATCGATTCTACAGACTTGACTTGAGGTGTTTACACTTCACTCAGGGTGAACCTCCTTCTCTAGAGGTTAGGTCTTTCCTGGGGTCTTCACAAGTTGACAACTGCTTTACCCTAATTTTCTGGTTTTTTCTACTGCTCTTGAGGTGATGTTCTGTCTTTTTTTGTGGAGGAAATTTGGAGAGCTGAAAGTTTTCAGACCTACTCCACTATCTTCCCAGAATCCTCTCCTGGTGAAAGGAATATGACAATTATTTTGCAAATAAGCAGGAAAATAGCATAGTCACTAGACATCCAGCCTCTGAGCCAGAAACACCTAGGTTCAAGTCTTGTCTCTGATATACTCATCATGTGACAATGGGAAACTTATTTAACCTTGTAGTTCGACCAGGTAGCTTTCTCTCTCTTTTTTAAATTGGATTTTATTTTTTCAATTACTAAGCATTTATTTTTTTCCCTCCTACCCACCCCCACAACTGAAGAAAAACAAAACCCTTGCTTTCATCAAGCATAAACAATCAAAACAAATTCTATTAGTGTTGTCCAAAAATGTCTCATTCTGAATATTATTCCATGACCTGTCAAAAGGTGGGTATCATACTTCATCATTGGTCACTGGAATCATAGTCATTCAAAATTCTTTCCACTTCTTTGCTACTACAAAAAAGAAAAGAGTTTTTGTTCATATAGGACCTTTTTGAAATTCTTTGATCTCTTTTGGGCATCAGCTGATTATTGAAATTTCTGGGCCAACGGTATGTACAATTTAGTGACTTTGGGGGCATAGTTACAAGGTACTTTCCTGAGTGACCAGGCCATTTCACAGGCTCTCCAAAGGGGCATTAATGTACATTCATTCATTCAGTTATTCATTCATTCATTCATCTATTCATTCATTCATCTATCTATCTATCTATCTATCTATCTATCTATCTATCTATCTATCATCTATTTATTTATTTGCCTGTATCCTCTTCAATACTTGTCACTTATTTTTTGGTCAACTTTGTCAATCTGATGAGTGTAAGGTAGAACCTCTACCTCTGCTCTAGAGAGCTTGCATTTCTTTACTTAATAGTGATTTGGAATATTGTTCTATATGGTTATATATATAGCTTGGATTTCTCCTGAGGCAACTTTCCAAGGTGATGAGTTACAAACTAGGGGCTAATCCGCATTGGTAGAAGAAATTTCTCACCAAAGCTCCTTACCTCAATGAAATCACAGGCCCAGTATCTATCACTTTGCAGTGACATTTCTTGTCCAAGGCCATATGTCTAGTAAGTGACAGAATCTTGTTTCAGACTTATGCAGTTTCCTGACTTTAGGCTTTCATTGCCTCATGTCTCCTATGTAACACAGAATCTTATTTGTAAACTTTTTAGAGAACTCCAATGTAAATCTCCACCTGCAAGGGCAAAATTCACCAAACATCAGTTAAACTCCTGCTATGTACAAAGTGCTGCACCAAGAGCCTTCAGGACAATAAACTGAAGTTCTGGAATTGAAAAACTTAAGACCCGCTACTGTTAAAACAGCACATAGCATAAGAGTTCTAGCTTGGCTGGAACATTCTGCAGATGATCACTGATACCTGTCGGGGTGGGATGGGCCTACCATGTGCTGGCAAATGTTTCACAACCAACTCACTGGGGAGTGGGGAGAAGTGGGAAATGGATTTATGATACACCTTTAAGTTTAGTCTACATTATTAAATTTTTCTTTACCACTTTCTTAAGTCTAGATGAATGACAAAATACTATAACAAGCCCTGATTGGCAGTGTTTACTGATATCTGAAGTGTAGATACTCGTACTGAAACTTTAACAATCAGTTCTCCAAGCAGGTTAGAGCTGGTTCTAGTACGCCCTTAGATAGCAAGGAGAGTTGTTAGAAAAGGCAGTACTGTACTAGGGGATTCAGTTAAGTTTGATGTGCAAGTCAGAGGGAGGGGAAAGGAAGTGCTGGAATCCAAAGGGTATAGTCAAAAAAAATAGTTCAGTACCACAGTATAGTCATTAAAACATAAAGCATAGAGACTGCAGAATAATATACATACCAAATAGGGTTAACTCTGCAAAAAATGAAAGAAGCCCAGCTAAAAACTGCAGGGAAGTTGAACGAAGGATACTGTCAGATATGCCTCATCCTTCTTAACCTCCTGCAGCCTTTGACACTGTGGAACCCTCTCTCTTCCTGGATACTCTCTCCTTTCTGGGATTAGGTGACACTGCTCTCTTGATTTTCTTTCTTCCAATCTGATCTCTATTTTCCTTTGCTTGATCATTATTAATATCATGCCTTCACCTGTAGGCATACATCAAGGCTCTTTCCTAGGCCCCCTTCTCTTATCTCTCTATAATCTTTCACTTGGTAAACTCATCCTTCCATGGATTCAATCATTATCTTTCTGCAGATGATGCCCAGATCTACATATGCAGCCCCAGTCTCTCGCCTGACTTCAGTCATCTATTACCATTTGCTTATTGGACATTTCCAATTTGATGCCACACAAGTGTCTCAAACCTTAACACGTCCAAAACAAAATTCACTCTCTTTCCTACCAAACCTGCATATCTTTTCTACATTTCTGTCAAAGACATCATTGTCATTCCATTATCCAGGTTTGCCACATTGGCATCATCCTTGAATCTCCACTCTGACCCACATACCCAAATCAGTTGCTTTATCTTGTCAAGCTTACCTCCACCACATCTTCCATATATGCCCTTCTCTCTACTCACCTAGCCAGTACTCTCATCACCTCCCACCTGAACTACTTCAATAATCTTCTCTTTACCTCCCTGCCTCATATCTCTCTCCATTCAAATCTACTCTCTTTTATACACACTCTATGAACCAGCCAAACTGGAATTCTTACTGTTGTTTGTACCTTGCATTCCGCCTGTCTTCTTAATTTTGTACTACTGGCTGTCCTCTGTGTCTGGAATGCAGTCCTTCCTCATCTTTGTACTTTGGAGTCCCTGGTCTTCCTCATGACTCAGCTCAAGTCAATTCTCAATGAAGCCTTTCCAGATTCCATAAGTAGCTACTGCCCACTTCCCTCCCATAACCACATATCTACTGTGTATTTATTTAAAATAGACATCTATACACACAAGCTGTCTCCGTAATAGCACGTGAGCTCCTTGAGAGAAGAGCCTGTTGCATTTTTGGTTTTTGTTACTCCAGAGCCTAGCTATTTAACACACTATTGGTGGTTGGCTGGCTGGCTATGTACAATTATCTGGTGATAAAGCTCTGGAGTTTTCCGTCTCCTCGTGACCAGGCAGAGTGTCATTGCATCTTTGTTCTCTGCTCATCTTAAAAGCTCCACTACCTGTAAGTTTGTTTCCTAACAGTATTCTCTTTCAAGAGGATTTCAGTCTATAAAGAAAGATAAAATACATATGCATGTAGCTATACTAGAGACTAGGTCATGAAAAATTCATAATAGAACTATTAAAAAAACACGCTATGGATATTTTCATAAGTGAAAGAGTATTTCCCACTGATAGAGCAAGTGAAGATTTTATGAAGGAGGTAGCATATATGGAGAAGAGTATCATTCTACCATAGAATCAAATGAATCTTTGTTAAAATAAGTTCTATTGGTTAAACTGCGTTTGTAATGTGTCAGGGATTATTTTTCCATTATGCTCCAGACAGTAGGAAAAGTAACTTCTCATTTCCCTGATGGAGTCCTTAAATGCCTCTCTTTTTCTTTTAGAACTAGAGATGGCCATAAAGTACCTCCTCCCCCCATACAGAGGGAAAGAGCCTTCTCCTGCTCCCATCTTGAATTCTTCCCTAGTGGATGGTTTATGTTTGATGTCAAGAAAGACCTTGCTGTCAGGAGCCTAGGACTGCTAAGTGGCACCAGAAATTTATTACTCTCTTTTCAAGTTAGTAGAACAAAAAATTTTTGTGGTGATCTTAGTGGTATAGCTAGAAATTCCAGTCTTTAAGAAAAATGTCAGAAAATGATGTAGTACAGTGGAAAGAGTGACCAAGTCTGTCTCTGTGTATCAGTTTCTTTATCTGTAAAATGAGGGTTGAATTAGATGACCTCATAGATCCCTTCCAGCTTCAGATTTATGATTCAATGAGTCCATGATGCCACTGTTAAGTGTTTACTGGTCCTCTTACTCCAGTTTATTCTCCATTGCTCTATATGTACTTTCTTTACAGAGAACATACAGAATTTTCTCTAAATTATCTGAATTAAAATGCTCAACTGAAGTGTATACAAATGCAAAAGTAATGGCTTTGAAGTCTCAAATGTTATTGAAGTCTTTGACTCTTAGATCTGAAATGGAACTTAGAGCTCATCTATCTAAACCTTCTACTGTACAGATGAGGGAACAGCAAAGTAAAATGACCAGTCTGAGGTTACACGGATGAGGAGAACAGCTACAGACAGAACCTAGGTCTTCTTACTTCCAATTGAATGATTTTTATCCTATATCACACATTATTTCTGATTACGCTCTGGAAATATCTCTAATAAAAATTCTCAGAAACTGATTGTATGAAGAGGATAGTTATGTTGATGATTTGTAGTGTCTTTAAGGTTGTGTAACTGAAGACTTACAAGGGTTATTTGGGCAATAGCAATGATTCTTCTGGAAGCACAACAATGCCTAGTATATGGTAATCAGTTAATCAGCTGATCAATCAGTCAACAATCACATAGTAGGCCAGTATTATTGAACCATAGAGCGCATGCGAGAGAATGCTGGAAAGGCAGGAAGGGACCAAGTTGTGAGTACTCTTAAATGCCAAATGGAGATGATGTATTTAAAGTACTTTATAAACCTTGAAGCATAATATAAGATCATAGGATTATTGATTTAGACCTGGAAGCGAACTAGGAGGTCATCAAAGCCAGCATCCTCCTTTTACAAATGAGGAAACTGAGGCTCAAAGAGGTAAAAAAAAGTTTCCTCAGAGTCATGTAGATAGTAAGTTATTGAGACAGGAATCAAACCCAAGTCTTTATGAATCTAAGTCTAAAGTTCTATCCACTATTATTATATCATTCTTTTGGCTGTACTGACATCTATATTTATATTATTCATATCTACACATATAGCCTTTGATGGACCTACTGTCTGATCCTGGCTATGTACTTTTTAGGGGCTGCAAAGCTGGGGTCATGTACTGCTGGAGAGGTTACAGAATTACATTTTTTATGCTTGGCATAGGGTCAAGGAGGTGGCTGTTCTTGCCTAACTATAGGAGATACATTAGGTTTGACTAATCTTGGTTATAATGATTCATTTTTATTCTGGTTTCCAAGGGACCTTTGAAAAATCATCATGAGAAATAAATGTGACATAACAGGGACAGAGAGCACATACAGTGCTCAGTGGAAGAACCATGGTATTCATCTAACATATTTAAATAGTACTTTAAGGTTTATAAAGTATTTTTACAGCAGTAATATTAGTTAGATTTTTGCCAAGTATTATTATTATTATTACACACACACACGCATCATCATCATCATCATCTGGGACACCCACCTTTCACACCTAGAGCCTCCAAAATAGCTAGCCCAGTTTCCATATACACTGTGGGTTCCCATCTACTCAAAACTATAGGTCATGATCTCCTTGCCATATGTTTCCTCTTTTTCCCCCTATAGTCAATGAGGGGGACACAATTAGTTCATGGAAATGGTATTTAATGGAATAGCATAGTTAGACAAGTTGTACTAGAATATATCTCCCATAAATGTTGGGGCATACTCTCCCAAACATGCAAATGTATGTAGGGACCATGAATAAGGAAATCCACATAGGGGATATGTGGCAACTTTAAGGTAGTAGTATTTCTGTAGGCTCATTTGGATCTACTCACCACTTGGTTGTGGTATCTGTATAAGGTAAATCTTTCCCCCCAGTCTCCAGGGGTCTTTACATGACTTCTAGACACATAGTTTCAGCTGGATGCTGCTCTACTTTTCTCTGGTAATAACACTGCAGCTTCTGGGTCCTCTATGTATTGACTGAGTCCCTCAACTCTGTTCCAGACAGCTATCTCACTTAGGGTTAGACCTCCCTAAGGTCTTCTCTGGCTTAGCAAGTAAATGAAATGAAGTCAGACAAAAAGATGATGTTAGGGAAAGAAACTAGGTCATTGTTCTAGTTTGTGTTTCTGCTTTTATTATGCATATCTGCCAGCAGCAAACCCTAACTGTTTTGCTGATAGATTTTGGATGATGGATTCTCCATCAGTATAGATGAGGAAAATAAGATAGAGAGGTTAAAATGACTTGCCCAAATTTAAACAACTAGAAATGTTAGAATCTGGATTTAAACCTGCCCATCTTCTAATTCTATAGTTTCTTTTTCATTGCCTTAGGTTGGCATATCAGGATATTTGGTCTTCCTTTCCAAGGTCAAGACTTTGGGAGTTGTTGCTTAAAGAAGGTCAATGCAATTGCTCCTTTTATTTTGGTAGAAAAATAACAACTTACCAGTGAAAGTTTCCTGCTCCAAAATTAAATGCTATTTCAATGTGGGGGAGACACTATTATTGCTAGTCTCCCCAGACACAGTCCTTCTTTCAGAGATGCCCTCCAGGGAATCAATCTGTTAGAATTCTCATTAAGTGACTTTCTCCAAATATAGAACTCTCCTCTCTTGGGAGATTTTGTTAACTCATCAAAATCAGGAAAGTGGATGTGCTCCATGGCCAATCCAAAAAACACATCTTGAGTCATTATCAACCAATACTTTGGTGGAGGATTGCTTTCTCTTTTAAAAGCTAGCAGAAACAACAAGGTCCTTCAAACAGTGAGGAACAGAACAAATTCCAGGTAGAAAAAGTATAGGGAAAGATGCACTGAGAGAAAACAGAGGTGCACTGATAGAGGAAGTGGGAAGGATACATCAAGGATATGTAGCTTCCTCTATATGAGGGTATTGGATCAGACCATCTCATAGGTCTCTTGCAGCTCTATGAGGGCTTCCCTCATAGTTTACAGGAGTCCAGGGGCTGTTGGATTGGAGAGATTTTCCTCCAGTCAAAGGAAGGGGCAGTGTGGTAATTTAGTGTTTAATTTGGTAAACAAGTTCAAATCCTGCCTTAGACTCTTACTAGACTTATGACTCTGGGCAAGTCACTTAACCTTTCTTCACTTTGGTTTCATCACCTATAAAATAGTGATAATAACAGCACCTGCCTCACAAAGTTGTTGTAAGGAACCAAAGATATAATGTATGTAAAACACCTAGGGCAGCTAGGTAGTGCAAGGGCAGCTAAGTACCACAGTGAATAGAGTGTCAGGTCTGGAGTCAGGAGGCACCAGAGTTCAAATCTTACTTCAGATACTTATTAGCTGCATGAGCTTGGGCAAGTCACTTAACCCCGTTTGTCTCCATTTCCTTATCTGTAAAATAAGCTGAAGAAGGAAATGTCAAACTACTCCAGAATCTTTGCCAAGAACACTCCAAGTGGAGTCACAAAGAGTTGGACGTGACTGAACAGCAACAACACCTTAAAAAGTCATACAAACTAAGCTGATGCTGAGTGAGGGGAGCAGAACCAGGAGAACGTTGTACACAGTTACAGCCATGTTGTGCGATGACTAACTTTGATAGACTTGGCTCTTCTCAGCAATGCAAGGTTCTAAGACAACTCCAAAAGATTCATGATGAAAAATGCTATCTACATCCAGAGAAAGAATTATGGAGTCTAAATGCAGATCGAAGCATACTATTTGCTCTCTTTTTTTGTTTTGTTTTGTTTCTTCTTTCTTGTGGTTCATTCCATTGATTATAATTCTTCTTTGCAACATGACTAATGTGAAAATATATTTAACGTGAATGTATGCGTAGAGCCTATATCAGATTGCATGCCGTCTTGGGGAGGGAGGAGTGGGGAGAAGGGAAGAAAATTTAAAACTCAGAAGCTTGTGGAACTGAATGTTGTGAACTAAAAATGAATAAATAACTTTTTAAAAAGTCATATAAACATTTGGCATTTTTATTAGGAAGGGTCAGGGTCAGACCTTGCACTTAGGTCTTCTGATTTCAAGGTCAGTGATCTTCCACTAAACCACATTGTCTCTAGTTTCTGGGATTAAAAAAATGCTTATTAAACCTTGTTAGTTTTAGGCCTCAGAGGGAATAGCATTTACTGATACTTTTGCAGATACAGAGTTTGAAAGACCAGACCCTTAGACATTGTTTACTTTTGGAGCTTCATTGGTATAGGATAAAGATCACTTGAATCAAAACCTCCCCAAATTCTAAATTCACCAATAAGTTTCTTTCTTGCTATCAATGCCCTATGGACCTCACTCAGATCCCAGTCTTCCTCTCTTGTCTCACAGGACTTCTGCTTGCTTCCCAGATGCTTTGTTGCTAGATCGTATTACTTGATTCCTAATCAACACATTACCTTTCTTCTCGAATTAAATTCATTGACTTACTTGATCTGCAGTAGCTTCGTGCTCCTCTCTACCTTGACTGATCTTTCTAGATTTGGCAAGGGTTAGTGGATAGAGTGCTAGACTTGGTACCAGAATGACCTGTGTTCAAATCCAACCTTGATAGCTATGTGACCCTGGGCAAGTAACTTAATTTGTCTAAGGCTAAGTTTCCTCTTCTGTAAAATGGAGTTAATAATGCCTGTAGTATCCATACCACAAGGTTATTTTGAGCATCAAATGAAATAAGGTATGTTGAATGCTATATAAATTTTAGCTATTATCAATGCTTGGCTGGATGAATGGTACCATCCTTCCTTAGCTAATCCATCAAACTGGCCTACCCCATTTATGCCACCTGCTCTTGTCTCATCAAATTCTTTTTTGTTTCTGATATAAAGAAGAATAGAAAAAGAGGACTGCATATGAGACTTTGAATCCTATATTTCAAAACGTACATAATAAATTCAACATGGTTTTTTTTGAAGTTGACCTGCTTGTCCATGACTCCCTCTAAAATTTCTTCTCTTCTGTGCATTTTTAAAAAGGGCAACAATGTCAGTAACCCCATTATCCTTCTGATTTTTCCCTTCTCAAAAAAAAAATAAACACAGTCAAGCAAAACAAATTCATGCATTGCCCACATCTGAAAATGTGTATTTGAATTTGCACCTCTAGTCTTATCACTGTCTTTCAGGAGGTAAGTAGAAAGCTTCATCATTGGTTTTCTGCAGATGTGGTTGGCAATTGCATTCATCAGAATTCTTCAAAACTATATATCTTTACAATGTTGTGGTCATCATATGCATTCTTCTCTCAGTTCTGCTGGTTTCATTCTGCATTAGTTCATACAGATCTTCCCAAGTTTTTCCGAGTCTGTTTCTTTTGTCATTTCTTAATGTGGAATAATATTCCACTATATTCCAATATCATAATTTGTTCAGCCATTGCTCTATTGAACGGCACCAAATTTTCTAGTTCTTTGTTACAACAAAAGATAATTCAATGACTGTTTTTGTACCTATGAGTTCTTTTTCCTCTTTCTTTGTTTTGGGAGATATGCCTAGTAGTAGTATTCCTGAGTAAAAGATATGTTTTCTGTTAACTCATATCTCTAGCTTTAGTTCTTTTTGCAGGGCCAGGTTCTACTTCTTTCCATAGTCATGTATGGAATTATCTAGTCCTATTGGGTTGCTGACCTTGATTACCTGAGCTCTTGCCATTGACTTCTCTCATTGCTGGTGTGTCTGTGTTCAGAACACTGGCGAGGTTTCAGGCTTCACAGGCAGAATGGATCTGGCTCCTGCCCCACATCTGGGGTCAGAATGGTCAGGGTGGTAAGAAAATGCTTATAATCTCTCTTGGGCATCCCTCTACAACCATGTCGGACTTCTTGTCCTCTGGAATAGAGTGCTTTGGGAACCTTGAGTTGCTCACATCAAACTGACCTGGACTTTTCTCCTTTCCTGTTCCCTGCCTCCCTAATCAGGGTCAGAACATTGCTTGCCTTCTGTCTTCACAGCCAGAGTGGTTAGAGTGCCATGGGTTTCCAAGCTCACTGGATCTCTGCTCACTCTGGGTTTCCTGTGCCTTGCATATGCCTGTTTTGCCCTATTCTGTTGCTGCCTGAGTTTAACATGACTAGAACAGAATAACAGAAACTTGGAGCTGGAAGAGAGCTCCAAGGTCACCTAATCCAATAGAGAGCTGACATTTGTGACTCTCTACACTTTATAAAATACTTTGTGTACTTTATAAATACTTTGTCTACCTTATATATACTTTGTATACTTTATCCCATTTGATCCTCAGACCAGTGAGATAGCTAAAGGTAACTTCTCATAATCTTCAGCTGTTAAAATCACCTGAACCATTTCAAAGAGTTCTACTACCTCAGAAATATAGTGGATGGAGTAGTTGCCTAAGGGAATTTTTTATTCTTAAAAATAATTTGAAATATATTATTAACTTTTTATTTGTCCTATACTTAACAAATACCAGTAAATATGATTATTTTCACACTCAAAGAAGAATAGAAAAAAGGAACTGCAAAAAAACCTTTCTCTTTACTATTAACAGCTGTCTCTCTCTTTTTAAAGTATATTATAAATTCCACATGTTAGTTTCAAAGCTGTTCTGTCTTCTCCTGTGTGTTATTTTAAAAGTTGCCTTACTATCACTCCCTCCTTTCATGCCTTTTCAGAAATAAAAACAAAAACAAAAAAGAGTAATGACCATAAACAAAAAGCAAAAAAAAAAAAAACCCTCCTAAGGGAGGTTTTAGGTACTTTATTTCAAGGTGAACAGAAGACATCTCAAAATATAAGGAGATGAGTAATTTGGTTTTGAAGACCTCAATAAACATGAGTTTTAAAAATCATTTGCTGCCATCAGCATGCTCTTATGATTTAAATAAATTCAAATCCAATTTACATAGCAATCAGTTTCACTGTAGATTCCTAGTAGGATGTGGATACCTCATGGAATAATCACGGAGGTAAAGTCCATTACTGTTGCTGTTTTTACTTGTTTCAGTCACGTCCAATTTTTTATGACCCCATTTGGAGTTTTCTTGGCAAAGATACTGGAGTGGTTTGCCATTTCCTTCTTGTAACAACAATGTGGCTAGCAGCTGCTGTGGGAGTATAAGACAATAACACCAGCACACAGGAAGGCTGCCAGCACAGGTTCTTTGATCTGCTTTTCCCTTAGTTCAGGGGGAAAAACCAGCACCCTGAACTTCAGAGCAAATACAAACAGAAATTACAAACAGAAAATATCAACAGATCAAATAACACAAACCAGTAGACAGGCTTCTAGCTTTCTGTCCAACATCTTAGTACATCCTTGTTACCAGGGAAACACCAACATCTGGATTTTCAAGCTGGGGGAGGAGGGGAGCACATGTTCCTTAACAATGTCTACCTAGAGTCTCATCTGGTCAAATCATACAACACTCTTCCAGTGAGTGAGAGCCCCAAACAAAATGCTAACTTCTGAGTTTATATACCCTTCTTGGGGCCCTCCACACTTAATCAGCAAAAGAATGTGGGTCTGGGGCTTCACACCTAGTTAGCAAAAGGGTATGGACCGAGGGCTTTGCACCTAGCAAGAGTTAATCAAAGGCACTTGATTACTTTAGCATTCCAAAAGAAAAAACAGTAAAAAAAAAAAAAGTCCCTCCTCAATTATCATTACACTTCTCCAGCTCATTTTACAGATGAGGAAACTGAGGGAAACAGGGTTAAATGACTTGCCCAGGGACACATAGCTAGTAAGTGTCTGAGGCTGAATTTGAACTCAGGTCTTCCTGACTGCAGGTGTGGCAGTCTATCCACTGTACCACCAAGCAGCCTGTTCTGTCCATTACTTCTGCATTGCAATTTCACCAGGTTGATTTGGGGACAAGTTAATTTCTTTGAGTTTTGTTATTTCAACTATAAAACAGGTTAATACTTACCTATTAGTTATTTTGGCCAAGAACTATGAGGTCTGAATAATGTTTATTAAGCACCATTATGGCGCATTAGTATGTACTATACAAAAAGCAAATGGCTGTCTTGCAGAGGTTACCTACTGAGGGTCATTTGGCTTTGCAGAAGGAGCAGTTTTGTCAGTTCATAAGTTTACTTCCACAGCTCTGTCTTGCAAACTGTTCTTGCCTCAGGGCTGTGTCCTTGGCCTTGTTCTGTTCAACATTTTATCAATCACTTAGATGATGACATAGATTGCATGCAGATGACAAGCTGGATGGGATAGTTGACAGGGCTAGATCATAAAATCTGTGTCCAAAAACAATCATAGGTCTACAAAATGGTCCTTAAGTAATAAGATGCAATTTGATAGGGACAAATGAACATGGATTCAAGCAAATCAATGGCTTGTTTATAAGATTGCAGTGTGTGTGTGTGTGTGTGTGTGTGTGTGTGTGTGTGTGTTAGGTGAGTAGATGTTGGGGCATGGTAAAGGAAGTTTATGTGAAAACTGCTGCACTTTAGTAGAAGGCAAGCTCAGTAAGGGTTCAATGGGTTGATGCAGCAGCCAAACAGGGAATCCCATCTGGGGCTACCTTAATGAGAAAACAAGGCTCAGAATGAGGGAGGTCATAATCCTGTTGCATTATGCCCTGGTCAATCCTAGGAAACACATTTTATAAAAGACATTTAAAAACTACAGTGTGTACAGAGGGGATGTGACCAGGAAGGTGAAGTGTTTTGAAACTCGTCACACAAAGTCTTTTGAAATAACCAAGAATATGGAGGACAAAGAAAAGACTTGGAGAATTATCATAGCTGTATCTAAGTATTTGAAGGGCTATCATGGGGATCAGTGAGGTGGCACAGTAGATAGAGTGCTAGACCTGAAATCAGGAAGACTCATCTTCCTGAGTTGAAATCTGGCCTCAGACAGTTTCTAGCTGTGTGACTCTGGGCAAGTCATTAACCTTGTTTGCCTCAGTTTCCTCATCTATAAAATGAGCTGGAGCAGGAAATGGCCAAGCACTCCAGTGTCTTTGCCAAGGAAATGCCAAATGGGGTTACAGAGAGTCAGACATGACTGAAAAAATGACTGAACAACATGGGAAAGGGGTTTGTTTTGTTTTCTTGGTCCATAGGGCAGATCTAGGTGGAAACTGCAGGAAAGAAATAAAATTTCTAACATTTAGAGCTGGCTCCAAGTGAAATGGATTCCTGAGGAGTAGGGTGGGACTGAGGAACCAGAGAATTTCCATCAGATGATGTCAGTTCAAGTGAAGAGGCTTAAACAGAAAAGAACAGTCTCAAAAAACAAATGTAGGATAAGATATAAAAAGTACACCTTATTCATGTTCCAGATATTGCTTGTGGGGATTCAGCTGGATCAATTGGCATTATTTGTCAGGGGTCCATTCTGGTAGATCAGATTTTAGTTTTGGGCTTTTGTGCATCTAAATGTTGGGTGGATGGTATTGTTGTTGAGGTTTTTTTAGGGATTCTCAAGACCCCAAAATACTGATGCACTGGTTCCTGCTGAATGAATTTGACCCATACCTTCTTATAGCCAAAGAAAACCAGAGTTTATTAAAGATTTGCCCTAATGGGTAAACTCTTGTCCACCAGCCATGGGAATCCTCCCACTGTGAATTCTCTGGGAATCTTCCCACTTGATACAGCTTTTCATGCCCAAATCTGCTACCCTTAAACTAGCCTAGCCCTCCATTGTCTATCATCTCCAAGTAGCCTTCATCTATTTCCCACCCTTAATCCCATTCCTGGAGTCTGACCTCCAGTCGCCCCAGTCCCATCAAGATCCTCCTTAGGCTCCTGAAGACTCTCCCTAAACCTCTCTTTCCATCACCCCAGAACCACCCCTAGATCCCTCCCATAATCTTTCTGTATATAAGACCCATCCTGTTTCCATGAAGATGCTCAGGCTCCTTAAGAGTATTGCCAATGGTGAGATTTCTTTCTGGCCAATATGGCTGATCTTTAATATAAACTTTGCCTTTCTTTGGCTGTAAGGAAGCTTGGGTCAAATTCATTTGGGCAGGACTTGGAGTGTTGCTCTTTTGGGGTCCCATGCACCCCTAAACACCTAAATTCAATGTGTGTGTGTGTGTGTGTGTGTGAGAAAGAAAGAGAGACAGAGACAAAAGACAGAGAGAGTGTGTCTATAAGCACAAGGAGGTATTGAACTAGTCCTCAGAAATTCCTTCCAGTTGTAAGATACGTGATTTTATTTGTTTGTAGGTACCAATTTCATTTCAGTTTATTCTGATAAAATACAGCTAATGATTTTTTAAATTGAAGTTATAGACAATCTAAAAAGTGGTTGTACATGATTTATATACAGTAGCTACACTCTCCATTAAACATTCCTTTTTCAGGGTTTCCTTTTAAGGGATTATTCATGCAGCTCCACTCTCAGATCTGGCTCCTGGCAGTCAGACTTCCCTCTTCTCTAACAGTTTCTTCCCCACACCCTTTAAACATAACATTTGATATGCGGGTCAGGATTCCAGGATCCTTTCTGATACATATAAAGATCCTGTGGCCAGGCATAGTTGGCCAGGCTGCATTCAACTGCAGACAATTGAAGATAGCCATCTAAATATTACCAGGGGGTACTTATTCAAGTACTTAGTTTGCTTAAGTGCATTTAAATAAACCTGGCCCCAATGGAAAGAGAAGTGGTCCTTTGTCTTCTTGGCCAAAATGCTATACACAGACTGAGAAGTTTTAGTGTATCTATGATTATAGACAACTTCCATGACTCCTTCCACCCTCACCATCCCCACTGACTGGCCATCTACGAGACTTTCACTTGTCATAGGTGCTCAGGAAAATTATTTCAAACTTCTCCAGAGATGTCCAGACGTGAATCCAGATGGCAATCTAGAACATTTCTTTCAAATCTGGCTTTCCAGTTTATATGTCATGTTCATTTATCACGACAATACTTTTTGACTATGTGTATGTGTTTGTATATGTGTGTTTATGTGTCCAAATGGCATATCAGTGGGAGATCAATGTAAAGCTAAGCAACTAACTGGGATTCCACAACATAAATGAATGATTGAACAAGGCATTTATTGAGTGCTTACTGAAAACGCAGTGCTAAGTGCTGGGGATAAACATACAAAAGTAAGGCAGTCAATGCTTTCAAGGTATTCACATTCTAATTGAGGAGACAACATATACAGAAAGTATATGTTGGAAAAGAAAACCCAGACCCGCCGCCCTGCCCCCCCAAAAAAACCCACCAAAAAATAAAGCAAAAATTGTATGCTTTAATCTGCATTCATACTCTATCAGTTCTTTCTCTGGAAGGGAATTGATTGTGTTTTTCATTATAAGTCTTTTGGAGTTGTCTTGGAACTTTGTATTGCTGAGAATAAATAAGTCATTCACAGTTGACCATTGTACAATATTGCTATTACTGTGTACAGTCTTCTGGTTCTGCTTAATTCATTTTACATCAGCTCATATAAATCTTCCTAGGCTTTTCTGAAAGCATCCTATTCTTCATTTCTTATAGTGTTGAGGTTTAGGGTACTGGGACCCTGAAATAGTGACACTTGGGTCCTACCCTGAATGAACTTATCCCAAGCCTTGTTTCAGCCAAAGAAAAACAAGGTTTAATAAAGATCTGCCATATTGGCTAGACTCTTAAGGAACCTGAACATTTGTATCATTAATGTAAGTGGGCCAGATTGAATCGGAGCACTTTCATGGAAACAAGATGGATTTTATGTATGGAAAGACTGTTAGAAGGATCTAGGGTTGGCCAAGTAGTCTGGGGTGATTGGAGGAGGGGTCTAGGGAGAATCTTGATGGGAATGGGGTCTAGATAGGATAAAGATAGATAGGATAAAGGGTGTAATAAAGTAGCAGGAGGCCATTCAGAGGTAATGGGGAAAGAAAGGATATTCCGTGTAGGCTACAATGAAAGACCAGTTGATAGCCTCAGGCTTACAATGAAAGGATTGTTGAGAGGATTACTGGAATGGGTAGATGCCTCAGGCCAATGTCAGAGACTTGACCATGTGGGAAAGTTTAAGGAGAGTTCAGGGGGGGTTTCCAGAGCCTGCACCTTATCAATAGCACAACAGTATTCTATGACAATCATATACCACAACTTGTTCAGCCATTTATATATTGATTGGTATTCCCTCAACTTCCAATTCTTTGTCATAACAAAAAGAGCTGCTATAAGTATTTTTGTACATACAGGTCCTTTTCCTTTTTTTTTTTAAAAATCTCTTTGAGATACAGGCATAGTAGTAGTATTACTGGGTCAAAGGGTATGCATAGCTTTATAGTCCTTTGGGCTTAGTTCCAAATTGCTCTCCAGAATGCTTGGATTGTTCACAGCTCCACCAACAGAATTCATCTTCTTTAATGTCATTATATGATATTACTATTACTAGCGCTTTTGGTGTCATTATAGGGTGTCAAGGTCTCAGCTGTCCCATCAGGGTCAGAGGGGAGATTGTGGTCAAGATGATGGTGGTAATTTGACTTGCCTGGCACACGTTACCTTTGGTCTTTCCTTCAGAGCGCTTTGCTGCTTCAGGTAGGATGGCTTGCCTGGCCTGTATGTGCCAGTTGGCAGTCGGTTGGGATGTGTGGTCCTTTCTCCATAGGACTTGTTTCCTTGGATAATGACTGTGAGGACTGGTCCTGCAGTATGACCAGTGCAGGGAGAGAGAGGAAGAAGGGTATTGCCACTCCCAGAGTTCTTGGGCTCACCTCCTTGTTGGTAGCACTTTTGGTTACTAGGAAGGTACGCCCCTTAACCACTACATTTTTCCCCCTCATATGGGGAAAATGACTATGGGGGTTTGTTTTATCTTCTTACTGTTTTCTTATTTTCTCATTTCTCCTCATTTTCCTGCACTTTTCCATCATTCCATTTCCCTGGAAATTGTGCTGATGCTACTTGCCCCTACATCTTTCTGTCTTCATCCCAAATCCTATAGATTCTTCCTACATAGTATCTGCTGCATATATCTCTTTCATCTTAACTCCATTGCCATCACTCAAGTTCAGACTCTGATTAACACTCTCTCCAGTCTTTCATCCCTCCAAATCATCCTTCCCAAAAGCTGCCAGAAACTTCCTAAGATCTGCCTTTTGAGGACTCTATTCTTTCCTAAGAAGGAATATTGAAAAGGAGGCCATGGCCACTGTGCTCCTGATAGCCAGGGCCTACCCAGAATCAGAGGCATTCAAAGATATAGCTTTGGACTTCATTAGGTCACCTGGACTCTTCTTAGAAGCAGTTGCATAGGCATGTAATGCTAGAGAGCAATAGGAAGCAGGTTTGCTTCCTATTTTCAAGCTAGATGTGAACTACCAGTTGGAGCAAGGGGAAACGTCTTAGCTAGGAGAGGTTCAATCCCAAGAAGCTGCTGTACAGTTCTGTGGCATTCTACTTAATTCACTTAGCTTTGAAACTCACTGTCTTTGATAAGTGATTAAGTGTACTTGTTCCTTTATATCCAGTCTTACTTCTTCTTTTATATCCAATCAGCCTCCAGATCATGCTTTGGTTTACATTCAAAATAATTGCTCAGATGTCATCCCAGGCAATCTTGCCATGGTGGCCTGCTTCTCCTACCTCCCAGGTTCACAATTTCATTTATTCCTATGGGAATAGGGAGATGAGGGAAAATCTGACCAGTAACAGATAATGAACCCACCCACCCACGCTCTTTATTTCTTGCTCTGGGCCTAGCAACCAAATCAGTAGAACCTTTGTTTCTGGAAAGGCTATTATTACTTGATTGATTGTCTTATGGGTCAACTGAAGAGTTGAAAGATGAAGATCTTTGTGATTTCTCTATCCTGTCCACTATGTGCATTGCTCCCCCATCCCCATTAGAATGTAAGATCTTTGAGAATAAAGACTGTCTCAGTTTTTTAATATACATTCCTAGGACTTAGCACAGTACCTGGCAATGGTAAGTACTTAATGCTTTTTCATGTGCTCATTTCATGCTGCTTCATAAATGCTGCTTCATAAAATGAGATTTAGTATAAGATAGTTGTTTCTTGTAACTCAGTTATTGAGATTTAATTGTAAAAGTCTTCTACAAAAAAATTGTAAGGTGATCCTATAGCATGGACATTTGGGAGAACTATAGGGACTATTTAACATGAATGTCTCTCAGGAGCAACAACTAGTATTCATTTATCATTTACTACATTCAAAATATTATGGGTATTCGAAGATGTATAACATATAGCCCCACCTTCGACTAAGTAATCTACGTTGAATGGATTCCTTCCCTATAGTCCTCTTCTGGTGCCTCTTCAAGACTAGGAGGCAATCCTTAATTTTTGATGACAGACCTTCCGAACTAGAAAGTTTGAGCATGGGCCCACCATGTTTGTTGTCTCTGGATCTCCAAAACTGTCACTACCATAATGGTGGCTACACGGTACTGATGTTTTGGGCTATAGCAACTTATGAAACATCAAAATTTGAATGTGTTTTTGTGGAAGGGGTACCCATGTCAATGAAATTGTAGATCTTTTGAAGTATTGAAGAAGTACATACCTAATCAGTTCACTTGGGAGGCATCAAAAGGATATAAATTATTATTGCACATAATCCTGGACTGAACTAATGTGTCGGGGACCACTTGGCTGTAAATGAGCTACCATTGCCAGTAGCATGCCCAAGCTCAAGTTCAATTATTTTGAAGGCAATATATAGCCTTGAAGCTGAATTTGCATACAAATACATAAAATCACCATGGCAAACACAATTATAAATTATTCTTTGGTGGTAAATCATTCAGTGATTTTTGATTTTTTCAACGCACTGAAAGACTTGGATGTGGCTAGATATATCTAGGCAGTAAAGGGATGAAGAAAGAAAAACAAAGGAGAATGAATTTTTCAAAGCATTAAAAATATATCCTACTTCTACAAATGACTTATTGCATTACAGAATAGAATGTTTATAAGTGAACTGAGTACACGTCATTTTTATCTAATGTCCGCCAACAATTATACAATTAGTAGATTGCATCTTGACTGACATTTATATTTTCACTGTAGTAGTTCATTAATTGAGGTATACCATCTTCATTAGGGGTAATTATTTGCACATCAGAACTATTTTGCCAAAATAATTCTTCGTATTTATATTTACTCAATTATTGTTGAGACTAATTCTTATATTTAGAAATATTTATTAGCTGTCCTAAGAGGTCTATAGTAAGAAGAGTTAAATCATCTATTAGCTCTCAATATACCATTTAATAGATTGCAAGATCATATATTCAAAGCTAGAAGGGTCCTTAGTGATCACTGAGTCAAACTCTATCATTTTACGTGATATAGATGAGGATACAGGCCTAGGGAGGTTAAGTGACTTGTTGAAAGTCACATAGCTAGCAAATGTCTAAGTGTTTGGACTCAGATTTTCCTGACTCCGAGTCCTTGCTGCCTTATACTTATTAGATCTCAAATAAAACAACCTACTAATTTGCTGATCATTAAGACACAATGAGACAAAATGATGGATGTTAATCTTAACATTTTCACACAGGAAAAGGAGAAAAATCCACTTTGATCCAAATTATCTAGACAGTTGTCTTAATTTTTCAACCTTAATCTCTCTTTCTCTTTGCACATTGGTCTATCTTAATTGTTAGGAGGGATAGTAGCTATGTCTGAGGAACACTTTATTTTCACATTTATTTATTTTATTTTTAATTTATGGAATAAAACAAGCATTTTCATAACATAGTATAAAAATATGATCACACATGAAACTGTACAACTTGCTATTACTTTTAAATACATAATAAGGTTATCATGTAAATTTCTTTTATTTCTTTTTTTCCTCTTCTTCCCTCTCCTTTCCCATTTCCTGTCCCAGTGAAACAAAAAGCATACATATATAAAATTATTTTATACATACTTCTATATATCAATTCTTTCTCTGGATGGAGACAGTATCTTTCCCCATATGTTCTTTATATTTAATTTGGATATTTATAATAGCCAAATTGGCCTATTTGCTCAATGTCATCCTTAAAACAATATTGCTGTTACTGTACAATGTTCTCTTGGTTCTGCTCATTTTGCTCTTTGTTATTTTGTGCAAGTCTGTCCATGTTTTTCTAAGATCATTGAATGCATCATTTCTTATAGCACAGTAGTATTCCATCACAATCATATGCCACAACCTGTTCAGCCATTCTTCATGTCCTTACTTCTGAAGGCAGTTTCATAGAAGTCTCATATAGCAAAAGGGCCCCCCCCCCCTTAGAGGGGGGAAGAATAAATATTTATATAGCACAATGCCAGTTATTTTGCTAAATGTTTTGCAAATATCCCATTTGACGCTTACAACAACCTTGCAATGTAGGTGTTGTTATCGTCCCTCTTATATAGCTGAAGAAACTGAAGCAAACAGAGATGACTTACTCAACAGTTAGTGTCTGAGGTTATATTTGAACTCAGATCTTCCTGACTCCAGGCCCAGTGCCCTATCTACTTCACCACCTAGCTACCTTAGAGAGTATCTGGCTCAAAATCCTAATTTGATATAGCACATTTCAGAAATTTCAGAACAGCTAATTAATTTCCCTTTTGCTCTTTCTTCCCCCTCCCCTCCCCAAATAAATGAAACATGAATGAGAGAAATCACTGGCAGAGAACAACTTTTGGTAGAAATCTGTTTCTTTCAAACTTGGTATTGAATCAAAAGCAGACCACTAGTTTACCATTACTTTCAAAATCCACTCCTAGGGGACTGATAAAAATAAATTGGAGACAGTATTGTCACCGAGGCCTGCCTTCAGAGATGAAGGTCTGAATAAGAAAGGTGTACTGCAGAGGAGTCTGCCATCTCAATGTTCACACACTCTTAAAAAGAAAGACAGAAATACATCTTATCTGGTGAACTCATCACGTGGCTTCCAACCAAATTGGTGATATGTCTGACTACTGACAAAACTGCCAGAGGGAATGAGGTAGGTACAACAGAGATGACAAAAGAGAGATTAATAATTCAAATGTACAGTGGGTAGAGATTATATCCTGGAAAGCTGGAGAGGAGAAACAAACATAAGGTTAGTGGGCAGAGTTAGAAGCCAGATTGTCATTGTTCGCATCTGGTTTTCTCTGAAGGGAGTAGGTGGCTTGGCAGAGGCAGTTTCACAAAGGGGATCATGGCAGGATATCAATACAAACAAAGTACTGCTAGGTACTTTCCTGTTTTAGTTAATTGCATTTAGTGCTTGTGATATATTTGGGTCAGAGATCATCTCCTAAGACACTTTTTCTCATTAATTAATTTGAATGAATGGATAAAGTAACATTTATTATGTATCTACAACTATATGTGCCAGACACTGAAATACAAACATAAAAGTGAAGTAGTTCCTGCCCTCAAGGAGTTTATATTCTAATAGTGGGACTGCGTAGGTACGTATAGGGAACGATGGCAAGAAAGGAGCTTTGGTCTAGGCATTCACATAGATTGTGAATGGAGGGATAGACAGACCATTTTTGAAGCACTTAATGTGTTCTGAATACTATCCTCAGAACTGGCAATAAAAGTATGTAAGCAAGACAATGTCTGCCTTCAAAGAGCTCACGTTATAAGGGGTATTTCTTCTAATCATTGGTAGGACAATGCATAAAGATGAACTGGAGAGAGGGAAGGTATGATGCCTGCAGTATAGTTTGGGGCTAGTGGCTGGGAAGTGAGATTTGGTTTTGTGTAGGATAAGGAGAAAGCTCATCTATTAGAGTCATAGGAAAGTAGATTAGAGCCTCCAGTAGCAATAGCATACTGGCTGTGGTAAGAATTCAAATGCTACAAAGGAAGAAATATTGAAAGATCACTTCACAATACAGCAGAAAACAATGGAAGTGAAAATAAATCTATATAAAATTTGGCTGAGACCCAACTAAGTCACACCATGAAACTGTTTAGATGGCATTAAGTAGATAAAAAATGGTGCAGATTTGTCTATTATTGTATAATGCTCTATTTTCATCATTAGAAAGAGAGGGACTACTATGTTGAGGCCCTAACTCATCAGTTTATGGTGTGCTTTACAAAGTAGAAATGGCATTTAAGAAAACAGGAAGAGTGATTGGAACAATTATATACCAAGGAAATCTGTGCTAGAGGTTTAAAATCAGTCAATCAAGCACCGAGTATCTTAAAATGCCTTCTATACTCCCAGCCCTGTGTTAGGAACTGGGAATACAAAGAAAAATCAAACAGGTTCCTGTCCTCAGACATGTGTTATATAAACAGCAGGTGAATCTACATGCCTCAAGTCTCACCCCACTCCAATCCATTCCTAAAATGCAGGTCTGTCATGTACCACCCCCTCCCCAACCCTCACCCTGGCTCTCTATTGCCGTCAGGAGTAAATACAAAATGCTTTGTTTGACATTCAAAGCCCTTCATAACCTAGCCTCCTCCTACCCTTCTGATCATCTTACACCTTACTCTCCTATACATCCTCTTCCATCCAGTGACTCTGGCCTCCTAGCTGTTCCACAAACAAAACGCTTCATATCTGGGCTTTGGACATTCTCTCATGTCCCCATGCCTGGAAAACTCCCCTTCCTCTGCTCTAACTACTGACCTCCAAGGTTTCCTTTAAGTCCCAACTAAAATCTCACTTCCTACAGGAAGCCTTCCCCAGATGCTCTTAATTCCAGGGCCTTCTGTCTTTTAATTATTTCCTATTTGTCCTGTATATAACTTGCATTGTATGGGCATACCTCAGAGATATTGCAGATGCAGTTCCAGACCACTACAATAAGGCAAATATTGCAATAAAGTGAGTCACACAAAGTTTTTGGTTTCCTAGTGCATATTAAAGTTATATTTACATTGTACTGTAGTCTGTAATAGTATAATGTCTAAAAAACCCAATGTATGTACCTTAATTTAAAACTACTTTGTGGCTTAAAAATGCTAACCACAATTTGAGCCTTCAGCAAGTTGTCATCTTTTTGCTGGTGCATGGTCTTGCCTCAGCGTCGATGGCTGCTGACTAATCAGGGTGGTGGTTGCTAAAGGCTGGGGTGGCTGTGGCAGTTTCTTAAAAAGACGACAATGAAGTTTGCCACATCGATTGACTCTTCCTTTCACAAAAGATTTCTCTGCAACATGTAATGATGTTTGATGGTATTTTACACACAGTAGAACTTTTTTCAAAATTGGAGTCAATTCCCTCAAAACATGCTGCAGCTTTATCTACTAGCTTTATGTAGTATTCTCCAGTGTTGTTGGGTCTCAGGGACTAGGGAGGCCTGAGGAGAGGGAGAGAGATGGTAGTCAGAACTGGAAAAGTCGGAAGACACACAACATTTATCAATTAAGTTAGCTGTCTTATATGTGCATGGTTCGTGGTGCCCTGAAACAATTACAATACTAACAGCAAAGATCATCGATCACAGATCACCATCACAGATATGATTTTAATGAAAAAGTCTCAAATATTATGAGAATCATTAAGATATGACATAGAAACAGTGTGAATTTATGCTGTTGGAAAAACGGCACCAATAGACTTGTTTGATGCAGGTTCATCGCAAACCTTCAACTTGTAAAAAATGCAGTATCTGTGAAGGGCAATAAGTGAAGGGCAAAAAAAAAAATGAGGTATGCCTTTATATATTTGTTTGCATGTTGTCTCTCCTCCCCCGCTCCCCCACCCCCAATGATGTAAGGTCCTCGAAGGCAGAGACTGTCTCTTGCTGCTATTTGTCTCCCTATACTCTAGGGCCTAGAGTTTAGCAAAGTACCTGGCATATAGTAGGTATTTTATAAATGTTTATTGAATTAAATTCTAGGAAGATAATAGGCATTTATAATGCCTCTTAAAAGTTAACTTTTGGTAGGGGATGAGTGAAGCCCCAGGGGAGATAGGAAAGGTATGTGATCATATATTTACCCATTATCCTTCAATTCCTCTTTCCTTTGCCTTTGAAAGACTTCTTGCCCCAAGTTTTGGAGCTAAAGACACAGATGGAAAAAATCAAACTTAAATATCCTGTGTGTCTTGCCAATCACCAAGTGCAATTAGCTTTTTTGCTTAGTACGATAATTTTGGATGTGGCTTCTGCTGCAACCATGGCCTGAAGTAGTGGTGTAAGCTGACTCCTGTGACCTTGGGCTGTCAGTGCTGCTGACGAAAGTCAGAAGCAGAGATGGATTCTGGGGTGCCTGAACAAAAAGTTTCTGGCCGTTGTAACATTTGGTGAGATGGAGGGAAAATGATTGCCCTTTCCCACATTCCTTTGCCTTAACAGATTGAGGTCCTGGGCCTCTGTAAGGAGGCCTCAGACTCACCCAGGGAAAGCAAGAAATACCAGGAGGAAGCTTTCTGCTTCCGGGCTTAGTGATCAGGAGAATAGGTTGGAGGCTGTTAATCTGAATAGCTTTTAAGAAAGACAACATGGCAATTTTGCCATTCTTTTTTATTTGTTTGTTTTGTTTTATAAAAATGTGTATGACTATAGTGTGGCTTACCAATGAAGTAATATGAAATATAGAGTTGCTTGGATTGAAGGCCTTTCCCCAGACACAGGATGTATGTGTGTGTGTGCGTAAATCATACAGTGATTTCTATAATTCTTGTTATTCAGAGAAATATTCCATTTTTATTTCCATAGGTTAGTTTTGAGTTGGTGCTAGCAGTACTATCCCTGAGCTGGGGAGGGCTTAGAATGATCCAGGTGGGAGAGAAAGTCTAAGAGCTTGCTGGTTAATGTATTTTGGTGAGCATTGTAAATTCTGATGTTCTTGTCAAAGTCTACATACACAAAGTGGTTACCTTTTGATAAACTGCTGGTACCTACTACTGCTAGGTTGGCAGTCAGAGATTAGTACCACTTGTTGGCCAAAATGTATATACCATGGTATTTAAATATTTAATTATTTGACTAGTACCTTACTTTTCTGTAGATTTTAGAAAGCAGGGGAACAAGTTGGATGTAGATGGGTATAGTTCTGGTAGCATTGTGACATGTACATGTATACTGGCACAGAAGGAAATGGGCAGTCTGCAATCTTTCTCTATGTTTTGAAAGTATCTATATAGTATAAGAATTAACTATTCTTTGAAAGTTTCATAGGATTCACTTGTGAATTCATCTGGGCTCATAGTCTTTGTAGAGCTGAACTTTAATGGTCCATCTGGTTTCTCCTCAGTTTTGTCTAAATAATCCACTTCTTTTTAATGTTAATTATGATATTTTATACTTCTGTGGATAATCAGGCTTTTCTTTTATATTGTAATTTTCAAAAAAAGAACATAGCTATGTATAGTAATATATGATGTTAATATACCCAATACATATTATTATATTAATATGGTAATATATGATAAATTTCTTGGTTTCTTTTGCTCTTGTGATCTCTCATTTCTAATTTTGTTGGATTGTATTTGTTCTCATCTTTCCGTTTCATTTTAAATTAGATCAGGTAATTGCTTCTAAGTTTGGCAGCATTTAAAATAAGTTCTTGGATTTACTTGTTATTTTAATTATTTTCCCATTTTTGATTTATTGATCTTCCTTGGTTATTTCTGTTTTTCCCCTTTTTCTGCTGGGTTGCTTCTTTTCTAAGGTTTTTAAGTGCAGACTAAGCTTGTTAATTTTCTTTCTCTTTTGTTCAATTAGTCATTTGACACTATAAATCTCCCTGTGAGTACTGTATCAGTTGCAGCCCATAAGTTTTGATTTATGGTATCCATAATATCATTATCTCTGATTTAATCTGATGGTTTTTTAAAAATATTTTCCTCTTTCACTCAATTACTACTTAACAAATAATGTTTTAGTTTTCACATGGGCCTATATGTATCATTATTTATTGAGAGACAGTGCTCTAAGACTTTAAGTTGCAGGATTGCTGACCAACATCTATGGAGAAGGACTTTGCCTGTACCACTGAAATCACTGATCCAGAAAAAAATTCATTTTACTAGTAGTCATTTTATTGCAAAATAATGTATTTTGTCTAAAAGTTAAATGATCTCTGTTCAGGTACTCTAGGGGATTCTCCCACAAAGGATCTTGGCAAGAGCTTAGAGCTGAAATAAGTTAATTTTTTTTCTCAATGGAAAACACATTAAATTTAGAAATAAAACACAGATGATAATGTATTTTTCAAAGTCATATCCTAATACGTTTATTTATATCAGAAATGAAGAATACTTTCTTTGGAATTCTTACCACACAGAGAATATTTTTAACTCTATACAGCAAGATAATACGAGCGAAAAATGCACTTTGTTTTTATGCTGATTCATCTACATATTCTCAGCTGATTCTCCTTATATACAACAGTACGTATTTTTAATAAAAATGGCTGGGATCAATTAAATAAAGTCTATTTGATGAAATATAGTGAAACTAATTCCTTTTCATAAGGAACAAACTCATATCTGGAGTCTCATTAGAGACATTTTCTATCCTACTTTTTTCCACAGTACATGAGACGGTTTTGGCATTGTTAGAACAAAGGAAAAGGCAATGCAACTGATGAGAAGCTGAGGGGGCCATTTTATTGGGTAAATGTTCTGGAATTTCTATGCTCAAGATTATATTTAGTTAGGCTATTTAAGGGAAAAAAAGAATACTATGCTGCTAGCATACAAAAAATAGCTCCTCACCATTCTGCTTACCTAGAAAAGACAGGAGGAGGAGGAAGAGAAGGAGGCTTGTGTTGGACTTTGATTTCTGTTAGTCTGCCTCTTTCTTTTTGTGTCTATGTTCTCTTATGGCAGTCTGACTCTAAGATGAAGTCAGCAAATAGTGATATGTACAAGCCCATGTACAATCTGTAAAAAAAAAAAAGTGTGAAAGAGGAGTAGAGTGAAAGACTCATGTGCTCACCTTCCCAGAACCTCTCCAAAATTGATTTTTTGGGTCATCTTTGTCAGTTTTGGTGTGAGGCAAAACTTCAGAAATGTTTGAATTAGCATTCCGCCCTTTTTTGTGCTTTGAAGCAATATTTCTTATAGTTGTTAATAGCTTTTCATAACTTTATTCGTATTATTTGTCCACCTTATCCCTTGAGGAATTAATTTTGTTCTTATATATTTTGTCAATTCTGTATTTATCATCTGTCTAGAACCTAATCTGATATATCCAGTGCAAAGTTACTGTTGTTTTTGTCAACCAAGTTTCTGTTATCCTAGCTGTAATGACTTGTTCCTATAAAAGCTATTCAACTTTATGCAATTGAAATAGTCTTTTCTTGTCTTTTGTGAGCCCTTGTCCTCCTTGTTTGGTTAAATAGCCTCCCTTAATGATAGTTGTGAAAGATATAAACAATGCATTTAACACTTTTAAAAAATGATGTGACCTTTTATATTGAAGTCTACTATGCATTTGGAACTTGTTTTGAGATATGGTATATGATGTTTGAAAATTAATTTATCCCAGATGTCTTTTAAGCTTTCCTGGAAGTTCTTGTTAATAAAGGAGTCCCATTTCCAGTAGTTCATTTTCTTCGTTTTATCTAACACTGGATTATTGAGTTTCATCCTTTTTTTTTTTCTGATTCTTCCTTAACTAGTCTGCTTCACTGATCTCCTTTTCTATATTTTAACCAGTACCAAAATAGATGAGTATTGATTTATAGTATAATTTTGAGTCTGACGATCCTACTTCTCCTTTTTCCCTACTTTCCCCTATGATTTCCTTTAAGATTCTAAACCTTCATTTCTTATGAATTTAGCTATTACTTCATCTAGCTCTATAGAGTAACCCTTTGGCAATTTGATTGATATTGGACCAAACTCTCAAAATAGTTTAGGCACCAACATCATTAGGGCAGCCAATGTAGAGGAGAGAGAAATGGGACTAAAGAGAACTAAGCCAGGAAAAATACATATTAGATCAAGTACATATAGAGGAGATTTATGCTGGAAGTGATAAAGTTGGGAAGGTGT
Organism: Phalanger gymnotis; assembly: GCA_028646595.1. Lineage (NCBI taxonomy): Eukaryota > Metazoa > Chordata > Mammalia > Diprotodontia > Phalangeridae > Phalanger > Phalanger gymnotis. Next base: position 291,556,721 of record CM053622.1, on the reverse strand, counting down.
CTGAATGAGGAGAAGACAGCAAAGCCTTAGAAAAATCCTCAAACTTTATTAATGCCCCTCCATAGGTATTGTTAATTGTCAGTCCTTCTACCTATTCTTCTATCTACACAAAATATTTATAAATATCAGCTATATGCATTTTCCCCTGGAGAAGGCAATGGCAAACTACTCCATTATTTTTGCCAAGAAAACCCCATATGGGGTCATGAAGAGTCAGACATGACTACATGACTGAACCACAACAAATACTCAAATTGAGGGTATTCATTGGGAACAAATAGGATTACCCAAACAATATCCAACAGTGGAGCACTTTTTTACCCTCTCACAATGTACAGAATATAAGATCTCATTGCAGTGATCATTTGTTCATTACAAGAAAGCATTTGACTCAAAGGAACAAAATACTGCCTTACAGGCTCTTTTCAACAATGTGTCTCCCAGCCATATACCAAAATCATCCCAGATTCCTTGGAAGATGTAACAACAATTCATTAACCCTCATAATAAACATCAGGTGAAACATAAAGTGAAGAAATGCATATTTGCCAGAAGTATTTGCCACTGTGATGAAGCAGATCAAACATAGCATCTGGATTGTACAAGGATTCCCTATGGGTAGTGATATATGCCAGATGCTACTGTTTGTGGGTGACATTATATTGATTGCATTATACCCCAAAACATTGCAGAGCTTTTCTTTCATTTTTAGAAATCTCGTTCTTCATTTCTTCTAGGTGTAACTTTACGAGATAAGGTTTTGAGTCTGAGGCTAAATCCAATTCACATTTCACAATGTCATTGGGCCTCTTCAAGAAGGAAGAAACAACAACCACAGCAACAACAAGGTGTAACTTGTACCTAAAAACCTATTTGCATGAGACTTTCCTTACTGTTGCAAATCGTTTCTTCCATGCTCCACACCTGTATGAGGGGTGGAGTTGGTGAGAGCTTGAGCAATCAAGAGATCCTGATCTTCTGGAAGAGGGGAGAAAGAAGAAGAGTGAAGAAAATTATGTTGGAATGAGCAAAGAAGAGTTTATCCAACGAGGATGGAGTGGGGAGTAGATGATGCCTAAATCTCACTCTCATCTGAACTGGTTAAAGGAGAGAAGAATATACATGGACACAGGAGGTTATAGAAATACATCTTACCCAAAAGAGAAATCAGAAGGAAATGGGTTAAGGGAAAATCGGGGAATAAAAGGGAGAGTAGATTAAGGGAGATATCAGTCAAAAGCAAAATGAACTCCAAAGTGGAGGCAAGGGAAAAAAAGGATTTTTTTTTTGTATATTGAGTGCTTGCTCTGAGATAGAAGATATGTCCTAGGCAACAAGGAATAACTGCTTGGAGTAAAGCCAGGCCAAGTAGGCAACAGGAAAAGGAGCTGTCCATGACTTCTTTTGCCAATCTTTCCTTTTTTTGCTCTGAGTGACTGAGTGTATCCCATTGTCACTCAGGAATTGCCTTATTTATGACTCTCCACTTTCTAGACTCCTCCTCCTCACTGACCTCAGTGCACTAATGACATTAGAAAACTAAGTAACCACCATTTCAGTTTCCTTTTAAGTGTTAACTATGGTATAAAATTATGAGAGATTTCTTTTCATTATAAGGCCCTGGTTAGTATTTAGAGAGTTGGCCTCAGAGCAAGGGAGACACAGGTTTAGATCCTGTCTCTGACATACACTGGCTGTTTGACCCTGGGCAAAATATTTAGCCTCTTACTGCTCTAGCAAACTCTTGAAGACTATAATTTGCAGAGAAGATATAGGCCTATATTTCTAGAGGACATTTCTCATTTGAAACTACCTACACCAATGAAATCACAGCTCCAATTCATATTCCTTTCCCAATCCTTACATCTAACATTATATCTATCAAGCTCTGTGCAGTAGGAGAAATATATTGAACCAACAGCTCAGTTCGATAGCCATTATTACATATGTATTCTTTCAGGGCACTTTTTCCTGAGCACAGAAAGGAAGCTTATTCGATTATATGAGTTTAATTATATATATGAAATCAATATGAAATTAAAGGGAGATGTTTCAAGCTTTGTCACAGATCTGAGTTTACCCTCCCTCCATTTGGGGAAAAAAATCACTCTTTGAGACTATATTTTACTATTCTCTTAGTCTTCTTAAAAATTAAAGCCCAATTGCTGTACATATCCTAGAATTCCCTTGTCATTTGTAGCTCTCAATATTTTAAGCAAGACTGAGATGAGAATGCTGCTAGAGAAGGCTATCCATTTACAGATAAGATGGATATTTAGGCTTTCTCCCTACTATGTGTGAATGACAGTCTACATTCTAGGGAAAGTATCAGAAAATCAAGCAGAACAAGATGCAGTTCACAGTGGAACTCATCTAATGATTATTGTAGACTTTCTCATGCTATAGAACTGAAAGAAACCTTAGCAATTATGTTTCAATGCTTGAGTTTCCATCTCTTCATAGATGAGGAAGCTAAGGATAAGAAGTCCTACAACTATCTAGTGGCAAAATAACCAGGCCTAAATCTATGCCTGTTTTCTTTTCACCATGGTTATATTCAATCTCAAAGAACATTTAAGAGAAAAGAATATCTGTAGTGTACACTGAGGACAAGAAAGAGAACATAACTATGCTGGTAATTTATTCTGTGCCATAAAAGATAATGGTGATTCAATCTGGAATTAGCCTAGTTCAGTTGATTGTGTAGATCACCATGAGGCTTCCTGAAAATACAAGATAGCACCATCAACGCCACCGTAGTTTGTTGAAATTCTGCAATTCTCCTCAGAGGTAACCCCCTCAAAGCACTGGTTAAAAAAATAGCAAAGTATGTGAAAGACACAGGAGAAGGCACTAAGAATACAGTGGTGAAAAAACATAGTCCTAGACCTCAAGAAGCTTGCAGTTTCAAATTAAGTTAAGTCATTAAAAATTTATTAAACCACTACTATGTTCCAGGCATTGTGCCAAGTGCTGGGGAAACAAATACAAGCAAGTTAAATACATGGGATGTGATATTCCCATAAATGAATAAGATGTAGGGTAGATTGGGCAGTAGGTAGTATAGTAGATAAGGCATTGGCCCTGGAGTCAGGAGGACCTCAGTTCAAATCTGGCCTCAGACACTTACTAGCTGTGTATCTCTTAGCAAGTCACTTATCCCAGTTTCCCTTCGTTTCCTCATCTGTAAAATGAGTTGGAGAGGGAGATGGCAAACTACTCTAGTATCTTTGCCAAGAAACCTCGGATGGGGCCATGAAAGGTCAGATACAACTAAAACAACTGAACAAGTTGGGATAAGGGCAAAGGAGAGGTTCAGATAAAATAGAAGAAAAAAGATTGCTTTGAAGATGGCATGAAGTATCAGGAAAGAGATGGCACATTAGCTAGTCCCTGAAGGAAAGGAATTTCATTTTCTTTCATCAAACCCAGTTCTCAAGTCAGGTGAGGCCCACTGTGGTGTTAAAGTGTTTAAGTATCTTCCCAGCACATTAATCCCATTAAAAGGTCTCAGTGGAGCTAGTTAAGGGAAGCTTGATTAGGAGAGGTTTGTTTGTAGGAACGCCCACACCCCTTTTGCTAACTAGATCATGAGGGTTGTGAAGCCCTTGGGCTCTAAAAAGGGTTTATATACTTTGAGGGTAGCTGTTAAACTTTCTCTCAGAACTGAGGGAGGAGAGGATTAAGGGAAGCTGACAGCTAGGATTCGTGAGTGACTGTTTATGGTAAGGGCCCAGCAAAGAGGAAGGTTATCGGATGGCTTGGCTCCCTGCTGTGATACTGTATTTTAAGTTCCTTTATTTATGACAAAGTAGGCATATTGGTTTTGGGTTATAATTGCTGCTATGATGAATTCGAGTTACTGGTTTCGGAATTTGATCCTCTGGTATCTGAATAAATGTTTTACTTCTGCCTTCTATGTGGAGAGTCTCTTATGTTCTGCATTACAGAACTATACAGGCATATTCATGGTCACCATCAATATTGTGATACTTGCCTTACAAGAAGGTCACTCAGTGAGGCACAATTCAATATCCAGGAGAATCAAACAATCGGTAAGTGCTTAACAAGCACCTACTATGTTCCACAACAAAGGAATGGAAGAGCGGATGGGCCTAAGGTACCAAACTGCAAAGAAACTGCAGAAGCTAGAATCTGGAGATTATTGGGGGTTTATTTGAAGAGAAGAAGAGGAGTTACTAGGCTAGGTCAGAACCTGTTGTGAGGCCTCTCTGAAAATTACCAGATTCTCATAATTTATAAGAGAATAATGTAGCCAGTGTCTCCACTTTTGTGGAATACTTTGACTTGCCCAAATGTGTCTGGCCCTGGGAATGCTCTGAGGCCCTGGGTTTGATCCTGTCTTCTTCATCGTTATCTCCAATGATGTGGACTCCACTGCAAAACTGACTAACCTTTAAGAACAACATCTATAATAAATTCTAAGGTATAATTAAATAACTGTTAAATAGCACTGTTAGATACTAGCATTCCTGGCTATTTCTCCAGTTTTATCTCAGTTCTTAAAAACTTTCAATGACTGCCTGTTGTCCATGGAAATCACTTACAATCTTGAACCCTCAATTTCCTTATCTATAAAAGAAGGATGATTATGCTTTTGCTGTTTACTTCAGGATTTATTGTGAGAATCAAATCAAATAACATGTAAAATGCTATCTGATTGTAAAGGGCAGCAGAATTCCAAGTTGTCATTTGTTATAATTAGCAACTAGTTGGTAACCGGTTAATTTGTTCAATAGGGTCAAATTGGTTGTGTAGAGAGATTATAAATAGGATATATTCCAACATGGCAAAATACTGGGTTTCTATACCAGTAATGAAGTAAAGACTCATTTAAACACCAGAAAAGTAAAGGCCTCATTTCTTGGTCACATTATCTTGGTCACAAATATCATTTATTTATTCATGATTTGTGTGTTGGTTTTCATTTAATTGATACCTTTTTTCTTACACCAGTCATTTCTCAATATTCAGTCCCATTCAATGAACTTTTCCTTTAAAAAAAAATCCAATTTAAGTAGACCAACTAACCTACATATCATTTACGACAGCATATGCAAAATTTCACACCTATAGTTCCTCACCTTTCTAATGAAAGGAGCCATGGGCATTTATTCATCTCTTCTCTGGAACTCAAACTGGTCATTATGATTGCACTATTGCTTAGCTATTAAAAAAAAAAACTTGAATTAAGAATTTTGCTTTCAAAGTCTTTCTAATTAAATGGTGTGTATGTGTTAGAGGGTCAGAACATTATTCTCTAGTTGCCCAAAATGCTAAATGTGGAGTCTGAAAAAAAATTTAGAGAATGGAAGACTATATATACATCTTTGGAATGTCTTTGCATTCCATGGGCCTACGAAGAACTCAGAATCAAGAAATTGCTATGCTAGGAAGTTTTCTGCATCAAATATGAATACCTTGGGGGGAAATGGAGATGTGACCAACCTTTAGCATCAAAGGGGAAGTTTAGAATAATAAAAAGGTCACAATGGATAAAATTGTTCAATACCTCAATTTAAGATGGATTCACCTTTGCTGCAGATATTGCTTATGCAGAGGTGAGAAGCTAATCACATCAAATCCAAGATGTCTTATGACAGGATTGACTTTACAACACTTTTGTGACCTTGTCAAAGTAACAAAAAACTTTCAGGATCCCCAATGTAAATGCAAGATCTCAGGGAGAGCTTAGTCCTGGCTCAAAACTCAGGCAAATTAAGTCTTCTAAAGGAAATATAAAATGTATTTGTAGGGGTATAGACATCAGAGAGGAACCCCTCTCTATTACTTGTTAATGTACTTTGTATTTTGTATTTACTTATCTGTGTCTCCCCCCACCCCAGTAGAACATAAAATAGAGTGTCAGGAACTGTTTCCTTTTTATCTTTGAATACTTCTAACTTAGCACAATGCTTGATACATATTAGGTGATTAATTAATTTGGTAAAATTTTTAATTTATGGGCTATATTTTTCTATTACAAACACTTGCAGATTACTCCCCATGTCATGAGACATCTCTTGTAACAAAGTAAAACAATTGAGCGAAACTAACAATTCAGCAACTGTAGTAGGAAGGCAGAATTTGTAATCTCAAATATAATCATGTATATGTTTGAATGGTTCGAAATCGCAAGGTATGAGAGATTAAGTAGAATGCAACAAAACATTTATTTAGGCCCCACTGCAGCAGATCTGCGAACCAGCCTCCCCATTCTGACATCTTGACAAAAAGACTCCAGGCCCAGAAAGCCGCCTCACAAGAACAACCAGGAGGCCACAGAAAAACAAGATAGTATTTAGCCAAATCATATTTACTGGCCTCAAGTCCTTACTCGCACTCCTGGGTCTACACATGGGTGTGCAGGGGCACACTCATGGAAGGAGTGTTGAGACTCTGGGCAAGCTGCAAACTGCCCCCC